>CM039676.1:291870671-292499322 GCA_022496015.1 Hordeum marinum
GTGCTGCTCCCCCAGATCACCCCCACGGTGGGTGGCGTGGACGAGTACAGAGTATAGACAGACACCGAAGTGCATGCCAGGCGAGCGGCCAAAAGTTACCCCGGTATTTTAAGCGTCTCGTCAATGCTAGCCGGCGATGGGCCGGCGACAGCAACGTTTCTCCTGTTCTTCGTCCCCCTTTCCCCCTGCATGATTATTTCATGCTCTACTAGCATTGTAGAAGATCATTTGAAGAAACTTTTTATTTAGAAAAAGGGTTCGGCTCAAAGACGAGCTCTTGAGCCGCGGCGTGAGAGTTCCCCTGTTTGTTCGTACTGAACACGTCCCATTTGTGGGCTGTGACAAGCGCGAGATCACGGCCGTCGGCACGGCGCGCGCGCCGGGGCGGAGCACGGCGGGGAGATTCACCCCCGTGCGCCTAGCGCTTTCATTCATTCAGATTCAGGCACGTAGGGGTCGCGATCGTGCAGTGCGCATGTCCGGGCGGCGTCATCAATGCCGCGGCGCGGCGGGCGGCAGGAGGCAGCCCGGGGACAGACACGCACGGCCTACGTGCTACGTGGGCGCCGCATCCACTTGCATGGCGCTGCCGCATGCGTGCGCTGCATATACCCGCCGAGCATTCGGGCGCATGCAACTTGGGCGTCCACGCACGTACCAGCCTTTTTTTCTTGAGCTGCACGCATGTACCAACTTACTACTGTATATAACTACCGTGCAAAGAGGGGGAAAACTTGTGGTTAACGGCAACCCTGCTTTATCTATAAAGCGAGACGAAAACCTTTTTCGATAAGTTAGAAATCCTCGTAAGCAGCGAAACCGAATGGTTCGAACGTAAATTGTCATAGAAAGCGGTTCCTATCGGTTTACGAATCAGTTTGAACGTTCATTTTTCTGTAGACTAGAAGCAAACTGTGGGAAGGGGTTTTTTACGGGTGTCTGGTCCGTCCGCATGTAGGACTGTGACACCTCCGTTTCAATCAAATTATCCTCCCGTTCTTTTTTGTTGTCCCTCTCTCCATTGTCGGCCGTTGTTGTTGTATCTCTTCGTCTGCTGTCAAGGCATTATGAGACGTCTACAACCCCAACAAGGCGTCTGCTCTTCTTGGACTACCCCGTCATCTACTCAGGATACCTTCGCAGCCAGGTACCCTCCACACCCTGTCGACGACGTCTGCAATGGCGGAGACAAGGGGGGCGAGCAGGGGCCTGCCCCCCCCCCCCCCCCCATTGACCGTAGAAAAGTTAAAGCAGGTAGGGTTAACTAGCGATAATGTACTTCCTCCGTTTCATAATATAGTGTATATAGATTTTTTGAAAAGTTAAAGTTTACAAACTTTGACCAAGTTTATAGAAAAAAATATGGACGCTGCTACGCGTCCACCGGCCGATATTTTGAAAAGATCGATCGGGGCGCTAGCCGTAAGTGGCTGACGGGCCTTTTGCAACATAGATTATGTTGCAGATATGTTTGCAACAGAGAGCATGTTGTGAAAACGTGTGTAGATTTTTTTGTAAAAAAAATTATTATAGAGTATTTTCTGCAACAAGGACCGTGTTGCAGAAACACATGTAGATTTTTTTCTTTTTGCAACAGAGTTTGTTATAGTATATTTTTTGCAACAAAGATCGTGTTGCAAAAATATATATTTTGCAACGAAGTTTTTCTTTCTTTTTGCAGGAGAAATCGGCTAGTTGTGCCCGTAGACGTGACAACATGGACACCCTGTGCGCCCCGATACACAAGTATTAGGCTCGGTTGATCGGACGGCATAGCTCGTGGCAGACGCGAGAGCTATAATCATCTGGCTGAATGGAAGACTTTTTCAAAAAATATCTATATTTATATTTGTAATATCAAATATATATACAATATGAAAGTGCATCTTGTGATGAATCTAATGATATGTATTTGGTATTATATATATATATATATATATATATATATATATATATATATATTCTATAAACTTGATTAGAGTTTGTAAAATTTGACTTTTCAAAAGTATGTGATTTCACGTACTCGGCCGACCCTGAACGTAAATTTTGGGAGACAATAAAAAGCCCACGAGAACGCTCAATAGACAGATCGATCCTCCTCCGCTCCTAGTTCCTAGGTCCTGGTGTCAACTGTCAAGCGTTGCATCTGTGATCTGTCCCGTGATTAGCGAATGAGGGCGATTAGGTTGCGCCGCTGCTCTCGTGTCGTCTCCACAATTGCTCACGATCAGATTTGACGGTGACCCAAGTGCTGCGACGGGGCGCGCTGCACTCACCGATTCTCCACACTCCAATCCAAAGGTGAACACTATCCAGATTTGATTGACTTGTTATGGCCGCAGATTAATTCTTTATTATGACCATAGAACAATAGTCTTCATATATTTTACTTTATATATAAAAAAAGATGTTTTTACATTAGATATTCATGTTATATTAAGATTTTTCATATTTCTACATCATTTCGCTTATCCGATCATTGCTTCTTTCTTGGTCTCCCATTCATTGAATTTTTGGCCCCCATGCTCAAATCCTGGCTCCGTCCCTGGACGTCCGTGCCGGACATGCACAGGGCGTGCATCAGTGCTGCATGGATGCGGTGACAGGCTAGGTGAGTGCAGCACGTGCAGATGAAAACAATCGGCTACTAGCCGGGATCGCCGCTCGTTCGGGACAAGGCGCCGGCCCGGCGGGCGCGGACACGAGGATAACAGACGGTCAAGCAGAGAATCCTAAGGACCAAGCCAAGCTTCTTGATCGGCCGGAGCATGATCCTTGGATGATTCTGGATAGGATAAAGCCGATGATTACAAGATTAAGACTACTAGATGGCAATGCATGTGACGTGCTTACTGGATGGTGTCCCAGATACATGCATGTATATATGTATAATCACGCCTGAATTGGTGGAATCAGCCAGGTGGCAGGATCCGTTCCAATCTCTCTCGGCTCGCTGGAGGGCCCACACGTACACGTACTACATCCATGTCCATTTGTCCATGTGTATTGGAGTGCGGATTTTTGGTGCCCTTTTTTTACAGACACATAATATACATGCGTGTGTGTCTACAAAAAGTGTCAGTTTTTTGTACATTGTAGAAATATGATTTTTTGAAACGGGCACCATGGTGCCCGTCCACCAAAGCTAATTTTCGATGTGTATTGCCACTAGCTGAGTTGGGTTTTTGCCTTTTTGGCGTACAATAAAATGGAAGGCTTAGCATGACTCCATCGGCTGAGAGAGATAAAAGACGATTTATTTCACGGATAAGAAAAACTGATGCGACTTGCGTACAAAAAACAATATATATATACTTGCCGGCTGCTGCTAGCCGGTGTAGTGTAGCACGCACGTGCTACAGAGAGGTGGCACATATGGATCGATGGATCGATATGCAGTTGGAGCATGTGGGAGGATAGGGATAGCATATACTATCGCGGCACACTGGCGCGCCTCCCTGCCTGGCCGAGGCGAGACCAAGCAAGAGCAGCAATTCACCATGGCCAGCGGCAGGGTCTGCTCGGGAACCGCGACGAGCCAAACGCGCCGATCCGTCCATGCACATGTGGAGTTACATATGGACGTATACGAACGTGGATCTGTTTCTGAGCCTGACGATAAGCATAGTGAATGCGCGACAGTAGCCTACGTGCAACCTACGAGATGATTGGGTCATTAGCTCACTGTTGAACGAACGTGCGTGTACCAAGATGCTTTCTTTTTTTTTGACTTGGTGTACCAAGATGCTTTAGCTAGCCGCGGCGTGTTTGGATCCTTGTTTCCGGCGTATCCTGCATGCATGGTACATTTGTCACCGGGCCAATTAAAACTCGGTCAAAAATGACGCAATGTTGTGGCCATATATCATTTGGCAGGTACAACAAGGTGCCAGGCCTACAAGACAACAAAGTTCTCTACAGAGTGATCGTGCATATTACGTACTGGTGTCACTGTGTCGGTACATGTCTCTCGATGGCAGTGCAGTGGTGGGGACGGAGGCTGAACCGTCGTCGCGTTGGATCCCTTGGTTGCCCGATTTACCAGCAGTGCTGGCCACTGCATGCAAAATAATCTAGGGGACACGATCGATACCGGCTCCGCTCGTTGATCTGTATAACTAGTAATAATCTGATGAGCAATCGAAGAGACAATAGACCATGCTTATTTAGTCGCTTCCGTGTAACTAAACAGATCTGTCGCGACAGAGGAACATGCTGTGTATGCCGAGCTGTTGTCGTGTGTATGTGCTACGTATGTATTAACCTCAAATCATGTCGCATACTGCTATCCTAGTACACGGTCGTCGTCGTCGATGCACGTTAAGTTGCGGTGGCGCACTGTGTAGAGGAAACAATCAATCGGCGCGGGATTGTGCCGTCCCCGTTTTTCTGATCTACCACGTGCGCACATGCATGTGCTGATGTGCACATATATATACAGGCAGTGTAGTCGACGTCTTGCATTTGCATCATCAATTTGCCGGGCCATAAGAAGCACGGAGTTGGGCTAGCCATGGCGACGTGTCCATCCAGCATTAATCTTCCGTCGACTGAACTTACATCGAAGTGGTGCTTGGTGGCACGTTTGAAACGCGTAGACGGTGGAGTCCCCGCCACACACACACACACACAAACATGTGAAACGCACGAACGCCCAGACAGCACAACGGTTACGTGATCGAATCCAGACGACGATCGATCGATCATGTGTCGTCTGGAAGTTGAGGACGCAACTGAATGTCGACCATGGCACAAAATCACATCGATCGAGTGGGAATGTAGTGCTGGAGCCACCAAGGCGAACCAGGCCGTAGGAATTTAACAGGAAAGGAGACTACCGGCCACATGCAATGCACGTCCGACGACCGCTCGCTTCCACTTGCGGTTGCGGGGCGGCGCGGATCCCGAGAGCGCAAACCGCCGTCGGCTCCGCTTCTGCGGGCGGGCGTGACCGTTTCTGCGTGCCGGGTAGCTAGCTAAAGGTGGGCATGCAGCATGGGCGCCTCGTCTCTCTCTCGTCAGCGCCAGATCGAGCATGGTGGATACGAGCCAACCTGTCTGAACGCAAGAGACGGACGCGGCTGCATGCACGGACGCGTCCAGGGTCCAGGCCTTGGCCTGACTCTCACAGTGGCTTGCTAGGGCTGTAGCCATCGCGATCCAGCGGGAGATCAGCTACCTGAGCTGTGCTGTCACGCGATACTTAACGTACGCCGACGATCGCCGGAGGCTAGCGTCGTCCAGTTGTCCGCACCGCCCCGCGTACAAGTTGCGATGCGCAGACAACGGTCAACTGGGCTCACGCAGTGCGTCCGTACGCCATGGATATTTTCTTTCTTTCAGGCCGGACGAGTGGACATGGAATGACGTCGATCCACCGGGCGGCTGCTTTTTTCACCCACCATTCAGGCCACAAGAAAAGAAAAGAAAAATTGGCTATATATTATCTGAACCGGCTAATTTTCTCTAGAACTGGGCGCGGTACTTCTTACCGAGCTTTTACCCAACCGGTGAAATTCATGATCAAATGCTCCCTCTGTATCAAAATATAAGACATTTTTTTTTTATACGGAGGGAGTAACTCACAACTGTTGCACTTGTAACATTGTAGAGCATGTGCACAATACTGTCCCAAATGTTACCATTATACAGAATATATAACACGGCAATCTACACATGATGTATATATTGTCGCATTACACGTAAAATGCCAACCAGAAGAAGGCCGTGCATTGCATGGACAGGCTTGCCTGCCTGCCTGCCTGCTGCAAGGTGTATACGGCCAACTCAGCGACGCTGGTGCCATACCTGAGACTGGATCAGTGTTCTTCTCTTGGATTTCGGGTTAAATGCAGTGCATAGCCTGACTAGAGTCCAACAACTTGGTCCCAACCTCCAAATCTTGATCAGATAATGCTACTAGTACGGCCTGCCGGTGCCAACGATACCCAACTCGGTCCAAATACATCGCTCTTCAGAGTCGTACGTGCTATAATATTTACTCCGGTGTGTCCTTGTACTGGCAAGTGGCAACCCCCACACCCCAGCCAACTGCATCAGCAAAGAGGCGACCAGCAAAATGTTTGTGATGCATGACCCAGAGTTAACTGAATGAAGACCATATACTACTCCTACATATTCTACAGATAATTTCTGCAGTTTTGGCCCTGATGTGTGCTAAAGAATCTCCAACGTGGTAACTGTACGAGTAATGCAAGCCATGGTACTAGGTTTTCACACCACAGAAGTTACAGAAAGATTCAGTAGCATCACATACCTTCATAAGCAGCGTTCTGAAGTTGAATGGACATAGAATAATTACAATCTAAGCTTCTAAAGGGATCTGAAGTAGTCAGCAATAGTTCCTGAGAGGACCCTAGTCTCATTGAGAGCCAATGATTTTAAACCCTGGGCCAGAGCATCCGCTGGAGTGTATTCTGAACCAACCTGCCATTTAACATCCTGTAGCATAACTATAGTTAGTGCCTGGCAGACATGGCTATTAATGTTGTATACATAAATGGTATCTCTCCGTCCCGCAATGTAAGACGTTTTTGCAAGCTATGTTAGCTTGTAAAAACGTCTTATACTTACATACTCCTTCCGTCCTGAATTACTTGTCGCGGAAATGGATAAAAATCGGTGCCTCTAGAACTAAAGTACGTCTAGATCCATTCATTTCTAAAAAAAATCTGCGACAAGTAATTCCAGATGGAGGGAATATTAACAGAGTAGTGGTTTTCGATATAATCCAGTGACTCCGAGATTTCAAACCCGACTAAACTACAACTATCCATTTGTTTTCTGGTGATAGCACCAGGTAGATACTATCGGTGGTGAATCACAGTAATCAGACAAGTTCTACGCGAATTTCACAGAGTTCTGTTTCTATATGACTGCATTTGATGCACCATACAGTTGAAGGTGAAAAATATGACTAGCTGTACCTGTATACACGGTGTTAGATGTGTTCCTGACAGTACGACCTTCTTTATTTGTCCACCAATTGAGTCTACCCGGGGTCTCAAGATGTCCTCAATTATGTCTGTATCATCAATAGCATCAACGCTGAATTTCACCTACAATACGTATATGGATCATTAACGAATGCTAAATTAGAACAGAAAGAGGTTTGCCTAAGTGCAACTTTGTCAACAGTACCAATAATGTATTAGGTACACTGTAAGAATTCTTGCAGAATTCACGATTCTCAGGTGGTGTTGGTTTGAATTCAGATACACCTTCTGTAACCTGTAATAACATGGGAAGCATGTATGTTCAGGATTAAAAAGATATCTATGGACAAACATGTTGTCAGAGCACATTTCATTAATGAAATAAGTTAGATTCATATAAATACAATACCTGATTCATTACAGATGGTAACTGATCAACAAATTTGTTTACGGATACCATAGCTTCTTGATCGTACTCCCGTATCAAACCCCCAGCTAAATCAATTAGGGCCTTCCACGCATTCCCTACAAAGTTACACCACACCTTACCATGAAAACAGTCTCATGACCACTTCTTTCCAATGTGCATATTTCTATTCTAACTCTTGCATCATACTAACGTTTTGACACTAGGCATTTGTAACATTTATATTTATATTATACCAATATAAAATAGATCCAAAGGGGCGGATCCAATTAATCTGGGCCATCAAACCATGACAATCCAATGATCTAGATTGCTCTAATGGTGAGCGCTCAGCATGTTTAGCGTGCAATGAATATCATACGAAATATCAACTTTTGTGCTAATCACATAATTAACGTGTAATTAATATCCTACCTAATATCAACATGCAATTAATTTCCTCCCTAATATCAACGTACATTGCACGTACGCATATACTAGCATCGGAAGTAACAGAAGACCATGTGGCATCACAACAATGATGCAATAACATAAAGCACAGGAACCTCGAAAGGTACAAACTAACAATCAACATGGAAGGTTAGTGGCAACCAGCAAGCCACAAATATTTCATGGGAGTTAAACAATAATGATAAATGCAGTGAATAATCACCTGATGCATCTCTTGCCACAGAGTACACAGGTGATGTCTCCATCATAGGCGTTAGTTGACTAATGAGGGGGCCTATCTGTATAAAACAAAAATTTATCAAGGATAAAATAAATTAAACAAAAAAAAATGGAGAGAGCACACAGTAACAAATTAAACACCTAAACCAGTTGTTTACACAAAGTTGTACGTTGGAAATGAATTATCAAGTAGCATTGCTACATGTGTCTCAAACGCTTTGCTAATAATCTAATTCTTGTAAGTCACAGTTTTTTGGGGCGGTCAGTGGGTTCAACATTTTGTACTCCCTTGATGCTTTAATTGATTACAACTGAAAAAAATGTTAATTATCTTATGGCTGAATTTGTTAGTCCAATATCTAAACCATAATAATTGTTTACTGATCCTGAAGTTTTGGCACTCTGTACTTCACAGTATGGAGCTGCTAGCTGTACTTCAATATGCATACAGCATAGAACTCAGCTCATTCCCTAACCATAAAACTATGGAGAACCAAACACAAGCTAGTAATAACTAATAGATCAGTACAACATCAGGAAACATGTGTTTTTACACGATGAAAAGTAATCAAGCCAGGGGGGGGGGGGTGATTGTGTGGGTTTGGACAGAACTGCAGGTATTGTATACATGTGCATAGTTCAGGGCCAGAAGCCTGGGTATTTTGTGCGTGCCGCGAGTGTGTTTTATTGCGTGGGTGGGGAGTCATTGGCCTATAACCATGTTGAATTGTTTCTAAACATGGTTCGATATCAAGTTAGTCTGCAATCTGTAGATCCCTGATCTGACACACAATGACCCTTGATGACTCTGAAGTTCAGAATCTCAAACGGTGATGCTGGACAAACTCTTGCATGCGTCCGAAATCTGGGAACTATAAACTTACAAGAATAGGTATCTTCGAAGGACTAATAAAACAAGATATTTAAAAGGCACCACTTTATCTTTAAGTGTTTCTGCAGGAAATATTGTTTTGTTCTTTGACTCAATGTCCCTTGGCTTCAATATTTCAATCAGTTGATCAACTTATAGACATACGCATAAACTACTTAGTGGTACAAAGATGTGATATTGTTGTGCAGGATACAGATACACAGTTACCTATAGCAAAAACCTTAGCAGAATAGGTCCCAATGTAGGAAACAGACATAATCAGCTAGCCATTTCAACAAAACCGAATGCCAATTGTTTTTCTTTTCATAAACCTATGCCAACCCAAACATAGTAATATATACATTGTCACATATCACTACACAGGTTACCAGTAAATCAAGTGCTCAGGCTGAAAATAGTTAAACAGAAGGTCACTACAATGCAATGTGCGAGAAAGCATGGACCAAAATACCTGCTCAAAGTAAGGAACAGCCTCTGAAGCGGGCCTATTGTTGAATGAGACAATGGCATTAGCCTAAAATGATCAGAACCCATCAAAAGAAAATCAAACAATAAGCACTGTTACCAAGGAATAATACAAAGAAAATTAGGAACTCGAACTTTCCTCCGCAATCTCCATTAAAGAAAACAGAAGTTTGTGGTTTTTCTGTTAGTATTAACTAAACTAGCAGGGTGACCCGTGCATTTGCGCGGCTAGAATTATCAAGTATTACCATATTGGATGTTAATTATGTCATGTGAATTGTTTGTGTTCCATCTACTTACTGATTAATTTTAATTTTCTATGGAATTACATCTTTAGTTTTTAGTACCATGTCAAGATCTATGTTTATTGCTAAAAATTAGCCAAAATACATAGCTCGCAAACTCACAGTTTACTGTTTATGTAGAAAATATAATAGAATGCCTCGTATGTTTTTAATCTTGTTTATTCATATGTTATCCTTTACTCGTGTCTACATAAGTAGTACATTAGTTAGTTACAACTGACAATTATAGGGAAGTTTATTTATAGGTATAACATGCATAACTTATTCTGCATGATTTCTTATCTGGTTATTATACCATTTTTTTAATTGATGTAATACAAAAAACAATCCACTTTTCAACCTCAACCTATTGTTTGTCAACTTAGCACCTTACTTATAAATATAGAAGACCAGGAATTATAATATGTAATGGAGGAAATGAAACCCTTCAACACAATACTAATTGTTTTTCCGATTAGAATATTACAAATCTCCTAAATATAATATATTTTTAACTAAACGTATTTATCACTACTAAATTGATATTTTCGTAATCTTCGCCATTTTTATTCTACTAAAGTTACTAATGTGTGTATAAATGCTGCCACATACTACGGTATCATAACAAAACACACCCTGGGATAGAGCGGAGGTACGAAATGCGCATTCAACAGTGCATGGTATATTTGATTCAGGAGTATTTCTCGAGTTATTTCAAAGCATTGGAATATTTAGGATTTTTTTCTTATGAGGATTTTTGATTGTAGAATTATATCCTATAAAAAAATTCGAAGGTTTCCTTCTCACTATATTTCATATGTAGTTTTTCATCCACTTAGAAATCTTAAGAATTTCCTTTGTTTGTCCTATGGGGAAACCAAACAAACTTCTGTGCAACCACGGTCTTGTACAAATTGAGTAGGTATGATATTCTAATCACATGTTTTTCTTTCCTGCATTTTAGAATCATGTGAATAAAGGATCTAAGGTTGAAAAATGCACATCTATGGTTTGTCATGGATAAAGTGTAGTTTTAAAATATATGTAGAATATAGTAACAAATATGTAAATACTATACTGAGGACACATTTTACCCGACATTTATGAAAAGGCTCTCACAAATGTATTTGGTTCTTGGTACAAATCTTTGTATTTATAAAGAGAATACCAATAATATTGTGGTTATTCCATAATAACTTTGTACCCACATTTAGTTGATTTGGAAATGCATGACTGGTTTTACTTCATTTTTAAGATGTTAACTCTTTAATTAAATGTCTCTTGTATTTATTGCTACCTTTCTCTATGTCCATGGTGGCATGAGGAAAAGTATAGTGAAACTGAGGGAGTGCCTTTATATCTCTTCCTCTTCTCATTCGTTTCTTTCTTTCGTCATTTTATTAGGAGATTTTCAACAAATGTTAGATATTACATATTTCTCCTTCTAAATCTTAGTATTTTATAGCTTGTAAATGAACCTTGTGTCCACTGTCTTCCGACGGCATCCTCGTTGGCCGTATTGTAGGTGCAGTTTTTATTTATTCTATTTCATGGCCAGCGTACTTTCAACTGTGATCATCTTCTTCTGATTTACTTTGGTGCTTAGCTATCTAATTCAAATGTGAATATATGTTCTGGTAGGAACTAGGGTACCATGGCAGGGCCGACGGCCCAGTGGTGGCGGCCGGTGAAGGCGAGGGCGGCGGTCCGTAAGGACTGGCCAGGAACAGCCGGATCCCCTAGACGGCGGTGACGAGGTCGTGGAGGACCCCGGAGACCTCCTCCGGGGTGTAGATGGTGGCGGCAGGCCCGGTGGGGAGGGCCGGCAGCGGAGCGGCCGCCGCGGCGGCGGCGGTGGAGAGCAGCGGCGCAGAGGGCGAGTGCGGCGGCGCGGTGGTGATGGGCAGCGGCGCGATGGCGGAGGTCGGCAGCGGCGCGGTGGTGGAGGTCGGCAGTGGGAGGGACAGGGTGGGTGGTGGTGAAGACATGATCGAACCGGAGCTAGCTGATACCAAGGTGGTAGGAACTAGGGTTCTACCGGGTCGGGGACGGAGGTTGTAGGGGAAGGAGGGAGTCGGGCATGGCCGATCGCGCGGCCGCCGGCGGCTGGGCGCCGTCGTGTGCGCGGGAGGAGGCGGCGGCGGTGGAGGCTGGCGGTGGCTAGGGTTTAGGGTTTTGGCTCCTCTGGGAGCCGGGCAATAGAATAGTCTTATTGCTTGATTTCTAGAAGAGTCTTACAACTTGTATATATAACTACGATGCTGAAAAATAAGATAACTTATGGGCTAAGCCCCTAACTAAACCGGCCCAGTGGGCCTTCTACGGGTATAAGTTACCCCGGTCATAACATCTCTCCCCGCCTACGCAAACAGCTCGTCCTCGAGCTGGAAGTCTGGGTAGTGGTGGCGGAACTCGTCGCTCTGCTCCCAAGTGGCCTCCTCCTCCGGAAGGCCATCCCACTGGATCAACAAGTACCATATCCCGCGACGAAGTTGGGCCTGCAACACCTTCGCTAGTCCCGGAAGAAGGCGCCCATCATCGGTTGGAGGAAGAGCTGGAGTGGCCGCCGGTGGCTCCCCACGGAAGGGCTTCAAGAGCCCCACATGGAAGGCGTCGTGGATGCGAGCGCCGGCCGGCAGCTGGAGGCGGTAGGCCACCTTCCTGATGCGCTCCAAGATGGTAAAGGGCCCGGCATAGCGAGGACCCAGCTTGCGCTTCGCGCGTGGGTCCAAGGACTGCGTAGAGCGGTGAAGGAGACGCAGCCACACCCAATCGCCCTCTGCAAATTCCACCTCGCGATGGTGGCCATCGTAGTAATGCTTGGCCAGCTGCTTTGCCTAGAGGAGGCGTTCCCGGACCTCTGCGAGCATCTCGTCACGGCTGCGGAGAAGATCGCCGGCCGCCTCCGTCCGAGCCGTCTCTGGGTCAACCGGCAGGATGGGCGGGGGCGGTTTGCCGTAGACCACCTCGAATGGCGTGGCACGCAGGGCGAAGTCGTATGAGGTGTTGTAGCAGTACTCCGCCCATGCGAGCCAGTCCACCCAAGCGCGAGGACGATCACCTGTGACACAACGCAAATACATGGCAATCACCTTGTTGACGACCTCGGATTGGCCGGCCGTCTGAGGGTGGAAGGCTGTGCTGAGGCGGAGTTTCACGCCCGCCAACCGGAAGAGGTCGCGCCAGACATGCCCCGTGAACACCGGGTCCCGATCACTGACAATCGAAGAGGGGAACCCGTGGAGGCGGACGATGCCGTCGAAGAAGGCACGGACCACGGACGCGGCAGTGTAGGGATGGCCAAGCGTGATGAAGTGAGCATACTTGGAGAAGCGATCGACCACCGTGAGGATGACGGACTTGCCGCCCACCTTGGGGAGGCCCTCAATGAAGTCCATGGAGATATCAGCCCATACCTGAGAGGGCACCTCCAAGGGCTGCAGCAGACCAGCCGGCCGTAGTGTCTCCGTCTTGTTGTGCTGGCATGTCACACAAGACCGCACCCAGTCGCGGACCAAGGCCCGATCACCCTGGATGTAGAAGTCGGCACGGAGACGATGGAGGGTTTTCTGCACACCTCGTGGCCCGCCGAGTGGGCCAACAGCAGAACCTGGTGACGAAGATCGTCGTGCTCCGACACGAATATACGGCGCCCATGCAGGAGCAAACCGTCCACTAGGTTGCCCGCCGCAAGCCGCTGCTGAAGCAGCAGAGTGTCCGGCGCGGCTGCAGTGGCCCGGCGGATGTCGTCGAAGAGGGCCAAAGAGGGCCCCGAGCGGATGCAGAGCACCGCCCCCTCAGAGTTGCCGACGATAGTGTCGTGGGCGGCGTCGAGGCGAGACAGGGCGTCGGCCACGGTGTTAAGGCGGCCCGGACGATACTCGACTGTGAAGTCGAAGCCAAAGAGCTTGCTGATCCACTGATGCTGCGGCACGATAGAGAGCCGTTGGTCCAATAAGAACTTGAGGCTATAGTGATCCGTGCGAATCCGAAATGACCGGCCCCAAAGATAGGGGCGCCAATGGCGCACCGCCTGAACCAAGCCGATGAGCGACGGCTCGTACGCCGCGAGCTTAAGATGACAGCACGGCGAAGGGCCTGCTGAAGAACGCGAGTGGTCCATCGCCCTGCTGGAGGACGGCGCCGAACCCCGCACTGGAGGCGTCGCAGTCCACGACGAACGGGCGGTCGAAGTCGGGCATCTGAAGAACGGGGCCCGTCGTGAGGGCCTCAAATGCTGCTGTCGCCTCCTCATCCCAGGCAAAAGCGTCGCGACGCAGCAGGCGCGTGAGTGGGGACACGATGAGGCCGAACTCCCAGATAAATTTCCAGTAGTACCTTGCAAGGCCCAGGAATCCGCGAAGAGCCCGTGGTGAGTGCGGTTGCGGCCAGGCCGCGACAGCCGCCACCTTGTCGGCGTCCATCGCAACTCCCTCGACCGAGATGATGTGGTCAAGGTAGGCGACTGAAGGTGTCCCAAACGAGCACTTCGAGCGCTTAAGATGAAGATGGTGCGCTCGAAGCTCGTTGAAGACGATGGCGACGTGCTGAAGGTGCTCCGCCCACGAGGCGCTGTAGATAAGAATATCATCAAAGAAGACGAGCACAAACCGGCGTAGGTAGGGGCGGAGGACGTCGTTCATCAAGGCCTGGAAGGTCGCCGGAGCGTTGGAGAGGCCAAAAGGCATCACCGAGAACTCGAAGTGGCCATGATGAGTCCGAAACGTCGTCTTGGCGATACCATCCGGGTGCATCCGCACCTGGTGGTAGCCCGACGGGAGGTCAAGCTTGGTGAAGAAGCGCGCCCCACGTAGCTCGTCTAGTAGCTCGTCGACCACCGGGATAGGAAACTTGTCCTTGAGTGTCAGGGCATTAAGGGCGCGGTAGTCAATGTAGAAGCACCACGTGTCGTCCGACTTGCGAACGAGGAGGACCGGCGCCGAGAATGGCGACGTGGAGATCCGGATGATGCCCAAGGCTAGCATGAGCGCACACTGGCGCTCCAACTCATCCTTCTGTATCTGAGGATAGCGATAGGGGCGCACCGCAATCGGCGTCGTGCCCGGCAGGAGATGGATGCGGTGATCATACACCCGAGCCGGCGGAAGGCCCTGAGGCTCGTCGAAGAGGTTGCCGTGCTGCTGCAGGAGGTGATCCAACAGTGGGTGCTCGGTCTCGGCAACAGTCGCGACCAACTAAGGTTGCGGCGTCACTGGCGAGGCGCCCCCAACGCCCTCCCACCGGACGCGGCGGCCGAGACGCCAGAAAATCATCGTCAGGGCGTCGAAGTCCCAGAGAATGTGACCGAGAGTCCGTAAGAAGTCGACGCCAAGGATGCCGGCGCACGTGATGGTGAAGTGCTCGTCGCCGGTGGTGATGGGCACGTTATGCGCCAGCCCATGGCACCGGAGGCGGTCGTCGTTAGCCACCGTGACCCGGAGTTGCTCCCCGCCCGTCGGCTAAAGCGCGAGACGGCGCATGGTAGCCTCTAGCAGGAAGTTATGCGTGGAGCCCGTATCCAGTAGGGCCACTAAGCGCTGGCCGTGAATTGTCACCGACAACAGCATAGTCCGCTCGCCGCGGATGCCGGCGAGCACATGGAGAGAGACGACGAGCGCTGTGGCCGGAGCGGGCGTGGACGCAGCCTCCCCCGCCGCTGGAGGCGGCAGCTCGCCGAGCCCGTCGGCGGGTGTGTCCTCCTCGACGTAATCGGCCGCCTCCAAGTAGAAGAGGCGTGGGCAGACGTGGCTCGACACGTACGGCTCATCGCAGTTATAGCACAACCCTTGGCGACGTCGCTCGAGCTGCTCGGCTGGAGAAAGCCGACGAAAGGGCCGTGTCGGGGTCGGTACGGCCGCCGCTGGGGCGGCCTGGGGCAGCCGGCCCGGTACAGGGGCTGTCGGGGGCGGTCTAGCTGCCGGGCGGCCACCGCGCGTCGGGGTTGCCTGCTGCAAGGCCTGCGCGCGACGCTCAAAGGCGCGCGCGTAGTACATAGCCGTCTGGAGGTCCTGGGGTCCCCGCAGCTCCATTTCCACGCAGATGTGATCCAGCAGGACGGCGGCGAAAAGCTCGGCCCGCTGTTGTGCCGTCACCCCCGGCGCATGGCATGCCAGGGCCTGGAAACGATCGGCGAAATCCTGCATCGTGGAGGTGAAGGGAAGGCGGCCGAGCTCCGCCAGGCGGCTCCCGCGGATCGGCGGCCCGAAGTGAAGGAGGCAGAGCTCGCGAAAGCGCTCCCAAGGGGGCATGCCGCCCTCGTCCTGCTCGAGGGCATAGTGCCACGTCTGCATGGCGCCCCGGAGGTGGTACGAGGCGAGCCATGTGCGGTCCGGCGCGAGGGTGCGCTGCCCTCGGAAGAACTGCTCGCACTGGTTGAGCCAGTTGAGGGGGTCCTCAGTCCCGTCGTAGGTGGCGAAGTCGATCTTGGCGAAACGTGGCGGCGTCGGGGTATGGCTGTCGTAGCCGCCCGGATCGGTGGTGCGGAGCGCCCGATCGGTGGAGACCGGGGGTCCCCCGTATGACGACGGACCCGAGGGGACGGGCGGATCACCGTACGGGAGGGTGGGCGCCGGCTGGTCCCGGCCGTCGTGTAGACCGGTGGCAGCGACGACACGGACAACCAGGCCGGAAGCGATGATGGCGACGGCGGAAAGCGGACCTGCTGGATCGGAATGCCGCCCGGTACGGTTGGGGCCGGCGCGGTGGTGGACGGCGTCGGGCCCTGCAGAGGCAGCGGCTGCTGCAGGGAGGCGATCGACGCAGGGGCCGCCGCGAGGACCGGCGGCGGCCACTGCGGCCAGTGCGTGACGAGGGTCGCCGGCGGCGGCCGGCGGCTGCAGCTGCAGCCGCGGCACCGGGAAAGCCGCGGCCGGCGCCACGTGCGGCGCGTACCATGGCAGGGCCGGCGGCCCAGTGGTGGCAATCGGGCGTCGAGCTCGAGCGGCGGTCCGTAAGGACTGGCCAGGAACAGCCGGATCCCCTAGACGGCGGTGACGAGGTCGTGGAGGACCCCGGAGACCTCCTCCGGGGTGTAGATGGTGGCGGCAGGCCCGGTGCGGAGGGCCGGCAGCGGAGCGGCCGTCGCGGCGGCGGCGGTGGAGAGCAGCGGCGTAGAGGGCGAGTGCGGCGGCGCGGTGGTGATGGGCAGCGGCGCGATGGCGGAGGTCGGCAGCGGTGCGGTGGTGGAGGTCGGCAGTGGGAGGGACGGGATGGGTGGTGGTGAAGACATGATCGAACCGGAGCTAGCTGATACCAAGGTGGTAGGAACTAGGGTTCTACCGGGTCGGGGACGGAGGTTGTAGGGGAAGGAGGGAGTCGGACGTGGCCGATCGCGAGGCCACCAGCGGCTGGGTGCCGTCGTGCGCGCGGGAGGAGGCGACGGCGGTGGAGGCTGGCGGCGGCTAGGGTTTAGGGTTCCGGCTCCTCTGGAAGCCAGGCAATAGAATAGTCTTATTGCTTGATTTCTAAAAGAGTCTTACAACTTGTATATATAACTATGATGCTAAAAAATAAGATAACTTTTGGCTAAGCCCCTAACTAAACCGGCCCAGTGGGCCTTCTACGGGTATAAGTTAACCCGGTCATAACATGTTCATGCGGTTCCGCGCCACATGACAGAGGAATTACACCTTAGGTTTAATTCACATAGTCGGATGTAAGACAGAAAGAGAGAAGCTAAATTGGCACAACAATTAGTTTCCAGTGTTTACCAAATCTGATTTGAAATTGAACTCCAGCCCGTCTTCTCACTACATGCATGCAGAACACCCATACCGCATCAGACATTCTTTTCATCAACATGCACATGTCTAGGTGGCCCGTTTGTCTTTTTCCTTGTATAGGTTATCTTCTTCCATATGTGTATATGACAGACTCGGTTCTATGTGTCAGTCAAAAGGCTTATTACCCCTCAAAAAATCGTACTTATTTGTACGTTGCAGAAAAAGACTTATTTGTACGCATCAGATGTTGTACGTACAATTTTGATCTTTTAATCTCCAACGTTATAATTAGAATCAATGGAAAGTATCTTCTGTATGTATCTATTTTTCAGGTAAACTAAAACACGTATGTACCTATTGGTGTAAAGTCCTACCGGTATTTATTTTTCAAAACAGTATGGCCGGTGATTTTTACAACAGTATGATCACTGGTGTCTGTTGGGATGTAGGAGACTGTTCTTTTTTCAGATCAAATGTAGGGACGTATGGCTTAACTTGAGGGTAAGTATTATTTACGACAGCCTGATGATTGGAGATCGTGCGAGTCTTATTTTTCTAGATCATTAGTGCTTTTGATTACCACGTACATGTAGTGGCTTTGAATTTCCCTTAAAAAGCACATATGTGCCACAAAGTTTTTTTTTTTTGGAACTATAAAGGGTTGTTGATACACTTTTTTCTAGACTTGTACGATTAGGATTCTTGTAGGGTTTGTTTTTTTTTGCAGTTCTGTAGATTTAATTTGACGTGTAGTACTTGCCTAATCTTAGGTTTCGTTGACGTGTGTAGAACTTGCCCAATGTATCTAGCCGTGTACAATTAGAATTCCTGTAGAGATTTTTTTGACCTGTAGTACTTGCCTTATGTAACTTTTTCTCACGTGTAGTGATTGCCTAATCTTAACCGTTGATACATCTTAGTTTTAGAGTGTCAAATCATCGCCTTTCGTTTTCTATCGTTTTAAGAGCATCTCCAACAGCCGCACGAAAAGACGTGCACGCGGGGTAAACTGCCACTTTAGCACGCGCGGGACGTTTTCGTGCGCTCCAACGGTGGCGGGAAAGTACCGCGCGCGGGAAACGATTGCGCGCGCGCGGGAAAAGGCGGCAGCTCGCGCACTAGATTTGACGCGCCGCTTCCGACGCGCCTATAAATTGTGGTGCTCGTCACACGATCTCCACACTGCCACGCGCGCTCTCCCCGTTCCCTCTGCCGCTTGCTCGCCGCTTTCTTGCCCCGCCATCACCGCACCACCATGCCGCCAGGGATCGTCTGGCTACCGCGGCATCCGCAAGCGCCCCGGCGGCACCTACTACGCCGAGATCCGGTCCGGCAACGTCCGGCTCGGCCTCGACACGTTCGGGACCGTGCACGAGGCCGCCCGCGCGTACGACACGACGGCATGGCGCCTAGAGAGGCCTCGGTCGCAGATGAACTTCCACGACGTCTACACGCGCGAGCAGGCGCAGGCCATCGCCCCTCCGCCTCGTCTTATCACGGACCAGGACCGTGCGGAGCTCATTCGGCGGCAGCGCCGCCTCCTCGTCGCCGAGGAGGACGAGCGAGCCATGGCGGAGTGGCGCCGGCGCCACCCGAAGGACGTCGCCAACGAGCGCGCCTACTGGGCGGAAAGGACGGCAAGGTGCCGCGCGGAGCGGGCGGACAGGCGTCGGCGGAAGGCACTGGCGATATCGCAGTGCGCTTCCGTTGAAGCAGGTGGGCCGTCGATCTTCACGGTAGACGATGACCGTTGGCATATGACATATGGATCGATACCTCGGACAACACCACCGAGGATGATGATGAGGACGACTCAGAGTAGTTCTAGCTGCACCGTAGTTTATCTAGTTTGCACCGTATTTTAATTTTATGTAGTTGCATCGTAGTTCTGTTTATCTATCGAACTATGTAAAATATCTATGTATCGTTTTATCTATGATGAATGTATCGTTTTATCTATAAATATGTATGCATCTAGTTCAGAGTGTTCTGCGAGAGCGCGCGCTACATTTTAGCGCGCCTGCTGGAGCTACGCGCGCACGCTTAATTTTAGCGCGGCTGCTGGAGCCAACGCTGCCCGCCGCGCTTTTCCAGGTGATGGGCGCGCTGCAAAGTAAACTTTAGCACGTCGCGCGGCTGTTGGAGATGCTCTAAGTATATAATAGAAGATAATACCAAGCAATATTGACAAGTATACTTGTTTGAGCAGTATCCCTCTGTATATGCTCTCCTTTCTAGAGACACCTAAAGGAGTTCTGAAGAGATGGGATTATCACAGAGCTAGGATGTTGCGGCAGGACCGCAGGAGTCTGATGACAGGAAAAAGAATCATCTGGTGAGCTGGCAGTTTATTTGCCAAAAGATTCTGGAAGTCTTTGCATTCTGCACCTGAAGACTATGAATCAGAGCCTGCTTTGCAAATGGTAGTGGAAGTTCGAAAACACTGAAGGGATTTGGCAGACTATGCTGAAGAGCAAATATCTGCAGAAACATGTTCGCTTAATGGCAACCTGGGAGTGGAGGCTCCTATTTTGGGAGAGTCTGATGGATGTCAACAATATTTTCCAGAAGTTGTCAGAAAGGATAATTGGTGATGGTGGTGAAACTTTATTCTCAGAATATAACTGCGCAAGAATTCACCATTGGCAGTGCAATTCCAGAGGCTTTACCACATAATCTTCAGCAAAAATGTAACAGTGCAAACAATTCTGGAGGGTCATTTCGATACCATCCAATTCAGGAGAACTTTGCTTGATGATACTGCTAAGGCAGTAGCAACTGGTAAGACTTGCAGGATATGGTGTCAAAGGTCTAGTTCTGCTAATGAGCAAAACGGAGTGAAATAGAAAGTGGGTAATAAAGCAGAATTCTCTGTCAGAGCAACTTATTTGCATCTGAGATCTGGGAGTCTGATTGGATTCAGCTTTGTCTGGAAGCTGAAGATCCCTCTGAAAATAAAAAATTCTCACGTGGCTGATGCTGCAAAATAGTATTGTAATCACGGACAACATGTTGAAATGGGGCAGGAATGGGAATGAACAATGTCATTTCTGCAGCACAAAGGAGACTGTAGATCATCTGCTCTTCTAATTTGTGCTAGCCAAACTGATATGGCAGACTGTAGATGCTGAGTTGTTTTGTGTTTATTTCGCTCTTCCTACTCATGTTGCAAAACTATGTGGCAGTTTCTTTAATGGAAATCAACGAGGAGGCTCGTTGGTTTTAAAAAAAGAAACTAAATACCAAGCGAACCTTTGGTATCTTTTCTGAGAAGTAGCTCCCAACCAGCAGCTGAAGCAGCGCACCATTACTGCAATTCGTTGAAGAATACCGTCAGTAAAACAAAGCTTGAAACATCTTCTGCGGTAAAGCATCGAGCAGGTGGCGCGCAACACTCCATGCTCAGAGCACCTGTGACCAACGGAGTAGAGCGGGAGCCCCGCGATGTCCAGAGCGCTCAGCCCGACCTCCGGCAGGCCCGCCGCTCGGAGCGCGTCGTAGCAGCCGTGGAACCTCTGGAAGACCTCCCGCGCGGCGGCCGCGTGGTCGAAGGTGACGTTGTACGGGACGCACACCACGAGGAACCCCTCCCGCGCAAGGAGCTCCAGCAGGTAGCTGCAACAGCAAACCACGGCGCCCAAGCGCGAATCAGTACCACGGAGCTCTCCCCTCCCAACCGAAGCAGTCGCGGATTGCCGCGAGGTCGGACGGACTCCGCCCTACCCGTAGGTGGCCTCGGGGGCGGCGCCGATGAAGGCGCCGCCGAGGAACTTGACGACGGCGAGCGGGCGGGCGCCACGCGGGGGCGGGAAGAGGAGGCAGGAGTGCTCCCGCAGGTACGTCCTCCCCCGAGCGGGCGACGGTCCGGGGGCGGCGGCGAGCGCGGGTAGGGGGGCGTCGGGGCCTAGCGACGCGCGGCAGGAGAGGCTCCTGGCGGCCCCGGTGCGGCGGTGACGGCGAGGTACGGGCCGTGGATACGCGGCAGGTGAGGAGGTGAGCAGGTGAGCCGCAGCAGCAGCCGATGCCGCCGCCGCCGTCGTCGACGCCATGGGGATGAAGCGGAGCAGGATGTGGGGACGAACAACAGCTGGTGGTTTTGCCACGAGGCCGAAGGTGCAGCCGGGACTTTCTGCCGTGAGGAAAGCAGTGCCACGTGGGTTCGCGAACGCCGCTGCATTCAACAGCAGTTTTTCAGGCGAAGGAACGGAAATGCTATGCCGTCGGCTGTTTTTCAGTTCGCGAATTTTTGAATCATCGATGATATAGTCCAATGGGCTCCTCTCTTGCGAATGCAAGGTGTTTGGATAGGTGCTTGACAAATACTACTCAATATTTAGAGTTGAAAGGGAGATGCTCTTAGAGCATCTATAACCGGATCCTCGTACCTTCCTCGAACGCCCGACAGACCGTCTGGTCACCGACCAGTCACAAAAATTAACCCAACCGTCCTCCTCAAACAGGGTTTAAATGTCCGGCTGGCCGACACCCTTCATATCCAACCCAAATATGGATGGATATGAGGGAACCCGGGCACGCCCACCCGGTCCACATTGACTTACATCCATTCCACATGTATTCGTCCTTATCCGTTCCTTGGACCAAACCCTAGCCATTTCACTTCAGTCTCCTCCACTCCCATCCGTCACCCTAGCTCATCCCCGACGATCTTCGGCCTTCTTTGACATAGCGGGGCAGCGGATCCGAGTCCTTCACCTCCAGATTCGTCAACCACGAGCTCATGTGACGCGGCCCCGAAGAGGAGATGGCTGTCCAACTTGCGCTCCGCCGCTCCCGGAAGGCGGCCGCCCGACGGCAGCGCTCGGACTCGCAACACTAGGAATCCATTGTGTCGGCACAGCCTGTGCTTGGATCCGGCGTCCGAAAGCTGTGGCGGAAGCGCAACCCCTTCGTTGGTGCGCCAACCACGAAGCATGGCCGTCCTCAGACTATGTCATGGTGTGGCGTGCCCGACGGGTGAGGCAGTGGGTGTAGAAGACGGCGAAAGCCCTCGCGGCGATGGACGTTAGAGAGGTGGAGTAACACTCTCCGGCCCCCCGTAGGGTGCACCAGTGCAGACGCCGCAAACACTTCGTGGTGGATATCGGCTCCTCCCAGGAAGGATCCCGTCATCGACCTCACGTTCACCGGCACCGTCCAGGTTACGAGCTCCAGCAAGGAAGAGTAGCGCATGGGAGAGGGCGGGAGATCGAGTCCCTGAGCCGGCTAGTGTCCCATGTCTTACTCTACCTCGCCGGTGGCCGGACCGACACTACGAGGGGCTCAGACATGGGCACCAAGAAGCCGTATGACCTTCACTTAGTATTAGGTTTACGTTGCATGTAATAATATGAATTTGAAGCTTCTAATTTGAGATATCCGGATGTATAATTCATTATTTAAGGCGTGACCGGTCAGTATCCGCGAATACGTCCAGACATGTCCACGGGTGTTTGAGGGACCGGATTTACAAGTTGTAGCCATAGATGCTCTTAGACATCTATGCATGTCCTTTACAGTTAAGGGCATGTTTCGTTCGTGCCCAAGCTAGCCCCTTCAAAATCGGTCTCGT
This sequence comes from Hordeum marinum, assembly GCA_022496015.1. NCBI lineage: Eukaryota > Viridiplantae > Streptophyta > Magnoliopsida > Poales > Poaceae > Hordeum > Hordeum marinum. The sequence goes on from CM039676.1 coordinate 291,893,655, forward strand.
CAAATTATTGGCAAAGGATTTTTGCCGTTCGCCAGGGCGTTAAAGTTGAACGAATGACCAAAAAATTGACGTTCAAGAAACTCTTGCTACGAACCAAATAGACACCAACCAAACAGACACCGATACTTACGATCAACGCCAAAAGTTTGGTAAGGCAGCCTCGGGTTGTAATCCGAACACCCCCTAAGTACTCCTCCATTTTTATTAGCTCAGACAAATATATCTAGATGTATTTCAATGTTAGACACATCCGCTTTAACGACAAAATATATGGATCGAATGGAGTATAAGCAAAAAGTGATCTATTTTTGTAAGCAACTCACTATCCACATTGCATTGTACATGGCATGCATCACTGTCCCAACGGACTACCACCTTGTCTTGCTCGTATCCATTGCATGCCTACCTCTTCCCGCTGGTCATCCCTCTGCCCAAGAGGCATTGGTTCTTCTTTTACCACTATGAACCCCTTCACCCCTAATCCTAAACTTTGTACTCCCTTCGATCTATATGAATTGACGCACATTTAGTATAACTTAATTGTGCGTCGATTGATATGGACCGAAGGGAGTAGCAATTTTGCTTCACTCCACATTAGTCTTTACTCCGCGATGATGGCACATCTATCTTTATTATCACCTAATCAGCAAAGACTTTGTCTTCAACTCAATCGAGTTCGTAGTACCACCAAACTTGAAAAAAGTTGCGGAAAGACAGAAGAAGAGATAGAGAGAAAGTGAGTTGGTAAGTGGAAAGTTTGATGATAAGGAAAAAGCATGACTCCACTCTTATTTTCGTTATTGACGCGACCATATGTTTTATACTACCCCACCTGCATTCACAACATTTGATGATATCCCTACAAGATATGAAGAACTCCACAATAAAGCCGTCCAACTCGATGCTTTATGAAAGGGTAATTGCTTATGTCCCAAGAACTTCGATTAAAGGTTTGTCGATGCCATCAAGGGCATTCAGGATGTTCAAAACCTCCCAACTGAAATCGGTCTCGTGAGAGACAACCCTCCCCATGGTTTCTTTCATACTTCCCTTTTCCTCGTGCGATGTCGCCAACCGTTGTCATGCCACAAGCGACAATTCCATGGATGAAGTACTTCCGCCTTCTTGCATTTGTGTGGATGTGGAAAAGTCTCCCTAGGTGAAGGTTATTAATACAAGGACACTGCTTCTTCCTTGATCTCTACATCACCATTGTGCGATGTCATCAACCATTATTACGCCACAATCTGTGGATGAAGTTCTTCTAACTTCTTGCATTTGCGTGGTTGCCGAAAAATCTTGTGCTAGCTCCCTCATCAAGGTCATTAATAGAGAACACTGCTTCTTCCTTGATCTCTCCATCACCGCGAGCACAATAACCCTCCGAACAACAGTTCCAAATGGCAAGAAAGTGTCCCATTACCAGGTCAAGGAAGGTTCTTGCTCCAAGCCCTGAGGCATCGACCCATGCTGACACTCGTTGGAGCCTACAAGAGATAAGTTGAGGCAAAACATTACACTATTATGTACTCCCTCCGTATATAAATATAACTCTTTTAAAAGATTTCACAAAGGGACTACGTATGAAACAAAATAAATAAATTTACACTGTTTATATACATCCGTATGTAGTCCTCTAGTGGAAACTCTTAAAAGACTTATATTCCCTCCGTCCGAAAATACTTGTCCTAAAATAAATAAATAAAATGTATCTATAATTAAAATAAACCTAGATACATTCACTTATAGGACAAGTATTTTCGGACAGAGGGAGTATTTAGGAACGAAGGGAGTAAATATTACACATTGTAGAAATGGCTATTTCCTTGAGGATCTCAACGGACATTGTACAAATGGCTATCTCCTTGAGGATCTCAACGGATTCTTCTGTACATACGGGCAATATTACACTTGAACTGAACCTTACGGTTGGTGAGATTCTGTCATCGGAGGAAGATACACAACTGTGTATGATGTATCGGCTAACTCTGTCATGTGTCTATGCTCCTTCTACATACAGTATGTGCTGTCAAAATTCTCTACACGTAAACTTGGGTAGGCTTGTGTTCCGAAATCCAAAACGAAATGTCAAAAAGAGGCTAGTGAGATCTAAGAACAAACCTATACACCAATTAGTCAGCATGAAGTATTTCTAAAAGAAGTTAAGACAGTCAGCACACATACTCCACCAAATGGCAGAAGTATTGACTTCACATTATGATATCCGCAAGTTTCTCTCCAAGATATACCCAGCTTCCTGAGTAGTTTATACTGCCCCACCTGCATTCGCAATAACATTGAACGAGAGCCGAGTTATACTTTAGCAGACTGGGAATAAAGTATAATTGCAGTTAAAACATACATACCTTAAGTGATGGACGAAACAAATCATTCCTGCTTGGAGACTATGCTGTTGCTGTTACCACGACGATAGCAGAGTCCATCTGTCAGAGCCCAAAAAAGAGGAGTATACAAGTTTGCCACGGGCATGAACCCCACAGCTCCAATCCTAAGAGGAGTATACAAGTTTGCCACGGGCATGAACCCCACAGCTCCAATCCATCGGCAGCACCCCTCGGTCGGTGTAATCAAGCATCTAGCCGGGTGCTCTTTTTAGAGCGAATTACAGTGCATCAGCAATGTGAGCTGCGCCTTTAACATAGTATACATTGGAGCAGCCCTTCAGTGCTCACGTTTTGTGCAGACGTGATGACATCTTGTTGAAAATGACCCCAAAGAGTACTTTTGTGGGTCCTCCTGATTCTCATGACACAGACGTATCCTTCTGAGCAGGCCTTTGAGGGAAGAAAAGGATCGCAAGTAGTGCACAAATACTTAACCCAATCGCACCATCAAACGGATGCAGATGATAGGTACTAATCATCCAGAATGGAGTTTCAGGTTTGAATGCCATAATGCCACTGATTTGTGTGAGATAGCTAGCAGTCATAATTCCAGATCGCAGGCCAATTGGTGCAGCGAGATTCCCTTGCGTTCTTTGCTTAAGCCCAAAAAGCACCAGGGAAAGTAGCACGAAACCTGGTACTGAAGGTAGAGACCTGCCATTCATTTGTAAAAATGTTAACACCTTTTATTACTAGGTCTCACAACAGATCATCCTTGGTGCAAGAAGAAATACTCCAAAGTTAACCCACACAACTGTTGTACCTTAATCATTTGATATTATAAAAAAAATCAAGGTTGCTACAGAAAGGTCCTAATCTGTTTGTTAACGGCCATGAAATCAAGCTTTATTTTGTAAGATTGCTAGGCACTTCTATGTTCGACAAACCATACACCAAAAATTGAAAAAAAAACTGTACTCCATCCATCCCATTTTCTGCCACTGCCCTCCCCTGCTTGTGTCCTTCACCCCCTTCCCACACCCACTGCACCACAGTAACGTCTGCGGAACCACGCCGCTCAGTTGCTCACAGGTTTTAATAATTGCCCCCCCCCCCCCCCCCAATCACGCTCAGTTGCTCATGGGTTTTAGATTCCAAATTTAATTATGATCCCCATAAGAACTACCAGTAGTAACATGAACCATGTGTTGAAAAATTAAGTAGTGAAATAACAGAAGGGATGGTATCTCGACTGGATATACCGGTGAATCAGAGAAAAAGCAACTCCAGACATCAGAATGGCATTGTGGTAACCAAGATCAACTGCAACTTCTTCTGGAAGCCATGATCTGAAAACCACTTCTTCCACCACAGCAATGCTAGTTGCTGTGATAAACCCTCTAAGAGCTGGCAACAATACATTACTTGAAGATTTGAGAAGATCAAATGGTAAGAATGAAGGCGTCCCTTCTCGAAAAGTTGCAAAGCCAAGTAAAATGCTTATCGAATGCACCAACCAAACGACAGACACGCCTCCGACAAGACCTTGGAAAAATTCTTGCAGCTGCAATCAAAGGTTTAGTTGTCATGTATATGTGCTAGGAACATTCGACAGATATTTGCACACGAGACTAAGCAATGATCATACCCTTGATGGAGATGCAAGATTCATCCCATATTGCTCAACTGGATTCTCATAGCCACGTATTCTTTTTCCCCATAGCATTACAAGTATCATTATAGAGACATACAGACCAACAATGCAAGCATCCCCAACAATTCCTGTTGAAGCGCTTATTGTCCAGCTTTGAACAAGAGTTGGCAGTAAAGGAATCACAACAGGAGACCACAGAACAAGTACCATTAAGGAAAATCCCATGATCCTAAGAATTTGAGAAGGGCGATTTAAGCACAGCATGATAATAAAACATTACCATGAAAATGTATACTCCCTCTGTATGTCTTATATTTTGATACAAAGAGTGCAACTAATATGTCTAATCAGCAGAGGTTCCACCACTGTAATATATGAAGGGGTGGTTCAGTATTCCTGATTTCATAGTACACTTGCAGTAAGAAAAATAAAATCAACCAAACAATTGTTCAAATAACCGCTACAGTACAGAAAGAGTCATTCATTGATAACACTTGTGATGCTTACAGAATAAGGCTATGCTGATATATGAAACTTACAGTGTTATCATGTAGCAAACTGGCAACTAGTTCTACGAGGTGATTGATTTAGTGTAGCACACTAAAAAATGATTGGAACTTTTGGTTTGCTGATTCAAAATTCATTGCAACCCAGGGGCATCCTGCCAGCCATTCTAAAACTTTCATATCCTTCTAACATAATCTATTGATGAAGAAATGTCATTTGAATTATGTTTCTTCTCTATCTGGATAATTTTCTGGAGAAAATTATAAGTTGGAAGAACTAACCTCTGAAATAAGGGACGTTCGCTGATACGTAAGAACAAGATAAGCCTGTCAGTCAAGCTCAGAGCACCACGGATACCTCCCCAGAGTAGAGCAATTTTCCCCACAAATTTCAAAATTCCACCTCTTTGCCCTAGTTCAGCTAGAACAGCAACGAGCCTGTTGCCAAAGACAGACATGGTAAGAGCATTCAAGAGACAACAAATAGAGAATAAAGATGATAAATGCAATGGCAACATTAAACAGACCTATCGTGATCAAGTCCACCATCACCCTTCTTGGGTACCACCGGAGCTGCAACAGACATGGCTTTCTCAGCAAAGCTGCTCACTAAGTTGTTCTGGCTCTTTCCCAGTTCAGTTTCGTCAAGATTATGTTGAGTGCTATCCATGCTATCATGCTCTTCAGCATTCTTTTGCTGAGATATAAAAATATATATATTGTTAGAATAAATAATTAAACAGAATATTTCAACAATAAGAATTAGGAATCAAGCATAACTCAAATGCAACATGGAACACACTATAAAAAACAACCTTTCTGCACTCTTGAACTTGTGACAACTCATTGATGAGAACTAGTACCTGATACTATAGATATTTGGACTATGTTCAAACAAAAGGCTAAGCCAACTCCAGTATCCATGTGTTTTATTCCCATCCAGCTTAATTATGAACAAAAATGAAACAACATAGCATTATTTGCTTACTTGATGATGTGCTACTAAGGCAGAAGCACCTAGGGCAGCCGTTACAGCCCCAACCATCATGCCTTTACCACCTGACTTTGTTATCTCCTGTTGCTTGTGCTCACCGGGTTTTTCAATATAATAATCTGCATTTGCTTCTTCTTGTGTGCAAAGATCAGCGTCTGCTTCTTTCTGAGTGGAAAGATTATCTATATTTCCTTTGCCGGCATCCTGAACAATAACATCCTCATCCAAAATTCCTGACTTGACGGCAGCTTTTGTAAGGTTGTCATGCTTAGAGACACCAACATGGAAGTAGTTTCTCAAGGACGCTAAAGTTACACCAACTATCACACCCACTGGAAGAACATTTCTCAGATCATGAGATTGCAGAACTGCAGTTGATACAGCTTCAACAACATTTTCGCCATGGACCACACCAAATTTCACAGTCGTTGGATTCCTCTGCACAGATGTTGCTCTGTATAAATCAGAGTCATGGACAATAGTTCTAGAAACTTGAGTAGCAAGTCGTTCTACATCATGTGCAAGTCTTCTTTGAAGTTTCTCAGCTTTTGTTATCCCCAGTTTGCGACCAACTTCAGTTTTGAGGGTATTTGATAACTCATCAGTAATAAAGTATGTGAGTGTCTGCCTCAAAGCATTACCAGGCAACTTCTCATTTACTTTCCTTTTGGTTTCAGAGTCTACAAAATTTCGCAGAGCTGAGTATGGTGGCAAAATAACATTGCCTGTCCTAGGTGGAGCTTGGGAGGAATCTGCATGCTTGATCTCTTCATTGATGAAGCTATATTTTCCAGATATAGAAATGTCACCTTGCACATTGTCCATTTGATCTGCTAGTTTCCATTTACCCTCTTGCGGATCAAGGAAAAGATCAGTTGCCAAGTTCAAATCTGGTGACTGAAGTTGCAGTTGTCTTGAAAGATACTCATGAAGGTACAAAGCATACTGCACCTTCAAATAAGAATTGGCAGCTATATCCAACAAGTAATCAGGTGAGCCACTCACCATCTTTACAACATCGCCATCAATATAATTTTCAGGTATATTTCTTCGAGAATTTCTGATTTTTCCTGTCGAAGGTGGAACAGTGCTCAACTCAGATTTTTTCTCACTAAAATTGCGATCTTCAGACATGATTGGACGAGCTTTAACAGAAGTATTATGTTGTGATTCACCAGATGATGATGGATTTTTGTCCTTTCCACTTAACTCATTGTCCACATCCACCATCACATCAGACCCTGTCTCATCCACAGAAGGTTTATTGGTGGGTCCATCAGAATTGTCCCCGTCCTTAGAGTCATTGTGCTTTTGAAACTGGTCAATCATATTTTCAATAACTCCGAACACACTATTGACAGCCATTTGAGTCGAGTCATCAAAATCAGTCAAGGCATCTAATGCCTGTCTCACATTATTAACTGACGGATGTTTAGATTCTTCTGTTTTAGAGATTTGCGTGCTCTGGTCAACAACATTAACTGCAACCTTATCTTCATTGGCATGAACTGCATCAACTTCCTTGTCTACCATATTGGACTGTGGATTCTGCTCTGCTGTAGCATCTGCCGACTGCACCTGCTCTCTGGGAGTTCCGTTTGAATTGGCTGTTGATGGATCATCGGAAAGATGCTTTGGATCTGTTACACTGCCCTGATCAGCCTCTTGTTTCTCTTCACTGCTTTCATTCACTCCAGAGTTATCTTCCTCTGATTTATCGAGCTGAGTCTGTTCACTTCCCGTTTCGCTTCCAGTTCCGACAGGTCCAGAAGCTTGGTGAGGCTTTACTTGTGACAAATCGATACCTTCAGCAGGATTGTTGTCGTTTGAGGTCAGATTAGTATCTTTTTGGTCTCCCTCACCAATGGATGTAACACCTCTGTTATGGTCAAGAATTTTAGCATCCTTAACTCCACTCTCGTGATCCGACTCTTTGACCTTTTCTTGGACCACATTCTTGGTGTTTGATCTTGCATTAGTCCAGCCGCGCTTCAGAGCATCTAAATTGAAATTGTGTCGTTTAGATTGTAAAATTTCAGTCACAGATGATGTAAGCTTTCCACGCACATCTTCAGGTACAGCTTCTTCTAGAGCTTTCACAAGAGATTCACCTTGTCCTACTGCCATCATAACCTTATGACAAGAAAGAAACATGTAAGCAGCTTGATGCATTACTCACAAGACATCAGCAAGAAAAATTGAGTTCTCCTATTTAAAACTCAGTGATTCCATCAACATCATAAATTACACGGTGAACAGAAAAGAACGTTCCATGACTGGCCTATGACCTTGGAAATTGAAAAAGGCATGGAGAAATTTGACTCAACAGAGAATATTATCTAGATCTACTATACCTTCTTCTTTTGATCATCATCCAGAGTGCCAGGCATTGTAGCATCCAGCATATTCATCACAAGACCTGCTGATTGTAGTACATGACCTTGTTCAACATCTTCAGGAATCTCTTCTGGCTCCTCTTCATCAGCTTCTTTGCTTATCCTGCCTACACCATTATCTTTTAACAGCCCATTTTCGCTGTTTTGAGAACCAGAATCTCCATTTGCAGAATAAGTGAGCAGCCCATTTTCGCTGTTTTGAGAACCAGAATCTCCATTTACAGAATAAGTGAGCAGCCCATTTTCGCTCTTTTGAGCACCAGAATATCCATTTGTAGGATCAGTGAGCAGCCCATTTATTCCATGGGGTAAACCATGAGAGAGAATAAACTGAGCTTGCTCATGAAAATTGTCCTCTTTTGGGACCTTCTTATCATTCGGTTGAGGTACGGCAAATGCTAGACCTTTGGATGGGTTAACAGTGATATCCACATCTTTGATAAGCGGATGACGACCCTTAAGAAGAGCAAACTCCACTGCTGACAACCACTGCATAAACCCAAAGACCAATTTAACGTGACAGCTGAAATGAGCAACATGACAACATGAAATAAGTAATTGCAGAAGCGAACCATAAGAATGCTTAATACCATGGAGACTGCAAGCAAGAGAGTTTAGTGACATCGCTTAAAATGGATCGATTCGTGCATCTAAATAAGAAGTTAAATAAACACTAGTAGACCAAAAAAGGGATAAAGCAGTCTCAAGAGACTCAGCAAACACATTATAAGTAAGCATGCGCGCGTGTGTGCCCACACACACAACACACACTTTTTGTTGTTTTTTATGTGGAAACCTTCAAGATAAGGGAGCTGGGGTAGAGATATTTTGAAGATAAAATCTAAACTCTTCTTTGAGGTGGTACAAAATTTCTGTAATGGAGTCCAAATAAAAAGTGGCAATGTTTACCTCTAGGGTAAGATTCTGGCACCATAATTCAGTGTATCTCTCAAAGGTGAATCCAGTTGAGTGTACACAAGAACAAAGGAGAAGGCTGGTAAAAGGATTTTCTGATATTGAACTGCGCGGTACTGACAAAAGTGGCACAGTCCCATCATCACTCTGCAAGATATGGTTTCAAAGTTAGATAACCAGAAAGACAGTATTGGCAGAGCATGTAGCTAGATTTTAGCATAATCTGGGAGTTAATACATTTGCATATCCTGACATTAGATTGATATAAATATTCCAAAAACATTAGAATGATACGATGTGTAATATTTTAGGCTTATACCTGTATAAAGAGTACAGGTATTTTCACACCGGCAATTGATGGCCTCACACTATTTTCTGAATAGAAGTCATCAACATTAGCAAACCCATGTGAAACCATGGATATTGCTCCATCAAAGTCACGCAAACACTTTGCCGATAAAGCCTTTTGGACATCAAAGTCTTTATCTTTTCCTTGAAAGAGTTCCTGAAACAATAAAACAGACTAAATGTCCTACTCTGGAGAAGAAAGACTGCTTGAAAATGCAGACCATCTCAGGGGCAGCTGGTTGGTCCAATTATTTAACATGCACAGGTTATGCTATTGCTCTACTTACAAGATGTGGAAAAGAGATACGACTAGTGTGAGGTCACAACCTTATTCGCACGCAGAATATCAACCAGGCCAGCTGTGAGCTTTTGGTCAAGAGCGATATTATGAGGAAATGTCCTTGTTGCTTCCTGTAGGTCAAAAGGATTGTCGATACAAACAGCAGCCATAAGAGGAGTAGACTCTCCAGCTTCCACAAGGTACTTTGTCAGCATGTTGGCACCATATCCCCATCCAACACCCATCATTGTTGTCCATGGCCTTTTGCTGTTTATAAAGCGGATCGTTGTGCAGATATCATCACTGTCAGCCGCTGTAAATAACCTACAGAAGAAGTTTGTTTAGAAGACCTAAGATTTTAGGCAAGATTTCCGTCACTGCAACGCATCAAAACTTGTGAATAACCATCAATAGAGTACAGTATTGCAATGATGTTCCTCTATATAGAGGGGGTGAATTAAGTCGACAGCATAGCAATCACTGCAGAGGTCCCTGGTGTTCCCGGATTACTTCCTCTATCTCAGTTTACAAGTCCGGCACATGTATCTAGGTCGTCAATTTGACCAACTTAATGAGGCATATATTACAAAAAATATACCATTAGAAACTTTAGATGTTCTATTTTCTAATGATATAATTTTTATGTTAAACAATATATTTTATGTAAGTCAAATTGACGACCTAGGTACACGTGCATGCCTTCTAAACTGTGACGGAGGTAGTACAAGAATTCTCAGATCACAAATGATTGCTAATGGCTCGATAAAATAACAGGTAAGCAGCTAGTACGGTAATACTATGCTTCACTTCACTGGTTAAACTTTACTTGACAATATCACGTTGCAATTATGAAATACTTCCTACAGCTTTGAAGCTGCACTTACTGATCTAATTTTGCTTTCATAAACTCTTTATTTTGGCAATTTAGCGCTTGTCTCAGAAGGAAGGAACAAAATTCTACATCAAACATGTACTATTTCCTGTTAGAATATCTTAGTCAATTTAGTACTTAAACTATGCACTTTTTTTAAGTGGTCACTCAAAATATATGATCCAAAAAACAGATAATATAGCCATTTCCAGATACAGTTCACTGTTCATCACTGTTTCTACCACCGCGAAATAATAGCCTGAAAATTTGGCATGCAGAACTGTTTCTGATGACTAACTGCTACAGTAATTTACTGCAACAATGCTAAGGGTGCTAAATGTGCGGAATTGTAGACTGCGAAAGGACTATAGTGAATAACTTCACCTTGGCGTAGTAAGAGGTGATCCGCCGCACCCTCTGGGATTCATGACAATGGGGAAGTAGCCATTCTTGAGAGCATCCAGCACGAACATCTCGATGCCCCTGTCCATGCTCCCCTCGGGGGTGCCGGGCACGACGAGCACCGTGGAATCAAGGCCATGCTCCTTGTCGAGATCCAGATTAGCGGGCCAATCAAGCGCGATCACCCCGCCATCCTCCAGGGGGACGCAGAGCCGCTGGTAGGACACCTCGCCGGCGCCCTGGCCGGCAGGCGCGGCGGGGATGCTGCCCCGGCTGAGGTTGACGTAGTGGCGGTCCTGGGTGAGCAGGCGCTCGTTGACGCCGTCGAGCAGCACGCCCCCGTCCTCGAAGGACACGGACGGGCACCGCAGCAGCACGCAGCGGTTGAACGGCGTCGGGCTGGTGAAGAGGATCCACTCGCCGGCCGCTGCTGCGGCGGCGGCGTCGTCCTCGTGATCGGGTGAGCCGTGGGGCGAAGGGGGCGGGATGCCGCTGCGGAGGTAGGAGGACGGGGAGGCGATGGAGGAGACGACGGCGGCCGCGGCCGCGGCCGCCGCGGGCCCGACGAGCGCGAGCGAGGAGGGGATGCTGGCGAGGATGTCGGAGAGGGAGGCGCGGAGGCGGGTGTAGGGGCGGTGGCGGCGCCGCCGCTGCCGGCGCCGCAGCACGAGGAAGAAGGGCGCGGTGGTGGCGGCGGCGGGGGCGGCGCTCCTGCGGGCCGCGGCGGCGGGGAAGCGGGGCGGCGGCGGGGAGGGGGCGGGGGCGGGGCGGAGAAGCATCAGCGGAGGCCGCTCGGGGGCAGCTGGTGGTGGAGTGGGAAGGCAAGGCGAGGGAAGCGGTGGTGGGGAGAGGCGGAGCCGGGTTGTGAAAAAGGGGAGGACGGGACGTCGACGGCAAGGCAAGGCAAGGAAACAGCTCTGGGGCCTTTCGTGCGAAAAGCTCCGGCGGTTCGTCGCTATGCCGGCGGGGCGGGCCCACGTGTCCACGTCGCTGGCCCGTGGGTCCTGATCGCGGCTTGGCGCGCGCGCGGCCCCGTCGGCCGAGAGCTACGCGTACGGTGGCGGGGAAGGAGGCTCGCGTGGGCCCCGAGGAGCGGCTTCTGGAGGAGTGGAGGGCGGGAGCGGGGAGGGCATGTGGCGGTGGAGTGCGACGACCGTGTAGCGCCCGCCCAGTGCTGGCGGGCATGCATGCGGTGCGGGGCTGGCTGGACAAACGCGAGGAACGTTCCAGCGGCTAGGCGGGGATCCCCGGTGTCTCGTTGCGCTTTCGAGTCTTTGCCAGGACTGTGGGTGTTTTCCCACCAAAAATTTCTTTGATTAAGCATATTTTCGTACAGAATTGTATTTTTTATAACACGGTATATATACACATCTACACTAGTCCATACGAACGCACGCATCCTCTGCCTATCAACACCTTCGATAGACTAAGTCATCACATCATTTTAAGATTGACGCGTCGACACAGACACGCTTCTAGTCGATAGGGATGTCTTGTCCTTCTAAACGAACATCGCAGAAGATCCTGGAATAGTTGCTGGAAAATGGGAGCATCAATGTCAAGGCTAGAACTTGAATTTTGATAGACTGGAAAATAACACTGTCTATCCATCTAACCATAGGTTGATCCGTTGGTAGACAATTGTTTGTATAACATTGTGCAACGCAAAGAGGCGTATGTTGCTACGATTTTACAGTCGGTACCTCTTAATATTCAATTTCAGAGATCTCTGATAGGAGAACGATGGAATGTGTGGCTCCATTTGGTTCGTAGGTTGATGGAAGTCTGACCAACCAGATACAATTCATTGGAAGTTAACTACAAGCGGTAGTTTCACAGTGAAAACAATGTATACGGACCTTATTAACGCCGGAATTATACCTACCTCTCCACACATTTGGAAGATAAAAGTATCACTGAAAATTAAGATCTTTATGTGGTTTGTGCACAAGGGTGTGATACTCATTAAAAATAACTTGGTTAAACGAAGATAGATGGGTAATTCTAGATGTTGCTTCTGCGATCATAATAAAGACTATTAAACACCTTTTTCTCAAATGCCCTTTGGCTAGGCTTCTATGACGTACTATTCATACAGTAGATTTTAACATAAACCCTTCAACGAGTATGACCGCGTTATTTGGGATGGGGCTTAATGGAGTGGACGTTACCACGGCTAGATACATTCGAAGAGGAATATGTGACATGCTTTGGGCTATATGAAATTGCAGGAATGATATGATTTTTAATAGGAAGAATTTCACCAACTTTTTGCAGGTCATCTACAAAGCTACAACTTGGATCCATACGTGGTCGTTACTCACGCCTGCGGAATCCATGGAGTTTTTGGGTATTGGGTGCAGCCGGTGGAAGATGGCAGCACGGGCTATCTTCAACCGACATGGATGGCGACACACTAATAGGCTAGGTGTTTAGTCATCGTAGCCTATTTTCATCCTGCCAGATGTGGCATGTAATCTACGTTTTTATTATGAGCTATTTTGAGCTCTTGATGGATATTGCACTTGTTTGGAACCTTGTATTTTAATAAAATGGCTGCATGCATCATTGTGATGTAGAGGCCGAGGGCACTCCACATTTTCAAAACAAAAAGACAATTGTTTGGAGTTGGTATATCACCATGTCATGTTTCAAATATGAAATTACAATGTTTTAAAGATATTCTGAATTTCTGTGAATGTTCAAAACATGTGTGTCTATAATCCTTAAATATTTTGTAGAGCTAAGACGCAAGAAATGTACAGTTTAAAATTAATAAAACGAACATGCAAACATCATTCAGACTAGTTCAGGAAATACCATAAAAAAAATAGAGGAAAGGGGAGGTTATCTCCCCGGTTCCATTTGCTCAAATGAAACCCAAATGTGCATACAACAGCTCACTTATTAGAAAGAAAAAATACACGAGAAAAATATGAAATGAAACGTCTTGTGCACTGAACAAAGCGACTTCGTCAAACTTGGTAATGACATCACCAACTTCGATTCCAGAATTTGCTGCTGGGGATCCATCAAAAACCTATCAGGCAAATCAAGGATCCATGAAAAACTACCAAGCTTTTCATCGTGACAAGTGCTCAACATAAACAATACAGAAATCCTGATTATGTTCATATTCAATCACAAAAGGCATAAGGTCTAAAATATAGCTTATGGTGTCCTTTTCTTATCATTGTGAAAAGTTCTGAACAGAATACTGTAGTTATGTACTGATATTCAAACTTACTAAAAGATTTATTGTTGACAATATGGCTTATAATTCATTTTCTTATCACGCTCAACTTGGTCGTTATACCACAACTTTTCGCAAGGCATAGATGCTAACACAGATACTTAATTGTTATCGTTCAAACAAGAAACAAAGTACCAGAAGTCAATAGTAAATCAGTAAAAAGATTTTTTAATATAATTTGTTAGACAGATGCATGTGAACTTAACAATTTTTCAGTTGCGGCAACACAAAAAATGGTTCAAAATGTAGTGTATTTTACCTAATGTAAATAATTCTCATGAAAAGGGGAAAGTCGGTTTTATGTTAATATGCAGTGTATTTGACCTAATGTAAATAATTTTTTAAAAAGGAAAAGGCAGGTTTACCACAAATATCATTATCTGCAAAGTAATTGATCTCAATATCTTATCTTGCACATGGATGCACTACACATGGTTGGATATGCAAACTATATAGATGTATTACTCCCTTCGTCCTAAAATAAGTGTTGTTGATTTAATACAAATTTGTATTGAATCAGCGACACATATTTTAGGATGAAGGGAGTATATGATACTCTTAAATTTCATGCCATAGATGTACCAATAAACATGTGTAACACCTGAGACACACCTGTCGCACACTTTGTCCTCATGTACACCTGGAAGGTGGTCCCCAGTCTATCATCCCTATTAAGCCAGGCTATGAAGTTGATGTTGGAGAACGTTGCATGGAAAATAAAAAAATTCCTACGCACAACAAGATATATTCATGGTGATGAACATCTACGAGAGGGAGAGTGGATCTACATACCCTTGTAGATTGCTAAGCGGGAAGTGTTAAGAAACGCGATTGATGTTGTCGAACGTCTTCGCGATCCAAATCGCTGAGCGTTCCGCGATCCCATCACGATCCATCTTGCGATCCAATCACAATCCATCCCGTGATCCCATCACGATCCGTCCCGCGATCAAATCATGAATCGTCTCGTGATCTTGATCACGATCCTTCCGATCTAGCGCCGAACGGACGGCACCTCCGCGTTCAGCACACGTACAGCTCGATGACGATCCCCGCCTTCTTGATCCAGCAAGAGGGAACGGAGAGGTAGATGAGTTCTCCGGCAGCGCGATGGCATGGCGGCAATGGTGGTGGAACTATTCCGGCAGGGCTTCGCCTAAGCACCGTCGAACTAGACTAGAGGAGAAAACCGATTTAGATGAAGTAGAGGAAGCACGTGACAATTAGGGTTAGCTTTCCCCTCTAAATATTCTAGTATATATAGGAGGGAGGGAGGGGAGGAGGCAGACTCAAATCCTCAAGAGTTGGCCGAAATTGGAGGTGGAGGAGTCCTACTCCAATCCTATTAGGAGTAGGATTCCTCCTTTCCACTTGGAAACTCTTTCCACCTCTCCACCTTTAGATTTTTTCTTCTTCTCAAACCTCATGAGCTTTAGTGGAGGCTTCGACCAGCCCCTTAGGGGCTGGTTTGTCTCCTCCCACAGCCCATGAGGCACCTTGGGGCGTGACACCCCTCCCGATGGTCTCCCGGTACCCTCCCGACACTCCCCGTACACTATCGATGAGCCCGAAACTTTTCTGATGACCAAAACAGGACTTCCTATATATCAATCTTTACCTCCAGACCATTCCGGAGCTCCTCGTGACGTCCAGGATCTCATCCGGGACTCCGAACAACCTTTGGTCACCAACATACACAACTCAATACGACCAAAACGTCACCGAACCTTAAGTGTGCAGACCCTGCGGGTTCAAGAACTATGTAGACATGACCGAGACACCTCTACGGTCAATAAACAATAGCAGGACATGGATGCCCATATTGGTTCCTCTATGTCAAGGATTCAGTTAATCCCGTATGTTGTTCCTGTTGGAAATATGCCCTAGAGGCAATAATAAATTGGTTATTATCATATTTCCTTGTTCATGATAATCGTTTATTATCCATGCTATAATTGTGTTGATCGGAAACTCAGATACATGTGTGGATACATAAACAACACTATGTCCCTAGTATGCCTCTAATAGACTAGCTCGTTGATCAAAGATGGCTATAGTTTCCTAGTCATGGGCATGAGATGTCATTTGATAACGGGATCACATCATTAGGAGAATGATGTGATGGACAAGACCGAAACTACAAACATAGCATATGATCGTGTCAGTTTATTGCTACTGTTTTCTACATGTCAAGAATTTGTTCCTATGACCATGAGATCATGCAACTCACTAACACCGAAGGAGTACCTTGTGTGTATCAAACGTTGCAACGTAACTGGGTGACTATAAAGGTGCTCTATAGGTATCTCCGAGGTGTCTGTTGGGTTGGCATGGATCAAGACTGGGATTTGTTACTCTGTGTGACGGAGAGGTATCTCAGAGCCCACTCAGTAATACAACATCACAATAAGCCTTGCAAGCAATGTGACTAAGTGTTAGTCACGGAATCTTGTATTACGGAACGAGCAAAGAGACTTGCCGGTAACGAGGTTGAACTAGGTATGGAGATACCAACGATCGAATCTCAGGCAAGTAACATACCGAAGAACAAAGGGAACATCATACGAGATTAACTAAATCCTTGACATAGAGGTTTGACGGATAAAGATCTTCGTAGAATATGTAGAACCAATATGGGCATCCAGGTCCTGCTATTGGTTATTGATCGTAGAGGTGTCTCGGTCATGTCTACATAGTTCTCGAACCTGCAGGGTCTGCACACTTAAGGTTCGGTGACGTTTCGGTAGTATAGAATTATGTATGATGGTGACCGAAGGTTGTTTGGAGTCCCGGATGAGATCCCGAACGTCACGAGGAGCTACGAAATGGTCCGGAGGTAAAGATTTAAATATAGGAAGTCCTGTTTTGGTCGCTAGAAAAGTTTCGGGCTCACCGGGAGTGCCGGAAGTATACCGGGGGACCATCGGGAAGGTATTTCGACCCAAGAGGCTACATGGGCTGTGAGAGGAGGTAAACCAGCCCCTGGTGGGCTGGCCGAAGCCTCCTCTAAGGCCCATGCGGTTAGAGTGGTTTGAGAAGGAAAAAATCTAAAGGTGAAGAGGTGGAAAGAGTTTCCAAGTGGAAAGGAGGAATCCTACTCCTAATAGGATTGGAGTAGGACTCCTCCACCTCCAATTTCGACCAAACCTTGAGGGTTTGAGGCTGTCTCCTCCCCTCAATCCCTCCTATATATACTAGAGGATTTAGAGGAAAAAGCTAACCCTAATAGCCACGTGCTACCTCTCCTCTAGATTGCAGTTTCTCCTCTAGATCGGTTTTCAGCGGTGCTTAGGCGAAGCCCTGCTGGAATAGCTCCACCACCATCGCCGCAACGCCATCACGCTGTCGGAGAACTCGTCTACCTCTCTGCTCCCTCTTGCTGGATCTAGAAGGCGGAGATCGTCATCGAGCTGTACGTGTGCTGAACGCGGAGGTGCCGTCCGTTCGGCGCTAGATCGGAAGGACCGTGATCAAGATCGCGAGACGGATCGTGATGAGATCGTGGGACGGATCGTGATGATTTTGTGAGACATATAGTGATTCGATCGCGGGACGGATCGTGATGAGATCGCGGGACGGATCGTGATGAGTTCGCGGGATGGATCGTGATTGGATCGCGGGACGGATCCTGATGAGATCGCGGGATGCTCGGCGATTTGGATCGCAAAGACGTTCGACTACACCAACCGCGTTTCTTAACGCTTCCCGCTTAGCGATCTACAAGGATACGTAGATCCACTCGCCCTCTCGTAGATGCTCATCACCATGGATAGATCTTGCGTGTGCGTAGGAATTTTTTTGTTTCCCATGCAACGTTCCCCAATAGTGGCATCATGAGCTAGGTCTATGTGTAGATGAGATCTCGAGTAGAACACAAAGAGTTTGTGGGCGTTGATGCTTAGATTGCTTCCTTCCTTGGTCGTGTTTTGATTCAGCGGTATTGTGGGATGAAGCGGCCCGGACCAACCTTACTCATACGCTTATGAGAGACCGATTTCATCGACTAACGTGTAACTTCGTTACACAAAGATGACTCACGGGTGTCTAATTTTCCTACTTTAGTTGGATCGGATTCGACTAAGGCGGTCCTTGAGAAGGTTGAAAAGCAACTTATGTATCACCGTTGTGGTTTATGCGTAGGTGAGAATTGCTCTTGCTAGATACATGTAGCAGCCACGTAAAACATGCAACAACAATTAGAGGACGTCTAACTTGTTTTTGCAGGGTATGTTGTGATGTGATATGGCCAATTACATGATGAGATATATGTGATATATGAGATGATCATGTGTTGTATAAAATATCATGACTTGCATATCGATGAGTACGACAACTGGCAGGAGCCATAGGGTTGTCTTTAATTATTGTATGACATGCGTGTCAATCATTAAGCGCTATGTAATGCTTTACTTTATCGCTAAACGGTAGCAATAGTAGTAGAAGCATGGTGGGCGTAACAACCCCGATGGCGACACGTTGATAGAGATCATGGTGTCATGCCGGTGACGATGGAGATCATGCCGGTGCTTTCAAGATGGAGATCAAAAGCACAAGTTCATGGCCATATCATGTCACTTATGATTTGCATGTGATGTTAATCCTTTTATGCACCTTGTTTTGCTTAGGACTATGGTAGCATTATAAGGTGATCCCTCACTTAATTTCAAGATAAATTGTGTTCTCCCCGAGTGTGCACCATTGCGAAAGTTCGTCGTGTCGAGACACCACGTGATGATCGGGTGTGATAGACTCTACGTTCACATACAATGGGTGCAAGCCAGTGTTGCACATGCAGAACACTCGGGTTAAACTTGACGAGCCTAGCATGTACATATATGGCCTTGGAACAAAAGAGACCGAAAGGTCGAACATGAGTCATATAGTAGATATGATCAACATGATGATGTTCACCATTGAAACCACCTCAACTCACGTGATCATGTATCACTTGAGTTGATGTCAATTTGAGTGGGAGTTCTTAAGTAATATGATTAATTGAACTCATTATCATGAACATAGTCAGTAGTGCCTTTGCAAAATTATGTTGTACATTACTAGCTCACGTTGTAGCTCCCTTGAATTTCTATATGTTATTAGAGAAATAGAGTTGAAAGATGATGGTAGCAATATTGCGGACTGGGGTCGTGATCTGAGGATTGTCCTCATTGCTTCACAGAAGGCTTATGTCCTTAATGCACCGCTCGGTGCGCCACCCCCTCTAGCGTCGTCTGTAGATGTTGTGAACATTTGACAGGCACGTTCCGATGACTACTTGATAGTTTAGTGCGTCATGCATTACAACTTGGAATTGAGGCTCCAAAACATTTTGAACGTCACGGAACATATATGAGATGTTCTAAGAGCTTAAATTGGGATCTCAGGCTCGTGCCCATGTTGTGAGATATGAAATCTTCAACAAGATTCTTTGCCTGCAAGATGAAGGAGAATAGTTCAATCGTTAAGCATGTGCTCAGATTGTCTAGGTGCTACAATCGCTTGAATCGAGTGGGAGTTGATCTTCCAGATAAGATAATGATTCATATAGTTCTCCAAGTCACTGTCGCTAAGCTACTAGAACTTGGTGATGAACTATAAAATGCCAGGGATAGAAATAATGATCCCTGAGCTGTTCGCGATGTTTGACACCACGAAGGTAGAAATCAAGAAGGAGCATCAAGTGTTGATGGTTAGTAAAACCACTAGTTTCAAGAAGGGCAAGGGCAAGGAGGGAAACTTCATTGATGGCAAGTCAGTTGCTGCTCTAGTGAAGCAACCCAAAGTTGAACCCAAACCCGAGACTAAGTGCTTATATTATGAGGTGAGCGGTCGCTGAAGCGGAACAACCCTAGATACTTGGTAGATAAGAAGGTTGGCAACATCGACACAAGTGTATTTGATATACGTGTCATTGATGTGTACCTTTCTAGTACTCCTAATAGCACCTGGGTATTGGATACCGGTTCGGTTGCTAAATGTTAGTAACTCAAAGTAAAAGCTACGGAATAAACGGAGACTAGCTAAGGGTGAGGTGACGATGTGTGTTGAAAATATTTCCAAGGTTGATGTGATCAACATCGCACACTCTCTCTACCTTCGGGATTAGTAACGAACCTAATTAAATGTTATTTGGTGTTTTGCGTTGAGCATGAACGTGATTAGATCGTGTTTATTGCAACACAGTTATTCATTTAAGTTAGAGAATAATTGTTATTATGTTTACATGAGTAATACCTTCAATGGTCATGCACCAAGTGAGAATGGTTTGTTGAATCTTGATCATAGTAATACACATGTTCATAACATTGATGCCAAAAGATACAAAGTTAAAAATTATAGTACCACATACTTGTGGCACTGCCGCTAAATTTCATATTGGTATAAAGCGCATGAAGAAACTCCATGTTGATGGATCTTTGGATTCATTCGATTTCGAATCGTTTGAGACATGCGAACCATGCCTCTTGGGCAAGATGACTAAGGACCCCGTTTTCCAGATTGATGGAGCGGGCAAGTGATTTATTGGAAATGATACATGTCGATGTATGCAATCCAATGAGTCTTGTAGCGTGCGGTGGATATTGTTATTTTCTTACCTTCACTGATGATTTGAGTAGATATAGTGTATGTTTACTTAATGAAACACAAGTCTGGATCGTTTGAAAAGTTCAAGCAAATTCAGAGTGAAGTTTAAAATCATCATGACAAGAAGATACAAATGTTTGCGATATGATCGTGGAGGTGAATATCTGAGTTACGAGTTTGGCATACAACTTTAGACAATGTGAAAGTCGTTTCACAAGTCACGCCACCTGGAACACCATAGTGTGATGGTGTGTCCGAACGTCATAGTCGTGCTCTATTGGATATGGTGCGGGCTATGATGTCTCTTATCATTTTTCTACTATAGTTTTGGGGTTATGCATTAGAGACAACTACATTCACTTTAAATAGAGCACCATCTAAATCCGTTGAGATGACACCGTGTGAATTATGGTTTGATAGAAACCTAAGGTGTCATTTCTTAATGTTTGGGGCTGCGATGCTTGTGTGGAAAAATGTTTTCACCTAATGAGCTCGAACCCAAAGCGGACAAATGCATCTTCATAGATTACCCTAAGAATAGTTGGGTGAAACTTCTATCTCAGATCCAAGCATAAAGTGTTTGTTGCTAAAACGGGTCCTTTCCCGAGAAAGAGTTTCTCTCGAAAGAATTGAGTGGGAGGAAGATAGAACTTGATGAGGTTGTTGAACCTTTGTTTCAACCAGAGAGTAGCGCAGCGCAGAAAGATATTTCTGTGGAACCTACGTCAGTTGAAGAGGAAGTAAATGATGATGATCATGAAGCTTCGGATCAAGTTACTATCAAACCTTGTAGGTACAAGGATGCGTACTGCTCCTGAGTGGTAGAACAACCCTGTCTTGGAGGTCATGTTGTTGGACAACAATGAACCTATGAGATATGGAGAAGCGATGATGGGCCCGGATTCCGACAAATGGTTAGAGGCCATGAAATCCGAGAAAGGATCCATGTATGAAAACCAAGTATAGACTTTGGTAGACTTGCTCATTGGACGGCAGGTCGTCGAGTACAAATGGACCTTTGAGATAAAGACAGACGTTGATGGTAAATGTCACCATTTATAAAGCTCGACTTGTCACAAAGAAGTTTCTGACAAGTTCAAAGAGTTGACTGTGATGAGACTTTCTCACTCGTAGCGATGCTAAAGTCTGTTGGATTTATGTTAGCAGTTGCTGCATTTTTCAATTATGAAATCTGGCAGATGGATGACAAAACATTGTTTCCTTAAAAGTTTACTTGAGGAAAAGTTGTATGTGATACAACCAGAAGGTTTTGTCAGTCCTAAGGATGCTAAAAGGTGAGCAAGCTTCAGTGATCCTTCTATGGACTGAAGCAAGCATCTCGAAGTTGGAATATACACTTTGATGAGGTGATCAAAGTTTTTGAGACTATACAAAGTTTATGAGAAACTTGTATTTACAATAAAGTGAGTGGGAACACTATAGAGTTTCTGATAAGCATATGTGGTTGACATATTGTTGATCGGAAATGATGTAGAATTTCTGAAAAGCATAAAGGGTTGTTTGAAAGGAGTTTTTCAAAGAAAGACCTGGATAAAGCTACCTAATTGTTGAGCATCAAGATCTATAGAGATAGATCAAGATGCTTGATGAGACTTTGAATGAGTACATACCTTGACAAGATTTTGAAAGAGTTCAAAATGGATTAGTCAGAGAGAAGTGTTCTCGCCTGCTTTGTAAGGTGTGAAGTTGAGTGAGACTCAAAGCTCGACCACAGCAGAAGAAAGAGAAAGGACGAATGTCGTCCCCTATGCCTTAGCCATAGGCTATGTATAGTATGCCATGCTGTGTACTGCACCTGTGTGTGACTTGCCATGAGTCCGTCAAGGGGTACAAGAGTGATCCAGGAGTGGATCACTGGACAGCGGTCAAGATCATCCTTAGTAACTAAAAGACTAAGGAAATGTTTCTCGATTATGGAGGTAAGAAAGAGTTCGTCGTAAAGAGTTACGTCGATGCAAGCTTTGACACCAATCCGGATGACTCTTAGTAGCAATCCGTATACATATAGTAAAGCAGCCATTTGGAATAGCTCCAAGTGGAATGTGGTAGCAATGTTTACAGTTTGACATAGAGATTTGCAAAGTACACACGGATCTAAATGTCGCAGACCCGTTGACTATAAGACCTCTCTCACATGCAAAGCATGATCGAGCCCCAGAACTCATTGGGTGTTCGATTCATAACAATGCGAATCACATGGTGATGTGAACTAGATTATTGACTCTAGTGCAAGTGGGAGACTGTTGGAAATATGCCCTAGAGGCAATAATAAATTGGTTATTATCATATTCCGTTGTTCATGATAATCGTTTATTATCCATGCTATAATTGTGTTGATCGGAAACTCAGATACATGTGTGGATACATAGACAACACCATGTCCCTAGTATGCCTCTAATAGACTAGCTCGTTGATCAAAGATGGCTATAGTTTCCTAGTCATGGACATGAGGTGTCATTTGATAACGAGATCACATCATTAGGAGAATGATGTGATGGACAAGACCCAAACTACAAACATAGCATGTGATCGTGTCAGTTTATTGCTACTGTTTTCTGCATGTCAAGAATTTGTGCCTATGACCATGAGATCATGCAACTCACTGACACCGGAGGAGTACATTGTGTGTATCAAATGTTGCAACGTAACTGGGTGACTATAAAGGTGCTCTACAGGTATCTCCGAGGGTGTCTGTTGGGTTGGCATGGATCAAGACTGGGATTTGTTACTCTGTGTGATGGAGAGGTATCTCACGGCCCACTCGGTAATACAACATCACTATAAGCCTTGCAAGCAATGTGACTAAAGAGTTAGACATGGGATATTGTATTACGGAACGAGTAAAGAGACTTGCTAGTAACGAGGTTGAACTAGGTATGGAGATACCGACGATCAAATCTCGGGCAAGTAACATACCGAAGAACAAAGGGAACATCATACGGGATTAACTGAATCCTTGACATAGAGGTTTGACCGATAAAGATCTTCGTAGAATATGTAGGAACCAATATGGACATCCAGGTCCCGCTATTGGTTATTGACCGTAGAGGTGTCTCGGTCATGTCTACATAGTTCTCGAACCCGCAGGGTCTGCACACTTAAGGTTCGATGACGTTTCGGTAGTATAGAGTTATGCATGGTGGTGACTGAAGGTTGTTCGGAGTCCCGGATGAGATCACGGACGTCACGAGGAGATACGGAATGGTCCGGAGGTAAAGATTTATATATATAGGAAGCCCTGTTTTGGTCGCCGAAAAAGTTTCGGGCTCATCGGTAGTGTACCGGGAGTGCCGGTAGTGTACCGGGGGACCATCGAGAGAGGTATTTCGACTCAAGAGGCTACATGGGCTGTGGGAGGAGGTAAACCAGCCCCTGGTGGGCTTGCCGAAGCCTCCTCTAAGGGTCGATGCGGCTAGAGTGGTTTGAGAAGGAAAAAATCCAAAGGTGGAGAGGTGGAAAGAGTTTCCAAGTGGAAAGGAAGAATCCTACTCCTAATAGGATTGGAGTAGGATTCCTCCACCTCCAATTTCGACCAAACCTTGAGGGCTTGAGGCTGCCTCCTCCCCTCCCTCCCTCCTATATATACTAGAGGATTTAGAGGAAAAAGCTAACCCTAATAGCCACGTGCTACCTCTCCTCTAGATCGCAGTTTCTTCTCTAGATCGTTTTTCAGCGGTGCTTAGGCGAAGCCCTGTCGGAATAGCTCCACCACCATCGCCGCAACGCAATCGCGCTGCCAGAGAACTCATCTACCTCTCCGCTCCCTCTTGTCGGATCAAGAAGGCGGAGATCGTCATCGAGCCGTACGTGTGCTGAACGCGGAGGTGTCGTCCGTTCGGCACTAGATCGGAAGGACCGTGATCAAGATCGCGAGACGGATCGTGATGAGATCGCGGGACAGATTGTGATGAGTTCGCAGGATAGATGGTGATTCGATCGTGTGACGGATCGTGATGAGATCGCGGGATGGATCGTGATGAGTTCGCGAGATGGATCGTGATTGGATCGCGGGACGGATCGTGATGAGATCGCGGGATGCTTGACGATTTGGATCGCGAAGACGTTTGACTACACCAACCGCGTTTCTTAACGTTCCCGCTTAGCGATCCACAAGTGTATGTAGATCCACTCTCCCTCTCGTAGATGCTCACCACCATGGATAGATCTTGCGTGTGCGGATAATTTTTTTGTTTCCCATGCAACGTTCCCCAACAGTTCCCTTTGTTTGTCAGTATGTTACTTGCCCGAGATTCGATCGTCGGTATCTGTATACCTAGTTCAATCCCGTTACCAACAAGTCTCTTTACTCGTTCCGTAATACAATATCCCGTGGCTAACTCTTTAGTCACATTGCTTGCAAGGCTTATAGTGATGTTGTATTACCGAGTGGGCCCTGAGATACCTATCCGTCACACGGAGTAACAAATCCTAGTCTTGATCCATGCCAACCCAACAGACACACTCGGAGATACCTGTAGAGCACCTTTATAGTCACCCAGTTACGTCGCGACGTTTGATACACACAAGGTACTCGTGCAGTGTCAGTGAGTTGCATGATCTCATGGTCATAGGAACAGATGCTTGACATGCAGAAAACTGTAGCAATAAACTGACATGCTCATATGCTACGTTTATAGTTTGGGTCTTGTCCATCACATCATTCCCCTAATGATGTGATCTCGTTATCAAATGACATCGCATGTCCATGGCTAGGAAACCTTAACCATCTTTGATCAACGAGCTAGTCTATTAGAGGCATACTAGGTACATGGTGTTGTCTATGTATCCACACATATATCTGAGTTTCCGATCAATACAATTCTAGCATGGATAATAAACGATTATCATGAACAAGGAAATATGATAATAACTAATTTATTATTGCCTCTAGGGCATATTTCCAATAGTCTCCCACTTGCACTAGAGTCAATAATCTAGTTCACATCACCATGTGATTCGCAATGTTATGAATCTAACACCCAATGAGTTCTGGGGCTCGATCATGCTTTGCATGTGAGAGAGGTATTTTAGTCAACGGGTGTGTGATATTCAGATTCATGTGTATTTTGCAAATCTCTATGTCATACTATAAATACTGCTACCACATTGAACTTGGAACTATTCCAAATGGCTGCTCCACTATACGTATCTGGATTGCTACTAAGAGTCATCCAGATTGGTGTTAAAGCTTGCATCAATGTAACTCTTTACGACGAACTCTTTGTCACCTCCATAATTGAGAAACATCTCCTTAGTCCTCTAGTTACTAAGGATAATTTTGACCGCTGTCCAGTGATCCACTCCTGGATCACTTTTGTACTCCTTGACGGACTCATGGCAAGGCACACACAGGTGCGGTACGCAGCATGGCATACTATATAGAGCATATGTATAAGGCGCAGGGGATGACCTTCGTCCTTTATGTTTCTTATGTCGTGGTCGAGGTTTGAGTCCCACTCAACTCCACACCTTACAAATCAGGCAAGAAGTCCTTCTTTGACTGAACCATTTTGAACTCTTTCAAAATCTTGTCTAGGTATGTACTCATTGAAAGTCTCATCAAGCATCTTGATCTATCTCTATAGATCTTGATGCCCAACAATTAGGTAGCTTTATCCAGGTCTTCCTTTAAAAAAACTCTTTTCAAATAACCATTTATGCTTTCTAGAAATTCTATATCATTTCCGATCAATAATATGTCAACCACATATGTTTATCAAAAATTCTAAAGTGCTCCCACTCACTTTCTTGTAAATACAAGTTTCTCATAAACTTTGTATAAACCCAAAAACTTTGATCACCTCATCAAAGTGTATATTCCAACTCCGAGATGCTTGCTCCACCCCATAGAAGGATTGCTGGAGCTTGCACACCTTTTAGCATCCTTAGGAGTGACAAAACTTTCCGGTTGTATCACATACAACCTTTCCTCACGAAAACCATTAAGGAAACGATGTTTTGACATCCATCTGCCAGATTTCATAATTGAAAAAACGCAGCAACTGCTAACATAATTCCAACAGACTTTAGCATCGCTACGGGTGAGAAAGTCTCATCGTAGTCAACTCCTTGAACTTGGCGAAAACTCCTTTGCGACAAGTCAAGCTTTATAAATGATGACTTTCACCATCAGCGTTTGTCTTCATATTAAAGGTCCATTTGTACTCAACGACGTGTCGTTCAATGGGCAAGTCTACCAAAGTCTATGCTTGGTTTTCATACATGGATCCTTTCTCGGATTTCATGGCCTCTAGCCATTTGTCGGAATCCGAGTCCATCATCACTTCTTTATAGCTCATAGGTTCATCGTTGTCCAACAACATGACCTCTAAGACAGGGTTGTTGTACCACTCAGGAGCAGTACGCGTCCTTGTCGACCTACGAGGTTCGATAGTAACTTGATCCGAAGCTTCATGATAATCATCATTAAATTCCTCTTCAACTAACGTAGGCTCCACAGAAACATCTTTCTGCGCTGCGCTACTCTCTGGTTGAAACAAAGGTTCAACAACCTCATAAAGTTCTATCTTCCTCCCACTCAATTCTTTCGAGAGAAACTCTTTCTTGAGAAAGGACCCATTTTGGCAACAAACACTTTGTGCTTGGATCTAAGATAGAAGGTTTACCCAACTGTTAAGTTAGGGTATTCTATAAAGATGCATTTGTCCGCTTTGGGTTCGAGCTCATTAGGTGAAACCCCCTTTTCACATAAGCGTTGCAGTCCCAAACATTAAGAAATGACAGCTTAGGTTTCTATCAAACCATAATTCATACAGTGTCATCTCAACAGATTTAGATGGTGCCCTATTTAAAGTGAATGTAGTTATCTCTAATGCATAACCCCAAAATGATAGTGGAAAAACGATAAGAGACATCATGGTACACACCATATCCAATAGAGCACGACTATGATGTTTGAACACACCATCACACTATGGTGTTCCAGGTGGCGTGAGTTGTGAAACAACTTTCACATTGTTTAAAGTTGTATGCCAAACTCGTAACTCAGACATACACCTCCACAATCATATCGTAGACAT
Source organism: Hordeum marinum (assembly GCA_022496015.1). Taxonomy (NCBI): domain Eukaryota; kingdom Viridiplantae; phylum Streptophyta; class Magnoliopsida; order Poales; family Poaceae; genus Hordeum; species Hordeum marinum. The sequence continues at coordinate 291,921,262 of CM039676.1, forward strand.
TTTTATCTTCTTGTCACGATGATCTTAAACTTCACTCTGAATTTGTTTGAACTTTTCAAACGTTTCAGACTTGTGTTTCATTAAGAAATATACTCATATATACTCAAATCATCAGTGAAGGTAAGAAAAATAACGATATCCACTCCACGCTACAACAGTCATTGGATCGCATACATCAACATGTATTTTTCCAATAAGTTACTAGCCCGCTCCATCATATTGAAAATGGGGTCTTTAGTCATCTTGCCCAAGAGGCATGGTTCGCATGTCTCAACCGATTCGAACCCAAATTTAAATACATTAAAACTGAGCACTTTTCCTGCCCTCTCATGTCATTAGCATACATTACAACTAAGCACTTTTCCTGCCCTCTCATGCAATTAGCATTTTTAGCCGTTGGATTGTCACTCTTAGGCTTCCTTGTCCATCCGATTTGCTCTTAATTGCACCCAAATCGCGCGTACAGGCTTCATGAGGAGCGCTAACCTTCTCGGGCCGCTGCTCTGGTGTGTGTTTTGCGCATCAGAGATTTTATTGGGCCTACTGGGCCTGCATTGGATCACATCTAGCGCAAAAGTGGAGAACCCTAAAACTGGACGCTTGGGACCCTGGTATCTATTTCTCAAAAAAAGGAACCCTAGTATCTTTTGCTCGCAGCCGTGGCGGCGCCTCCGACCTCGGTGCCGACCGATGCGGGGGCTTGGACCACCATCGGGGGCTTGGATTACCCTGGAGACTATGCCTCCATCGACACGACGGATATCACCTACTCAGTCCATTCGGTTGCACGGACACGAAGGAGAACGGCTCCTCAATCCGTTCTATTCCATAGCGCGATAGGATGGTCTGCGGTGACGAACAACCATGAAGTTCAATCGCCAAGTACAATTGGTTGAGAGTTTAATCGGCCATTACTGCCCATCGATGCTCCGGGCAGGTCAGTTTCCGCTGGTGATTCATATTTTCTTCCAATTCATGCAACGCATATAATCCCGACCTTGCCACTGCTCCTCTCCTACTCTGCTCATCTGCAAACCGTTCTCCAATACATCAGCGATGGGTGATGCTTAGGTCTACAGTTATTCCAAATTTCCCTCTTTGCTTGGTCTCCTCTTCCCCCAATTCTTCCCCTATTTTTGTGATACTATTCTTTGTATTAAACATACGCAGGTCAGCCTGCTTCAGCTCGGTTAGAAGGTGATGCGCTGGTTCCAATTCTCAATTGTTGTCTACATATACAGATGTGTTCACTGTTTAATTTAGAATTTCAAATGATTGCAGGTTCTCTACAAGTATGAGTTTGAGTTAAGTACTGATTGGTTTCTTTCGTTCTTCCATCTGAATCTGTCAATATCCAATGGCTAACGAACAGGTCAATATCAGTGTGCTCTTATGCCTCCTTTAATTACGCCCCATCACAATATTTGTGTGTTGTACTATGTACCTTTTATTCGTATGACATGATTTCAGTCTCTATGATTGTTCAAAATAATCAAACTACCCAAATAATTGTAGGTCAGTTACCATATTTATCCTTGCTCTTCATTTACTCCACGTGCATCCATATAGTCTCGACCATCCCATTGTTGTTGTTCGATCAGTGTTCTTCATTTAGTTCTCAGTTCTTCCCCCAATTCTTCCTCCATCTGGTATCCAATTTTTATTTATTGATGATGTTTTTCCACTCCCAGTTGAAGGCATGTGCTCTTAGTTGACGAGTCCAAACTTTTGGTTGGGTTGGGTTCTCCCTTGCATCTCCAATGGCTAAAGGTTGGGTTAGTATACGTCATAGTTCGTATGGTGATGGCATATGGATTCAGTCCTTCTGTTTATCATGCTATTAAACAACAAACTGGCATATACTTCCAAAGCCTCTAACTGATGGTATTCATTTATATGACATGCATAGTGAATTTCAGCCAAGTTTACTGAATTTGAAGAAATTTTGAAGCGGGTACTTGTGCATGTGCATTGTGAAGTCGCTGCCAAGAGGTTTATATGTTATAGCAACGTCAAAGCAAGTCAAGTACTTGGTTGTCTAGATCAATACCCATCCTGACAATGAACCAATATTCTCTCAAATGCTTGGTAACTAGGTTGAATGGCGGAGTAGTTTTAGAACAAACACTGATTTGGTTCGAGATTTTTATTTGACCATGTATTGTTGTGACAATAGGGATTCCCATCCCTTTAAATACCTGTGGTGCATCAAGATAGTCTTCAAATACATGGGTTGTGTGTACACATGGCACTTAATTAGCATTTAAGATGATTGTGTGAAGCTTAAGGAAGATACACATCTTGTTACTATATGTAAGCACTTTTTGCTCTTCACATGGGCAAAGTTTCACCTCGGGAAACATCTTGGGATAAAAAAAGTTGCCTGAAGCCATGTACAACAATACAAAAATGTTGTGTTTTTCAACCAATTTTGCAAAATAGTGCGGAGAGATAGTGGACAACATCATTCAACATGATGCTCATGTAGATTTCTCTATATTTCATTTCAGTTGTATGATTCATTCTTGCACCATTGTCCTGATATCCTCGCATTCCAAAAATTGAACATACAGGTGATGTTCATGCTGACTGTGGTCGACTGAGACCTTGGAGCTTGGTATGTGATTTTAGAGATGGGCAGCTCGCCCCTGCCTTCCCCTTCACGCCCATAACTCCCTGTGCTATGCTGCGAGGATGCTGGCTTTGTCTAGCCATCCTGGAACTCCTAATGACCTATAATTCATCTAATAGACATCTAAGTTGAAACTTGGAGAGCATACAATATCCTCATGTTCACTTCTTTGTCCTTTTTATTTTGTCTCACTCTATCATTTAAGTACAAGTTCAATTTCGATGTCTCAAGACAGATTCAAATCCACTTATAGTTTTGTTTAGGAAACCCTGTGCGTCAGAGGGCATAACTCTCCATGATGCATGGAAATAAAAATGGAGCTCTCAAACAACTGTACCATGAACACATCCTTACCATTTCCGCGGATTAATTATTCATTTCTAAATGTATTGAACCGGTGTGCTCTTCTTAGGCAATATAAAATTTGATTGTGTGCTACTTGTTCAGTGTGACTTCAAGTTCATTCGTCTCCATGATTTTTTTTACTCATAGCTTGGTTTAAATGCCTGCCATGTTATTTTATCACATCATTCCCATATATATCCAATATATTCAAATGGTCTGAACATATTTGCAACATTTTCTTGGACTACCCTGGTAAGGGACCAATTTATTGCTTTTAAAAGACACCTCCTAGATATGTACCTGTGGATTTACTTGTCTATGATTATTATTGTAACCACAACTATAATCGAACCTAGCCTGTAATGTCACAATGCAGTGTGAACTGCTCATGCGTAACAATGTGGGCTTTAATGTTCAATTCCAAGCCCATCAGACCAAAGAAAAAAAGGTAATTCCCTACTATCCTTTACTATATTTTTCCATGTACCTATGTGTTTGAAAATCATATCCTTCTATTGTAAAAATAGACGGGCACAACAACGTGCGTCATCAATGATCTAGTTAGTCCAAAGATCCATCAGGATGGAGTTTCTTCATGCAATTTATACCAATATGACATTTAGCGGCAGTGCCACGGGTATGTGGTACTATCATTATTAACTTTGTATCTTTTGGCATCAATGTTATGAACATGTACTACTACGATCAAGATTCAACAAACCATTCTCATTGGATGCATGATCATTGAAGGTATTATTCATGTAAATAGAATAACCATTATTCTCTCACTTAAATGAATAACCGTATTGCAATAAACACGATCTAATCATGTTCATGCTTAACACAAACACCAAATAACATTTATTTAGGTTTTTCACTAATCCCGAAGGTAGAGAGAGCGTGCGATGTTGATCACATCAACCTTGGAAATATTTCCAACACACATCGTCACCTCACACTTAGCTAGTATCCGTTTATTCCGTAGCTTTTATTTCGAGTTACTAACATTTAGCAACCAAACCGGTATCCAATACCCAGGTGCTACTAGGAGTACTAGCAAGGTACACATCAATAACACGTATATCAAATACACTTCTGTCGATGTTGCCAGCCTTCTTATCTACCAAGTATCTAGGGTTGTTCCGCTTCAGCGACCGCTCTCCTCATAATAGAAGCACTTAGTCTCGGGTTTGGGTTCAACCTTGGGTTTCCTTCACTTGAGCGACAACTTACTTGTCATTCATGAAGTTTCCCTTCTTGCCCTTGCCCTTCTCGAAACTAGTGGTTTTACTAACCATCAACACTTGATGCTCCTTCTTGATTTCTACCTTTCGCGGTGTCAAACATCGCGAATAGCTCAGGGATCAATTTATCCATCCCTGGCATTTTATAGTTCATCACGAAGCTCTAGTAGCTTAGTGGCAGTGACTTGGAGAACTATATCAATCACCATCTTATCTGGAAGATCAACTCGCACTCGATTCAAGCAATTGTAGCACCCAGACAATCTGAGCACATGCTCACCGATTGAGCTATTCTCCTTCATCTTGCTGGAAAATAATCTTGTTAGAGGTCTCATACCTCTCAACACGGGCACGAGCCTGAGATCCAATTTTAGCTCTTGGAACATCACATATGCTCCATGACGTTCAAAACGTATTTGAAGCCCGAATTCTAAGTCATAATGCATGACGCACTAAACTATCAAGTAGTCATAAGAACGTGCATGTCATATGTTCACAACATCTACAGACGACGCTAGAGGGGGTGGCGCACCGAGCGGTGCATTAAGGACATAAGCCTTCTGTGCAGCAATGAGGACAATCCTCTGATAACGTACCTAGTCCACATAATTGCTACCATCATCTTTCAACTCTATTTTCTCTATGAACGTATCAAAAACACAGGGGAGCTACAACACGAGCTATTGATCTACAACATAATTTTGCAAAGATAATTTTAAACTATGTTTATGATAATGAGTTTAGTTAATCATATTACTTAAAAATCCCACTCAAATTGACATCCCTCCGATCATCCGAGTGCTACATGATCCAAATTCACCAACCCAAGTCCGATCATCACGTGAGACGAGATGGTTTCAATGGTGAACATCTCCACGTTGATCATATCTACTATACGACTCATGTTCAACCTTTCGGTCTCTTGTGTTCCGAGGCCATGTCTGTACATGCTAGGCTCATCAAGTTTAACCCGAGTGTTCTGTATGTGCAACACTGGCTTGCACCCGTTGTATGTGAGCATAGAGTCTATCACATCCGATCAACACGTGGTGCTTCGAAACGACGAACTTTCGCAATGGTACACACTCAGGGAGAACACAATTTTATCTTGAAATTTTAGTGAGGAATCACCTTATAATGCTATCTTCATCCTAAGAAAAATAAGATGCATAAAAGGATTAACATCACACGCAAATCATAAGTGTCATGATATGGCCATGAACTTGTGCTTTTGATCTCCATGTTCAAAGCACCGACATGATCTCCATCATCATTGGCATAACACCATGATTTCCATCATCATGTCGCCGTCGGGGTTGTCGCACCAACCATGCTTCTACTACTATTGCTACCTCTTAGTGATAAAGTAAAGCATTACAAAGAGCTTAATGATTGACACGCAGGTCATACAATAATTAACGACAACCCTATGGCTCCTGCCGGTTGCCGTATGCATCGACATGAAAGTCTATATGAACTATTACAAACATGATGTCTTTGGCCATATCATATTATAACATACGCTGCAAAAACAAGTTAGATGTCCTCTAATTGTTGTTGCATGTTTTACGTGGCTGTTATGGGTATCTAGCAAGAATGATTCTTACCTACGTAAAACCACAACGGTGATACACAAATTGCTATTCAACCTTCTCAAGGACTGCCTTTGTCGAATCCGATCCAACTAAGATGGGAGAGACAGACACCTGCCAGCCATCTTTATGCAACAAAGTCATAGGTTAGTCGATGGGACCGGTCTCTCGTACATGGACGAGTAAGGTTGGTCAGGGCCGCTTCATCTCACAATATCGTTGAATCAAGAAAATACCAAGGGAGGAAGCAATCTGAATATCAACACCCACAAACTCCTTTGTGTTCTACTCATGATCTTATCTACGCATAGACCTAGCTCATGATACCACAGTTAGGGAACGTTTCATGGGAAACAAAAAAAATCCTACACACATACAAGATCTATCCATGGAGATGAGCATCTACGAGAGGAGAGATCGGATCCACATACCCTTGTAGATCACTAAGCGGGAAGCGTTAAGAAACGCGGTTGATGTAGTCGGACGTCTTCGCGATCCAAATCGCAAGTTGTCCCGTGATCCAATGACGATCTAGCGCCGAACGAACATCACCTCCGCGTTCAGCACACGTACAACTCGATGACGGTCTCCGCCTCCTTGATCTAGCAAGCGAGGGCGGAGAGGTAGATGAGTTCTCTGACAGCACGACAACATGGTGGCAGCGACGATGAAGCTGATCAAGCAGAGCTTCGCTAAGCTATACCGAATAGATCAAGATGAGAGAGAAGATCTATAGGGAGGAGGGCATCATGTGGCTTTTTCAGGTGGCGGCTGCCCTCAAAATCTCTAACATATATAGGAGGGAGAGGGGGTAGGTGGGGCACCCTAGGGTTTCCCCTAGGGCCCTTGGCGCATATGAGGGAGGAGTCCACCTCCCACAAGGGAGGTGGAGTCCTAGTAGCACTTCCTCCCATCTTGGCCTCTCCCACCCCTTGCGCAAGGGCCTTCTAGGGGCTGGCTTCCCAGCCCACCAGGGGCTGGTGTGCCACCTCCTAGGCCCATGTGGCCCCTGGGGTGGATGTGCCCCTCCCGGTGGACCCCCGACACCCATTCGTCACTCCCGATACACTATGTGAAGTGGCCGAAACTTTTCCGGAGCCCAAATACCACTTCCCTATATATCAATGTTTACCTCCAGACCATTCCGGAGCTCCTGACGTCCGGGATATCATCCGGGACTCCGACAAACCTTCGGTCACCAACATACATAACTCAATATTATCGAAATGTCATCGTACGTTAAGTGTGCAGACCCTGCGTGTTCGAGAACTATGTAGACATGACCGAGACAACTCCACGGTTAATAACAAATAGCGGAACCTGGATGCCCACATTGGTCCTACATATTCTACGAAGATCTTTATCGGTCGAACCACGATGTCAAGGATCGACACAATCCCGTATGCAGTTCCCTTTGTCCATCGTATATTGTTGCCTGAGATTCGATCGTCGGTATCTCCATACCTAGTTTAATCTCTCTACCAGCAAGTCTCTTTACTCGTTCTGTTACACAAGATCACGTGACTAACACTTTAGTCACATTGCTTGCAAGATTCTTGTGACGTTGTATTACCGAGTGGGCCCAGAGATACCTCTGCGTCATATGGAGTGACAAATTCCAGTCCCGATCCATGCCAACCCAACAGACACCCTCGGAGATACCTGTAGAGCACCTTTATAGTCACCTAGTTATGTTGCGACATTTGGTACACACAAGGTACTCCTTTGGTGTCAGTGAGTTGCATGATCTCATGGTCATAGGAACATATACTTGACATGCACAAAACTATAGCAATAAACTGACATGATCATATGCTACGTTCATAGTTTGGTCTTGTCCATCACATCATTCTCCTAATGATGTGATCCCGTTATCAAATGACATCTCATGTCTATGGCTAGAAAACCTTTACCATCTTTGATCAACGAGCTAGTATTTTAGAGTCATACTAGGGACACACTGTTGTCTATGTACCCACACATGTATTTGAGTTTCCAATCAATACAATTCTAGCATGGATAATAGGCATTTATCATGAATAAGGAAATATGATAATAACTAATTTATTATTGCCTCTAGGGAATATTTCCACCATGAGGACATGATGTAGACAAAGTAAATCCAATTAATATGAATGAACCCCATCATTTTACCCTTAGTGGCAGCAATACGTGTCATATCCCTTTCTGCCAGTGGGATTGAGCACCGTAAGATTAAACTCACTACTACGCACCACTTTCACTTGAAGATAAATCAATCTAGTTGGCCAAACCAAACCGACAGATCAGAGAGCATTACGAAACTATAACAATCATGCATATAAATAACCAATAAGGATTCAATATATTTTCATCAATAATCTGAACATAAACCTGCAATTCATCGGATCCCAACACACACACCGCAAAGATTGATTATATAAGGTAGATCATCGCGGGAATCACGGTGATCTTTGCAATGAAGAACATAGAGAGAGATAGACATCTAGGTACTAACTACGAACCCATAAGTCTGCGGTGAACTACTCACACATCACCATGGGAGAACCAATGTTGATGTAGAGGCCCTCCGTGATCGACCCCCCCTCCGGCAGGGCACTGGTACATGGCTTCAGATGGGCACATGGCGGAACAGAGATTTGCGCCGGCATCAAAAGTGTTTGGGGAGGCTATCTAGGGTTTTTGGAATATATATGTGAATTTATAGGCCAGAGATTAGGGCCAGGAGAGCGAGGAGGTGGCCCCAAGCCATGAGGGTGTGACCACCCTCATAGGCGTGCCCTGTTGGCTTGGGGCACCTCGTGTGCCCTCGAGTCTTCCTCCAAAGCTTACATGTCCTTATTTTGTCCAGAAAAAGGTCAATTTTTTGGGGGTATTTGGACTTCGTTTGGTACAATATTCCTAAAAAGTGAAAAACATGCAGAAAACAATAACTGACACTTGGCACTAGGTCAATAGGTTAGTGCTCAAAAATAATATAAACATCAATTAAATGCTTAAAAAGTATCGTAGAATGATGATATAATAGCATGAAACAATCAAGAACTATAGATAAGCTGGAAATGTATCAGCATCCCCAACCTGAATTCCTGCTCCCCCTTGAGTAGATAATTGATAAAAAACAGAATTTTTTATGTGACATGCTACCCAACATGTAATCTTTTTTAGGCATGATAATTGAGAAACGATGAATCAACAAACATTAACATAGTAATATCCATAAACATAAGTAACATGATCATCAACTTTCAAAATATAAGATCCTTAAAGAATGTTTACCCCATTCGTTTTATCATATTAGCATGTCATGTCTCCGTCTTCACCACATAAATACAAATATCAAGCACCACAGTGTAAAGCCAAACAATTGGATCGTACTCTTTCAGAAGCTTCAGCATTTTATACCTCACTCAATACATGAGCGCGAACCATGAAAATAGCATATATGTGGAATAGAATATGGTGATAGGTTTCAAAAGAGTAAAAGTAGAAAAAAGGTCTCGCATCAAGTAGGCGGAGCAGCGGGCTATGGAGATTCCCATCAACCGATATCAATGCGTAGAGTAGTGATTGACATGCAACGGATGCACTAGAGCTATAAGTGTATGAAAGCTAAACTGAAGTTAAGTGGATGTACATCCAACTTGCTTGCTCATAAAAGACCTCAGGCATTTAAGGAAGCTCGTCATCAAAAATATACAATCCAAGTTTTATAATGAAAATTTTCCAATAGCATATGAAAATGATAAAACACGAGACTCTATATGAAAAACATGGCCCTTTTCTCTAAGCACGGGTGTGGAAAAAGAGGTAGGAGCATTATCCCTTCTTTCTTTATCTCCCATTTATTTCTTTTTTTCCTTTTTCTTTTTCTTTCTTTTCTTTTTCTTTTTTTTCTTTTTCTCCTTTTTTTCTTTCTTATATTTTTTGTCTGAAGTCTTGTCCCGACTTGTGGGGGAATTATTATCTCCATCATCCTTTCCTTACTAAAACAATGCTCTAATAATGATAATCATCATACTTTTATTTACTTCCAACTCGATATTAAAAACTATTAAACAATATGACTATATATGAATGCCTTTGACGGTGTACCAGGATGTGCAATGAGCTAGTGTAACATGTAAACAATGATAAACGGTGCCTTTGCCACAAATACCATGTCAGCTACATGATCATACAAAGCAATATGACAATGAACACACAAGTCATATAATGTAACGATAGAAGTTGCATGACAATATATCTCGGAATGGCGATGATAGATAGGTATGGTGGCTGTTTTGAGAAAGATATAAGGAGGCTTATGTGCAACAGAGCGTATCATGTCACGGGTTTGGATGCACCGACGAAAGCTATACCGATCCTCGAGGTAAGAATGGCAATGCACGATATCAAAAATGTTAGCATACTATAAGAAGGTGAGTATGCGTACATCCATGAATTCACATTAATCATAGAGAACTCACATACTTATTGCAAATCTTTATTAACTCTCTCGATGCGTGGATCTTGTCAAAATATATCAACATGAGATCTAGTTTTGAAAATCTTGACGCGAGGAACCCAACGATGAAAACGGTTTAAGATTTTAACACACTGTTTAATAGATAAAACGTTTTGAAAATACGGATCTAAAAAAAAAAACTCTCAGATTACGACGAATGACACACATACAGTGCACCACTTGTCGCAAACTGGAAGATGATAATGGTCTTTAAAAAATGTACTCGGTTAATTAGTGATCTTGAGCCTCGATTGTTTGCCGGGAGGCAAACAGGGACAATCCTATTTGACGCACACAGGCGTCAAAAGGATGAGCCTTTGCTGAAGCCAGTCGCCACTTGGGCCAGCGCACGTACGGATTTGGTTCGCTGTTGTTTCCTTGTTTTTGCTGTTTGGTTTTTCGTTTTTCTTCTATGTTTTTCTTTGCTTCCAGTCTGTTTTACTGTTTTGGTCGGTTTTCAGTTGTTTTGTTCCCACTTTTTTAGTTTTCTGTTTTGGTTCTTTTTTCCTTTCAATTTATTTCTTTCACGTTTCTTTTTTCTGTTTCTGTTCTCTTCTCATTATTTTGTATTATATTAAAAGTTCACTGTGTGTTACAAAAATCTTCATCGTATTAAAAAATATTCATCGTATATTGTGAAATAGTTTACCTTGCACTATAAATTTGTTCATCGTGTATTACAAAAATGTCATTGTGTATTACAAACATGTTCATCATATATTTTAAAAAAATTCGATGTATATTAAAAAATTCTCAGTGTGTATTTAATTTTTTCATCATATATTAAGAAATGGTTCAACGTATATTAAAAAATATTATGTGTGTATTTAAATTTTGGTCATCATATATTAATTTGTTCAACGTATTCTAAAATATATCCATATTGATATTTTTAAATGTGTTTAGTATTTTTTTACAAAGAGGTTCACTGTGTTTTAAAATTTGTTCAACATATACTATAAAAATGTTGAACTTTTCTAAGGGATTGGTCGCTGTATTTTCTACTTTAAAATCAGCGTTGCATCTATAATGTCCGAGGTCGGTAGCTCGGCTGGCTAGCCTCACTGGATCCCAGGGCATGCGCTACTTTTCACGAAGTCTCAGTCGACTAAGACCTAAACACTTTCTTTTTAAATTACGATTGGATTTTCCTCTGTTGTAAGAAGAAAACAAAAATCCTCCATCGTTGAAATTCGTTCCCGGGTCCTATGGATCATTAGTGTGACGAACTAACCATCGCGCAGTAGCTGATCAGGTACTCCTTCTTCCCCTCTTTCTTCTTTCCCTTACGTCTTTTCTTTTCGTTTTCCTTTTTCTTTTTCGCTTTTTAACTTTTTTCTTTTTTCTTTTTTCTTTTTTCGTCTTTGTTTTTAATTGCACGAACTTTTTCAAATTTGTTTTTTTTTTCAATTTTAATGAAACTATTTTCAAATTCGATGAACTTTTTGAAATTTAGATGATTTTTTTTCAAAATCAGTGAACAAATTTCAAAATTTCGAACTTTTTTGCAAATCAGTGAACTAATTTCCAAAATCGATGAATTTTTTTCAAATTCTGTGATTTTTTTTCAAATTTGATGAACTTTTTTCAAGACCGATGATTTTTTTTCGAATTCGATGAAAATTTTCCAAATTCATTGTACTTTCATCAAAATCGGTGAACTTTTTACAGAACCGTTGAACTTTTTTCGAAATCAATGAATTTTTTTCAAAATTGATGAACTTTCTTTAATGCTATAAACATTTCTTAAAAGTTGATGAACCTGTTTTTGAATTTACGTTTTCTTTTTTTAGATAATTTATATTGGGTATATGTTAATGTTTCTTGTAGTAGCCAGCAAGGTTAGTTATCTTTTGTTTGTAGGGATAACAACAAAATTAGTTTGGTGTACTAGTTAGTGCGGTGGGCTAGCAACGATTTGATCATGAGTTCGAATACCACCTATCCCCATTAGTAGTGCTACATTCTTTTTTCTTTTTACACGTTCCCGTGGAGCAAGTCATTGGGCCGGCCCGCTAAGCCCCACTGCAAGCGCTAGCAATGCCAACCGGCGCTTAATCGCCGAGTGGGAGCTCCAGGCGAGCACTACTACTCTACTCTCTCCGACGAGGGATTTGGGTCAGAACCAGGCGGCTAATTTAATTTGTCATGAAGCCAACTACATCCGGAGGCCTAAATCTCAACAATAGGCCCAATACTCTCACCGGAAGCAACAAGGCACAATCCTTACGTAGGGCATCGGGCTTTTTTAACCAATCGACTCAACATCGACCAGGCCAGAACCCTCGTCGCCGGAGCGCCCGTGCGTCACGGCGGCGGCGGCCGAAGCGGGCGGAGGCCACACGCACATCACCTCTATCGATGATGGCGTTGAAGCCTCAACTCTTCTTTGAGGGGCAGTGACAGGTTCTGTGCCTCGACTCTGACAACACCTGCATCAAGAAGAAGCTTGTCCAAACCCCCAATACTCTCACCGGAAGCAACAATGCCCAATCCTTACGCTGTGCATCGGGCATTTTTAACCAATCGACTCGACATCGACCAGGCCAGAACCCTCGCCGCCGGAGCGCCCGTGCGTCACGGTGGCGGCCGAAGCGGGCGGAGGCCACACACACATCACCTCTATCGACGATGGTGTTGAAGCCTCAACTCTTCTTTGAGGGGCAATGGCAGGTTCTGTGCCTTGACTCTGACAACACCTGCATCAAGAAGAAGCTTGTCCAAACCCCCACAATCAGGCATTTCTCAAGGTGTGCCATTGTCTTTGCTACACTAACTGCGAAATGCATGTAGTTTGTTAAATGCTTGTCTAAGCACTATTTCTTGGTAGTTTGATACTTAAGCGTTGTTCAATTTTGTGGCTTGTATGCTGATTCGGTAAGTTGACATTTGTGTTTGCTGCCATCCATCAGTTTCTATGTTAGGATCTTGATAAATCTGCTATATCTTTAATTCTACTCCCTCTGTCCCGTAATTCTTGTCGTGAGCGTAATTCATCGCCAATTTTATAAAAAAATCCCTTGTACTTTTAAAACCGTCGCAAACAAGTCCCTCCACCTTCGTCTTCTTCCTCTACCGTCATATTTGCTAGCTGGGAAACAACAAAAACTTTCTCAAATCAGTGTGCATGTGCATAAAAGAAAGCTCATCAGCTTAATTGAAACCTGCAATGTGTCAAGTGACACGGAAAATGTTATGTACTGCATTGAAAAAAACTGTCAAGAAATAATTTAGCCACAAACCTAAAATCATAATTGAGTAGAAACTATCTGGGCTGAATTCATAATCTGTTGGACTATCCGAAGTACTATAAGGTGTGAACTGACAGAAACTTGCTCCAATTTCTCAAGCATAAATCAGCTTTCTGACTAATGCAGTTCACTGAAAGGGTAATCCACTAGCAGTAGGTATAACAATACAAGAAATGCATTGTAAAAATACCAAGATGCATTGTATTGTGTGTAGCAATGCATTGTAATTAGAGCATTGTAAAATGTATTGTGAGTAGAAATACCAAGATACTAGGAAATCCACATGCAGGAACTGAAATTACACTAGAGCATTCTATTGTGAGTAGCAATGCATTGTAAAAATACCAAGATGCAAAAGGCTAAATTAGAAATGCTGCCATGTCATTTATTGTTTGGCTTACATTTTATTTTTTGTGTGTACATTCTTGTTATGGTACCATGATGTACTCGTCTTTTGTCATTGATAGCGGGAGTATGGATTTGAACATGATGCCTCAAGAGGACGAGGGCGAAGGTATTAATTTGAACTGGATCCCTGAAGAGGAAAAGGATGGAGCTATGGATTTGAACATGATGCCTCAGGAGCAAGAGGATGAAGGTATTAATTTGAATTGGATCCCTGGAGAGGAAGAAGCTCAAGAGGGAGAGGAAGAGGATGAAGCTCAAGAGGAAGAGGATGAAGTTATGAATTGGATGCCTCAAGAAGATGAAAAGGAAGAGGATGAAGCTCAAGAGGAAGAGGAGGAAGTTATGAATTGGATACTTCCAGAAGATGAAGACGGTCAAGAAGATGTAGCAGGCAAACAGAAAAGGAGAGAATTGTCTAATAAGGATAGGCATAGTGTTTACTTCGCTCTGCTAGTAATCGAGCTCAGAGATGGATCTGTTCAACCAGACGACAAGCTGCTAGTCTCAACCCAGTTGAACATACATGTACGATCTGTTGAAAGAATCTGGTCAGACGCTAAAAAGCATATTGCCTTGTACTCCTTGTGTATGTCTTGTGTAATCTTGGGACAAAGAGGGGGCAAAGAGACCCTTATATCATGTCCTTGTGTATGCCTTGTCTAATCCTTGTATATCAACTCCCTGTTGAAATTTATTTGGATTTATTGATTTTTTTGGAACTACTTAGAACAATTTGGATTAATTTGAATTGACTTTGTTGGGATTTACTTGAATTATTTGAATTTATCTGAATAATTTGGATTGTTTGGTTAAATTTGGATAATTTGGGATTTATTTGAAATTATTTGTGTTTATTTGAATTATTTGGGTTTATTTGGATTTATTTGGATTATTTTTGATATATTTGGAATTATTTGGAAGGGAACTAAGTTTGTTCGTGTTGGAAATATGCCCTAGAGGCAATAAATAAAGTGATTATTATTGTATTTCCTTGTTCATGATAATCGTTTATTATCCATGCTATAACTGTATTAATTGAAAACACATTACATGTGTGGGTAAATAAACAACACTCTGTCCCTAGTATGCCTCTAGTGAACTAGCTCGTTGATCAAAGATGGTCAAGGTTTCCTAGCCATTGACATGTGATATCATTTGATAACGAGATAACATCATTAGGAGAATGATGTGATGGACAAGACCCAAACTACAAACATAGCATATGATCGTGTCAGTTTATTGCTACTGTTTTCTGCTTGTTAAGTATATGTTCCTATGACCATGAGATCATGCAACTCACGGACATCGGAGGAGTGCCTTGTGTGTATCAAACGTCGCAACGTAACTGAGTGACTATAAAGGTGCTCTACAGGTATCTCCGAGGGTGTGTGTTGAGTTGGCATGGATCAAGACTGGGATTTGTTACTCTGTGTGACGGAGAGGTATCTCAGGGCCCACTCGGTAATATAACATCACAATAAGCCTTGCAAGCAATGTGACTAAGTGTTAGTTACGAGATCTTGTATTACGGAACGAGTAAAGAGACTTGCCAGTAACAAGGTTGAACTAGGTATGGAGATACCGACGATCGAATCTCGGGCAAGTAACATACCGAAGAACAAAGGGAACATCATACGGGATTAACTGAATCCTTGACATAGAGGTTCGACCGATAAAAGATCTTCGTAGAATACGTAGGAACCAATGTGGACATTCAGGTACCGCCATTGGTTATTGACCGTAGAGGTGTCTCGGTCATGTCTACATAGTTCTCGAACCCGCAGGGTCTGCACACTTAAGGTTTGGTGACGTTTCGGTAGTATAGAGTTATGTATGATGGTGACCGAAGGTTTTTTTGAGTCCCGGATGAGATCCCGGATGTCACTAGGAGCTTCGGAATGGTCCGGAGGTAAAGATTCATATATAGGAAGTCCTGTTTTGGTCGCCAGAAAAGTTTCGGGCTCATCGGTAGTGTACCGGGAGTGCCCGTAGTGTACCGGCAGGCCACCGGGAGGGGTATTTCGACCCAAGAGGCTACATGGGCTATAGGAGGGTGTAAACCAACCCTTAGCGGGCTGGTGGAACATCCACAAGAGGCCCATGCGGCTGGAGGAAAAAGGCCTAAGAGAAAAAGTGGAAAAAGGCAAAATAGGGTGAATCCTAGTCCTACTAGGATTGAAGGTGGACTCCACCTCTCCCTCTCTCCTTCGGCCGAAGCAAGGAGGACTTGGCCCTTGTGCCAAGGCCTCTCCTCCTTTCCTCTTATATATACTAGAGGTTTTAGGGTTTTTGCACTAGAATTTCAGCCACGTGTTGCCCGTTCCTCCAGTGCATAGTTTCTCCTCTAGATTGGATTTCTGAAGTGCTTAGGCGAAGCCTTGCCGGAATTGCCCCACCACCATCGCCAGAGCACCGTCACGCTGCCGGAGAACTCTTCTTACTCTCCACTCCTTCTTGTTGGATCAAGACGGTGGAGATCGTCATCAAGCTGTACGTGTGCTGAACGCGGAGGTGTCGTCCGTTCGGCGCTAGATCGGAAGGATCATGATCAAGTTCGTGGGACGGATCGTGATCAAATTCGTGGGACGGATCGTGATCGGATCGCGGGACGGATCGTGATTGGATCGCGGGACGGATCGTGATTGGATCGCGGGACGCACGGCGATTTGGATCGCGAAGACGTTCGACTACACCAACCGCGTTTCTTAGCGCTTCCCGCTTAGCGATCTACAAGGGTATGTAGATCCACTCTCCCTCTAGTAGATGCTCATCACCATGGATAGATCTGCATGTGCATAGGAAATTTTTTGTTTCCCATGCGACGTTCCCCAACAGTGGTATCAGAGCTAGGTCTACGTGTTGATGAGATCTCGAGTAGAACACAAAAGGTTTGTGGGCGTTGATGCTTAGATTGCTTCCTCCCTTGGTCGTATTTTGGTTCAGCGGTATTGTGAGATGAAGCGGCTCGGACCAATATTACTCGTACGCTTACGAGAGACCGGTTCCCTCGACGTAACTTGTTGCCTAGATGGCTTGCGGGTGGCAGTTTCTGTCACTTTAGTTGGATCGGATTCGACAAAGGCGGTCCTTGAGAAGGTTGAAAAGAAAATTATGTATCACCGTTGTGGTTTATGCGTAGGTGAGAATCGTTCTTGCTAGAAACCCGTAGCAGCCACGTAAAACATGCAAGAACAATTAGAGGACGTCTAAATTGTTTTTGCAGGGTATGTTGTGATGTGATATATGTGATGTATGAGATGATCATGTGATGTATAGGATTTCACGACTTGCATGTCGATGAGTATGGCAACCGACAGGAGCCATAGGGTTGTCTTTAATTATTGTATGACCTGCGTGTCAAACATTAAGCGCTATGTAATGTTTTACTTTATCGCTAAACGGTAGCAATAGTAGTAGAAGCATGTTGGGCGTGACAACCCCGATGGCGACATGTGATGGAGATCAAGATGATGGAGATCATGGTGTCGTGCCGGTGACGATGGAGATCATGTCGGTGCTTTCAAGATGGAGATCTAAAGCACAAGTTCATGGCCATATCATGTCACTTATGAATTGCATGTGATGTTAATCCTTTTATGCACCTTGTTTTGCTTAGTACGACGGTAGCATTATAAGGTGATCCCTCACTTAAATTTCAAGATGAATTGTGTTCTCCCCGAGTGTGCACCGTTGCGAAAGTTCGTCGTGTCGAGACACCACGTGATAATCGGGTGTGATAGACTCTACGTTCACATACAACGGGTGCAAGCCAGTGTTGCACACGCAGAACACTCGGGTTAAACTTGACGAGCCTAGCATGTACATACATGGCCTCGGAACACAAGAGACCGAAAGGTCGAGCATGAGTCATATAGTAGATATGATCAACATAATGATGTTCACCATTGAAGCCACCTCACCTCACGTGATGATCAGACTTGAGTTGGTGGATTTGGATCATCTGACACTCAGATGACCTGAGGGATGTCAATTTGAGTGGGAGCTTTAGTAATTTGATTAACTAAACTCATTATCTTGAACAATAGTCTAAGTAAACTTTGCATATTTATGTTGTAGATCAATGGCTCGCGCAGTAGCACCCCTGAATTTTAATGCGTTCCTAGAGAAAGCTAAGTTAAAAGATGATGGAAGTAACTTTGTTGACTGGGCCTGTAATCTAAGGATTATCCTCACGGCTTCCCAGAAATCATATGTCCTTGATGCACCGCCTGGTGACCAACCAGAAGACATGACCTCCGAAGACGTTAAGAACGTTTGGGAGGCACGTACTGGAGATTACTCAATAGTTCAGTGTGAAATATTGTATGGCTTAGAACCGGGACTTCAAAGACGTTTTGAACGTCATGGAGCATATGAGATGTTCCAGGAGTTGAAGTTTATCTTTCAGAAGAATGCCCGGATCGAGAGGTATGAAACCTCCGATAAGTTCTATGCTTGCAAGATGGAGGAGAACGGGTCTATCAGTGAACATATACTCAGAATTTCTGGGTATTCAACTCGTCTAGCAGAGTTGGGAATTGCCCTTCCGCCAGAGGCGATCACTGACAGAGTTCTTCAATCACTGCCACCTAGTTACAAGAGCTTTGTGATGAACTATAACATGCACGGGATGAACAAGTCAGTCGCCGAGTTGTTCGCGATGCTAAAAGTGGATGAGTCTGAAATCCAGAAAGAACATCAAGTGTTGATGGTCAATACAACCACTAGTTTCAAGAAAAATGGCAAAGTCAAGGGCAAGGGCAAGAAGGGTAAAACCAAGAAGGATGGCAAAGCAGTTGCTACTCCTGTAAAGAAGCCCAAGCATGGACCCAAGCCAGAAACTAAGTGCTTTCATTGCAAGGGAACTGGTCACTAGAAGCGGAACTGCCCCAAGTACCTGGCTGACAAGAAGGCGGCCAACGACAAACAAGGTATATATGATGTACATGTATTGATGTGTACCTAACTAGCTCTCGTAGTAGTGCCTGGGTATTTGATACCGGTTCGGTTGCTCACATTTCCAACTCAAAGAAGGAACTACGGAATAAACGAAGGCTGGCAAAGGACGAAGTGACGATGCACGTGGGAAATGGTTCCAAGGTTGATGTGATCGCCGTCGGCACGCTCTCTCTTCGATTACCATCGGGATTAGTGATGAACCTGAATAATTGTTATTTAGTGCCTACGTTAAGCATGAACATTATATCTGGATCTTGTTTATTGCAAGACGGTTACTCATTTAAATTAGAGAATAAAGGTTGTTCTATTTATATGAGTAATATCTTTTATGGTCATGCACCCAATGTTAGGGGTTTATTCATATTGAATCTTGATAGTGATGACACACATGTTCATAACATTGATGCCAAAAGATGTAGAGTTGATAATGATAGTACCACTTTCTTGTGGCACTGCCGTTTAGGTCATATTGGTGTAAAACGCATGAGGAAGCTCCATGCTGATGAACTTTTGGAGTCACTTGATTTTGAATCACTTGACACATGTGAACCATGCCTCATGGGCAAGATGACTAAAACGCCGTTCTCTGGAACAATGGAACGGGCGAGTGACTTATTGGAAATCATACATACTGATGTGTGCGGTCCAATGAATGTTACAACACGTGGTGGATATCGTTATTTTCTCACCTTCACTAATGACTTAAGTAGATACGGGTATATTTACTTAATGAAACACAAGTCTGAAACGTTTGAAAAGTTCAAGCAATTTCAGAGTGAAGTTGAGAATCATCGTAACAAGAAGATTAAGTTCCTACGATCTGATCGAGGAGGTGAATATCTGAGTTATGAGTTTGGCAGTCACTTAAGACAGTGTGGAATTGTTTCACAGTTGACACCGCTCGGAACACCACAGCGTAATGGTGTATCCGAACGTAGTAATCGAACCTTATTAGATATGGTGCGTTCTATGATGTCTCTTGCTGATTTGCCACTATCGTTTTGGGGTTATGCATTAGAGACAGCTGTATTCACTTTAAATAGGGCACCATCAAAATCCGTTGAGACGACGCCATATGAACTGTGGTTTGGCAAGAAGCCAAAGTTGTCGTTTCTTAAAGTTTGGGGATGTGATGCTTATGTCAAAAAGCTTCAGCCTGAAAAGCTGGAACCCAAAGCGGAGAAATACGTCTTCATAGGATACCCGAAAGAGACAGTCGGGTATACCTTCTATCTCAGATCCGAAGGCAAAGTGTTTGTCGTTAAGAATGGAACATTTCTTGAGAAAGAGTTTCTCTCGAAAGAATTGAGTGGGAAGAAAATAGAGCTTGATGAGGTTATTGAACCTTTACTTCAACCAGAAAGTAGCGCAGCACAGAAAGATGTTTCTGTGGAACCTATGACGGTAGAAGAGGAAGTTAATGATGATGATCATGAAGCTTCGGATCAAGCTGCTATTGAACATCGTAGGTCGACAAGGCCGCGTACTACCCCTGAGTGGTACGGCAACCCTGTCTTGGAGGTCATGTTGTTGGACAACAATGAACCTACGAGCTATGGAGGAGCAGTGATGGGCCCGGATTCCGAGAAATGGTTAGAGGCCATGAAATCCGAGATGGGATCCATGTATGAAAACAAAGTATGGACTTTGGAAGTATTACCTGAAGGGCGAAAGGCCATTCAGAACAAATATCTCTTTAAGAAGAAGACAGACGCGGACGGTAATGTCACCGTCTACAAAGCTCGACTTGTGGCAAAGGTTTTTTTACAAGTTCAAGGAGTTGACTACGATGAGACTTTCTCACCCGTAGCGATGCTTAAGTCTATCAGAATCATGTTAGCAATACCTACTTATTTGGACTATGAAATTTGGCAGATGGATGTCAAAACAGCGTTCCTCAACGGATTCCTTGAGGAAGAGTTGTATATGATGCAATCCGAAGGTTTTGTCGATCCAGAGAATGTTGACAAAGTTTGCAAACTCCAGCGATCCATTTATGGACTGGTGCAAGCATCTCGGAGTTGGAATAAGCGCTTTGATGAGGTGATCAAAGCGTTTGAGTTTATACAAGTTTACGGAGAAGCTTGTATTTACAAGAAAATGAGTGGGAGCTCTATAGCATTTCTAGTATTATATGTGGATGACATATTGCTGATTGGAAACAATATAGAAATGCTGGAAAGCGTGAAGGAATATTTGAACAAGAGTTTTTCAATGAAGGACCTAGGAGAAGCTGCTTTCATATTAGGCATTAAGATTTATAGAGATAGATCGAGACGCTTAATAGCACTTTCACAGAGCACATACCTTGATAAAGTTTTGAAGAAGTTTAAAATGGATCAGTCCAAGAAGGGGTTCTTGCCTGTGTTACAAGGTGTGAAGTTGAGTAAGACTCAATGCCCGGTAACTGCAGAAGATAGAGAAAAGATGAGTGTCATCCCCTATGCTTCAGCCATTGGCTCTATCATGTATGCAATGTTGTGCACAAGACCGGATGTCAGCCTTGCCATAAGTATGGCCGGAAGGTTTCAAAGTGATCCTGGAATGGAGCACTGTCAAGCAGTCAAGAATATCCTTAAGTACCTGAAAAGGACTAAGGAAATGTTTCTCGTTTATGGAGGTGATGAAGAGCTCCTCGTAAAGGGTTACGTCGATGCAAGCTTTAACACTGATTCGGATGACTCTAAGTCGCAAACCGGATACGTATTTATTCTTAACGGGGGAGCGGTAAGCTGGTGCAGTTCCAAGAAAAGCGTGGTAGCTGATTCTACGTGCAAAGCGGAATACATCGCAGCCTCGGAGGCGGCGAAGGAAGGTGTTTGGATGAAGCAGTTCATGACAGATCTTGGAGTAGTGCCCAGTGCACTGAATCCAATAAACCTATTCTATGACAACACTGGTGCCATTGCTCTGGCCAAGGAACCAAGGTTTCACAAGAGGACCAGACACATAAAGCGACGCTTCAACTCCATCCGCGATTACATCGTGGAGAAGACATAAATATTTGCAAAGTGCAAACGAATCTGAATGTTGCAGACCCGTTGACTAAACCTCTTCCAAGGACTAAACATGATCAACACCAGAACTGCATGGGTGTTCGATTCATTACAATGTAAATCACATAGTGATGTGAACTAGATTATTGACTCTAGTGCAAGTGGGAGACTGTTGGAAATATGCCCTAGAGGCAATAAATAAAGTGATTATTATTGTATTTCCTTGTTCATGATAATTTTTTATTATCCATGCTATAATTGTATTAATTGGAAACACATTACATGTGTGGGTAAATAAACAACACTTTGTCCCTAGTATGCCTCTAGTGAACTAGCTCGTTGATCAAAGATGGTCAAGGTTTCCTTGCCATTGACATGTGATGTCATTTAATAACGAGATCACATCATTAGGAGAATGATGTGATGGACAAGACCCAAACTACAAACATAGCATATGATCGTGTCAGTTTATTGCTACTGTTTTCTGCTTGTCAAGTATATGTTCCTATGACCATGAGATCATGCAACTCACGGACATCGGAGGAGTGCCTTGTGTGTATCAAACATCGCAACGTAACTGGGTGACTATAAAGGTACTCTACATGTATCTCCGAGGGTGTGTATTGAGTTGGCATGGATCAAGACTGGGATTTGTTACTCCGTGTGACGGAGAGGTATGTCAGGGCCCACTCGGTAATACAAAATCACAATAAGCCTTGCAAGCAATGTGACTAAGTGTTAGTTACGAGATCTTGTATTACGGAACGAGTAAAGAGACTTGCCAGTAATGAGGTTGAACTAGGTATGGAGATACCGACGATCGAATCTCGGGCAAGTAACATACCGAAGAACAAAGAGAACATCATATGGGATTAATTGAATCCTTGACATAGAGGTTCGACCGATAAAAGATCTTCGTAGAATATGTAGGAACCAATGTGGACATCCAGGCCCCGCCATTGGTTATTGACCATAGAGGTGTCTCGGTCATGTCTACATAGTTCTCGAACCCGCAGGGTCTGCACACTTAAGGTTTGGTGACGTTTCGGTAGTATAGAGTTATGTATGGTGGTGACTAAAGGTTGTTCAGATTCCCGTATGAGATCCCGGACGTCATGAGTAGCTCCGGAATGGTCCGGAGGTAAAGATTCATATATAGGAAGTCCTGTTTTGGTCGCTGGAAAAGTTTCGGACTCATCGGTAGTGTACTGAGAGTGCCGGTAGTGTACCGGGAGGCCACCGGGAGGGGTATTTCGACCCAAGAGGCTACATGGGCTGTAGGAGGGTGTAAACCAGACCTTAGTGGTCTGGTGGAACATCCACAAGAGGCCCATGCGGCTGGAGGAAAAAGTCCTAAGAGAAAAAGTGGAAAAAGGCAAAATAGGGTGAATCCTAGTCCTACTAGGATTGGAGGTGGACTCCACCTCTCCCTCTCTCCTTCGGCCGAAGCAAGGAGGCCTTGGCCCTTGTGCCAAGGCCTCTCCTTTCCTCTTATATATACTGGAGGTTTTAGGATTTTTGCACTAGAATTTGAACCACGTGCTGTCCGTTCCTCCAGTGCATAGTTTCTCCTCTAGATCGGATTTCTGCAGTGCTTAGGCGAAGCCCTGCCGGAATTGCTCCACCACCATCGCCGGAGCGCCGTCATGCTGCCGGAGAACTCTTCTTCCTCTCCACTCCTTCTTGTTGGATCAAGACGGTGGAGATCGTCATCAAGCTGTATGTGTGCTAAACACGGAGGTGTCGTCCGTTCGGCGCTAGATCGGAAGGATCGTGATCAAGTTCATGGGACGGATCGTGATCAAGTTCGTGGGACGGATCATGATCGGATCGCGGGACGGACCGTGATTGGATCGCGGGACGGATCGTGATTGGATCGCTGGACGCACGACGATTTGGATCGCGAAGACGTTCGACTACACCAACCGCGTTTCTTAACACTTCCCGCTTAGCGATCTACGAGGGTATGTAGATCCACTCTCCCTCCCGTAGATGTTCATCACCATGGATAAATCTGCGTGTGCGTAGGAATTTTTTTGTTTCCCATGCGACGTTCCCCAATAGTTCCAATTATATGACAGGAGTTAAAATCCAATTGTACCTTGCTAACCGTCAAACTATTAATTACTCTGAATATTCATTACATTGTTGTCACTGGTGGAATTAGAGACAATATTTCTTGTTATCACAATCATACATCACCATCATAAAATTCAGTGAGAAATCATATCATCAAATTTTGCTGACTGTTTTTTATTCCCTGAATTTATGCAAATATGGAGAATCACTTAGTTGTTGCCGTCTGTCATCCAGGCTACACCAAATAAGTTGATTTTGCATGATGCAACAACTAAGGAATAATATCATGATGGCAGCAATTGAATTTTACTCCAAATGGGAATGTACTCCAGAGAATTGACCAAGGAGACCGTACTCCAATGAGTTGTCCAAGGAGAAAATTCAGAGTGTATGTAACAAAAATGGGGTGCATAATTCAGTGATTCAAAATACAAAAATGTAACAAGCTGGGAAACTGGACCTTGGGTCCTACAACTTGAGTGCTGTGATGAAAGAAGATCATTTTGTTGGTTTGATGAATTTAAAGTACATCTACTTGGAATTGGCATGGTTACCTTCTTGTTTTGGGGGTCCCTAGTTTATAATCATGAATCTTTATTCCCTCCACGCAACATTCAGTCTGTAATGTTTTGACCAAAACTCAGTCAATATTTTCAACATTCAGGAATGCAGCTTTGCGCAATGAAATTATCTAAATTAAGCCTTGATAGTCTTAACTCAAATCATGAAACTTTAGTCTTAATCTCTGAATTGCTATGTCTAAATCTAAAAGAAAGTTGACAGTTTTGACAGTACTCATGTCTGAATCTGAAAGCTTGAATAGGAGCTCCAGACGACGGCGACCTTGATTGGTGTTGGGGAACGTTGCATGGGAAACAAAAAATTTCCTACGCACACGCAAGATCTATCCATGGTGATGAGCATCTACGAGAGGGAGAATGGATCTACATACCCTTGTAGATCGCTAAGCGGGAAGCGTTAAGAAACACGGTTGGTGTAGTCGAACGTCTTCACGATCCAAATCGCCGAGCATCCCGCGATCTCATCACGATCCGTCCCGCGATCCAATCACGATCCATCCCGCGATCCAATCACGATCCGTCCCGTGAACTCATCACGATCCATCCCGCGATCTCATCACGATCTGTCCCGCGATCTCATCACGATCCGTCTCGCGATCTTGATCACGGTCCTTCTGATCTAGCGCTGAACGGACGGCACCTCCGCGTTCAGCACACGTACAGCTTGATGACGATCCCCGCCTTCTTGATCCAGCAAGAGGGAGCGGAGAGGTAGAAGAGTTCTCCGGCAGCATGACGACGCTCCGGCGATGGTGGTGGAGCTATTCCGGCAGGGCTTCGCTTAAGCACTATAGAAATCCGATCTAGAGGAGAAACTATGCACTGGAGGAACGGGTAGCACGTGGCTGAAAATCTAGTGCCAAAAACCATAAAACCTCTAGTATATATAGGAGGAAGAGAGGAGGAGGCTTGGCTCCCAAGGAGCCAACCCTTGGGTCGGCCGAACCAAGGAGGATTGGAGTATTCCTCCTCCAATCCTAGTAGGACTAGGACTCCTCCTTATTTTTGCCTTTTCCCACCTTTTTCCACCTTTTTCCACCTTTTTCTCTCTGGGATTTTCTTCCCAGCCGCATCGGCCTTGTGTGGGACTTCCACCAGCCTGCTAAGGGCTGGTATTTACTCTCCCACAGCCCATGTAGCCTCTTGGGTCAAAATACCCCTCCCGATGGTCTCCTGGTACACTACCGATGAGCCCGAAACCTTTCTGGCGACCAAAACAGGACTTCCTATATATTGATCTTTACCTCCGTACCATTCCGTAGCTCCTCGTGACGTCCGGGATCTCATCCAGGACTCCAAACAACCTTCGATCACCACCATACATAACTCTATACTACCGAAACGTCACCGAACCTTAAGTGTGCAGACCCTGCGGGTTCGAGAACTATGTAGACATGACCGAGACACCTCTACGGTTAATAACCAATAGCGGGACCTGGATGCCCATATTGGTTCCTACATATTCTACGAAGATCTTTATCGATCGAACCTTTATGTCAAGGATTCAGTTAATCATGTATGATGTTCCCTTTGTTCTTCGGTATGTTACTTTCCCAAGATTTGATCATCGGTATCTCCATACCTAGTTCAACCTCGTTACTGGCAAGTCTCTTTACTCGTTCCGTAATACAAGATCCCATGACTAACACTTAGTCACATTGCTTGCAAGGCTTATTATGATGTTGTATTACCGAGTGGGCCCTAAGATACCTCTCCGTCACACGGAGTAACAAATCCCGGTCTTGATCCATGCCAACCCAAGAGACACCCTCGGAGATACCTGTAGAGCACCTTTATAGTCACCCAGTTACGTTACGACGTTTGATACACACAAGGTATTCCTCCGGTGTCAGTGAGTTGCATGATCTCATGGTCATAGGAACATATACTTGACATGCAGAAAACAGTAGCAATAAACTGGCACGATCATATGCTACGTTTGTAGTTTGGGTCTTGTCCATCACATCATTCTCCTAATGATGTGATCCCGTTACCAAATGACATCTCATGTCCATGACTAGGAAACCATAGCCATCTTTGATCAACGAGCTAGTCTATTAGAGGCATACTAGGGACATGGTGTTGTCTATGTATCCACACATGTATCTGAGTTTCCGATCAACACAATTATAGCATCGATAATAAACGATTATCATGAACAACGGAATATGATAATAACTAATTTATTATTGCCTCTGGGGCATATTTCCAACAATTGGGGCCTCGAGTGGATGGACGATGGTGCTGTGGATGAAAGGAATGGACGGCCTGACGGGGTTGATGGCGGCGTAGACCAGTTGGCGATGGCGAGGCGGCGTGGACGGCGATGTCGACCTGCTAGGAAAGGAGCAACGTCGGGGTGAGGCTGCCGGCCGAAGATGACGCGTGAGGGGCAGGAGGGGCTGCGGCGGGAAGGTATGGGGTCGATGGATTCCATGCGGTGAGAAGGTGGTCGAAGACAGGCTCTCCAGGGGAACAACGAGGCGACAAAACTCGAGCATTCCTTGTTTTGGCGGGGAAACGAGGCGGCGACGACGTGGACGGCGGAGTGAGGGGTCGAGGCGGCGGTGTCGTGGGGCGGCGAGGAGGTGGGATGGGGAGCAAGGAGGCGTGGGGCATTGGACTGAGGGGGGAGGAAGCGTCGTCGCCGACATGGGGCGTCAGAGTAGAAGGAAGAGTGCGAGCGAGGAAGGAGACCAGGTGGACTACGGGTTCGGTCGGGAAAACTCAAAGGACGAACTTGCAAAATCGCCGCTGCCACAAGAATTACAGGATAGAGGGAGTAGCAAATAAACCATAGTTCAAAGGCACACATGGCCAAGTACTGAGAAGCGGGTACATAAAACAAGACACGCATGCCGCCCCGTAGGCACTAGGACGAACACAATGACTAATACGATGGCGGTGTACGATTTGCCGTGTGAAGTGAAATACTAAGTTGAAGATCAAGGTATGGTTTTTGTAATACATGATTTTTTTTGTGCATGCACGTTGGAAATTAGTTAGTTTTTAGCCCATCATTAGCTATGCGATGTTTACTTCTCGAAAGTTATAAACGTTTTCATATGAGATATTTTGCATTTATAGTAACATTTGTGAGAATAGTATGTTGAAGATGTTGACCAATGTTAGCTATGTCCATTAGTACTATTTTTTGTACATGTAAGATGTTGTTATTTTTGTCAGTAAGTCGTAATTAGGACTTCAGTTAAACGTTTAGATTGAGTTAGGCCGGAATTTGGACAACAAATTTTTGACTGTATTATAGATGAGTGTTATGCCTTTAAGATGCATCATTTTAGTTAGACATGCAAGAAGTTCCAAAAATGCTAATTAAGAATCCATAGTTGGTCCTTGCATGATTAAATGTGTTGTTATTTAATGTGTCATGTTTATTAATAAGTTCTATAGTTGGGAAATCGTAGGTCAACTTTATTAGCTAATTTGGTAAACTGGAAAACCGTACATGACATGCAACATAAGTGCTAATATCCTTGATAATGTATGTAATAAGGTAAATAAAATATCGTCTGGGTAGCAAACAAGGAGAAGATGACGCGATTGAAGAAATTGTTTTTCGGTCTTCGATGTCCCTTGTGAGGTGATGACCACATGCATGCAACTGCTATTTTGATATTTTTGGCAGCAGTAAAAAAATGTGTGCATAATATTTTTGTTCATGTGATAATAGGTCAACTCTGTTGATATATTACTAGTGATATGTTCATGTTGACGGACATTTTTTATTGGGAAGGATATACTTATTGAACCAGAGGTATAATAGGTTGACTCTGTTGATATATTACTCGTGTAATTTTTTTGATTTTTTTATGTTGATGTGAATGATGTTACTGTTGTGTTGTGAATATTTGTCGAATTATTATTTGTAAATAAACGATTATTATCGGAATTTATTAGAATATAAATATAATAATATGATTAAATGGATGATATTAAAAGTTTAAAATGAATATAATAAATAAATTTAACAAAAGTCCTAAAATGTATATATGGATGCTCGTTCTATTACTTGTTTAAAGTTTAAATCGACTAACGATGTAAATATGGCTGCTCATTAGGTATTATGAAAAATTTATTAGCGTTCTGTGGGGATATCGTACGCGACACTCCTTCCATTGTGGATGTGTCTAGGTGCGGGACAACTATGGTTGTAGTGAGTGACATGGTCAATGTAGGGTATGAGGCAGTTAGAAGGTGCATCCGAGCGGTGTTTGGATCAGCGATGGATGGGAAAAAGATGACCATGGAGGCTTTCGTGGTTGCTGGAGGAAATGATGGGACAGTTCCCCGTTGGGGGTCTACGACCGGTTACTGGTGAAAGATCGTGGGGGTCGTACATGGGGTTTGCAAGCAATCCCAATAACCGTATGTTTGGACAACCCATCATGTATGTGGAGTTCATTTCTGTCATCGATGTCGCCGGGTGCAGTAGTGGGGGTGGTGAGGATGAGTTGGCCATCACTGTAGTCCCCAGCGCCGGCCCATTTGAACCGACAAGCGGCCAAGAGTGTATGGCAAATGATACTGGTATGCGGTCGTTGACATCAGCAAACATGTGGAGGGATTGCCGGAGGCACTAGATGATGACGATGATGGTCATTCTTCTGCGTCTTTAGAGTCAGATGATGAAGAAGTTGTTCCTCCTCAAAGGGCAGTCGCTGCACCAATCAACCCTAACTTTTTACAGGTTATGAGCATCACCAATGAATTTCACTCCGTTTCTGGCCTAGAAGCCGATAGTCTGGCCGTTGGGCAGAATTTCCGAGATAAGATATCTGCTTACTAGGCAGTGAATAGCTATGCAATTGCCATACACCGTCAGCATAGAGTGAAGCAGTCTGATAAAACGGAGTTGAAAGTCATCTGCAACCATCACGAAAAGGGTTGCCGCGGAAGAGTTGTCGCTTGCCGGAAGCCTGGGGTATGTCAGCCATGGCTAAAAAGTTACCAAAAGTATATGAAAGTTTTAGAATATCGGCATGAAACAATCAAAAATTATAGATACGACGGAGACGTATCAGTGGGCGCTGAGAAGGCTAAGCATAAGCTCAAGCAAGTACTCCTCCTCGTCCAAGGTAGATCCTCCTCCTTCGTCTGTTGTTGCTTACGTCGCCCTCCAACCCATCTCCTCTGACATGAGATTTAGTAGCTAGGGAGGGAGGCCCCTCTACTCATTCGCATACTACAACCATACATTGAGGACTTACAATACTCTTAGTTTTGCAAGCAAATTCTTATCTAACAAATAGTATTCTACAAAGCAATACGAAACTGAATCCCGGCGAGCTACAATCAGCCACATACCCAGAGAAAATAACTAGGAAGGAGGTAGAGGTAGAGGTAGAGCAGAGATTCTAACCATTTCTCACTTCCCCGCAAGATGTCCTCAACAGTTGACATTGGCGGGGCTTGGTAGAAACAGCTAGGGGGCCAAGACAAAAACATGACTATTTTAGGGTGCAAATTGATAAAAAAATCTGATATAATCCTTCTTAAAAAAATCTTCAGAGTTTGGTCCAAGACTGGGGGGCAGAGGCCCCCCTCGGCCTCAGCATAGCTCCGCCACTGACAGTTGGCCTATGTCGAATAACGCAATGAGAGAAATTGAGAGGTTGCTGCTACTGGTATGAAAAGTATGAGCAAGAAGGCAAAGTGAGCAAGGAATGAGGCGAGGTAATGAGGTAGCTGCTGCTAGCTTCTATGACGAGGATGTGGTGTGATTTATAGAGCCGTGATTAGGCTTGACTGTTAGCGCCCGTAGTCATGCCCCGGGGATGTAGCCATACCGGTGAACCTCGTTAACAAATATCGGTGTCATGCTTGTGTGATTGCTTGGCCCTCGGATGATCAACGATGTGCCTCTAAGGCTGGTCGTAATGGGAGTATCATAGGTAGTATCATGCATGCCAACTAAGCAGTTTTGATGAGGTGTCATAGAATTAAATGAAGAAAAGATGGTTGGGTATCATATCATGATACTATAGCATATTAAATAGTGTGTTATTGTGTGTCATGCATGGCAATAAATGGCATATCCTATAATACTAACATATGATATTATGTATTACAGATGTAGTATCATACACTAGTATCATATGCATGATACTAGTATATAATACTCCCCATTACGACCAGCCTAAGGCTAGCCATAGTGGTGGTATCTTAGGTAGTATCATGCGCTCGGGAATAGTAAACATGCTGACGTGGCAACGAATTAAAGATGAGAGAGAGGGTTAGAATAACATAGATAGATATCGTATCATGTTAAATGTTATACTATTTTGTGTCATGCATGGTAATAAATGAGATCATATATGATACTACTTTATGATACTATGCACTATGTATGTAGTATCATACACTAGTATTATATTCATGATACTAGTATATAATACTCCCTTCGTCCGGTGGAAAGTATACGTTTGGCTTTAAAATTTGTCCACAAAAAAGTGTATTTCTATCTTCCCAATGCATTTTAAAGTAGAAAAAATGATTCTCTCTCATCATACGGTAATCAAGACCAATAACATTTCACACATGGCCTTTTTAATTTCTACATGCATTTAGCTTACCGTGGTTGGTTAATTAAAGAGAAGAGAGATGAGTGCTTTCCAATGCATTTTTTAGTGCCTGTTCAGAGACTCGCTAGCTTCTCGGAAAACTTCTAGTATCCAGCTTCTAAGCCGACTTCTCACTTCATGTGGCGTGCAGCAAACCGTTCTCCCGGCGCCTCGGTGAGCTGGCAGCCTAGCTGGGGCGGTGAAGCCCAGCTTCTTGCCACCTTGGGCCATCTGGAAGCAGCCCATTTCGGGCGAAACTGCACACAGGCCCCCCCCCCCCCAAAAAAAAAGAAAAACGAGTTGGGCCTAGTTCCTGGGGTGGATGGCTGTTCTTATTTATTTTTTCATAGGAGATAAATTGTGCGATTTCTGGATGTACCTAGAGGTGTACAAAGAACGTTTCTGCAGTAAAGTAGTGTTCCAAATTGTATTGTGTGAACTATGCAAATTGTACTGTTATGAACTATACATCAGCAGCTCTCTTAACTTTTCAGCAGCAATTCAACAACAGCTCTCTTACTATTCAGCAGCAATTTAACAGCAGCTATCTGAACTATTCAACAATAGCTATCTTAACTATTCAGCAGGAATTCAGCGTGCAATATCAGCAACTACAGCAGCAAAAAAAATAAAATCAGCATGTAATAACAGCAACAATGCCGTCTCATGTAATATCTAAACTTTGAAGTTGCACACATTTCTGAATTATTTTTGCACTTTCCACTGACAGAACATACAGTACACCGGAGAAGGCAGGAGCTCACATTGCGCTTTGGGTGATGGGGCTTGGTCTTCAGGATGCTCCTTGATCATCGGCGCTGCGCCTCGCTGAGCTCCTCCTCTCCCCACCGGCGCAGCTCCTCGATGGGGTCAATGGCATGGGGGTGAGCTCCTCCTTCCCCTACGGCGTTGCTCCCCGTTGACGGACATACTGGAGGATGTGAGGACGGGAATGGGTTGAGAACTCGCTGGGAAGGCTGGATCTCGAGTCGTCGAAGAGAATCCGGCCAGCGACCCAGAGGGATGCGCGTGGTGTTGGAACGGCGACGCTGAGGGTTTCCAGAGGGCTGTTCGTGGGTGTCTGTTCGAGCGAGAAGAGGTGGGCTGCCGAATCGTTTTCCTCAGCGGTGGCAATCTGGTCGTAAATAAGGAGAACTCCAGATTCTTCAAAAGGTGGAGTTAGGATTCCTTTGCTTCTCAAATTTACACAATCGACCCATCTTAGCTTCGGAAATTCGAGTTCTAGAAGGTAAAGCGTTCGGATCAACTTCAAACGAGAAGTTTGTGGAATTGAGAGTTGGAGGGGTTGAGTACAGGCCCTTGCTTCACTCCATAATTTGTCCTAAAATTTCTATATATACACTCTTCGACGGACGGAGGAAATACTTTTCACTATGAGTAGCCTAAAATCTCCTTGTATTCAGTCCGAAAGATGCTCGAGCTGACAACTCACTCGTGACTGTCTCAGTATACCTGCGCTAGTTGATGATGACTGCCGATGGGCCATGCATGCTACTGCAACATATATGTGATGGAAAATTAGAAGCAATGGTGCTTAGATTATCATTAGTTTTTATAAAACAGTACAAATTATTCATAGGTGCTCGTCCTCTATTAGCAGGGGTGGGCCCACCTCAATTCAAGGGTATTCAACTGAATACCCATTATTTTGGGCAAAAAACTAGGTATATATAGTATACATATAATCTAAAAACGAAACTGATGCATTTGGACCAAAAAACAAAGCTGTCCCAGTAGCCCACTACGCTCCTTCTCCCGCGAAGCCTTAACTTCACGGCACAAAAGATAGAGCGCACGCACGTACGCGCACGTCCATCATGACGCAGAGACGAACCGACGTCCGTTCGAACTTTTTCCGGATCGATCTGTTCCCTTCGCATCACAGTCCCCACGCGAGAGCCTCCAGTCCGCCAAGCCGCCGGCTAGGGTTGTTGTCGTCGCGTCGCTTGATCGACGACGACGATCACGAGTGCGCACGGCGTGCCGCCGCGACGAATCCAACCGTCCCGCCTTGACTCCCTTGAGTTCTGAACTTTTATCCCTGAAGACTAAAGTGGAAGTGGACAACAAGCCCCACCAATTAATCTCACACACCACCACAGATTGAACTATTGAAGGTATAATAGTTAATTAGATGTACTAATCCTTCCACTTCTGATTTGGGTCTCTTCTCTATGGGGATTCTTAGTGGAACTGAATTCATGTACAAGCACAATTTTCTTCTTGCTGTCCAGCAAGTTGCGCTGCTAAAGTATAGACAGACAGGGTCAGGGTAGAGTTAGAGCTCCCAAGTAAGTCAGCTTGACTAATTGTCTTTCAAGGTTTTTTTTTCATTTACTATTTTCGATGCTCTATATACCTTAGATTTTGGCGTCATATGTTGAACAATGTTTTACTTTCATACCCTGAACAATATTAAGTTATGATCATTTTTTGTCAATATAATATATTATGTGCAATCTCTTATATAATATAGTTTAGTATCAGTAAAACATCCTTCTATAATTGTTCATACGAAAGGATGGCCATAGACTTGAAAAAAAGTTCTTAAAATTTGAATACACAGTCGTCAATTTTTGGGCCCGCCCCTGTCTATTAGTCTTGCTCTCGTGATTTTGGACATGGTTACTTTTTATCAACCAAAATGTTGATCAGACGATACAATTACATCAGAGTGTATTTATTAATAATTTCACAAAAAATGGATTAATTGAATAACAGTTCTTCACTGGATCAAAACTAATTTACCTTTTACTAATAGATGATATTGGCATTGCTTAAGAAATGGGACGGTTCCATTAGAAATTTTGCACTTTGAAGCTGAACACCATTCCCAAAACACATGTGTTATCAATAATATCAGAAAAGTCAAAGTTTAGCAATATAAAAAATGGCTATGACATAATTAGTATAAAAATTTGAAGACATGAAGACTCAATTGCTAATACTCTCTCCGTTTTTATATACAAGGCCATTTCGTTTTTCGTGTCAATTTTGGTCAACGAAATTTGGTTTATATGTCATAAAAAATATATCTTCGAAATGTGCATTCAATGACATACTTTTTTATGACATATGACTCATATTTTGTTTGTAAAATTAATGATCAAAGTTAAACATAGAAATATGAAGTGGCCTTGGTGCTAAGATGAGGTGCTAAGCACATTTAAAAGTTTAGCAACCAAAGCTCACAATGCATAGGTGCCTAACTTGTTATAGCTAAGCACACTCTATTTAATGACTTAGGTACTAAAGTTTTTCATGCATTGATGGGCTTTCTTTATTTTAAGTATTTTATCTAGATTCACGCGCTTGACAATGTTTTTTTCTAGAATCACCACATACATCTTTTTCTTCTTAAATACCATGTCATATCAGATTTTTTACCTATATGACAGCCTTAGCATCTGTATAAGATGGAGCATTGGAAGCGGCTTAATAGATGGAGGAAGTAACAACCACTAGGCCATCACACAATACTTTATTGGGTATACTAGTTGGGTGGCCGATGCATGCATGATTTAAATATGCAGCGTGTTTTATGTTAAATCAGCACACCCGTGATACATAGCACACCTGCTGCCAAACAATGCATCCGGTGATATAAAGATGTGCCAGTGGTGTATGCCTACAAGAGCTAGTGCCCAAACCTATCATGCCTACCCAGAGGACAGTTGGCTGACACACACAGATCAGGATGGTCATTGGGACGTCTCTAATAAAGTCCACCGATGTCGCCGTTCGCCAAAACTTCGCACTCGATGCGAGTCAGAGATTTGTTCGGACCAAAAAAGGACCGAGTCCTCGTGTGAGACAGAGACAAAAGCAGATCAAATCAGCGAAGGAAAGTCCATCGTTCTTGTGTGCATCCATCAGGAAAGCAAGGGCTGAGGCAAAGCAAAATACTCAGCATCGGTAGTTGTGCTCGAGAGATACTATACGTGAGTACAGGGATTATTTTTTGGTAGGAATTTGCTACTAGAAAACCTTGTGTACTTGAGCACGTGTTGGAAGGTCGGATTATTTTTCGTAATGTCAACCATATAAAGAACCATGGCGTCAACGGATACTAGATTTGAGATGGAGAAGTTCGACGGGACTGAAAACCTTGAGTTATGGCAGACATGGGTGAAAAATTGTTGGCACAACAGAGATGTTTAAAGTGATTGCAGGAAGTCATGCCAGTTAAGATGGAATTATCATGTGATGGGTGAAAATTCACGAAAGATGATTTGCGAGCCTGGAGCGTGTCATGCAGTCGGATATATTTGGCTGGGTCAGACTAGACAGTCTAACGGATCGACGCGAGTCGGTTGTTACAGAAGATGGTGATGGGATTATAGGAGCATGATGCTGATGGCGACCGACTTCTGGGGCGTGGAAACACATGGCGCAGGCCCAAGGGCTTGTGTGGCTTCGACAAGACTATGGCGCGAGGTTGGTTCAAGGTGATGTACAGATGGAGCTTGAAGTTGACAGGGCACGGGATGGACCGATCATCTACCATGGAGTCATGTTGAAGGTGGATTTTGATTGAGGGGCTACGGTGTAAAGATCCGGAGATCGCAGCCTATTCGACAGGAAAAGCGAGTGGCGCGCAGTTCGGACTGGAGCCCAATGGTTTGATGGAAACGTGGAACTCATGATCGGTCGATGATGATCGGTGGTACTCTGTAGTGGGGGTTGAGTGGTGTGGGTTCGCGACCCTTGAAACTCGACCGGGACAGCGAAGGCTCGACGCGGTAATAGCGACGAGGCGTGCGGTATGCATGGGGACATGGAGACAAGCCATGGCTCTGGTAGTCATACATGTGGTGAGTCAACTGCGAATTCCACTCGGGATGACGACAAGCAACGGTGAAATTCCTTCAAGTTTCAGACAGGCGGTCAAGAAAGAGCGGTGATGTTGAGTTCAGGTAACTTTTATGTGTGACACCTAATATGTGAGTTGTTCATTTTTCACGCAGCTCAATGATCAGTGTGTGATGGCGTTGAACGGATACTCTGAAAATTGGGAACGCAAACAAGAGTAATGTGGAACTTAATTTTGCTCGAGCGCTGACTGTGGTCAAGAAAAGAAGGGACTACAGGTTATAGGTGGAGTCATATGGAGTGTTTGGAGTAGCAGCGGTGCTCATGGATAATCTCAAGTCCAATGCACATGGAAGTTTGACGCATGGATGAATTCAAGGTGGTGGAGAATATTTGCCAAGGTGAAGTTTGTTAGAGTTGTGTCGAATATTGTTTACAAGATAGGTTACAATTGGACTTATAGTTGTATTATGTTTATATAGGATATGGAGTCGTGTCCTAATAGGAAACTTGTATCCGAGGCCTCTCATATATAGTGGGGTAGACACAAGACGTAAAGTAGGCCAACATAATAGCACATGAGCGCAGGGGGAGCCGACGGCGTGTGTCGGTGCCCAGGGCAGCCAGGATGCGGTATTTTGACGGTGTCATGGGAAGAGCGCCCGTAGTCATGCCTCAAAGATGTTGCCATATCAGTGAACCTCATTAACAAATCTAGGTGTCATACTCGTGTGATTGCTTGGTCCTCGAATGATCTACAGTGTCTTGGATCTATTCTAACATTGGCTTTGGTAGTCAAGGTGTGAAGAATGGAAAGCAAGCAAGGTAGTGAGCATGGTACTACTGTTGTGCAGGTATCTTAGGTAGATGAGATGCATCACCGAACGGAACAGAAAGGGACGTGACGGCCGACGGTGAAAATTCTATTTCTTTTGTTTTGTCACCCCTTCCTCCGACTCTGATCCTATTTTTGTTCTTCTCACTTGTCTCTAGCCAGCCAGTCGAAGCCCATCATCGCACGAAGCAAAGTCCAGCTCTTTGTTGGTGCGACCTCTGCGCTTTACTTTAGGTAAACTCTTCGCGCCTACACGCCGTCCGATCTTTCGTCCGGTCACTTCGTTGCGGGAGGCGCTTGCGCATGGGACCCCTCATCAGCCTTTTTTATGCGGCCCATTTCCTTCACGCGGGCGGCCTGCGAGCTCGGGCGATCGGGGCGACGAGCGCGGGCCACCGGGGGCGGCCGGGCTGACCAGCGCGGGCGGCGCAGTGGCCGGGAAGCGCGGCGAGGACGGGCGGCATTGTTCCTAAAACAAAATTAATGCCGCATTCTTTCTACATGCTTCAACCGTCATTGCATTTTGCTATAACCGGCGTCAGATTTTGCTACAACCGGCATCACTTTTTGTTACAATACGCAGTTGGCATTGTGGTTTTTTACAACTAGCGTATTTTTTTTGCTACAACCGATATGACATTTTGCTACATCCATTGCAACCGGCAAATTTGAAGCTGGAACCAGCTCGTGTTTATGCTTCATGCTGCTACCGGAGTTCGGAGTTGCGACCCTCGCACCAGAGCCGTGACCGTCGCCAGTGAGGAGCTCCAAGCGCATGCAAAAACTGCTACATGCGTGGATCTGTCAAAAAGTTTGTTGCATCCACGGATCCGGCGATGAGGGTGGCAACTGGCAGCAAGGTCGGACCAGCCGACGAGGGCAGTGGGTTGATGACGGGGCGAGCAAGCGGGGTGATGCTTCGAGTCCGGTCATGTACTCATCCATGGCCCTGCGATGGAATGGGGACAAGAAATCTTCATGAGGAGGAAGGAAGATGACATGGTCCCAGATCGGACGTCTAATTGCATCTGTATCGTGCGGTTGGCCTATGACCGGCCCAAATTTGGGCCGGTGCGCCGGCGCCTATCAGTGCCCTTTACTTTACTCACATTGTGATTGGCATTCCGCATTAGTAGGTACCGTGTATGCTTAGTGATGCTTATCCGTGATGCATTACTATGCTCCATAGTATTGTACTACGCAGTTGTAGTAAAAACAACTTCCTCGACTGTTTTCTGGTCGTGAGCGTGAGCATCCACTAGATAGATGTATTCGATTGTTGTTGGGTTAAGATCAAGGTTAATAGTAACGTCGGCCGCCAGCTCAATAACAGAGCCATGTCATCTGTAGCCTGTGTTTAGAAAAACTCATACAATAGAATGGCTATAACATCGGCTATACATTTAATGCATGCATGTTGTACGAAGCAAAGAAAAGTCATAGGATTGGGTGGGAGGAGCTGAACGCCGGAGGTAGCGCTAGCATGGGCTGCATGCAGGCTCCTTTTCCTCGTGGCTTATGCAATCACCCGCCGACTCATGAAACGCCTGCTTGGTTCTCTCTCCTCGCTTCTCTCTCCTCCAGCTATGATTTTGCTGATGTGGAAGGTGTTATAGCTTGCTGACTAGTTCTTATTGTACTTGTTCTAAGGGAGACAGTCATCTACTCCCACTAAAAAAATGAGATATGCCTATTGCCTCGGAAAACAGTCATCTCTTTCCTCGAAAAAATCACTCAAACAATGATGGGTATGCAGCCAAATCAGGTCCTTCATGTTAGAATTGTGTCGAATATTATTATACAAGGTAGGTTACAGTTGGACTTGGTTTTGGACTGTGTGTAAACATGGTAGGAGTCGTGTCCTATTAGGACACCTGTACCTAAACGTGGGCATGGGTAGCCCGGCCCGGTGACCCAGCCCGAGCCCGGCCTGAAAAACCCGGGTCGGGCTTTAGGTTCGGCCCGGGTTTGGGCTTAGAAACGAGGCCCGGTTGGCAGTTCGGGCTGGGCTCGGGCTTGGGAAATAGGGCGTTTTATATGGAGGCCCGGCCCGGCCCAAAGTTCACCGTTTTAGTCTGTTCGGGCCGGGCTCGATCCTGAAAGTTGGTGTTTTTGGTCAGGCTGGGCCGGTCTCGGTCCTGGGAATTTCAGTTCAGGCTTTACAAAGTTTGGCCCAAAGCCCGGGGCGGCCCGTGGATGCCTAGGTTTACCTGTATCCCTAGACCTCTCATATATAGCAGAGGTATACACATGATGTAACCTATGCCAACATAATAGCACGGGTACGCGGGGGAACCGACGGCTTGTGCTGGTGCCTAGGCCACTAGGGTGCGATATTGTGATGGTGTCACGAGGAGGAGCGTCTGTAGTCAGGCCCCTGCGGCTCTGGCAGATTGACCTATGCCCATGCGGGCCCCGAGCGGCTACCAAGTCGAGGCCTGCGGTCCAGACACGGACGTGGTGTGTGCCGCATGACAAGGTGGCGGGTCAGGTTGTGGCATGTACGCGATCTAGGTACGGATGTTCAAGGCGTTGGCTCTAGTCTCTACCTAATAATAAAACACTGATAACTTCTGGTCGTCCATCGTGGCCGTTTTGCAAAAAAGCCCTTCTATTTTTATGAATTCAACCTGCACTCCCTATTTAAGTGAATACCTGGAAAACGATTCATTTTTGCACAAAACACCCTGTCATTTGGAATTCAACCCACGGTCCGATTAGATTTGTAAAGAAAGAAAAAAGACCACAGGAGGAGCACGTGCTCGCCCACTCTCCCTCTCGCCCACGCCAGCCACCACCACCCATGTCGCTGCCTCCAGCAACCTCCAGCAGCGCACAACATGCCCCCGAGATCCCCACGGTTCGTGACTCCCTCCCCTCCGTCCAGATTCTTCGCTCCCGTCCTCTACCATCCGCTCACAACCCCACCCCTGTGGCTAGGGTTTCGGGGAGGGCTTCGTCGGCGCGTCTCCGGCGGCCCGAGGTTCGTCCATCCTTCCTTCTTGCCCCCCTTTCAACTCTTTGTAAGTGATGCATCTTGGCTGTTGGTCAAGGTCGCTGTTGTCCTGCAACTCTTTGTATGTCTTTTCTGTTAGGTGCAATTTCTATTTTTTTCTTCTGTATGTGTTGAATTGAATCCTTAAGATGATGCATCTTACTACCGGTTTCATGTTTAGTTAGAATGGAAGATGAAGAGACAATTTCATGTTTTGATGCCTTGAAGTGTTGGTTCATTGATTAACTATCTCACTTATGTTGTCGGAGGAGCAAATAAGCCAAACCATTGATTTTGTATTCTTCTGGGCGGGGGTTTGCCTTCCATACTCTGCTTAGTTCCTTAATGAATTTCTAAGTTTCTGACTTATAGTATCTGCTGGAATTTGTTCTAAAAATGGGCCAGTCCAATAACATTTTTCAGAATTCCTAATAAATCCTAGAGGCCTACTAAGCCCATTCGTGCAAGGCAAGAGGTGGGACAAAAGTTTAGTCCCACATTGCTAGTTTAGTAGGAGTTGGACCTCTTTGTAAGGAAGGATGTTTCTCCACATGTATGAGCATGAGAACAAGAGGGACATACATGCGCGCTCCTCCTTCGCCGCCTGCCTCGCCACGCCACGCCTCATCACGCCGTGTCGCGCCGTGGGTTGCGGAATGAGCCGAGCTGATGTCTAAATTTTAACACGACAAGTTCCTTTTTGCCCTGATTGCATTGATGAATATATTCATATGCCCATGCTAAACAATCCTGGTTGCATCAATCTTTTAAGAAATCGTACTAATTTATGTGCACTAGACTAAGGATATATCTCTGCAATCTGTTGGGCAGTAATTTAGTGATGATCTTGAGAGCGCAGTTCAGCAACGAGATTGGTATGAATTCAGCTAGTCTTGTGGCAGCATCAACCTACGAAATGAGAGTTATATATGAATAGTTAATACTCCCTTCGGTCCTTTTTAGTTTGCATATTAGCTTTGTGTGAAGTCAAAGTATCTCTACTTTGACCAAATTTATGGAAAAATATATCAACATTCACAATGCCAAATCAATATTGTTAGATTCATAACAAAATGTAGTTTCATGGAATGTATATGTGGTATTGTAGATGTTGATATTTTTCAATATATATTTTGTCAAACTTTGTAAAGTTTGACATGACACAAATCTAATATGCGGAGTAAAAAGGACCGGAGGGAGTACTCTGAATAATAACATTGCCTCAGTGAAAATATTCATTAAGTTTATAGAATTCAGGGGCAAGAATCTCCCAACAGCTTTTGAGAAATACTGCATTAAATCCATCAGGGCCTGATGATTTATCTATTGGCATGTGATTAATAACATTATCAATTTCCTCCTTGGAGAATGGAGCTTCAAGTTCAGACAAATTATCCAATGGATGCAACAGTTGATGGAGGAGTAGGGGATTTTGTACTAGGGAACTTGTTCTCGTTCTGTCTTTGAAGGATATTTATAAGATAACAACTTTAGCAGGATAATCATAATGTACATTGCTTGT
This sequence comes from Hordeum marinum, assembly GCA_022496015.1. Classification (NCBI taxonomy): domain Eukaryota; kingdom Viridiplantae; phylum Streptophyta; class Magnoliopsida; order Poales; family Poaceae; genus Hordeum; species Hordeum marinum. The sequence goes on from CM039676.1 coordinate 291,962,622, forward strand.
TCTCGTTCTGTCTTTCAATACAGCTCTACTGTTGTTTCTGAACTTGATAGTAGCTTTAGCTTGAAACTATTTATTGTTGGCTTCTCCCATCTTGATCTGTCACACTGTTGCTCTTTGTTTCCAATATTTTCTCTGATGTTCAAGTGTACTTTCCATATGAGTTTTGAGGATTTCTCTGCCATTGGTCTCTTCCATTGATAATATTTTGCTTTCCGGTCATTACAATCGTTATGTTTTGGTTACATATATTTAGGTAATTGATTTTTTAAATGCTCTATGCACTTCACTTGTATCTTGTGAGTGTTGGCATTTATAGAATTGCTCTTTTACTTCACTTATATACGTTAGAGCATGGCAAAAAAACATGTTTCTATAGAAAAGATTAGGACTCTCTTGCTTGGACATTCGATTATGGTATCATGCTCAGCTGAGCCTGAAATCACCACCACTCGCTGCCATGGGGATATGTGCATCGTGTTGTATTTGTGTCAATTATAGTGGATATATTCTACTGAATATGGAAGGTTCTTGCGCCCATTAATTGCGACACTAGCTGACATGGCCCACGCAAGGCTCGGTGGATTCCATGTACCCGGCTAAGCTATCTTCGTCAGACACCCGTCCGGCTCGTCTTTTATTCTACTGAATTTTCTAGCACGTTGTAAACCTGTGGCTCAAAAGTGTAGGTTGTTGTTTTGTGGTACCTCAATGCATGAGTGCCGTGCGTGTCAGTAGCCATAGGTTTACTGCTACTTTCTTTTTTTGAGATAAATGTCTACTACTATTGGAGCTACAAAGACAAACGCCCACTACAACAAGTCCAATAGGCTATTTTTAAAACAATAAAACAAGTCAAACAGGCCGCCCACGCCAAGCGCAGTGTTTTGATCCTCAATGGAATTTTTTTCGAAACATTCAAAATCACAGTTCAAAGTTTTAAAATTTCTGAAAAACATCCACATTCACATATGGGTGTATATTACATGTGTTTAAAATTTTATAAGAAATACATTATGCGGGAGGTTCACACACAAAAGATCATTAGTTTTATATAGTGGAAACTACACACACTCTTCACTGTTTTCAAAATCATCAATTCAGTAAAAGGGCAGCCAAGCATGAGGTGATGCGCAGACTCCGAAAGTTGATCACAAGTGTTGCAACAATCATTGTGAGTCCATCCCCTAATCGCAAGGCGGTCAGCGGTGCGTAACCTGGTTTCTAGCAAGGTCCAAATTAAGAATCTGATTTTATGCCCAACTTTAATTCTCCATACCGATTCAAGCCGTGACATTGCAATTCTAGTGATGAACTGAATATTATTCACCTACTTAGTAGTGTAGCATCCATTCCAGGAGTGAATCCAAGTGATTTTATCCTCCTGGTTGCTAAGTAGGACCTGGTGTAGGGCCGTCCAAAGGTGCACTAGGAGGTCAAGCGTGTCGGAGTCATTGATCATGTTCGACCCACCCAGCCAACAATTATCTTGAAGGTCGTCTCGGACAAACGGTTGTTTCAAACACGACAACTTGAACAAGGCAGGTGCAAGATCCATGGGAGCCATTCCATGTAGCCATCTGCCAGTCCAAAAACGGGCATTACTTCAATCTCCAAGCTGAATGTTAGTGCATGCGGCAAGCTAACGGTTAGGATGATCATAGGGGGTTCGAGTGCCTTTCCAAGGCCTATCAGTGATGTCGCCTCCATACCAAGGTCAATGCAGGCTAAGGGCTCTATTGTAGGCTGCAAGCTCTTTGATGCCAAGGCCGCCAGCAAATTTGGGAGCACAAATTAATATGCTTCCAACTAACTGTGCATTTCCCACCATAGGCCTCATCATGAACACTTCAAAGGAATTTTCTACAGATCTTGTCAATCGGCCTCTCAGCCCATTTATATAGTGCAAACGCGATGAGGTAGCATGTGATTGTAGAGGTGAGGACCGAATTTACAAGTAGCAGCCTGCCAGGCCTTGTGAAGAATTTTCCCTTTCAAGGTCTTAAGGCATCCAACAATATTGTCCACGAGAGGCTGAATCTCAAATCTTCTTGGCGTCCTAAGAAAGAGTGGCAACCCAAGGTATCGACAAGGTAGGGTGCCAAGGGATCCCCCAAAACCCACTAGGAGAGAAGCGATGTCGATACCTACCATAGGACATGATAAGACACACACTTTCCATGGTTGATCTTTAATCTCGAGACATCACCAAAAACCTTAAGAATGCAAAGCATGGCTTGAAAGTCCATACTAATGGGTTGGATGAATAAGAACGTTGTCTACATAAAAGCTTGCTCGTAATCTTGCAGCCTGCGTTAACAAAGGGGAGAGGATCTCCATCTAGGAGGCTCTGTTCAAAATTCTCTGCAAAGGGTCCAACTTAAGGATGAACATAATTGGTGACAAGGGCCCCCCCTACCAAAAACCTCACATGTGCTGAAAAAGCCAGGCCCGTTCATCCATTAAGGAGCACCATGGAGGAGGCAGAGGCCAACATTATGCAGATCGTACCCTCCATTTATGCACAAAACCATAATTTTCCCAGACTTGTGGCAGGTATCCCCATCCAATTAAGTCAAAGGCCTTTGCAAAGTTAAGTTTAAGGAAAAGAAAACTCATCTTTTTCTGATGGACATCCTTGATGACATTCTTGACATACAAAAAGTTGTCTTGAATAGATCTACCATGAATGAAATCACTATGGGTACTTGAGACAATCTTGTGTAGCTCAGGACCAAGACGATTGGCAAGAAAGCTTGCAAATTATTTTAGAAATACTATGCATCAAGATAATTAGTCGGTACTCAGAAGGAGTGGAAGCTTCCTCATTCTTAGGGATTAGCACCAAGTTGGCAGAGTTGAAAATCTTCCACTGGTTCCCCTTTTCAGGAAACAACTTTTCAAGACCCCAAGCAAGTCCTCTTTGATTAGCAGCCAAGAACTCTTGAAAAATGCTCCAATGAAGCCATCGGGCCCAGGTGCCTTCTCAACATGCCCATCAAAGACGCCAGCTTTTATCTCTTCTTTTGTGAAATCTTGATCCAAGTGCTGCAGAATAGCCCTTTGTATGCCCAGATAGTCCCAATTGAGGCTTGAAGTAGAGGTCCAACTATGTCAAATAGGCTTTTGAAGTGCTCCAATAAGATATTTTCCTTCTCCTTGTGATCTGATGTTTCCCCTTGCTTCCAGTAAGAGTAGCAATGTGGTTTTTCCTTCTTTGACAATTAGCCCTTAGGTGAAAGAATTTTGTGCTAGGATCATCGAATTTGCTAGTGATTATCCGGGACCTTTGCTTCCATCTAATCCTCTCTATAGCCGCAATTCCGAGAGGTTTTGCCTTTAAATCCATTTGAAGGGCCCATTCCACAGGTGTGAGCTCTCTACTTTGCAATGCTAGGTCTAGCTGAAAATCACCTCGCTTGCAATATTATTGGCCAGGTTGGTCTTCTTCTCATATCAATGTTTCATTTATTCACGGTTGCAGTCGACCGAGAGAGTTTAGCATGAAATATTCTAATTGGGTACGAGATTTGCAAAGGTTTCCTCCAGGCATCAGATATAGTCTCATTAAGGTCCCGCGGCCCAAGCCAGAAGGACTCATATCAGAAGGCCTTGCATTTTCTTAGCTCTATCTTTTTCAAAACAGGGGGCAATGGTCAAAGATAGCCTTAAAAGCAAGGGACAAGTAGTACTACGGGAACATAATTTCCCAATCAAAAGTGAAGAGTAGTTTGTTACTTCTAGTGAGAGTAGTTTGCTTTCATTCATTCGACCATGTAAAGTGTCTGCTCGACACAGGCATTTCCCAGAGATTCAAAGAGTCGATCAAGCTTCTGAAGGGGCCAAGCATGGGCACATTAATATGGTTGTTTCTCTTGTTGGCATCACGGGCAACCAATTGAAGTTTCCTAAAAGCAACCATTCCTTTTTTATCAGAGGCATCAAATCACGATTTTTTTGGAGGAATACTATCTTGTCAGAATCGAGATGGGGGCCATATACAATAGTAATTGACCAAGACTGGTTGTTGGATTTATTAGTGATTATTCCGGTGATGGAGTGCAAGCTCTGGGCAGCAAGCTCCCTACTTATTGTAAAATTATTAGAGCAAGAAATCAAAATTCCGACCCTCAAACTAGAAGTAGGAAGGCAGATGAAATTGTCACATAATTTGATTCCGACCCTCAAACCAGAAGTAGCAATCAAAATGCCATGTCAACCATGTGAACTTTGATCTCTTGGAAACACACAATGTTGCATCCCTTAAGAGCAATCAATTTTGCAACTTCCCTCCTCTTGATAGGGTCACCCAATCCTCTCACATTCAATTGAAGATGGCAATATCCATGGAAAACTAGGCAAACTTAGACACAGTCCGAAGAAACTGAGACAACTTCTAAAGCTACACATACATGGGAGCAAGGACGCTGTCAGACTCCTGCGCTGATACGTCTCCAACGTATCTACAATTTTTAATTGTTCCATGCTATTATATTATCATTCTAGGATACTTTTTGGATGTTTATTTACCAATTAGTATTATTTTTGAGCACTAACCTATTAACCCAGTGCCCAGTGCCAGTTGTTGTTTCTGCCTGTTTTTGGCTTTTCAGGTTTCCAGTACCAAACGAAGTCCAATTGCCACAAAACTTTAATATGATTTTTTTCTGGACCAAAAGAAGACCTAGAAGCTTAGGGAGGAGGCCGTAGACTCCACGAGGGAGGCAAGATCTAATAGGGCGCACACTAAGTGTGGGTCGTGCCCTGTTGCCTCGTGCCCCCCTCAGGGCGTCCCCCGGTGCCCCTCTGTGTCCCATAAATTCTTGTGAATCCCAAAACCCTAGAGAGCCTTCCGAAACACTTTTTCCACCGCCGCAAGTCTCTGTTCTGTCGTGTGCACATTTGGAGTCCTGTTTTGGTGCCCTGCCGGAGGGGACTCAATGACGGAGGGCCTCTACATAAACCTTGCTGCTCCCATGGTGATGTGTGAGTAGTTCACCACAGACCTACGAGTATGTAGTTAGTACCTAGATGGCCATCTCTCTCTCTTGATCTTCAATAAAATGATCATCACATCTTCGCTTTGATCTATCTAATGTAATTATTTTGTGCGGTGCATTTGTTGGGATCCGATGAATTATGGGTTTATGTTCAGATTATTCATTAAAATTATTTGAGTCTTCTCTGAAATATATTACAATTATTATGTGCATGATCATTATATATAGCTTCGTAAATCTCTCTGATCTATTTATTTGCTTTGGTCAAGTAGATTGATCTTTCTTCGGTGAGAGGGGTGCGTTGTAGTGGGTTCAATCTGATAGGTTTCTATACCCCAGTGATAGAAGGGTTCAATACCTTGCCACCATTATTTACTTTTTTTTATTTTGCAATTTGCAACTATCTACGACCAGCCACACTACTTATAATCTTGCAAATAAATAGTCCAAGGGGATTGACACCACTCTTGCCCATGTTGGGTGCAAGTGTTTTTGCTCTTTTATGTGCAGTCACTGAAGATGTGGGTTGGTTGTTACTCCTATTAGTTCGAAATACCTTGGTTCTCTATTGATGGAAATACTTACCTATATTGTGCTGCATCACCACTTCCTCTTCATGGAAAACCCAACGCAGATCACAAGTATCAGGAAGGATTTCTAGCGCCGTTGTCAGGGAGTATCATCAACCTACTATCAAGTAACTTCACACAAATTATCATCCACTTGTTCTTGTTTTTGTGTTGTTGTATTTTGCTTGCCTCATAAATATCAAAAATACAAAAATATTTATCTTTTCTACTTGCTAGGTTACTTATCTGCTTGTTACTTCGCTTGCTCGGTTACCATGTCTCAAGGTACTACTAAGTTGTGTGACTTCGCAAATACAAATAACAATGATTTTATTAGTACTCCTATACCACCCGCCACTAGTGCGGAGTTTTATGATATTAATGCTGTATTGTTGAATCTTATCATGAAAGAACAATTTTCAGGAAGTCCTAATTAGGATCCCACTGCTCATCTTAAGACCTTTATTGAATTACTAGATAAATCTAAAGTATGGTTTTCATATTTACCACGTAATAGTATTGGAACATGGGATAAGTGTAAAGATGCTTTTATTACCAAGTATTTTCCTCCCGTTGATATCATCTCCCTTAGAAATCAAGTAATGAATTTAAACAACATGATCATAAACATGTTGCACAAGCTTGGTATAGTATGAAAGTGATGATTAGAAATTTCCCTACTCATGGTTTAAATTGTGGATGATTATCTAGAATTTCTATGCTGGACTGAACTTTGTGTCTAGAAATCTTGTAGATTATGCTGCAGGTGGTACCTTCATGGAGGTGACCTTAGGAGAGTCCACCAAACTTCTGTACAACATCATGACAAACTACTCTCAACGGCACACCGAAAGAGATCCAACTGGTAAGAAGGTAAACTCTGTCAAGGAAATTGCTACTTTGAGTGAAAAAGTGGATGCTCTTATGAATATGGTTTCTAGTAAAAATGATCATGTTGATCCCAATGATATGACCTTGTATACCTTTATTGAGTAAAATAATGGTGCTATTGATGTGAACTTTATCTCACGAAACAATTTCAACAATGATGCCTATAGAGGAAATTTCAATGCTAGACCGTATCCCGGTAATTCCTCTAATAATCATGGCAACTATTATAGTAATTCCTATGGAAATCCTTCTACCAACAATAATAACTTATCCTCAGATCTTGAGAAACCCATTAAAGAATTCATTAATTCTCAAAAAGTTTCCAATACCATGGTTGAGGAAAAGTTACAGAAAATTGATTGTTTGGCTAGGAACATGGATAAAATTGCTCTTGGAATGGAAACTCTTAAAAATAAAAATTTTCCACGAAAGCATGATTTCAATTATATTATTAAATATATCCAAATATCTATGAATGAAAGTAAGGAGAGGATCGCCAAGTTGAAAGCTAAGCAGGAATTCCTAGAAAAAGCTCTTCCACCTAGTTTTTACCGGAATCATGATGAAAATCTTAAAATGATTGGTACTTCTCCTATTGAATCTTTGTTTAATAATATTAAAATAAATGAAAATGGATTGGAGATAAGTCAACTCTATCTAGAACGAGCCTCGTTTGTTCGGAGGGTGATGATTGTAATGATAAAACTGAAAAAGTGGGCTTGGAGAGGTCAAAACTTTATCTAGTGATGTGACCACTATCTTGGAACACAAGGATTTTAATTATGATAATTGTTCTTTAGTATAATTTATTTCCTTGTTGCAATCCATCATTATCTCACCCAATGCTTAAGAACAAAATAAAGCTTTTACTCAACATATAGTAGAAGCGATGATAAAAGCCTATGATGAGAAACTTGCGCTAGAAGTTTCTATTCCTAGAAAATTGCATGATAAATGGGAACCTACTATTAAAGTAAATCTTAAAGAATATGAATGCAATGATTTGTGTGACCTTGGTGCTATTGTTTCAACTATACCTAAATCTGTATGTGATGTGCTTGGTCACACTAATATTCATGAGTGTTCCCTTAATTTACATCTTGTGGATTCTACCATTAAGAAACCTTTGGGTTCAATAAATGATGTGCTTATTATTCCAAATAAAAATTATGTGCCTATAGATTTCATTGTGCTTGATATTAAATGCAATCCTACTTGTCCAATAATACTTGGAAGACCTTTCTTACAGACTATAGGTGTAATTATTGATATGAAAGAAGGAAATATATGATTCTCATTAAAGAAAGGGATGGGGCACTTCCCTATAAAGAGAATCAAACCATCTTATGAATCTATCATGAGGGCAACTTATGGGTTGAGTGTCAAAGACGACAACACTTGATCATATGCATTATGCCTAGCAAGGGGCGTAAAACAATAGGCTAGTTGGGAGACAACCCAATAGTTATCTTATCTTTTTTGCTTCTTTACTTTCTGTTTGTTTTTAATAACATGGTTATTGCTACTGTAATTATTGTTTTTATGTATTTAAATTATTGTTTGTGCCAAGTAAATCCTTTGGGATGACTTGCATGATAAGTAGAATTGATACGATACAAAAATATAAACTTTAGCGTCTAGTGCAAAGTTTCTCTAATTTTACTGGAACATATTTTTGATCTGAAATTCGTACACAATATTGATATATCAATTCCACAGTTTTCCTAATTTTCAGAATGTTTGGAGTTACATAAGTATGGTTTCCTTACAGATCATTACATACTGTTCTGTTTTAGACATATTCTATTTTTACTTGCATAGTTTGCTTGTTTTGATGATGTCATGGATGTTATCGGGGGGGGGGGGGGGAGTCATGGAGAAGTTATAATATAGTACCTTATGCAATAATATAATAAGAATCAATTTACACTGGTACCTAAAGTATTTGATATGTTTATTATACTAACTAATCTCACAAAGTTTCTATTGAGTTTTGTGTGCTGAAGTTTTCATGCTTTGGGTGTTATCGCGATGGACAAATGAATAAGGAGAGACAAGAGCCTAAGATTTGGGATGTACAAGGCAACCCAAGGTAATATTCTAGGAAGACTCAAGCATCTAATCTTGGGTATGCCCCGGAAGGCATCCCCTCTTTCATCTCAATCGATCGGTATATCACTTTGGAGCTATATTTTTATTCATCACATGATATGAATTTAGCTTGGAGCGTCATTTGATTTAGTTTGCCTTTTGTTTTAGTTCCCCACAATCAGTGTTTGCTGGACACACCTACTTGAGAGAGACACACTATCACCATGATTTATTAGAATACTCAATGTGCTTCACTTATATCTTTTAGAGCACGGTGGCGTATAGATTTTACAGAAATAATTACACTATCATTCTTCACTTATATTTGTTTGAGAGGTAATAAATAGCAACAGTAATTTTCTTGGGTTATAAGACTAGTCCAAAAATAAGAGGTATTCAGTGAGTACATAATAAAAACCACATATAGCACATAAAAGAGAAATCATAGTTAATGATATTAACGTGGTAATGTGAAAGAGCATGAGTTCATGATCATTGGTTAATAAGAGTATCGTGAATTAGAGGTTGTTAACTTTCTGTTCATCCAAATATTTTTATGTCATGGTGATGATGTGTGATCATACTTATTCCTTGTTTAAATCCTTGTGTTGTTTAGGTCGGGGGCGCGCGATGGTTAACTCCTACCAACCTCCTCCCTAGGGGCATGCGAGTAGTGCTTTTATTTGAGAGAGCTAATAAAATCTTGCAATAAGTATGTGAGTTCTTTATGACTAATGTAAATCCATGGATATACGCACTCTCAGCTCCACATATTTGCTAGCCTCTTCGGTACCGCGCATTGCCCATTCTCACCTCGAGGATTGGTGCAACTTTCGCCGGTGCATTCAAACCCCATGACATGATACGCTCTGTTGCACATAAGCCTCATTATATCTTCCTCAAAATAGACACCATACCTACCTATCATGGCATTTCCATAGCCATTCTGAGATATGTTACCATGAAATTTCCACCATCACATCATATGACTTATACTTCCATTGGCATATTGCTTTGCATGATCATATAAGCTGGCATAGTATTTGTGGCAATGCCACCGTTCATCAATTTTTATACATGTCACGTTTGATCATTGCACATCCTGGTACACTACCAGAGGCATTCATATAGAGTCATACAATTTTTCATATCAAGTTGTAATAAATAAAAGTGTGATGATCATCATTATTTAGGGCACTGCCTCAGTGAGGAAAGGATGATGGAGAAAATAATTACCCCAGAAGTCGGGATGAGACTCTAGACACAAAATAAAAAAATAGAAAGAGAAAAAGAGAAAAAATATAAAAAAGAAAAATAATAAAGAAAAGAGAGAAGGGACAGTGCTATTACTTCTTATTCCACACTTGTGACTCAAAGTGGCACCATGTTCTTCATATAGTCTTGTTTGTCACTTCCATATACCCTTCAGCTGCTGCCTTTTCATTTCATCTCCCTCTTTTGCTTCGCCTCCCGTTGCTGCCTGTTCGCCTCCTTCTCCTATGCCTATAAAAGGGAGGTCACTCCTCTCTAGAGAGAGACACCAGGACTTCTTATTCCTCACGCCCTCAAGTTCCAAACCCTGAGCTGCTACTAGGTTCTTCCCCATCCCGGCTTGCGGCGTGCACCGCAGGTCGGGACAGTAGGCCTCCAAAACCCCCACCAGTTTGAGTCTTGTATGGGAGAAGGGTGATAAGGTTTTTGGGGAGCGCTCAGCGCGACTACTAGCTTCTTCATCACGGACGCCACGGATACCGATGATCACTTCCCAAACGACGACTTCTTCCCCGACGTCAACAACCTCTTCGACGACATGGCCGGTGATGACGTCAATGCCAACCCAGCTGCTGCCATGCTTAGTACGTATTCGTGTTTTCTATGCTCGAGGTTTTGCTTGAATTACTTGGTCTAGTTTCTATTCTACCTATGTTTTGGTATAGTTCACATGTTCACATAATATTCACCTACTATACTTTAGTTTCCCTGATAAGTTTCGTTCCTCTTATTGTGGCATATTCTCCTCTAAGTCGCACGACTAGTGTTGCCTCTTTTACTATAATCTTGTTTTATCAGCTGCTTATTTCATTTAAATCTTTCGGTAAATTGCTCATATTTCCAACAATCCAAAAACCTTATTTTAGGCAATTTACCCCGAGTGGTTTTGTTGCTTCCATGAGGCCTCCTATGTTTGAGGGTGTGCACTATAAGAGGTGGCGTGTGAGGGTTGTCCTTTGGTTTCAAACCACGAGCTGCTATGAGGCCACTCTTGGCAAACCTTAAGGAGATCTTAATCCTCAAGAGGAACAAGTTTTCAGAAAAAGGATACCTTGTTTAAGGCTGCTCTTTTGAGTGTTCTTGGTGAGAACATAGTTGATGCTTATGCGTCAATTGACAATGGAAAAGATATGTGGGATGCACTCGAGGCCAAGTTTGGGGTCTCCAATGCCGGCACTAAGCTGTATATTATGGAACAATTCTATGACTACAGGATGACTGAAGAGCGCTCCGTGGTTGAGCAAGCTCACGAGATACAGTCGTTTGCTAGAGAACTTGAGCACTTCAATTGTATGTTACCGAACAAGTTTGTTGCCGGAGGTATCATTACTAAGCTCCCTCCCCCGTGGAGGATCTTTGCTACCTCTCTGAAGCATAAGAGACAGGAGTTTTCCGTTCCGGATCTCATTGGTACTCTTGATGTGGAAGAAAAGACGAGAGCAAAAGATATACGTGCTCGAGGTATTGAGGGAGGTTCTAGTGCCAATTTGGTACAGAAGAAAAACTTCCAGCCCCACAATTTCAAGAACAAGGGCAAGTTTGATGGGAAGAACAAGGCTTCGCAACACACCAACTTCAAGAAGAAGACTGACAAGAAGAAAGGTGTGTGTCATGTCTGCGGAGATCCTGATCATTGGGCCCCTAGCTGCCCTAACCGTTATGACAAGCGTCAACATGGGAAAGGCGACAAGATCGCAAATGTTGTCATTGGTGAGGCTGAGATGAAGGATGTTGGGTACGGTATACTTCCCACTATTCTCTCAGTATGTCTTTCTCCTGATTGGTTGATTGACACGGGTGCTAATGTGCATGTATGCGGTGATATTTCCATGTTTTCTTCTTATCAGGCCATAGGAACTACTTCCGTGCTGATGGGCAACAGTTCAAGTGCTTCTGTTCGTGGTGTTGGCACGGTCGATCTGAAGTTTACTTCGGGGAAGATCGTGCGGCTGAAGAACATGCATTATGTCCCCTTTGTCAATAAAAATCTTGTTAGCGGATCTCTTCTGTGTAGAGATGGCTACAAGCTTGTCTTTGAGTCCAATAAATTTGTAATATCCAAGTATGGAACATTTGTTGGCAAAGGTTATGAGTCAGGAGGCTTGTTCAGACTATCTCTGTCAGATGTTTCTAATAAAGTTGTTCATCATGTTTGCAACAATAGTGAATCAAATGTCTGGCATTCACGTCTCTGTCATGTTAATTTCGGTTGTATGACGCGGCTAGCCAAGTTGAACTTAATCCCCAACGTCACTGTTGTCAAGGGATCTAAGTGTCAAGTTTGTGTGCAAGCTAAGCAACCTCGTAAATCTCATACAACCGCGGAAATAAGAAATCTTGCGCCACTAGAACTCATACATTCAGATCTTTGTGAAATGAATGGTGTTTTGACAAAAGGTGGAAAGAAATATTTCATGACGTTAATTGATGACTCCACTAGATATTGCCATGTGTATCTTTTGAAATAAAAAGATGAGCCTTTGAATTTTTTCAAGAACTATAAAGCTGAAGTGGAAAATCAACTTGATCGGAAGATCAAGAGGCTTAGGTCCGGTCATGGTGGAGAGTATTTTTCCAATGAATTTGATTCTTTTTGTGCGGAACACGGAATAATCCATGAGAGTACGCCTCCCTATTCACCTTAGTCAAATGGGGTAGCTGAAAGAAAGAACCGTACTCTAACGGATTTGGTTAACGCCATGTTAGACACATCGGGTCTCTCCAAGGCATGGTGGGGGGAGGCGATATTAACTGCATGTCATGTCCTAAACCGAGTTCCCACAAAGAACAAAGAGATAACTCCATTCGAGGAATGGGAGAAGAAAATTTTAGAACTCTCTTACCTGCGTACTTGGGGCTTCTTGGCAAAAGTGAATATACCAATTCCAAAGAAGTGAAAGCTTGGGCCAAAAACTATAGATTGTGTTTTCCCGGGCTATGCTTTCCATAGCATTGGTTATATTCTTGATTGTAAAATCCGAGGTATCGGGCATGAGCGTCGGTACAATCATGGAGTTGATTTATGTGACTTTCTTTGAAGATATATTTACCATGAAGGATATGGGTAGCTCATCAAATCAAGAGTTACCTAGTTCATCGAGTCAAGTTGTAGCTGAAATTTCTGAACCTATCATTTTGAAACAACGTCTTGAAGATCCCGTGGAGGACAATGATGAGACTCCTAAAAGGAGCAAGAGACAGAGGACTGCAAAGTCCTTTGGTGATGATTTTCTTGTATATCTCATAGACGACACTCCCAGTTCTATTTTAGAGGCCTATGCATCTGAAGACGCTGACTACTGGAAGGAAGCGGTCCGTAGTGAGATGGATTCCATCTTGGCAAATGAAACTTGGGAGATAACAGATCGACCTTATAGGTGCAAACCTATAGGGTGCAAATGGGTATTCAAGAAAAAGCTTAGGCCTGATGGTACTATTGAGAAGTATAAGGCACGGCTCGTGGCCAAGAGATATACCCAAAAGGAAGGTGAAGGCTTCTTTGATACTTATTCACCTATGGCTTGACTGACCACTATTCGAGTGTTACTTTCACTAGCTGCCTCACATGGTCTTCTCGTTCATCAAATGGATGTTAAGACAACTTTCTTGAATGGAGAGTTGGATGAGGAAATTTACATGGAACAACCTGGTGGGTTTATAGTGGACGGTCAGGAAGGAAAAGTGTGCAGATTGTTGAAGTCTTTGTATGGACTCAAACAAGCACCTAAGCAGTGGCATGAGAAGTTTCAAAGAACTTTAAAAACTGTGGGCTTTGTTGTAAACGAAGCTGACAAATGTGTGTACTATCGCCATGGTGGGGGCGAGGGAGTTATCCTTTGCCTATATGTTGATGATTTACTGATTTTCAAAACAAATCTGAACGTCATTGAGGAGGTCAAGAATTTCCTATCTCATTGTTTCAAGATGAAGGATTTAGGAGTAGCTGATGTTATTTTAAATATCAAGCTGCTAAGAGATGATGATGGTGGGATTACATTTCTTCAATCTCACTATGTGGAAAAGATCTTGAGTCGCTTTGGTTATAGTGACTACAAGCCCTCTCCAACACCTTATGATGCTAGCGTTTTACTTCGAAAGAATCAAAGAATTGCTAGAGATCAATTGAAATACTTTCAAATTATTGGCTCACTTATGTACTTAGCCAGTGTCACGAGACCTGGCATCTCTTTTGCTGTTAGCAAACCGAGTCGGTTTGTCTCAAAACCGGGAGATGATCATTGGAAAGCTCTAGAAAGAGTTATGCGCTATTTGAAGGGCACTACGAGCTACGGAATTCACTACACTAGGTACCCAAAGGTGATTGAAGGGTATAGTGACTCAAACTGGATCTCTGATGTTGATGAGATAAAGGCCACGAGCGGATATGTATTCACTCATGGTGGTGGCGCTGTTTCTTGGAAGTATTGCAAGCAGACCATCTTAACGAGGTCAACAATGGAACAGAACTCACAACACTAGATACAGCTACGGTCGAAGCAGATTGGCTTTGTCGGCTCTTGAATGACTTACCGGTTGTGGAGAAACCTGTACCAGGTGTTCTTATGAGCTACGACAATCAAACTGTGATCACCAAAGTGAGTAGTTCAAAGGATAACATGAAGTCATCAAGACATGTTCAGAGAAGGTTAAAATATGTCAGGAAAATGAGAAACTCCGGAGTTATTGCATTGGATTATATCCAAACGTCTAAAAATCCGGTAGATCCTTTTACTAAGGGTCTATCACGTAATGTGATAGATAATGCATCAAAGTAGATGGGTATGAGACCCACAACATGAGTTGTTCACACTGGTAACCTATTCCAGGTGATCGGAGATCCCGTGAATTAGATGTGGAAGACAAGCTATTGGTCAACTAAGAGGAAAGTATCCTTACTACTAATAATACCACTCCATGAAGATGCAATACTTTCCTAATCTGCATGGCAGGTTGATATAAATCTTAATGTGTTCTAAGTGGCTTATTTAAGCAGAGATGTTGTCCTACAGAACATCTTTTGAAGAACACACCTATATGAGTCTGATTGTTAACGTCACAATCTATGAGAGTAGGGTACTCTCTAGTAAACTCATGAAAGGTCTCGGAGTATGATGCATAAGCTCCACCCGCGGGGAAGTCCCACGACAGCCTAGTATCGGTCAAGGCTTTGTGTGAAGCTAGATTCGCAGAAAACTTGCAGTTCAAGGCACAGTCCACTGTTCAAGTTGCTTGCTAGTGTAGCATAGAGTTCTAGGTGGAAGTTCAACTTAACAGTCTTCACTGCAGTACCGGTATATAAACAATGTTTTGAAACCAAAGGCAAATTTTTGTGTGCCTCTTGGATCTGGTGGGGGATTGCTGGAATTTGTTCTAAAAATGGGCCAGCCCAATAACAATTTTGAGAATTCCTAATAAATCCTAAAGGCTCACTAAGCTCATTCGTTCAAGGCAAGAGGTGGGACAAAGTTTAGTCCCACATTACTAGTTTAGTAGGAGTTGGACCTCCTTATAAGGGAGGATGTTTCTCCACATGTATGAACATGAGAACAAGAGGGACATACACGCGCGCTCCTCCTCCTCCGCCCACCTCGCCACGCCACGCCTCGTCACGCCGCGGCGCGCCGTGGGTTGCGGGAATGAGCCGAGCCGATGTCTAAATTTTTGTTATGCACGACTGGTATACGAAAGGTCACCCGGGAGTTGAAAGGCTTAGTTGTAGTGGATATTGAATATGACGCTGCACCCTTCGGCTGCTGCCTTTTCATTTCATCTCCCTCTTTTGCTTCGCCTTCCGTCGCTGTTTGTTCGCCTCCTTCTCCTGTGCCTATAAAAGGGAGGTCGCTCCTCTCCAGAGAGACACACCAGAACTTCTTCTTCCTCACGCCCTCAAGTTCCAAACCCTGAGCTGCTACTAGGCTCTTCCCCATCCCGGCTTGCGGCATGCACCACAGGTCGGGACAGTAGGCCTCCGAAACCCCACCATTTTGAGTCCTGTACGGGAGAAGGGTGATAAGTTTTTGGGGAGCGCTCAGCGCGACTACTTGCTTCTTCATCACGGACGCCACGGATACCGACGGTCATTTCCTAAACGACGACTTCTTTCCCGACGTCAACAACCTCTTCGATGACATGGCCGGTGATGATGTCAACGCCAACCCAGCTGCTGCCACCGCTCAGTACGTATTCATGTTTTCCATGTTCGAGGTTTTGATTGAATTACTTGGTCTAGTTTCTATTCTATCTATGTTTCGGTATAGTTCACATGTTCACATAATATTCACCTACTATACTTTAGTTTTCCTGATAAGTTTCGTTCCTCTTATTGTGGCATATTCTTCTCTAAGTCGCACGACTAGTGTTGCCTCTTTTACTAATCTTGTTTTATCAGCTGCTTATTTCATTTAAATCTTTCGGTAAATTGCTTGTATTTTCAACAATATCTTTGTTTACCATAAACATATTCAGTATTTGTTTTTTGTGAAATGATGAATCTGTCTTTTCTGCGTCTGCGTAACATGTATCAGCTCACCAAATTGCTTTAGGGACACTGTTGGAAGCGTCTAGGATTTGGTTTATGGCTAGCGTGTAGCATGGATGGTTTAATAATGAAGTGTGTCTGCAAACCAGGCTACTTCTATGTTACTGTGTTAGGCGAGTTACATTGTAGTGTGAATTAGGTCTGACACTGCTAAATTGATGAACCAATTGGGATCTTATTAACTTCAGCATGTGATGTTTTTGTTTCGAATGGTCCCCATATGATGTGATAATCACTTTCTTCCATTCATTCTCATCACGCCATTTGATTCACAACCTGCAGGAATTTTTTGTGTGTGTCAAAGGAATGTCTGCCTCGGAAAATCAGGCTGCTGAAATCAGCAACAGAACTGTTGGTAGGAAAGTAGACCCGAGCAAGACCGATATAACCCCCGGAATGCAGGGTGAGGAGGAATATAGCAAATTCGCCAGGAAGGAAACTGCTCTATGATACCGACAACAAAGAAGAAGATGAAGAGGGTAACAGCAGAAGACGGAACCTAACAATCACCGCTGAGTAGGTGTCTGAAGAAGCCCACCGCCCCATTCCCACCAAGCAGGTTGAAAACAAATGCCCCAAGCAATACACCAACTGATTGAGCTACACCAATTTCCCCACACAAGTCACAAGAGGCTGTGTACCTCTTCGGTACAGGCTACTGGTACCAGCCAGAACACCTTGAGATGGTTTGTGATGAGCTTCTCCTCTAGGAATGGCTGGGTGCTGCTGCTCGAGAGATAGGTGATGATGAGAGCAGAGAGATGAGCGATAGAGAGAGAGAGAGAGGCGTTGATTGCTGCAATTTATATAAAGGCCTTGATTGAGCTGCTGCTGGCTGCTACTGCTAGAAAGAGAGAGAGAGAGAGAACAGAGAGGGAGAGACAGGGTTCCAATGCTTATTGATCTGGTTTTGGTGAGAAAAAAATGAGAAATAGGAGAGGAATAGAGAGAGCAGAGAGATAGAGAGCGCAGAGAGACACGCATACATCACTGAACCCTTCGGATTCTAATGCAAGGTTGAATAATTTTGTGTATTCTTACTCTCTGGGATAATATGCAGTTTCTTGGCTTATCGATGTGCCTCAAGTTTCCGACATCGCGTGGTTGTACACCAACGACTTTTGCTGATAATCCGTCTGCTTGTACTCGAACGTTCAACGAAACTTTGTGTGACCTGAGGTACATACTACACTGTCATCAATTGGATCTGTCATCAAAGACTACTTCTTAATTGTGTATGTTCTTTAGTATATACTCTTTAAACTCTGAACAAGTCAATGCCTGAAATACCACATGTAGTCATTACAAGATGATCTTCAGGAAAGACAATAATTACAAGTAGTGATCAAAGGAGATAAAGCTAGCTAAATTTTTATCTAGGAAGAGCAGCTGTTGTATGACAGAAAAATATAAGAAAAGATAAACTAATATCATGGTGGTGGCCTTAATTGACTTTTTTGGAAGTAGCAATCGAAGGTGATAAAGGTAGCTAATTTTTTATTTAGACAGAACAGTTGTTGTGACAGAGAAACGAAAGCTAAATATACAAGTATATACCTGTTCGTGTCTATCAATTTAATCGTCACGAGTATTTCAAATTCATTATTCTTACTTCTTCAGGTAATACAGTATATGCTACTTTTGTTCAGGTATATACTACTTTTTATCACTTTTACCTTTTCTCAGCGGATGCATGCATGGTTCTCCTCTAGGTTTCCCTTAGTTCAGTACTTACTTTTTTGGTGTATACTTTCTCCTCGTTAGTGAAGTATATGTACGACAAGACAGAAAGAAACATATACCGCTGATCGATACTGAAATATCATATGGAAGATAGCCCTCTCTTCTATACCCCTTTGCGAAAAGTATTATACTATTATTTGAAAAGAAAACACACCATATACTCCTTTCTGACAATGAGTATACATTGATCGTTATTGCCAGTATCATAGGTATATACTCAGAGAATAGTTGTATATATCCCATTTGAAAAAATAGTATGTATATACTCCTTGCGAACTACTCCATATCATTTAAACATTTTTACATAAGACTGCCCGTCTAGATACAATAACTAATTAGTATTGTAATAACTTGGATTGCATGGCTTGATTGTCTGCTTGGGTCTTCTCTTATGTATGAGTGCACCATGTGCGGGTTAATTTTTTTGGGTCTTCTAACTCTTTGGGATAATTTGCATCTCTATTTGTGCTAATTGGCAAGGTGCATGAATAATGATTTATCTAAGGTTTTTTCTTAATGGAAAGGCCTTTTCAGTTTAAAAAACCCTACTGATTTGATCAACAGAACATGCATCTGTTTTTTAATAGCTGAACTTCTACTTATTTAATTGACTATTTTGGTGTCAAGATCCAATAGCCTTGCTGTTAGTTAAAGCTCTTTTTATATTTTCCTCCAACAAAACAAATGTATGTTTACTGCAAAAAAAAAAACTCGTCATTTCCAGCAAAAACAATGGTTCGCTGTCGCCAGGTCGCAGCAAAAGTTTTGGCCGGTCCCATAAGAAAATAGTTCCAACAAAAAAGATTGTTGTCGAGGTCACAAGTACTATATGGTTCCACTCTATGCCTCTGCAGTTATTTGGCTGAAGATGTGCATTAGTGGTTGGCTGTGATAATACATATAGTAAGGTTTCATGTTATACCAGCTTAGCAGAACTACACAGAAATTTGCTAGAGGAGTTGCAACGGCCTTGATCAAATATTACTTTCATTACTCCTTCTTGGTTTTAGACAATAACAGTAGATAATCTTCATTGAAATTTGCTAGAGAAGTTGTAACAACTTTGATCAAATATTATTTTTTATTATTCCTTCTTGGTTTTAGACAATAAAGTAGAGAATCTAGATCCTTCTACTTTATGTGTACCTGTAATAGAGCAACGCTTGGTGCAACTAGCTGTAACAAGGACCAATTTGACTTGATGGGGATACAATCACCAAGAAAGAATCATACCTGGACAGCTGGACTTACCTTTATGCATTGCACGAACTACCAAGATATTGTATCTTCCTGTATGATCCGTAACTCATAGACACATGAGTAGCGATGGATACCATTTGGTATGAACAACATCATCATCTTGCAATTCTAACATGTATTCATTTAACTTATTTATCCACATTGTAGTGATACATCTTACGTTTTTGTTTATTGTATCTGAATCTAAAATGCAATTAACTCCTTAATTTGCCTTCAACGGGAGTGAGCGATCTGGCATGTATGCATAGCTCGGTGGTTCAGATTGTCACTGTTAGTCCTCTCGTCGTGGCAATTTTTTAGACTTCTTTAGGTAGCTCAACCAATCTGGTGTAAAGCTATGAAGGGATTTTTCTTGAAAACAATATTGAAAGGATAAGGTTTTACTAAAATGAAAGTGATAGTGTATCTCGATGATGTAGTAAAATATGGTCATTATCATTCAATATTATGATTTGTTTTCTTCTGTTGCAACGCACAAGCCGTTTTGTTACTGAAAGCCATGCTTGATCGTATTCCTTTTGCTTCGCTGTTTCACTCGAGTGTTTCCTTTCACTATTGTATTGGCTAAAGGAGAGTTGTTAGAAAAACAAATAAGAATTCATTTCAACATCAAATGAGGGACGGGACTAACTAGGGACATTATTAAATGTATTTTTAATTAACATTATTAATTATTATGCGTTTGAAAAGGATGAAACGAGAAAGAGAATGGTGATGGTCGAAACCGTGTGCACTCAACAATCGTTGTGATAATTGATCAATACATGTTTTTTTTGTTTTTTCCGTTATAACGCACGGACATGTTTACTAGTTGATTCTAAGGCGTTGGTGGCAGCTGCCTAGCTAGGTCGTGCGTGGGAGTTGTAGCATATGTGTGCAAGCAACCGTCAGGTACGCGATTTGTTAAAGAAAAAAAAGGAAAGGCTTGAGTGCCTATCGTCACATGGATACAGAGAACCTGCTTGTGTACAGGGACAGTTAGGAGATGACGCTATTTTGTCTTGCTGCTAGGGTACACGTAAAAGTACTAGCAATGGATGTGGAAAATTATGGCGCAATAAATTGTGATATTTTGCACGGAAGATTTTTCCGGTAAGATTGCTGAGAGGGTTCAAAGAGTATGTGGCAAGGATGACGATGTGCGTATAAGGCTCGGAAGAGCCCGGAGTGCGTTGTGAAGGATCATGTAAATACAGGGCGTCAAGCAATGCACGGAGATGTACGGGCCGACACGACGCAGGGTGAAGCATGATTGCAGTCGGATAATTTCGGCTGGGTTGGACTGGACTGTCTGACAGATCGACGTGGATGTCAGTCAAAGCAGAAGACGTCGGTGATTTAAGCAACGACGATATAGGAGCGTGATGTTGATGGTGGTCGACTTCTGGGGCGTGGAAATACGTGGTGCATGCCTGAGGGCTTGTGCAGCTTCGACGGACCATGGCGCAGGGTTGATTCAAGACAGTTTACACATGAGAGCTTGAAGTCGACAGGGCGCGGGGTAGCAGGGCGCAGCTACATGGAGTCGTGTTGAAGGTGGATCTGGAGTCCGGATGGATGACTTCACTCTGTGCTGATGGAGGGGCTACGGCGTAAATGCATGGAGAGTCGAAGCCTATTTCAGCGGATAGCGAGAGACACGTGGATCGGACTGGGTACCAGTGGTCTGATGGAGACGTGATACTCGGCATCGGTCGGTGATGATCGATGGTTCTCTACAGTAGGGGTTTGAGTGGTGTGGGTCCGTGGCCCTAGAGACTCGACCGGGACAGCAGAGGCTCGGCGCGTGATAGCGACGAGGCGTGCGGTAAGCACAGGACACAACGGCAGACCAAGGCACTAGTGGTTAGACATGTGGTCAGACAAATTGTGCAAAGGATGCTAAAGAAGTGTTGACGAGTACCGGATTCAAGTTGGTGACTGGGTCTATCGGTGCCGGTTGATGGACGGGAGTTGACCATGGGGAATCTGAGAAACTAACGAAAAGTCTGAAATTGTCAAAAACGAAGAGAGTACATGGCCGTATATTTCGTGGTGTTCAGTGCATATGGCAAAGTATGGATGACAAGTACAAAAGAAGACGGAGTGCTATAGCTGTGGGACATGTCAGAAACTATCCAGAAAAAAAATGAGACAACTGCGAATTTGACTCAGGATGACACAGGGCAACGGTGAAATTCCTTCAAGTTTCAGACGGACGGTCAAGAAAGAGCGAGGATGTTGAGTTGAGGTAAGTCTTGTATGTGGCATCCAACATGTGGGTTGTTCACTTTCATGCAGGTCAGCGATTAGTGTGTGATGGCGTTGAACGGATACTTTGAAAGTTGAAAGCACAAAGTAGAATAACAAGGAGAGTGTGAAGAAGACGAGAAGAGACTATAGTTGCAGGTGGAGTCACATGAAGTCTGGGAGTAGCAGGGATGCTCATGGCGTGTCTCAAGTCCAATGTACATGGAGGTTCGACGCATAGACAAACCCAAGGTAGCAAAGAATATTCGCCAAGGTGAAATTTGTTAGAATTGTGTCGAATATTATTATATAAGGTAGGTTTTGAACTGTTTGTAGACAGGATAGGAGTCGTGTCCTATTATGACACATGTACCCCTAGACCTCTCATATATAGCGGAGGTAGACACACGATGTAACCTATACCAACATAATAGCACGGGTATGCGGGGAAGCCGGCGGCTTGTGCCGGCGCCCAGGATGCGGTATTGTGATGGTGTCACGGAAAAGAACGTCCATAGTCAGGCCCCAAGGATGTAGCCATATCAATAAACCTCGTTAACAAATCTTAATGTCGTGTTTGTGCGATTGCTTGATCCTCGGTAGATCGATGGAGAGCCTCGCATTATTCTAACACTTCATGACACCCTCTGAGACGCGTGTGGTGTTTCCCCTCGCTTCATGTTATTGTTCCTGCTGTAGTGCTTTAGCGTGACTTTATTTTATTTAGTTTTTGAGTGTGTTTTTCCTTTCTGACTGAAGCAGCAAGTGTGTTGATTCCTCCGCGTGCTTACCCTGTAATTAAAGTGTACCTGACTTTGTGGTTTCATGGGTATGCAATGGAGCCGGGGCTCCAAGCCCTTTTCCTCTCTTTTTTGGAGGCACAGAAGGTTGGCATTGAATGAATCTATGGCAGCAATTTGAACCAGGCAAGGGGCGTGTTGATCTGTATTTCAACTTCATGATCCAGCGCCCAGCTGTAGATCTCGTCATCCAGCAAAAACGAAAGGATCACGCATGACTTGTCTTTTCTATTGGACACTTGGACGTTCCACACCGTAAACTTAAGGGCATTTTGCTTCTGGAGGAGCCGGTGGCGCTGTGTGTTCGCCGGATTTGTGGAAGCGAGCGGAGAAGGGAGGGGGAGATGGCTTTCTGCTTCTCCCGGTGAGCTACCATGTGAAAGAAAAAGGGTTTGGTTTACATGGACTCGGCCCAGCCGGCACTGACGCATTAGGGAAAAGAAGGGTCCCATCGAACCTTCTCTGGTCGACGAAGGGAGTAATAAGATATATTCCTTCCATTTCATAATATAGTTCGCCCACGCTTTTCTAAATTAAAATTTGATCATAAATTTAGTTAACGAGACCGATTGCGACGAAAGTAAAAATTATATCATTGAATTCGTATTCGAATGAAGTTTTTGATGATATAGTTTTTACTCCTGCCGCAATCAGTCTCGTTGATTAAATTCATGATCAAATTTAAAGCTCGAAAATCGAGGATACGCTATATTATGGAATGGAGGGAGTATATCTTAGGTACTCCCTTCATCCGGAAATATCATGCGATCGAACTTGATCGGATGGTTTTGGAAGTGGATGATGACATGCAAAGATCTACCGCTTTAGGTCATTTTTAATCGATCCCCTATAATCAGTTAGAGTAAAATTTAGTTTTATTCCTCTAATCGGCACCTAATCGATCCACTATCGACGTTAGAGGAGGATAAATTATCCTTAGCTGCTTACCGTCTCCCTATATTTACTCCATCGCTCGACGACCTAGAGTAATTTTCCTCTCCATCGCGGCCTCCTCCGCTCTCCACTCTCGTGTCGCATCTGCGACGGCGCCGTCCCTCCCACCCCCGCCAGCACCCCCCCTGCCGTCATGGTCCTTAATTAACCATTTGGATTTGTGCCTCCTCGCCCTGTCGCCGGCGTAAGACCGGTGGATCTGTGGTTGCTGCCGTCGCTGCCAGATTTGGTGCTTCCGGCCGCCGCAACTGCGCCTTGCCATGGATTAGTCGGGAACCAAACCGCAGACGTCGACAACGCCTCTACGCCGCATGTAGGTATTGGATCCACTTCTAGCCACTCAAATCTCTTCCATCAACAGTTCATCGACAAAGACACTCCCGACCATCGCTTGGGCTCGACGCTGGCCCAGCGGCTGTCGTCTCACCGTTGTCGGTCATAAAGTGTGACGACTGCCCGGAGCTGGTGGTGCGCCGAATTTCTACCACGTTGGAGCATCCCGGATGAGTGTTCTTCAAATGCAAAAATGATGGGGTATGTGCTTCTTTTGATTTGGTTGTTCACCGTATTTGACTCAATTTTGGTAGCTCATTGTTTGCTCAAATTTGTATGTAGGATGGATACAAGCTTTGGTATTGGGAAGAAGAATACATCGATTTATTAATAGCAGGAAATTTGATAGATGTTCATGCATTCGTTGCTAGAATAGAGTTCTTCCCGCGGGGAACCTGTGTCCTACTAGTGTCGAGGAGGCCAAGAAAATCGTTTGCCCTTTTGATTTGCCGCACATTAGGTACCACGCATGCATCAACGATTGCATCATTTATCGGGGGGAGCACGCGGAAAAAACCAGCTGTCCAGTGTGCAATGCTTCTCGATACAAGAAGGTGGGAAAGAAAGCTCCTCAGAAAGTTGTATGGTACTTTCCGATCACTCCCCATCTACAGCGGTATTTTGTAGATCCTAAGAAAGCAAAGCTCATGCGCTGGCACGCGGAGAGGAAGAAGCCCGACGATGGAGATGATCTGAAGCTGAGACACCTCGTAGATGGTAGCTAGTGGAGAGCATTCAACGCCGTATATGGATTTGCTGCAGAAGATCCAAGGAACATCGTGCTTGGTGCGAGTACCGATGGTATGAATCCGTTTGGAAACCAGAACACCAACCACAGCACATGACCCGTGTTTGTATGGATGTACAACCTCCCCATGGAAGTGCATGAAGACAAAGTACGTACACATGAGCATGCTGATTCAAGGGCCGAAACAACCGGGAAATAGTATGAACCTGTATATGGGGCTTCTGCAAGAGGAGCTAGACACGTTATGAAAAACACCGGCATGGACATGGGACGCCAGCAAAGGAGAGTATTTCCATATGAGAGCCACACTGATGACGACGGTGCACGACTATCTCGGTTACGGGTACACCTCAGGCCAAGTGTGCCACGGATACTGCGGATGCACGAGGTGCATGCATGATACAACGTCTCGGTAGCTTATGTCAACGAAAGATGGCGGGTCTGGGAAAATTGTGTACATGGGCCATCGTAGATGGCTCGAGAAGGATGACCCGTGGAGAAAGCGTGGAGATCTATTCAATGGGTTAGATGAGCTTCGAGTACCTCCACGTAAGAGGAGCGGCACAGAAATCGACAAGATGTTGAGAAACTGGGAACAATGCCCCGCGCTGAGAAAGATCAAAAAGGCGCCGGAGCCGCTGCTGAAGGTATGGAAAACGAGGTCTGTTTTCTGGGACTTGGAATACTGGACCAATCATGACATGCCTCATTGCCTTGATCAAATGCATATCATGAAGAATGTCCTCGAGAGCTTGCTTGGCACACTGATGAACATGCCGGAGAAGACCAAGGATGGGCCGAAGGCAAGGAAAGACTTGGAAGATTTGAAGATCTGGAAAGATCTCCACCGTAAAAAGTCAACGGAGGAGACGGAGACAGAGACGGGGGAGGGGTAAAGGGGTAGAAAAGTCAACAAGAAGGAGGAGAATTATTGCCCCCCTTCTTGCTTCACCTTAAGTGTGAAGGAGATCGATCAATTCATCAAGTGCCTTATGGGAATCAAAGTCAGTTCCGGTTATTGTGGGAAGATAAGCAAATTTCTAGACCCCAAGAAGAAAAGGTTCAGCGGGATGAAGTCTCATGACTGTCACATGATGATGACGCAGATACTCCTTGTTGCCATTAGAGGGATAGTGGAGAAGCACGTCCGTGACACGCTTACTGGTCTCTGCAATTTCTTCAACGTTATCTCCCGAAAGACCATAAGTGTGAAGCAACTCTGAAGGCTACAGGAAGAGATCGTTGTCATACTATGTGAGCTTGAGATGTACTTCTCGCCCGCGTTCTTTGACGTCATAGTGCATCTATGTGTCCACATTGTGGACGACATCATTGACCTCGGGCCGACATTCCTTCACAACATGATGCCGTTCGAGAGGATGAATGGGGTCATCAAAGGATTCGTTCGTAACATGTCCCGTCCTGAAGGGAGCATCGTCCAGGGGTATCTGATGCATGAGTGTGTCTCCTTTTGCGAGAATTATATAGGCGTCGAAGACCCTGTTGTTGGTTTGCCCGTCAAGAAGCACGATGGGAAGCTCGAAGGAGATGGTCATAACAACGGCCGGAGGTAATTGCACGTGGACTACTCGGATCGACGAAACGACTTTGACATGGCTAACT
Source organism: Hordeum marinum (assembly GCA_022496015.1). Lineage (NCBI taxonomy): Eukaryota > Viridiplantae > Streptophyta > Magnoliopsida > Poales > Poaceae > Hordeum > Hordeum marinum. The sequence goes on from CM039676.1 coordinate 291,988,670, forward strand.
TAGTAGTGCTACAACACCTAGATGTGGTAGATGATTATGTGGCATGGCACAAAGAAAGCATGACAAAGAAGTACCGTGATAAGGGGATGCTCAAGACGGACAACGAAGTTACTGTAGAGCACAACGCCACTTTCTTGCGTTGGTTAAAAGCGCAAGTTCTTGAAAATCCCCCAGAAGAGGGCAGTTCGAACGGATTGCTAATACACGCCTTAGCACATGGCCCCGTGCCCAAGCTCGCGACCTATCAGTCCTACGATATCAATGGGTACACGTTCTACATGAAGGCCAAAGACATGGACAGTGATTACCAAAACTTCGGGGTCACAATTCAATGCGTGACCGACGCCAACGGCAGAATTGAAAGATTCTACGGAAGGGTCAAAGAGATTTGGGAGCTTGACTATGCTGGAATGCACGATGCAACGATGTTCCGTGTCAGATGGAGCAAGGACGTCGTAAGAGAAAACAAGTATTTCACCACCATGTCTATACCCAACGCGAAGAGCACTCCCGTGAACGTTAACGTCATTGCCAAAAAAGAGCCATGGATACACGCTAAGCACGTGACACAATGCTTTTTCATAACCGACCCGGCCAATCCCAGTCGTGTTGTCGTGAGGAGATCCAAAAGGAGCATCATCGGAATGGATGGAGTCACCAACGAGGAAGACTACAACCAATATGGCAACCCCATGAGGGAAGATGATGATGACGATGAAGCATACGTGAAAAGAAGAATAAATACTACATTGCCTAAGAAAGATCGTACTCCATGGCTCCGGAAAAGTCACAAGGAGGGGCTCAATTACTCAGCAACGAACAAGAAAGGGAAGAAGCTCAATGTGAAACGTCGTCGACGCAGCTGATCAGAAATCATCATTTATATATATGTATCTACTTTGTGTACGCACTTAAGTAACCGTTATCGATCAACTGATATGTTACCACTACATGCATGGTTTCGGTGATAATATTCGCGCAATGTGCATGCGAGAGGGTGACACCATCATTGGGAGAAAAACAAAAACAAAAAAAGGGAGAAAGCAATACAAAAGAAAAGAAAAGTAAACAGAAAAGAAAAGGAAAATAATAAAAGAAAAGAAAACTAAAAACTAGAAAAGGAAAAATAATTAAAAAAATAAAATTGAAGTATTTAGCAGTAGCGCTGGTTTAGGAACAAGCGCTATAGCTACCTTAGCTATAACGCTGGTTCCTAAACAGACGCTACTGCTATTTGGGGTTAACCCCCACGCGGACTCCCCCGTAGCAGTAGCGCTGGTTTAAGAACAAGCGCTATAGCTACCTTAGCTATAGCGCTGGTTCCTAAACCAGCGCTACTGCTAGTTGGGGTTAACCTCCCGCCGCTCCGGCTCAAAATTTCGCCAACTCCTTCCCCCCGCCCCTCTCCACTCTCTTCCCCCTCTCCTCTGTCGTCGTCGCCCTCTCCCCTGCCTGCCCTCGACCTCGCCGCCGACCGCCATCGCCACCCTCTCCCCTGCCCACCGCTATAGCTTCCCTGCCAATGCCCCCGGCGTCTGTCGCGCTTCCCTTCTAATTTTGTCGGCCGCTTGAGGGCGGTGTAGGGTTCCTCTTCCTGCTTCTGCGACGGCGGGCGGACGACGTCTTGGCTCCGGCGGCTGTTCCCGTCCTGCCCAGTCCTGTCCACTCTCAGGTAGTGGATTCCCCTTCCTCCTTCCTTTATTTAGCAACATGTATGTACTCCTACTTTTGGATCAAACATAGCCCACTAGTGCCACATGTTAAACTCGTCCGGACATCCCGGATTCCTCCGGTTCATATCCCATGGAATTTGTGCTCAGAATCTGTAACAAAAAAAGAAAGAGAAAATACATGATGGAATCTACGCTCGGACTGAGTGTGCGATATTGCCATATTGTGTTACTAGATAACACGTTCTTTGATCGAGACGGCGAGGCGGTGTTCAGATTCGGTAGCTACTTGGTGGGGAACCTTTGGTGATAATCTCAATCAACTGACACATCCAAAGTTTTATGAAAGTGTGCTAGGAGTTAATTGTGCGTTTATTGATGTTTATTGTTATATGATATATGTCGTTGATGTTCATTGTTGCTATATGTTCATTTGCATATTCCACATTTTAGGAATGTAGTATGATATATGTTCATTGTTGTTCATTGTTGCTATATGATATATGATATATGTCATTTGGTATCTGATAAATGACATTGATGTTTTGCCGGAATGTCTGAGTGGCATATGTTTTGCCGGAATGTCTGAGTGGCATATGTTTTGCCGGAATGTTGATTCATTTCCGTTCCGGCAAATTTCAGGCGCTCCATATGTCCACTTTTTAGCAAAGGTCATGCTGAAAATTTCCGTGATTTTCGGCATGACTTGTGCTAGAAACTAGGACATAAGGAGTGTCCGGGATTTGCCGGAAGGGGAATTAATCAACATTCTGACCAAATATATATAGGCCCCTTTTTTCTCTTCATTATATCTTTTATTTACAATTGTTGAATAGGAAACATGTCTAACGACGCCGAAGCCGGGGGTTCTGCTCGCCTCGTAGTAGACCCCCATGAGGCAGCAAATGCATATTTCAATTACCTAGACGAACACCAGATGGGGTTGCATGGTGGCGGCAGTGGCACCAACCCTGACACCGACATCGGCACTGGCACCGACACCACCCCCGAGACCGGTAACGATGTTGTCGTAGCCGGTAAAGCACCGAAGAAGAGGTCATGAAAACCAAACGAGCTCGGCATCGGACAAATTGTGGTCACAGAGATGCATCCTAAGAAGTTAGAGCCAACGGCACCGGAGGAAGCACGCTTGTGCTGGGGCAATCAACTAGGATGCATCCTTAGGGAAACCGCGAACATCAATGACGTCCTGTTGAAGAAGATACCACATATGGAGCACATGCTCCTACAGAAGTTGCACAATAGGTTCCTGTTCCCCGGCTCGGATGAAAAAAAAATTAAAGACCTGTGGGACGACGTCACCATGACAAAGATAAACGCCAAGGCGATGGTGACGTTCACCAACGACTTGTCCTCCTGGAAAGTTCGGGTGAAAAAAGCAATTGCGAAGAATGAACCGTGGTCCAAGATTCATGCTGATAATCCGTTAATAACGAAAGAGGACTTTGAAAAATTCAAGGAAATTGCGGTAAAGAAGAAGTCAAGGCAAGGTCGGAGAAAATGAAGGCGCTCCAGGCCAGGAACACGCCTCCCCACCGCCTTGGAAGCCGTGGTTACAAGGGGAAGAGGCACGTATGGGCCAAGGAGGACGCCGAACGTGAAAGTCACGGAGTCCCAGACCCCTTGGCGGAGTTTGCCGACCCACTGGATCATGACTGGATCAGGGCCCGGTACAAGTGGGACAAAGTCAACAAGAACTTTTACACGGACCCGAACACGAGGTAGTTCATGAGACTTCTGGTAATTGTTATATGAACATTATCATATTAGCTTCCAATCAGTTCGACTACAAGTTTTGTCACATTAGTAAACCATCCATGTCCCTTTTGCAGAAAGAGCAGCACCAAAAGGCAACCGAAAGCGACGAGTCGTCACAGTCGTGGCGAGGCCCAAGTGGGACACCCCATTCAACCGGGCCCTGAACATACTGAAAAAGGTCCCGGTGGACAGGCCGCCGTCCTATGGACGTGTGCATGGCATCGGAGATGGCGCCTCGTGGAAGACGTGCTAAAGCGAGGAGCCAGAGGAAAGAAGGAAGAGACGGTCGGTCGTCACTCAGCAGACCATCGACGAGAAGATCGCGATTGCGGTCAATAAGACCAAAGCTGAGACCAAAGAAGAGTTATGCGGGGCCGTCAATGTTGAAAATATGCCCTAGAGGCAATAATAAAATGGTTATTATTGTATTTCCATGTTCACAATAATTGTCTATTGTGCATGCTATAATTGTGTTAACCGGAAACCATAATGCATGTGTGAATATATAGACCACAACATGTCCCTAGTGAGCCTCTAGTTGTCTAGCTCGTTGATTAATAGATGGTCACGGTTTCATGACCATGGACATTGGATGTCATTGATAACGGGATCACATCATTAGGAGAATGATGTGATGGACAAGACCCAATCCTAAGCATAGCACAAGATCGTGTAGTTCGTCTGCTAAAGTTTTTCTAATGTCAAGTATCATTTCCTTAGACCATGAGATTGTGCAACTCCCGGATACCGTAGGAATACTTTGGGTGTGCCAAACATCACAACGTAACTGGGTGGCTATAAAGGTGCACTACGGGTATCTCCGAAAGTGTCTGTTGGGTTGGCATGAATCGAGACTGGGATTTGTCACTCCGTGTGATGGAGAGGTATCTCTGGACCAACTCGGTAAGACATCATCATAATGAGCTCAATGTGACTAAGGAGTTAGACACGGTATGATGTGTTACAGAATGAGTAAAAAGACTTGCCGGTAACGAGATTGAACAAGGTATAGGGATACCGACGATCAAATCTCGGGCAAGTATCATACCGGTAGACAAAGGGAATTGTATACGGGATTGATTGAATCCCTGACATCGTGGTTCATCCGATGAGATCATCGTGGAGCATGTGGGAGCCAACATGGGTATCCAGATCCCGCTGTTGGTTATTGACCAGAGAGGTGTCTCGGTCATGTCTACATGTCTCCCGAACCCGTAGGGTCTACACACTTAAGGTTCGAGATGCTAGGGTTATAGGGAATAGTGTACATGGTTACCAAAGGTTGTTCGGAGTCCTAGATGAGATCCTGGATGTCACGAGGAGTTCCGGAATGGTCCGGAGGTAAAGATTCATATATAGGAAGTGAGATTTTGGTCGCCGGAAGAGTTTCGGGCATCACTCGTAACGTACCGGGACCACCGGAAGGGTTCCGGGGGTCCACCAAGTGGGTCCATCGGCACCGAAGGGCTGCATGGGCCACAAGTGGGAGGGAACCATCCCTAGGTGGGCTGGTGCGCCCCACAAGGGGCCCAAGGCGCAGCTTGAGGTGGGAGGAGGGCAAACCCTAGAGGCAGATGGGCCCTAGGTCCACCTAGGGCGCCGCCCCTCCCACTCCCTCCTTGGCCGCCGCCCTAGATTGATCTAGGGTTGGCCGCCGACCCTGGGAAGGGAACCCAAGGGCTTCCGCACCCCTCCTCCTTCCCCCTATATATATGTGGGGTTTGGGGGCTGCCAAACACACGATTTCTCTCTCTCTTGGCGCAGCCCTACCCTTCCTCTTCCTCGTTCTCCGCGCTGCTTAGCGAAGCCCTGCCGGAGATCATGCAGCTCCATCGTCACCATGCCGTCGTGCTGCCGGAGATCTCCCTCAACCTCTCCTTCCTCCTTGCTGGATCAAGGCGTAGGAGACATCACCGGGCTGCACGTGTGTTGAACGCAGAGGCGCCGTTGTTCGGTGCTAAGATCGGAGTCCACCGCGATCTGAATCGCTACGAGTACGACTCCACCAACCGCGTTCTTGTAATGCTTCCGCTTAGCGATCTTCAAAGGTATGAAGATGCACTGTACCCTTACTCGTTGCTGGTTTCTCCATAGATAGATCTTGGTGAACACGTAGGAATTTTTTTGATTTACTACTATGTCTCCCAACAGTGGTATCAAAGCCATGTTTATGCGTAGAATCTATGCACGAGTAGAACACAAAGTTGTTGTGGGCGTCGATCTTGTTAATTTTCTACTATTCTTATCTTGATTCGGCGGTATTGTGGGATGAAGCGGCCCGGACCAACTTTACACGTACGCTTACGTGAGACCGGTTCCACCGCCTGACATGCACTTGTTGCATAAGGTGGCTAGCGGGTGTCTGTCTCTCCCACCTTAGTCGGATTGGATTCGATGAAAAGGGTCCTTATGAATGGTAAATAGCAATTGGAATATCACGTTGTGGTTTTGGCGTAGGTAAGAAACGTTCTTGCTAGAAACCTATAGCAGCCACGTAAAAACTTGCAACTACAAATTAGAGGACGTCTAACTTGTTTTTGCAGCATATGCCTTGTGATGTGATATGGCCAAAGGATGTGATGTGATGAATTGTGATGTATGAGATTTATCATGTTCTTGTAATAGGATTCACGACTTGCATGTCGATGAGTATGACAACCGACAGGAGCCATAGGAGTTGTCTATTTTATTGTATGACCTGCGTGTCAATCATAAACGCCATGTAATTACTTTACTTTATTGCTAAACGTTATCCATAGTAGTAGAAGTAATAATTGGCGAGACAACTTCATGAAGACACGATGATCGAGATCATGATGATGGAGATCATGGTGTCATGCCGGTGATAGTGATGATCATGGTGCCCCAAAGATGGAGATCAAAGGAGCAAGATGATATTGGCTATATCATGTCACTATATTGATTGCATGTCATGTTTATCATGTTTACATCTTATTTGCTTAGAACGACGGTAGTAAATAATATGATCTCTCAATAAAATTTCAAGAAATGTGTTCACCCTAACTGTGCACCGTAGCTAAGGATCGTTGTTCCGAAGCACCACGTGATGATCGGGTGTGATAGGTTCTAATGTTCGCATACAACGGGTGTAAGCCAGATTTACACACGCGAAACACTTAGGTTGACTTGACGAGCCTAGCATGTACAAACATGGCCTCGGAACACGGAAGACCAAAAGATCAAACATGAGTCGTATAGAAGATACGATCAACATGGAGATGTTCACCATGGATGACTAGTCCGTCTCACGTGACGATTGGACACGGGCTAGTTGACATGGATCATGTATCACTTGGATGACTAGAGAGATGTCTATCTAAGTGGGAGTTCATTAAATAATTTGATTATGTGAACTTAATTATCATGAACTTAGTCTAAAATTGTCTTTACAATCTATATTGTAGATCCAATGACCAACGCTAATGTCACCCTCAACTTCAACGCGTTCCTAGAGAAAACCAAACTGAAAGATGATGGAAGCAACTATGCAGACTGGGTCCGTGGCTTGAGGATCATCCTCATAGCTTCCAAAAGATTGTATGTCCTTGATGCACCGCTAGGTGACGCACCTATTTTTCCAGCAGATCAAGACGTTATGAATGCTTGGCAGTCACGCTGCGATGATTACTCCCTTGTTCAGTGTGGCATGCTTTACAGTTTAGAACCAGGACTCCAAAAGCGTTTTGAGCAACACGGAGCATATGAGATGTTCCAAGAGCTGAAACTGGTTTTCCAAGCTCATGCCCGGGTCGAGAGATATGATGTCTCCGACAAGTTCTTCAATTGTAAGATGGAGGAAAAACAGTCCTGTCAGTGAGCACATACTCCAAATGTGTGGGTTGCACAACCGCTTGACTCAGCTGGGAGTTAATCTCTCGGATGACTCGGTCATTGACAGAATCCTCCAGTCGCTTCCACCTAGCTACAAGAGCTTTGTGATGAACTACAACATGCAGGGCATGGAGAAGTCCATTCCTGAGTTGTACTCGATGCTGAAATCAGCGGAGGTCGAGATAAAAAAAAGGAGCATCAAGTGTTGATGGTGAATAAGACAACTAGTTTCAAGAAAGTCAAGGGTAAGAAGAACTTCAATAAGGATGGCAAAGTTGTTGCCGCACCCGGTAAGCAAGTTACCAGGAAGAAGAACAAGAATGGACCCAAGCCTGAGACTGAGTGCTTTTATTGCAAGGGTACCGGTCATTAGAAGCGGAACTGCCCCAAGTACTTAGAGAATAAGAAGGCCAACAACGTTAAATGTATATGTGATATACTTGTTATTGATGTGTACCTAACCAGCGCTTGTAGTAGCTCCTGGGTATTTGATACCGGTGCAGTTGCTCACATTTGTAACTCCAAGCAGGAGCTGTGGAATAAGCAGAGACTGGCAAAGAACAAGGTGACGATGCGCGTCGGGAATGGTTCCAAGGTCATGTGATCGCCGTCGGCATGCTACCTCTACATCTACCTTCGTGATTAGTTTTAAACCTCAATAATTGTTATTTAGTACCAGCTTTGAGCATGAACATTGTATCTGGATCTCGCTTGATGCGAGATGGCTACTCATTTAAATATGAGAATAATGGTTGTTCTATTTATATGAGAGAAATGTTTTATGGTCACGCCCCGTTGGTCAAACGTTTATTTTTGATGAATCTCGAACGTGATGTTACACATGTCCATAGTGTGAGTATCAAAAAGTGTAAGGTTGATAACGATAGTCCCACTTACATGTGGCACTGTCGCCTTGGTCATATTGGTGTCAACGCATGAAGAAGCTCCATGCTGATGGACTTTTGGAGTCTCTTGATTTTGAATCATTTGACATGTGCGAGCCATGCCTCATGGGCAAGATGACCAAGACTCCGTTCTCCGGAACAATGGAGCGAGCAACTGACTTGTTGGAAATAATACATACCGATGTATGCGGTCCAATGAGTGTTGAGGCTCGCGATGGCTACCGTTATGTTCTCACTCTCACTAATGACTTGAGCAGATATGCGTATGTCTACTTAATGAAACACAAGTCTGAAACCTTTGAAAGGTTCAAGGAATTTCAGAGTGAGGTAGAGAATCAACGTGACAGGAAAATAAAGTGCCTACAATCTGATCGTGGCGGAGAATATTTAAGTCGCGAGTTTGGCACGCACCTAAGGAAATGAGGAATTGTTTCACAACTCACGCCGCCTGGCACACCTCAGCGAAATGATGTGTCTAAACGTCGTAATCGCACTCTATTGGATATGGTGCGATATATGATGTCTCTTACCGACTTACCGCTATCATTTTGGGGATATGCATTAGAGACTACCGCATTCACTTTAAATAGGGCACCGTCAAAGTCCGTTGAGACGATACTGTATGAATTATGGTTTGGAAATAAACCTAAGATGTCATTTCTAAAAGTTTGGGGATGCGATGCTTATGTGAAGAAACTTCAACCTGAGAAGCTCGAACCCAAAGCGGAAAAGTGCGTCTTCATAGGATATCCCAAAGAGACTATTGGGTATACCTTCTACCTCAGATCTGAAGGCAAAGTCTTTGTTGCCAAGAATGGATCCTTTCTCAAGAAAGAGTTTCTCTCGAAATAAGTAAGTGGGAGGAAAATAAAACTTGATGAGGTAATTGTACCTCCACTCGAACCGAAGAGTAGCGCAGCACAGGAAGTTGTTTCTGTGGAGCCTGCACCGGCTGGAGAGGAAGTTAATGATGATGATCATGAAACTTCAGATCAAGTTACTATTGAATGTCGAAGGTTCACTAGGACACATTCCGCACCAGAGTGGTACGGCAACCCTGTCCTGGAGATCATGTTGTTGGACAACGGTGAACCTTGGAACTATGAAGAAGCGATGGCTGGCCCGGATTCCAATAAATGGCTTGAAGCCATGAAATCCGAGATAGGATCCATGTATGAGAACAAAGTGTGGACTTTGGTGGACTTTCCTGATGATAAGCGAGCCGTTGAAAATAAATGGATCTTTAAGAAGAAGACTGACGCGGATGGTAATGTGACCGTCTATAAGGCTCGGCTTGTCGCTAAGGGTTATCGACAACTTCAAGGAGTTGACTATGATGAGACTTTCTCACCCGTAGCGATGCTGAAGTCTGTCCGAATCATGTTAGCAATTGCCGCATTTTATGATTATGAGATCAGGAAAATGACGACAAAACGTCATTCCTTAATTGCTTCCTTAAGGAAGAACTGTATATGATGCAGCCGGAAGGTTTTGTCGATCCTAAAGATGCTAACAAAGTATGCAAGCTCCAGCGCTCCATCTATGGGCTGGTGCAAGCATCTCGGAGTTGAAACATTCGCTTTAATGAGGTGATTAAAGCGTTTGGATTTATACAGGTTTATGGAGAACCCTATATTTACAAGAAAGTGAGTGGGAGCTCTGTAGCATTTCTCATATTATATGTGGATGACATATTGTTGATAGGAAATGATATCGAACTTTTTGAAAGTGTAAAGGCCTACTTGAATAAATATTTTTCAATGAAGGACCTTGGAGAAGCTGCTACTTGAATAGATAGATCTTGGTGAACACGTAGGAGATTTTTTGATTTACTACTACATCTCCAAACAGTCAATCCAGCGGCCACTCACGCGGTGGCCAGCTTGATTCTGGCAATTTTCGATTTCACGAAGAACTATCCAAATGCACGACCGGAGGACTTTCCCCTTCCCAGCTTTGTTGGGAGCAATTCGGCGAACACCACAACACTGACACCTGCTCAAGCAACCGCAAAAGGTCCCGCTCCTGTTCATAGCAGCCCGACCTCCGTCTCTTGCATGCTCGGAGGGCCTTCATCATTGCTGAGCTCGACGCCCTCACGGTAATTACGCGTCATACCATTTTCACTAGCATGTCTATAGTCTTCCATTTCAGTTGCCTTTCGGATGTTTGACGTCGCAGACATGTCTTCTTCATAGGCCGACGATACCCCGTGCACCCTACTGTACGACATCAAGGGCCAGAAGGTGGTCGTGGGAAAGGCAACGATCGTGAAGCCGAAGGACCGCATGTTCCACAACCGAGAGATGCCCGATGGAGTCTTCAAGGTTAACGTGGCCAGTGTCTTAGCAGGCTTTGAGGATTTGCCTCCTCCAATACCAGCCGATGACAACGAGACCCCCTAGAGGATTGGCGCATGCAAGAGCTGGTTCTTGCCTTGGCCGAAGTCTCTTCTTCATCTCGAGGTGCCCAGTATCACGCCAACGCCACCTTCTCAAGAAGGTATGAACACCACCCCACCTACCACATTACCAGCACCTGTCGTGGCGGGTGGTAGCGGACGACACGAGGGAGAGCCTCCATTAGTGCCAGATCATGTCGCCCCCGCTGTCGAAGAAGCAAATGTTGATGACATGGAGGAGTATGATGATGACCCAGACAAGTATTTCAATACCGCCTACGATGATGGAAGGTTGATGGCTCAGGACGAGATGACTCAGGCTATCAGCGTGGAGATGATGACTTGATGCTGCCTGATTTCCCGGAGCCGGAACATCCTAAGGCGAAATGCAAAAAGTCTCTCTTCAAGCAATCCTCGCAGGAGACGCCTCCAAATGCTGCCTCTACCCAGCAACCCCCCGAGCCCCGTCCAATGTTTAGCCCGACGACACTTGGGGGTGGTTAGGGAAGGTATGTTGGGCTCACTACCGCTGCGACCCAACAAGAAGGCAAGGAGGAGACCGGAAAACAAAGGCCCTAAAGGGGCCAGAGCTGCTTCAAGCAGCCAGCCGCCTCTAAAGCCCGGGTGGTAGACAGAATACCTGTCGAAGGTAAGAATCATTTCCATGTCGCCGGCGAGCCGATCCTACCCCCCCAAAGCGCTAGATAACATACTGAACAATGATCTAAGGAGACTCCATGAAGATGTGCTGGCTAGAGAAAAAAGCCTTCTGATCGTGGAAAAACCAGGATACCCGCTTTACGCGGCTCAGGTGCCGGGTGGGAAGTTGTACATCGACACCTGGCCCGCAAATCAGTTCATCCTGCGATTCGACTACATCTACAACATGTTCCACATGACCAAGCTAGATTTCTAGTTCATTCGCATGTATGCGATGTATCTCAACTACTTCATCAGGATCGAGAACATACGATATATCTGCGTCATGGACCTGTTCTATATGCACGAGAGCTACTTGGCAGTTTGCCAAGAGCACCGTGACTATGCGAGCAAGTACCTCGGCAGATTCTTGATCGCTAATAAGGACAAGGAAGCGATTCTCCTGCCTTATCATCCCACGTAAGTCATCCGCGCATATCCTTTCGTAAGTGTCATTAATCATTCCTTTGCAAGCATGGAGGCTAATTAGAGGTGTGTACTTCATTTGCGCAGCGGGAGCGGCGCCATGCTCATCGTTTTGTACCCGGAATACTCCCATGCTATATACTTGGACTCATCGAAGAACATCAAGAAAAAGGATTACACACACGTAATGAGAGTTCTCAATAGTGCCCTGTTTACCTTCAGCATGTCTGGTGGATATATAAAGGTGAAAAGGAACAGGAAGGACGGGCTGGTTTTCCGCCATAAGACCGACTTTTGCTGCATCCAGCAACCGCACACCAGTCATGCTGATGGATTCTACCTCATGCATCACCCACTCGAGTACAGCAGGGATAATCAACGCCTTCGCATGTCACCTAGTACCAGAGATGCCGAGATTGTCAGCTGGGTCACAAGCATAGGACAGACACCGGATCATCGACTCCGAGCTGAGTTTTATCACGTATAGTGTGAACTTGCCCAAGTGATGATGAAGCAGGTCCTCGAACCAATAGGGATGTTCTACCATGGGCCAACAATGACGCGGGATGATGTCCGAGCACTGCTACTCGCTTAGCGTCTGGACCTTAAGCCTTTCACGAAGCTCGGGTGCTTCATCCCTGACTATGAAGATTGGACCGCCGACATGAAGGACTGATCGCTCTTGCTAGTTAATTAGTTTGGGTATATATGAGGAACTTCTTCACTTATGTTTACTATAAGTTGCCTGTATTTTGCTAATTATGCCTCTTTGTTTTCTTAAGTACATTATGTTGAATATTATCGTTCAATTGATCAACTGTCGATGCAGGTACATAGATCAGAGATGGCAAAGGACTGACACGTCGTGTTCGTTGGGAGGGTTCTAGGAGTCTACGACTACTAGCCACATGCTCAGGCCCAGGTGTACAGGTACCCGGGTGCTAGCCACAGAGGGTTTGACAGCAGAGCCAAAGCGGAAAGTAGTTACTTGAGGTGGACACTCCAGCATGAGCGAGGGCGGGACCGCCGGTGCCTCAAGTACTACATAGTCGTGCTCTTGCTCATGTTGATCGCTCTTCTCCTCTACATCATGGTTTAGACAGAGATGATGAAAACTTGTGTTTGTGCCATGACCATACATTTGCACTTATTCGAGACATGACATGATCACTCATGTGTATCGCTATTTTCGAGATGTGATGATATTTGTGTTGAATGATGATGATGGTATGACGAGAGTACTGTATGTCTATGATATGATGATAATAGTGTATGTTTAGTATGATCTGATGAAACTACTGTATAGATCCTGTATAAATACATCACAAATACGTAGAGGGTGTAAATCTGTGAAAGTAGGAATACTAGTAGTAGCGCTGGAAATCATCTAATAGCAGCGCTGGTTTAGCAGCAACGCTTCGTTTGCCCAAGCGCTACAGATAGTTAGCAGTAGCGCTGGCCTGGCAAGCGCTACTGTTAACAGCACATAGTAGTAGTGCTTGCTAGGCCAGCGCTACTGCTAAAACTTAGCTGTAGCGCGATAGCAGTAGCACTGGACCCAACGCTACTAATATGCATATTTCGAGCGCTACTACTAGGGTTTTCCCTAGTAGTGAACGGACGTCGGCGCCGCAACTCCATCCCCCTTCTCTAGGATGGGGAGATCCTCCTTCAGCGCCCTGCCGAGATCCGTGCTCGCGTCAACGGCTTCTATAAGGCCCTTCTCTCCCCCCTCCTCGGGGAGGCTTGTCTCTATCTCCGGGCTTCTGGCCTGCCCTCCAGTGCGTCTCCGACGACGAGAACGCGACTCTTATGGCTCCCTTCTCGGAGGATGAGGTCTCGGCAGCTATTAAGGGGATGAATCCTTCCTCCGCTCCTGGCCCGGATGTTAGGGAACGTCGCATGGGAAACAAAAATTTTCCTACGCACACGCAAACCTATCCATGGTGATGAGTATCTACGAGAGGGAGAGTGGATCTACGTACCCTTGTACATCGCTAAGCGGGAAGCGTTAAGAAACGCGGTTGGTGTAGTCGAACTTCTTCGCGATCCAAATCGCCGAGCGTCCCGCGATCCAATCACGAACCGTCCCGCGAACACATCATGATCCGTCCCGCGAACTCATCACGATCCGTTCCGTGATCACATCACGAACCGTCTCGCGATCTCGATCACGGTCCTTCCGATCTAGCGCCGAACGGACGACACCTCCGCGTTCAGCACACGTGCAGCTTGATGACGATCTCCACCGTCTCGATCCAGCGAGAGGAGGTGGAGAGGAGAGAGAGTTCACCGGAAGCGTGATGGCACTCCGGTGATGGTGGTGGAGCAATTCCGGCAGGGCTTCGCCTAAGCGCTGCAGAAAACCGATCTAGAGGAGAAACTATGCACCGGTGGAACGGGTAGCACGTGGCCGGAATTCTGTCCAAAAACCACCCAATCCACTAGTATATATAGGAGGGGAGGAGAGGAGATTCAGCCAAGGCCTTTGGGTCGGCCGAAATAGGAGGTGGGAAGCAATCCTACTTCACCTCCAATCCTAGTTGGAGTAGGATTGCCTCCTATTGGCTGATTTTCCACTTTTTGCTTTAGGACTTCCTCTCCTGCGTCATGGGCCTTTGTGTCTGTTTTACCAGCCCACAAAGGGCTGGTTATTATTCTCCCACAGCCCATGGACCTCTTGGGGTCGAAATACCCCTCCCGGAGGCCTCCCGGTACACTACCGGCACTCCCGGTACACTACCGATGAGCTCGAAACTTTTCCGGAAACCAAACTGGGACTTCCTATATATGAATCTTTACCTCCGGACCATTCCGGAGATCCTCGTGACGTCCGGGATCTCATCCGGGGCTCCGAACAAACTTCAGTCACCATCATACATAACTCTACACTACCGAAACGTCACCGAACCTTAAGTGTGCAGACCCTGCGGGTTCGAGAACTATGTAGACATGACCGAGACACCTCTACGGTCAATAACCAATGGAGGGACCTGGACGTCCACATTGGTTCCTACATATTCTACGAAGATCTTTATCGGTTGAACCTCTATGTCAAGGATTCAGTTAATCCCGTATAACGTTCCCTTTGTTCTTCGGTATGTTACTTGCCCGAGATTCGATCGTCGGTATCTCCATACCTAGTTCAACCTTGTTACCGGCAAGTCTCTTTACTCGTTCCGTAATACAAGATCCCGCAACTAACAATTAGTCACATTGCTTGCAAGGCTTATTGTGATGTTGCATTATCGAGTGGGCCCCGAGATACCTCTCCGTCACACGGAGTAACAAATCTCAGTCTCGATCCATGCCAACTCAACAGACACCATCGAAGATACCTGTAGAGCACCTTTATAGTCACCCAGTTACGTTGCGACGTTTGATACACACAAGGCACTCCTCCGATACCTGTGAGTTGCATGATCTCATGGTCATAGGAACACATACTTGACATGCGGAAAACAGTAGCAATAAACTGACACGATCATATGCTACGTTTGCAGTTTGGGTATTGTCCGTCACATCATTCTCCTAATGATGTGACCCCGTTATGAAATGACATCTCATGTCCATGGCTAGGAAACCTTAACCATCTTTTGATCAACGAGCTAGTCTATTAGAGGCATACTAGGGACATGGTTTTGTCTATGTATCCACACATGCATCTAAGTCTCCGATCAATACAATTATAGCATGGATAATGAACGATTATCATGAACAAGGAAATATGATAATAACTAATTTATTATTGCCTCTAGGGCATATTTCCAACAGTCTCCCACTTGCACTAGAGTCAATAATCTAGTTCACATCACCATGTGATTCGCATTGTTATGAATCTAACACCCAACGAGTTCTGGGGCTCGATCATGCTTTGCATGTGAAAGAGGTCTTATAGTCAACGGGTCTGTAACATTCAGATCCGTGTGCACTTTGCAAATACCTATGTCAAACTGTAAACACTGCTACCACACTCCGCTCGGTACTATTCCAAATGGTTGCTCCACTATACGTATCCAGATTGCTACTACGAGTCATCCGGATTAGTGTTAAAGCTTGTATCGACGTAACTCCTTACGACGAACTCTTTATCACCTCCATAATCGAGAAACATCTCCTTAGTCTCTTAGTTACTGAGGATAATCTTGACCGCTGTCCAGTGATCCACTCCTGGTTCACTCTTGTACCCCCTGCCGGACTCATGGCAAGGCACACACAGGTGCGGTACACAGCATGGCATAATATAGAGCCTATGGCTAAGGCATAGGGGACGACGTTCGTCCTTTCTCTTTCTTCTGCCGTTGTCGAGCTTTGAGTCTCACTCAACTTTCACACCTTACAAATCAGGCGAGAACACTTTCTCTGACTGATCCATTTTGAACTCTTTCAAAATCTTGTCAAGGTATGCACTCATTGAAAGTCTCATCAAGCATCTTGATCTATCTCCATAGATTTTGATGCTCAACAATTAGGTAGCTTCATCCAGGTCTTCCTTTGAAAATCACTTTCCAAATAACCATTTTATGCTTTCCAGAAACTCTACATTATTTCTGATCAACAATATGTCATCCACATATACTTATCAGAAATTCTGTAGTGCTCCCACTCACTTTATTGCAAATACAAGTTTCTCATAAACTTTGTATAAACATCAAAACTTTGATCACCTCATCAAAGCGTATATTCCAATTCCGAGATGCTTGCTTCAGTCCATGGAAGGATCACCGAAGCTTGCACACCTTTTAGCATCCTTAGGCCTGACAAAACCTTCTGGTTGTATCACATACAACCTTTCCTCAAGTAAACCGTTAAGGAAACGATGTTTTGACATCCATCTGCCAGATTTCATAATTGAAAACACAGCAACTGCTAACATAATTCCAACAGACTTTAGCATCACTACGAGTGAGAAAGTCTCATCCTAGTCAAGTCCTTGAACTTGTCACAAACATCTTTGCAACAAGTCGAGCTTTACAAATAGTGACATTCACCATCAGTGTCTGTCTTCATTTTAAAGATCCATTTGTACTCAACGACCTGCCGTCTAACAAGCAAGTCTACCAAAGTCTACACTTGGTTTTCATACATGGATCCTATCTCGGATTTCATGGCCTCCAACCATTTGTCGGAATCCGGGCCCATCATCGCTTCTCCATAGCTCGTAGGTTCATCGTTGTCCAACAACATGACCTCCAAGACAGGGTTGTCGTACCGCTTAGGAGCAGAACACATCCTTGTCGACCTACGAAGTTTGATAGTAACTTGATCCTGAAGCTTCATGATCATCATCATTAACTTCCTCTTCAACTAACGTAGGCTTCACAGAAACAACATCCTACGCTGCGCTACTCTCTGGTTGAACAAAGGTTTAGCAACCTCATCAAGTTCTATCTTCCTCCCACTCAATTCTTTTGAGAGAAACTTTTCCTCGAGAAAGGATCCGTTTTAGTAACAAACACTTTGCACTTGGATCTGAGATAGAAGGTTCACCCAACTGATTTTAGGGTATTCTATGAAGATGCATTTGTCCGCCTTGGGTTCGACCTCATTAGGTGAAAACATTTTCCACACAAGTGTCGCAGCCCCAAGTATTAAGAAATGACAGCTTAGGTTTCTATCAAACCATAATTCACATGGTGTCATCTCAACGGATTTAGATGGTGCCCTATTTAAAGTGAATGTAGTTGTCTCTAATGCATAACCCCAAAATTATAGTAGTAAAACGATAAGAGACATCATAGCACGCACCATGTCCAATAGAGCATAACTATGATGTTCGGACACACCATCACACTATGGTGTACCAGGTGGCGTTTAGTTGTGAAACAACTTTCACATTGTCTTAAGTTGTATGCCAAACTCGTGACTCAGATATTCACCTCCACGATCATATCGCAGTCATTTTTATCTTCTTGTCACGATGATCTTTAAACTTCACTCTGAATTTGCTTGAACCTTTCAAACGATTCAGACTTGTGTTTCATTAAGTAAATATACATTATATCTACTCAAATCATCAGTGAAGGTAAGAAAATAACGATATCCACTGCACGCTACAAGACTCACTAGATTGCATACATCAACATGTATCATTTCCAATGAATCACTTGCCCGCTCCATCCAACAGGGTCCTTTAGTCATCTTGCCCAAGAGGCATGGTTCGCATGTCTCAACCGATTCGAAATCGAATGAGTCCAAATATCCATCACCATGGAGTTTCTTCATGCGCTTTATACCAATATGACATTTTGCGGCAGTGCCACAAGTATGTGGTACTATCATTATTTAACTTTGTATCTTTTGACATCAATTTTATGAACATGTGTATTACTACGATCATGATTTCAACAAACCATTCTCATTGGGTGCATGACCATTGAAGGTATTATTCATGTAAAGAGAATAACCATTATTCTCTGACTCAAATGAATAACCGTATTGCAACAAACATGATCTAATCATGTTCATGCTCGACGCAAAACACCAAATAACATTTATTTAGGTTCATCATTAATCCTAAAGGTAGAGAGAGCGTGTGATGTTGATCCAATCAACCTTGGAAACATTTCCAACACACATCGTCACCTCACCCTTAGCTAGTTCTCCGTTTATTCCGTAGCTTTTATTTCGAGTTACTAACATTTAACAACCGAACCGGTATCCAATACCCAGGTGCTACTAGGAGTACTAGCAAGGTACACATCAATAACTCGTATATCAAATATACTTCTGTCGATGTTGCCAGCCTTCTTATCTACCAAGTATCTAGGGTTGTTCCGCTTTAGCGACCTCTCACCTCATAATAGAAGCACTTAGTCTCGGGTTTGAGTTCAACTTTGGGTTGCTTCACTGGAACAGCAACTGACTTGCTATCCATGAAGTTTCCCTCCTTGCTCTTGCCCTTTTCGAAACTAGTGGTTTGATTAACCATCAACACTTGACGCTCCTTCTTGATTTCTACCTTCGCGGTGTCAAACATCGCGAACAGCTCAGGGATCAATACTTCTATCCCTGGTGTATTATAGTTCATCACTAAGTTCTAGTAGCTTTAGTGACAGTGACTTGGAGAACTATATCAATCACTATCTTATCTGGAAGATCAACTCCCACTTGATTCAAGCGATTATAGTACCCAGACAATCTGAGTACATGCTCAATGATTGAGCTATTTTCCTTCATCTTACAGGCAAAGAATCTTGTTGGAGATCTCATATCTCGCAACACAGGCACAAGCCTGAGATCACAATCTCTGCTCCTAGAACATCTCATATGTACCGTGACGTTCAAAACGTTTCGGAGCCTCAATTCTAAGCCGTAATGCATGATGCACTAAACTATCAAGTAGTCATCGAAACGTGCCTGTCAGATGTTCACAACATCTATAGACGACGCTAGAGGGGGTGGCGCACCAAGCGGTGCATTAAGGACATAAGCCTTCTGTGCAGCAATGAGGACAATCCTCAGATCACGGACCCAGTCCGCAATATTGCTACCAACATCTTTCAACTCTATTTCTCTAGGAACATATAAAAATTTAAGGGAGCTACAGCGCGAGCTAGTAATCTACAACATAATTTGCAAAGACACTATTGACTATGTTCATGATAATGAGTTCAATTAATCATATTACTTAAGAACTCCCACTCAAATTGACATCCCTCGGGTCATTCGAGTGATACATGATCCAAATTCACCAACTCAAGTCCGATCATCACGTGAGTTAAGGTGGCTTCAATGGTGAACATCATTATGTTGATCATATCCACTATATGACTCATGCTCGACCTTTCGGTCTCTTGTGTTCCGAGGCCATGTCTGTACATACTAGGCTCGTCAAGTTTAACCCGAGTGTTCTGCGCGTGCAAATCTGGCTTGCACCCGTTGTATGTGAACGTAGAGTCTATCACACCCGATCATCACGTGGTGTCTCAACATGACGAACTTTCGCAACGGTGCACACTCGGGGAGAACACAGTTCATCTTGAAATTCAAGTGAGGGATCACCTTATAATGCTACCGCCGTACTAAGCAAAACAAGGTGCATAAAAGGATTAACATCTCATGCAATTCATAAGTGACATGATATGGCCATGAACTTGTGTTTAAGATCTCCATCTTCTAAACACCGGCATGATCTCCATCGTCACCTGCACAACACCATGATCTCCATCAATGTGTTGCCATTGAGGTTGTGGCGCCAGCCCTGCTTCTACTTCTATTGCTACCGCTTAGCGATAAAGTAAAGCATTACATAGCGCTTAATGATTGACACGCAGGTCATACAATAACTAAAGACAACCCTATGGCTCCTGCCGGTTGCCGTACTCAACGACATGCAAGTCATGAAATTCTATACATCACATGATCATCTCATACATCACATATATCTCATCATGTAATTGGCCATATCACATCACAACATACCCTGCAAAAACAAGTTAGACGTCCTCTAATTGTTGTTGCATGTTTTACGTGGCTGCTACGGGTATCTAGCAAGAATGATTCTCACCTACGCATAAACCACAACGGTGATACATAGATTGCTTTTCAACCTTCTCAAGGACCGCCTTTGTCGGATCCGATCCAACTAAAGTGAGAGAAACTGTCACCCGCAAGCCATCTAAGCAACAAGTTGCGTCGAGGGAACCGATCTCTCGTAAGCGTACGAGTAATGTTGGTCCGGGCCGCTTCATCTCACAATCCCGCTGAACCAAAATCCGACCAAGGGAGGAAGCAATCTAAGCATCAACGCCCACAAACCTTTTGTGTTCTACTCGAGATCTCATCGAACCATCAACCTAGCTCATGATGCCACTGTTGGGGAACGTCGCATGGGAAACAAAAATTTTCCTACGCACACGCAAACCTATCCATGGTGATGAGCATCTACGAGAGGGAGAGTGGATCTACGTACCCTTGTAGATCGCTAAGTGGGAAGAGTTAAGAAACACGGTTGGTGTAGTCGAACTTCTTCGCGATCCAAATTGCCGAGCGTCCCGCGATCCAATCACGAACCATCCCACGAACACATCATGATCCGTCCCGCGAACTCATCACGATCCGTCTCACGATCTTGATCACGATCTGTCCCGCGAACTCATCACGATCTGTTCCGTGATCACATCACGAACCGTCTCGCGATCTCGATCACGGTCCTTCCGATCTAGCGCCGAACGGACGGCACCTCCGCGTTCAGCACACGTGCAGCTTGATGACGATCTCCACCGTCTCGATCCAGCGAGAGGAGGTGGAGAGGAGAGAGAGTTTACTGGCAGCGTGACGGCGCTCCGGTGATGGTGGTGGAGCAATTCCGGCAGGGCTGCGCCTAAGCGCTGCAGAAAACCGATCTAGAGGAGAAACTATGCACCGGTGGAACGGGTAGCACGTGGCCGGAAATTCTGTCCAAAAACCACCCAATCCACTAGTATATATAGGAGGAGAGGAGAGGAGAGGCAGCCAAGGCCTTTGGGTCGGCCGAAATAGGAGGTGGGAAGCAATCCTACTTCACCTCCAATCCTAGTTGGAGTAGGATTGCCTCCTATTGGCTGATTTTCCATTTTTTGCTTTAGGACTTTCTATCCTGCGCCATGGGCCTTTGTGGCTGTTTTCCCAGCCCACAAAGGGCTGGTTATTATTCTCCCACAGCCCATGGACCTCTTGGGGTCGAAATACCCCTCTCGGAGGCCTCCCGGTACACTACCCGCACTCCCGGTACACTACCGATGAGCCCGAAACTTTTCCGGAAACCAAACTGGGACTTCCTATATATGAATCTTTACCTTCGGACCATTCCGGAGCTCCTCGTGACATCCGGGATCTCATTCGGGACTCCGAACAAACTTCGGTCACCACCATACATAACTCTACACTATCGAAACGTCACCGATCCTTAAGTGTGCAGACCCTGCGGGTTCGAGAACTATGTAGACATGACCGAGACACCTCTACGGTCAATAACCAATGGCGGGACCTGGACGTCCACATTGGTTCCTACATATTCTACGAAGATCTTTATCGGTCGAACCTCTATGTCAAGGATTCAGTTAATCCCGTATAACGTTCCCTTTGTTCTTCGGTATGTTACTTGCCCAAGATTCGATCGTCGGTATCTCCATACCTAGTTCAACCTCGTTACCGGCAAGTCTCTTTACTCGTTCCGTAATACAAGATCCCGCAACTAACAATTAGTCACATTGCTTGCAAGGCTTATTGTGATGTTGCATTACCGAGTGGGCCCCGAGATACCTCTCCGTCACATGGAGTAACAAATCCCAGTCTCGATCCATGCCAACTCAACAGACACCATCGGAGATACCTGTAGAGCACCTTTATAGTCACCCAGTTACGTTGCGACGTTTGATACACACAAGGCACTCCTCCGATATCTGTGAGTTGCATGATCTCATGGTCATAGGAACACATACTTGACATGCGGAAAACAGTAGCAATAAACTGACACGATCATATGCTACATTTGTAGTTTGGGTCTTGTCCATCACATCATTCTCCTAATGATGTGACCCCGTTATGAAATGACATCTCATGTCCATGGCTAGGAAACCTTAACCATCTTTTGATCAACGAGCTAGTCTATTAGAGGCATACTAGAGACATGGTTTTGTCTATGTATCCACACATGCATCTAAGTCTCCGATCAATACAATTATAGCATGGATAATAAACGATTATCATGAACAAGGAAATATGATAATAACTAATTTATTATTGCCTCTAGGGCATATTTCCAACACCGGATGGCCTCCTCATGAAGTTCTTCCAGACCTTCTGGAATGTGATTAAGCCGGAGGTAATGGCCCTTTTCGAGGAATTCTATGTGGGCACCATCGACCTCTCCCGGATCATCTATGGGCTCATCACCCTCATCCCCAAGGTGGCTGGGGCCTCCCACATTCACCGGTTCTGGCCCATCACGGTGATCAACGTGATCTTCCGTATTCTGGCGAAGGGGTACGCCAATAGGGTGACCCTTCTGGCCGACCGCATCACCCATCCTAACCAATCTGCCTTCATCCAAGGCCGATTTATCTTGGATGGCGTCCTGGTCTTCCATGAGGTCCTGCACGAGGTGTGCACTAGGCGACAACGTGCGGTCTTCTTGCAGATCGACTTCCACAAAGACTACGACACTGTTTCTTGGTCCTTCCTATGGGAAGTCCTCCGCAAAGGCTTTGACGACCGGTGGGTCACCCGAGTTATGCAGATGGTGTCCTTTGGTCGGACTGTAGTTAACATCAATGGGGAGGCCGGCCCCTACTTCCCCACGCTCTACGGGGTTAGGCAGGGTGACTCTTTCTCCCCCTTCCTATTCAACATGGTGGTCGATGCCCTTGCCACCATCCTAGATAAGGCTAAGGTGGCGGGCCATATCCGTGGTGTGGTACCACATCTAGTGGGAGGGGGAGGGGTCTCCCTCCTTCAATATGCTGATGACACCATCATTATGGTGGAAGGCTCGCACGAGGACATTGCCAGCCTTAAGTTCCTGCTTCTATGCTTCCAGCAGATGTCCGGGCTTAAAATCAACTTCAACAAAAGTGAAGCTATGGTCCTTGGTTACTCACCGGAGGAGTCCCAGTGCATTGTGGACCGCCTCAATTGCCAGCTTGGGTCCTTCCTGACCTCATACCTGGGGGTTCCCATTAGTGATTCTCGCCTCTCCGTCACGGTGTTACGACCCACTGTGACTAAGCTTTAACACCGAATCGAGCCCTGGCAGGGACGTTGGCTGTCCAAGGCCGCCAGGACTATGCTCATCAACTCCTTGTTGTCCAGCCTCCTCCTATTTCTGATGAGCTTCTATAGTCTGCACGAGACCCTGCACCATGAAATTGCCAAGTATCAGTCTAGATTCTACTGGGCTGGTGAGGGTGATAAGCAGAAATACCATATGGTCAGTTGGCCTGACATTTGCAAACCTCGCGACTAGGGGGGTCTGGGGATCATGGCATCCAAACGCATGAACATTGCGCTGCTGACCAGATGGCTGTGGAGAATCGCCAATTGAGATGGTGGTCTATGGCTGGATGTCGGGGGGATGACCCCCGGGTACCCCAAAGATGGTGAGTCGGACGGGGTGCCCGCCCGGGCCAACTGCTCTACCCAGCCTGCTGCCTGGCCGGCTGCCAGCTGCGCCTGCCAACCGGCTGGCCAGAGTCAACCGCGACGTCCCATCGGACACGACGCAGACGAGATGGTCGTACCTGCGCACTGCTGAGCGATAGTGGCGGACCATAGCGTATGTCATATGTCACCTCGGATGACATATGGTATAGTGTAGTTGGTGGTGTGGTAGGTGGGAGGCGGCCCACCCACCATGCCTACTCCTTCACTATATAAAGCCGCCACCACTCACACACTCGGGGGGGGGGGATGATTCCCATCCATCCATACCCATTCACGCACAGGAGCACAAGCTACACACCACGCTCCCTAAACTAGCTAGCTCTCTCCTACTGCTACTTCTAATACAGCTCTAGGAGCAACCCTGTACTGATATATACCACATACATACAGACATGCAGGAGTAGGGGTATTATCTCTCCGGAGAGCCCCGAACCTGGGTAAACCATTGCGTGCTATTCGCGTACCCGTCCCGGATCATCCACGACAGCCTTGCTCTCACCTCGATAAGCCTACCTGTGGCATCTGTCGTCTCGCGAGACCCCCCGTCATGAAACCACGACACTTGGCGCCCACCGTGGGGCAAGCTGCTGCTGGTTCCGCGGTCCGAACGGGACCATCTTCGTAATCTCTGTCGTCTCTCCGGTCGCGCTCGAGGGCTCGACATCAACTCGCCCCGGGGCGGCCGCGCGGAGCAGTACGTCCTCGTCGTTAGCCTCGCCCTCTTCGTCATCACTACTGCAACGCCGTCCGTCCGTCCGCGTGCGTGCCACGCGCGCGACGTCGCTTCTGTCGGCCGCATCCATCCACGGCCGCGCGTCCGCTCCCCTCCGCGCTGCGTGTCGCTCCTCTGCTCATACGCTTCCCGTGCGATGGCTAGATGCAAGCCAGGCACATCCCGGATACTGGCCAATGGCCATTCACTACGCCTACACCCACCATACGCTTGCTCGCCTTTGTTCTCCCCTGCACGCACTTCGTTGCCGCCTATGGCCCTGCAGGTCGTCGTGCTCGCGTCCTCTGCTCTGTCCGATTGCTGCCTCCTCCAGCAACGCTGCTGCACTGCGACGGCCGCGCGTCCCTAGCCCGCACGACGTCCGACGACCCTAGCGCTGCCTCCATGCGCTCCCCTACTAGTGTTGCTCCTCCTCGTGCCTCTGCCATTGCCGCCTTCCTCCGCTCCGTCCAGCGCCTCCGCCTGAAGCCTCCTCCGCCCGCAGGACCTCGGCCGGCTCCGGCTCACCGCTCCCTGACCGCCGTCTCAGTGCCCCGGGGCCGGCTGCTTCCCTCTGGCTGGCCTCCCTGCGTCTGGCTGCTGCGCTTCTTGCCGCACGCGCCCCGCTCCGGCCTCTGCGCGGACCAGCGGCCGGGTGCCCCGCTCTTCACCGGCTCACCACGGCCGGCTCCGCCTCAACCGCAGGTCGGGTCCGCTCGTGGCCGCCTGCTCCGCAGCCCGCAGCCAGCCGCCCCCCGCGTCGCCCCGCAGTCCGCACGCCGCCCCCGTAGGGTGCTGCCGTGGCCTCCTGCCCCGCAGCCGGCCGCCGGCTCCCTCTCGCGTCACCCCGGCTGCGGCTCCTCCCACCACCCGGCGCCCGACCTCCCGGGTCGCCCCCGCTGGCTCTGCCCATCCACCTGGCTCCGCTTCCCCAAGCCGGCTTCGCCGCTTCGCCCCGCGGGCCCCGCTCGTCGCCTCCGCTCCTGGGCGACTCCCGCGCCATGCCGCCTGCCGGCTACGCCGTGGCCGGCCGCTCGTGCAAAAGGGAAAAGGCTGGCTCCCTAGCCGGCTGCTGCTGATTTTTTTTTGCGTACAAGCAAAACACGTGCATGCACGCACGGTCGGCTGCTCGGCTGCGTGCCTAGCCGGCTGCTACGGTCGACTGCCCGCGTCGACGCTCGGCCCTTCGCCGGCTCCCGCCTCACCTTTACCCTGCACGCCCGGCTTCGCCTCCTCCCGTGCCGCTCCGGCCGGCTCGACGCACCGGCCGACTCCCGAGCCCGGCCACATTGCCCGCTGGGGCCGGACCCGTTCGCCTGCCCGCTTCGCCGCCTAGCCGGCTGAAGGACCAGTCCGACTGCTCCCTCTCCGTGACCTGGCCCGTCCGTCCAACCGGTCGGGGCGTCCCTCGAGCGCCCGGAGGCTCGGGCCGCCTGTCGGCGATCGCCTCCGACCCGACTACGATAAAAAGCAATGTGAGCTCACATCCGCCTATCTTTGCACCGCAAACACAGATAACCCCGAGTGATGCTCGGGGGTATCCCCGCATTTTTTCTAGCTGCTTAGCTGTTCGCCTCGGGCCCAACTAGTGTTGGCTCGGAGGCTGGTCGATTGGCCTGTGACGTTCGTTCCCGCAGACGGCCCAGTAGCGTGCACGATACCGATGGCCCACTCTTTGTCTCAGCTACAGACCGCAGCGCGGTTGTCCCGCTAGCAAGAGCAAAAGCTAAAGGTCACCCACGCGAAAAACGTCCGGGAGTAACGGTTCGGGCGACCCGACCGTTTGCTTTATTTGTAACTGCTCAGTTAAATCCGCTCCCCGGAGTCCGAGTACTGTACACCCCGTTCCGCGGCCCCACTCTCAGCCACAGACCGGCTCCCGACTGTCCGGCTAGCGAAAGCACAAGCCAAAAAGCGAAGGGGACACGAAAGACTAAAGGGGGCTCGGACGAAACCGGGTCGGCACCCTCCGCACAAAACTTCCATGCTAAAACAAAAAACATCCGACATATCTACACTTGCTAACTTGCCTTTTGCACAATCATTTCCATGGGGAACCCTCCTCCTCGCCCGGAGGCTCGGAGGCTACACCCAGTGGGTGTGCCGGGTGCGCTGGCACGCCTCGCTGGGAAGGCGACTCACCGGCTACAGGCTCGCGGCCGGCTGCCTCTGCTACATCGACTGCAAAAACCCTCCTCCCGACTCTTCGAGTCGCCCAGAGGCTCGAAGGCTATACCCAGTGGTTGCGCTTGCGCGCCCCCACTGGAAAAATGCCACGCCGGTTGCCGGCCCACCGCCGGCTGCCATCGGGATCATCGACGCCGCCATCTACCCTAACGACTGCTGAAACCCTCTGCCTGACTCTTCGAGTCGCCCGGAGGCTCGGAGGCTACACCCAGCGGGTGCGCTGGCGCGCCCCCGCCGGAGGCAAGCCGCGCCGGCTGCACGCCCGCATCCGGCCCTCATCGACGACTTCTGCAACAACAACAACGACGACGAAAAACCTCCGCCCAACTCTTCGAGTCGCCCGAAGGCTCGGAGGCTACTCTCAGGGGGATGACCCCCGGGTACCCCAAAGACGGCGAGTCGGACGGGGTGCCCGCCCGCCCGGGCCAACTGCTCTACCCGGCCTGCTGCCTGGCCGGCTGCCGGCTGCGCCTACCAGCCGGCTGGCCAGAGTCAACTGCGACGTCCCATTGGACACGACACAGACGAGATGGCCGTACCTGCGCACTGCTGAGCAATAGTGGGGGACCATAGCGTATGTCCACCACGCAGCCGGCAGCACGCAGGCAAACACACCAAACGCACAACTAATTAAACAAAGCATGCGGCGAAAACCACGTGCATGGGACATGCACCCGACAAACCAGCCCAGTAAAACAACAATACAAGAACTGAACCCAGCCTAGTGAAACAACAATACAAGAACTGACCAATAGTACGATCGACGGGACGCTTTTCGAGCCGAGCTACATCCCCTTGAGAATAAACATCGGCAAAAATAACACCCCTCGAAACACCACGGCCTGCAAACCCAACCAAAAAAATAAACAGATGAGCCATGGTAAAACCAGTTTCATACAAAGAAACAACAAATAAGACATGGACAAAGCGATCGAAGAAC
Organism: Hordeum marinum; assembly: GCA_022496015.1. Lineage (NCBI taxonomy): Eukaryota > Viridiplantae > Streptophyta > Magnoliopsida > Poales > Poaceae > Hordeum > Hordeum marinum. Next base: position 292,016,385 of record CM039676.1, read on the forward strand.
CACCCCAAGGCGCCGCAGGTAGATCGAAAACTCCAGCCGCCGACGGAGAAACACCCGTCCGAGAACAACTACCATGACGGCCACCAGAACCACAACGTCCGACGACCCAAGAACGTACTCCACGAGGACAGCCCGTTCGTCACGGGACATTAACAGAAACCAGAGGAGAAACCATCCGATGCAGCTAAATGGACAGCACCTGGAGTACTTATAAGGCGCAGGGGAAGAAAAGTAAAGGAGAGGAAAGAGAAGCCACTTCCATCACTAAAAGAGTGACCAGGATCGTGGCGAAATGAACGTGGAAACACAGCAAGATGGACATATATATAGCCAACTCCACGTCGTATACGTGTCTTGCTGCATGAAAACACGTGCTAATGTAATTACGGGTGGCTAATTACGTGTAGGTTTCTTACCCGCCGGTGGACACACGCATGCATGGGTCGCTCTAGAAAACAACACGACGAAGACGGCAGCAAACCCACGTCGGCATGGAAACTTCCAGCGTGGGCGCGCGTGCATGCACATACGGTTAACAATGGGACCCACCTGTCTGAACGGAGGTAATATCATGGGAACAGCAAAGCCCCGCAAAATCGCTAGATCCACAAGCAGGAGTCGACATCACGTTGAGAAAATTTCCACTGCAGCCGCTATGTTCACACGAGAACGTACCACCCCACATCCCAATTTAATGCATTTTCTCATACTACTTAGAACAAAACTCTTCAACCTGGGAGTTATTATTGCTAAATTAGTCAGGGCCAACCGAGCTGGTGCACAGCGATGAAACGCCAGTACCAGCAGCCTCCGGTCTCAGCCAGAACTGATTGTGCCTCTCAATCTTCTGTTTTCATATAGCTTCACCGAACTTCCATACACCGATTGATTGACTGTACGCCTGCTGTTCTCAACCGGGCCTCTGAATCTCCTCTGTTTTCACCTTTGCCAGTCGAAGTAATTTCAGGAAAGACACAGAGGAGCTCTCATCAGCCGATTATACGATATATAAAACAACCTACACCAGCTGCTGAAACTCAGTCAGAGTCGTCATCAACCCATTCATCCATATCCGGGGGCCCCCAATAGTACACTGTTAGCGGGGGCAGTCTCCACCTACAACAGATAACCAATCTCAGCATACATCACCCACGCATATATCATGTAAAAAATAAGAAAGTACTGTAAATCATCGACACAGACGAGGACATGTCTAAGTCCCAAACTGCTTACAAGCGCGACTCTCAGATCGACAGAATACCTGTTGTTCAATAATGTATCGCATTCGCCAGGGGGGCGCTCAGCTACTATCAACTCTGCAGCAACCGTTGCCCCGTCCTTGGGTCTCTGGATGAGTGCCTGTTCAGCAGCAATGCGCAGATACATTGATGTTAACTTGGGTGAAGCAGCTAAAACGTCCTGAGGCAGGCGGGTACCTGAACTAACCTTGAGGATGACTGGTCTATGCTCATGCATTGCAACCTCCATGTTGTCCAGGAGCATCGAAGTAAGCTGAGAATGGATAAAAAGTTAAAACCATAAGCTCCACAAAGTTAAGGGGAGCTAATTCAGGGATGAGAACTGATTTGCCGTATACCAAAAGTAGACTGCAAGGCTGAATGGACAGCAAGTCAGGTAGAATAGTGGATGTGAAAGGGAAAGGGGAGAGGAGGGGTGGAGGAAGGGAAGGATTTAGGTAAAGAGGAGCAGGGAAGCAGTGGATACAACATCGCTCACTAAGCGGCCAAAAGTCGATATTTTTCTATGCTGAATGTTTTTTTTACTTCGTGTGACCTAAAGAGGTCAAAATATTCTCCCGACAGACATATGAACATGTAACCCATTAAAAGTATAGACAAGAGTTGCTGGCATTTGGCTCTCCCATCAAAATTACTCATTGCTGTTCATCACTTTCTTCAGCTCAATGCAGAGAGGGCCTTAAGTAAGGAGACTGCCTACTGTACTAGCGTGCATTTCTCTCCAGATGGATGATACTATAACACTTGTATGCAGACTACAATGTTGATACCTTCTTGCTAAGACATACTTAGCATCAGCAAGCAGTTTGAAGCCTAATACTAATAACATCATAATATATTGTGAAATTATTCAAGGAAAATCTACTTATATGACATTGGCATTCATCTATCCAACTTAAATATTTTAATATAGACCAATAGCTAAAGTTTCAAAAGTTTGCCTACACATATCCCAAAAATGGCACATATTTGTCTCCGGAGTACTTATCCATCATAAACATCCTAAATTTTAACTAGGTGCAAAGCAATTATAATCACAAAAAACTTATCAAACCCGTTTGTATTTATTTGCGTAAAATTTCTAAAACCGTCAAAATTTATCTCGCAATTTCTCTAGACCTCCCTCCAAAAGTTATGAGAACCCAACCCACCAACCCATAACAGAAACAAATTTAAAATCAGGACAAAAGAAAAAAAAGACTAGGACTGGCAGTGGCAAGAACGGAAGTGCATTATTTTATGGCAGAATGGATATTGTACACATCCGTGGTAGCATAAACATTTACCCTCCAAAAAACAATACCTGTGCTGTAGAGTGCAGAACAACTCCATCAAGTTGATTAAGGATATCACCAACCTCAACGCCCCCACAATTTGCAGATGATGCTTCAGGAATCTATGAAATATATGTGATTAACAGATTAAGTCAATGCAAGCCAACAACAGAGAAAGAGCAAGCAGAACACAACAACCTGAAATCCTCGGATCATTTACTGAACAGTGTCATCTCATGCTAGTTATCTTATCAAGTGTCGCAACAAAAGTAATTGCAGTTGATTAAAAGGGAAAGAGTTAAAAAAAAAGTGGCCTGGGTGTCGGGCCGTGGGTTGGAGAGTTGAAGGGTGGATAAGTACCATGTCCACAAAAACTCCAGAAGGTGGCTTAGAGAACTTATGGCATATTTCCTCCAGTCTGGCTGATTCTAACAAGTGAAGGGAACGACCCCTTATTCCAAGCCAAGGTTGTTTGACTTCCCTGCACCCACCACAAAATTTGGTCGCATGCATTAATGCTTGGTCATAACAAGTACTTCTAAGTAAGCACCTCATATATAATATGAATTATGCTAGAAGGTGAAGAAAATCTGATAAGTTGAACACAATAACTTACCCATATGCTTTGAAGTGTCTCAGGCATCTCCCAACAATCTGAACTGGCAAGAAGGGTGTGGTTCTCTCGTCTATGAAATTCATCCCAAGAATCCTTTTCTCTAAATCCACCAGAAGCCCCCCAATGAAAAAATTCTGGAATAATGATATAAATAATTGAACATGAACAAGTATTCATTAAATGAGATCCATAAGAAACACACCCGTAGAAATATGAGCACTTGCGGAGCTTTACTTTCTATATCAACACAGAGCAGAAGCAGAGCTCACCAAGACTAGTATTCCTTTTAAATAAACTTTTACCTGCTCAATTTGGCAAGTGCTAAGCATGAGTTCATCGCAATCTAGCTCGCAAACTGCGCGGAGCGTCTCCCTGCGTTTCATCTGCAGCCTTCCAGACTCGAATTTCCTGGCAACAGCAACCACCGGACTAGGCGTCAGGAAATAAGAGTCCGGGAGGTCCTGAGTATCACCGCGAGGAGATTGGCTCGCGCAATGGTAACAATGGCGACATCATACAGCAAGTCGTACATGAGCAACCGCCCCTCGACAGGCTTCTTGTTATGCATGAGCACCTCGATCTGCAACCCTCGCCAATCAATCAGCACATTATTATGAAGAAACAGAGGAACCGATGGAGGCAGGCAGGTAATGGTGCTGGCTGCTGACCTTGAGAGCGTGCGGTTCGTGCACCTCGGTGTCGCTCTCGGGCTTCCTGATGAGAGCTGCAGAGGTTATGATCCAGGTGGCAGAGGCCTCATGGGCGACCACCGTGCCCGTGCAGGCGAAGGTGGACGGAGCATCCCCATCTGTCCAGTTCGCAATTGCTCTCGTGAGAGGCAATATAATGTAATAGATCGCACGCACATCCGCAAAGGCAACAAGAAATTACCTACCAGTGGAGGCGGCTATGGAGACGACGGACTTGGACACGCTGAGCGCCGCGTCCCTCGCTCTCAAGCCCTCCGCGCTGAAATCGTCGTCGTCGTCGTCCGAGTTGTTCCCCTCCTCGTCGTCGGAGGAGGAGGGGGAGGAGGGAGGGCAAGCGGGCTTCGGCGTCGGCTCCGGCTCCGAGTCAGCGCCATTGCCGAACAGCAAGGACACCACGCGGTTAGCTGCTAGGTCAGAAGGAAAGCAAAAAATAATTAGTAAGTAAGCAGTAGGCTCGCGGCGCATCGAAGCCCCGCCTCTGTACCTACCATTGGCTAGGCATTAATTGCTGTTCCACTTCTTCCTCCCGATTTCTCTTCTTCGGCGGAATCTCCTCTCCTCTCCCTTGTCGCCGGCGGCGGGTCGTGGTCGGAGCTTGGAGCAGAAAGCGGCCCCTTTAATGGCAGCCATATTAACAGAGGCGTCATTTGGCTCCTTCTGACCCGTCGAATCTCTGCCGCCCAGATCACGCGCCAGAGCATCTCAACCATCCAAACCCACCTGACCCACCCCCAGTCCAACCCGGTGAGCCTCTTTGCTCACACGTCCGCCGACCCCGCGCGATCCGCCGCCGTCGCCGCCCCCCTTCGACCTCAGCGCGTACCTTGCTCTCTCCGCCCCGATCGGCATTGATTTTCAGGTATGGGCTCTTAACAATCCCCACCTCGGCACCTCCCCCGCCCAAAAGAATACCAACTTTTCGCACATCTCTTGCAGATGGAAGAGACATCAACCAGCGAAACCACCTCCGGCGTCGATGAGCTATGCGCAGGGGACTTCTACAATCTTCGCGGCGTTGACGACGACACAAAGGCGAGCAAGAGACGGCAGCTGAGGATGAGGGAGGAGCGGATCCAGAACAGGCGCTTAAAGAAGCAACGCAAGATAAGGGAGGCCGAGGAGACCGTGGAGAGGGCCCTCAAGCTAAGGGAGAAACTGCGCCAACACAGGCTCGATTTCGAGGCGTCGGTGAAGGGCAGAGAGGAGGAGTACTACTACAGCCCTCGGTGGAGGAGGGCGGTCCCTCTTGGTGGGCAATTCTCCTCCAGTTGTTCTTGTCTTCCTTCTTTCAAATATACAAGCTGTTCTTCAATTCATAACAACTTGGTTGCTATGTATACCAACTTATTGCAGATAAGGTCAAAGAACCGTTGCCAGGTGATTTGCTTCTCTTGCCATTTTACTTGTACCTGCATATGAAGAAGGAACAAGTTTGGTTTATCCTCTAGCGCTCCGCATTTAGTGAAGGGTGTTGCCTTTTGATCTTTTAAGATTTTGAATGGATTTCGTATCACTCGATGGATGAGTTCGGGAGAGTATCTGAGCTCAAGCGTACTAGTTGGAGAGTCGAGGAACTCGCATTACAGCTTGCTAAGTCTATTGTTGGACTTGAGTCATATTCAGGTGACTAACCTTTATTTCAGCATGTTATTATTTGTGTTAAGCAGTAGTAGTAGTATTAATTTTTACTATGCCATCCCTTCAATTGTTATTTACTATGCCACAACAAGTTCTATTTCTGTTCCCTGCAAAAAACAAGCATCTTTTCTCTTGCTCCGGAACTGTTGTTGAGTTTCGGATGGTTATTGGTTATGTGGTAACATCTGCAAGTTTAGTTAAATGGCCACACCAAGATAAGCAGGCTGATCAACTTAAGGTTGCTGCATTCTTTTGCTCTCTTCCTTATCGTATTATTATTATTATTACCTAAAGAGTCAACTTACTTTGGTATCTGATAATTTTTCTAGATCAATGTACATTTACCAAGTGGAGAAGTACTCGAGGGCTCAGTCTCAAATGCCAATTTTTCTTACAACGTATGTGTGGTTAAAGTTCCTTCAACTTTGCAGCTGCCAACGAGAAGTTTCAGTGCTGACACTAGAATTTTCAGTTTTTATGAGCGCCATTCGAAAGATGTTGTAGCTTTAGGCCGTCTCTGTAAGCCTTGGAGCCTGAACGCTGCTTTGGGAAAACTGGTTCCAAAAGGAAGCCAGTTTGATTGTGAAGAGCTTCTTGTTTCATCTTGCAGGATTTCAAAGGTAATCCAAACGACTGAAGTCATTATGCAAATTGATATCTGAAAAAACAGTTATATAGTTTACTAAAAGACATTTATTGCAGATTTGCTGCGTTTGGTTCCTTATTTGAGCACCATTCATAGAACTGTAGCAACCTTGATCTTAGTTTTTTGTTGCATATCCATAACTGATATTGGAAGGACATTGTAGCATCCCATGCATTATGGCAACATCCCATATGAACTTGTTCAAAAAAACTGATTATACACCAAGTTTTCAAACCCATTAATCATGACCAATTAATTATTTGGCTAAATTATGTATAACTGCATAATTTCTTGCCAAACTATGAAGGACCTGTTTTAAGTAATTTCATAAAACCACCTATTCCATTTTATTGTTTCAGAAAACCACTCTTTAAAAACTGACAGCTGTGGCCCACCTCTCAGAGTCTCAGTAGCACAAGGAAAGAAACTGGGTGCTAGTTTTCTGGAACTTTGTTGTTCATGGATGGGAGGCAACTGCCACTGTCATGTGCTAAACTGGTTAAAGGTCCGGAGACCAGGGATAGAGCACTCATCCTCATCTAGGGCTGTCAGGGCTCAATCCCTGAGAGGCTCGGAGGTTTTGTTAGTGTCTTTTGATTAATTATGGCTTCATTATAAAATATAAAGGAGTACTTCACGTTCCTTTTATATGGAATTCTTGACTTGATGGCTAAGAAACTAATCTCCAACTTAAAACGAAATATCTCTAATTGAAAGGAAACTATTCTCATCTCTTATCTATGTTTTATTAACTATTTAGATATGTATCGTTAACTTTCACAATACAATCCTTATCTCTTTATTTGATTGGATGAGATTATGATCTATTGGCTATAGCTCCACCTGCTACAGTATGCGTGAACACTGAGCATCATTCTTCCCATAGCTTGGGGTAGGAGCCGGTTTGCCCATGACTGCCACTATTCTAAAAACCATGGTTCTCTGAAAGTGTGCAAAAGGTTGTTGTCTTGTGAAACTGCTCATTAAGAGTGGTTCCTTATAGTTTGGCAAAAAAAGGTGTAATTTTAAGAAACTTACTTAATTGTTTTGATACTACAGTTTAAGCACTGGGTATTGAACTTAGAATTTTGTTAGATAGCGACTCCTTAGGAATTAGTGTGATCGTCCCATAGTTCAGCTTGAAGTTACGGTGCCTTTCCACCTTTAGAGAGAACAGTTTGTACCAGTAGTTCTTGTATGGAATTTCAGAAATTTCTTGCAAAAGAAAATGGTGCATCATTCCTATAGCAGTATCTAGATACCTGGTTCTCAATTCAGATTCGCTATGCCTGACGAATCGGATTCAATAGGGGTACACATCTCCGATTTGAGATTTGCAAATCGGAGAAGGGGTTTGTGAACCCGACGATTCCAATTCGCCAACTCTAGCATGCAGCGTATTTCTCTCTTTATGGAGATGAGCTCAGTAGGTGGGCCACATATTTTATTATACATCTGATTCATGCCTAACAAAAGAACAGCCGCCAGGCCCACTAGAGAATGGGAACCTAATCTGCTGGGTTCACGTCCATACTTCCTAGTCCTTGTGATCCCCGGTGCTACACAGGCACAAATCTTTGGCTGCATTTGGCATTGCAGTGGATTATGGTAATCCAGCGTATCTAACCAGCTTTTGCCTGTTTTGGCGTTTGTTTAGCCAACTTATGTCTAATTCCATGACTATTTCCCACATCCGTTTATAAAATAAGCACAGCACAGTCCAGCAACCGCAAATTGAACCTTCTTCTACCCCGACACTGCAGGCACACATTGTAGATCCAATCTAGTTCTTGTAATCCGTAACCTCGCATCAATGTACACATGGCCGAATGTAGTGCTATTACCCATCATGAGGGCCTGAACCTGGGTACATAATTGTCTCCATCATCTCTGAAGTCTACGACGGTGTCCCCTCATTGCCCGACTCAACACCTAAATTGTATGTATACCTTCCTGTACAGGATCGGCAGAATTAATCACCAACAACATTCTTCCTTCAGAGATTCTTAGAATTTTTTTGAAAGGACAGCCTGTAGTGTGTTTACCACTGTCTATAGTTAGCCTACCTGCTACCGCAGCTTGCCTGCAAGGAATGTTTGTTTAATTCAAAACATATGAGCATTTATACTGAAGAACTTACCAAAAATTTAATTGGTTACAGTTTCTTATATCACCAAACTCTGTTTTGAATGACTATATTTATTAGTTAAGTGGCCATGTTGAAGTTTGTCAGCTGTTAAATCTGCCGGAGTGTTAAATGTTAGGATTTTTTTTCATAATTGGTCATCCACGCTTGTCACAGTGATAGTTATATTTCTTGCAGAGAGGTGTTGGGGGTCCTCTGATGGATTTTGATGGAAATATCATCGGCATGAACTTCTATGACAAGAAAGAGACCCCTTTCCTTCCAGGTTTCATTGTGTTGAAGTGTTTGCAGCACTTCAACGATTACAAGTATTTTTTTTTTACTTACGTTTTGTTAGAAAGGAAATATCAAGTAGGCTTGCATTTTCAAGCCCATAGTTAGAATCACAATAGTGATTGTCAAAATATGTTATGCGCAATATTGAAGTGACTAGGCTATTCTTAGATGTCTAGTTTTTTTTTCGAAACGGAGGCAAAAGATTTGCCTCGTATATTAATTAAACGGGGAGAAAAGTTTGTTACAAACGGCACACACATAATACGACATGGAGGATTACGCGCGCGTAATAATGATCCCTAATTTCCTTGCTCCGGCCGTGATCTAGAGTTTGGCCTCTTGGTCGATGATGTTTAAAAGGATGGACGGTGGAGCGTTCTTTTGTCAGAAGACCCGAGCGTTTCTTTCGTTCCACACGGTCCAAGACATGAGCATGGTGAGGGAAGCCATGGCCTTCTTGTTGGGGATCCCAGTACCAATCCTGTCAGACCACCACTTCTGGACAGATTCTTTGAGGTGCCAAGTCGAGGTGTCGAGATGATGAAGTCCATATTTCTCCTTGACCAAGCCCCAAAGCCTAAGAGTGAAGCGGCATTTGAAGCGATGTGTTCCGCTTTCCTGCTCACGTTTGCAAAGGGGACAGAGGCCACAATTTGGCCAGCCCCTTTTTTCCAGCCTATCTGCCGTCCAGATTCTATCTTGCGTGGCGAAAAACTTGGCCTTAGGAGGCGCCCACACCCTCCAGAACATGTGCTCCATGGGTGAGAGGACCAAGCCAAGGAGCCTATCTGCCGTCCAGATTCTATCTTGGGTGGCGAAAAACTTGGCCTTAGGAGGCGCCCACACCCTCGAGAACATGTGCTCCATGGGTGAGAGGACCAAGCCAAGGAATTGGGCCTTGTAGGCGGAAGAGCAGAGTAGTGCCCACTCGTTGTCTGCTTCCAAAGAATGGTATCTTCAGTGAGATCATCTAGTTGGACCTCATTCACCAGCGCCCATAAGGTGGAGAACTGACAAATGTGTTCAGCGAAGACAACCGTTGTGGTCTTGATCCTGAGGATCCAAGCGTTGTCTTTGAGGGCCTCCCGCACCTTCCATTTTTTTCTGGAACATGCCTCGAAGATGAGCGAAGCAACGTCCTTGGGCTTACACCCGTGTAGCCACAATGAGTCCCAGAACGGCGTCTTGGCCCCATTTCCCACGGTGATAGTCGTTGACGCATAGAAAAAGTCCAAGTCCTCCTCATCGCACGGGTTCCCCAAGCCAACCCACAGCTTGTGAGGGTCCGTCCATTCAAACCAGGGCCATCTCAACTGCAGTGCACGAGAAAATTTGTCGGTGTTGAGCACTCCAAGGCCTCCGTACTCCAGCGGACGGCACACAAAATTCCAGTTTACTTTGCAAATGGCACCCGTGTCATCTTGTCCGATCCGGATCAAAGAAAGGCCCACTCTAGCTTGTTGATGTTGTGTAAAATGGTAGGCGGATGGCCAAAGACGTGATGAAGTAGACCAGGAGCGAAGAGATGACCGACTTAACCAGTGTCTTGCGCCCAATGGTGGTCATGTTCTGGCCCTCATACATCACCAATTTGTTCACAGCTTTATCCTCGAGGAATTGAAAGTCTACTGTTCTCAGCCTCCAGACGGACAGGGGGAGGCCCAAGTATCTGAGAGGGAATGCCGTCCTCTTCGCCGGTAGACTATGAAGGATGCGCGCAAGGTCTAGGTGGTTGCATCTGATGGGAACCACAGAGCTCTTGTGGAAGTTGGTGTGTAGTCCCGTGACCTCCCCGAAGTCACGCAAGATGCCTGAGAGATTGTCAATATCCTTTTTGATAGGTGCCATGAAGACAGCCGCGTCATCCGCGTACAACGAAGTACTCACCATAGCTCCTCGGCCACGAACCTTGTGTAGCGGTCCCTTTTTTGTTGCAATCTTGAGCAGATGTTGAAGGGTGTCAATAGCAATGACAAAGAGTATCGAGGATAGGGGGTCCCCTTGTCTGAGGCCTCGCTCGTGCTTGATAGGCCGACCTGGCACTCCATTGAGCAGAATCCGCGAAGAGGAAGTGCAGAGGAGGGCCGCCACTCAGTCCCGGAACTTGGACGGAAAACCCCACCGTCGCAAGAGGTCGAGAATGTAACCCCATCTGACTGAGTCGAAGGCCTTACGAATGTCCAACTTGAACAGGAGGGTCAGAGTCTTGCATTTGTGCAACCTATGGGCCATGTTCCGCACACACATGAAGTTGTCATGAATACTTCTCCTTTTGATAAAGCGCTCTGGGCATTGGAGATCAGATTGTTCATGTGCGGCGCGAGCCTCCTTGAAAGAATTTTTGCAATAATTTTGGAGACCGCATGGATAAGACTGATTGGTCTGTAGTGGCCAATCCCCTCGGCACCCTCTTTTTTGGGCAAGAGCACCACATCGGCGGAGTTGAACCAGTGTAGATTGGCCGTATGGAGGGTGTCAAAATGATGGATGACCCTCATCATGTCAAGCTTGATAATATCCCAACATTTCTTGAAGAAGATCCCCGTGAAACCGTCAGGGCCTGGCGCCTTATCGCTTTGCAGGTCATTAATTGCTTCACTGACCTCCTCCTCTGAGATTGTGGCATCGAGCTCGTGAAGATCAAGCACTTCAATGTTGAGCTCCTCCCAATTGAAATCCTTAGAGGCTATGCCCCCTTTTTTCATCACATTGGAGAAGTGGTCTAGGACAAGCTTCTCCTTTGTGTCGTGCTCGATGACCCAACCTTGATCTAGCTTGATCCGATGAATATGGTTCTTCCGCCGCCTCGCATTAATACGGCGGTGGAAGAACTTGGTGTTGGCGTCCCCTTCCCGAAGGTTAGCAATCATCGCATTTTGTTTCTTCCATGCCCTCTCCAGCATAGCCAAACTAACCACTCTTCTTTTCAGCCGGGTCCTGAGGTCGTGTTCCTCGATGGAGAGCCGGCGACTCTCTTTAGCGATATCTAGGCGGGGGATCACCATCAGAGCCGCATGAAGGTGTACCTTTGCCTTGGAGAAGAGGCCCCTGCTCCAAGTTGAAAGACGTGTCGCCACCTTCTTGAGCTTATGAAAAAGATTTGATAGGGCTCAGAGTGCGTAATAGGCTCATTCTATGCATGCTGCACCAGCTCCATGAAGCCAAGCAAAGCTGTCCAGAAGTTTTCAAACTTGAAGGTTTTAGGCTGTCGTGGCCCTTTATCATCAGCAAGCAGCAGCGGACAGTGGTCGGAGAGCGAGGAGGAGAGGGCATGCAGCAAGTGAATGCTGAAGGTGGTGTCCCATTCAGCATTGCAGAAGAAGGAGTCAAGTTTGCACAAGGTCGGATTGGCTCTCTCATTGCTCCAAGTGAACCTTCTATTTTGTAGGTGAATCTCTTTAAGATCACAGTTTTGCAACGTCGCCCTAAAGCGATTAATCCTACTACGGTTGACCCACCTTTTATTTTTGTCTCTAGCCTTGTAGATTTGGTTGAAGTCGTCAGCCACCAGCCAGGGCATGCCGTTCGACGATTTTTGGCTGATGAGCTCAGCGAAGAAGTCATCTTTGCGCGCGGATTCGGAGGGGCCGTAGACGGTAGTAAGCTTGTACTGCACCTCGGTGCCTCGGACGCGGACCAATGCGGACAGGCAGTAGTCAGTGATGGAGATGTTCGATATATCGACCAGGTGGTCGTCCCAGAGCATAAGAATGCCTCCACGGGTGCTGTCCGCGGGCCTTTGCGCAAAAATGCGCAGCCTGTTTCCACCTAAGAATGAAGCTGTGAAGATGTCGATGGAGTCCAATTTAGTCTCCTAGAGACACACAATATGACATGAAGAGGCAGCGACGGTGGCGTTGACAGCAGCACGGCGGTCAGGGCAGTTGAGCCCTCGGACGTTCCAACATAGCGCATTGATAGATTGTTCTAACATAACAATACCTGGTACACTTTTGAGCTTGGCCGCAGGCCACACAGAACAGAGTTGCTGCAAGGGCACGCAGCACCTGAAAACTTCCATAGGACCACACAACAGAGGATGGCTAAGACTAATATGGAGAACTAAACAGACCCAGATAACATAACAAGGAACAAGCTCAGATGGAGCCTTGGGTTGCAGCAGCAGGGTCTTCTATCCTGTCAGCATCCAAGGCCCCCTCACCACCATGCATCAGTAGGGCATCTTCAACTCCTGAAGCTTGCACGTCGTCCGGCTTGAAAAGAGCACGCATGGCCGAAAGCATCTCACAGGAAAGCTGGTCCTTGAAGCGCTCCTCAAAGGCCTCCAACGCCTTGGTTGTGACGTCTTCGCCGTCCTTGACGATCCCAAGGCTGCGGCAAACAAGGAACGCGGCCGCCTTAGCCGCCGGAGCTGACGTCGCCCTTGACTTGCCTGCAGCCCTGAGCCTATCGCTAGTCCGCTGGATAGAGATACCGGCGCCTACCGAACGAAGTCAACACCACCCATAGTCTTGTGGTGCCACCCGGCTGGCCTTTGAGACGTTGGAGCAAGGGAGGGCAGCAGAGGCTCTTTCCTATCCGTGAACAGCACCGCCAGCCCGACGCCCGTCGGTTGTAGATTCGCAGCTGCCCGGCGCAGCCGCACTGGCGAGGGTGTGCGCCTGAGCAGCCCGATGGAGATGAGCAGGGGGTGGGCGAGGCCTCGAACCCCGGAGGCCGCAACGGTGACAGAGGCGGAAGCAAGCATGAGGGTGAGCAGAGCTGCAGCGTCGCCGGAGTCGAGGCCAGCAGGGCGGTGGCGGTGGCAGCATCGCCGGAGTCGAGGCAGCATCTTCTCTATATATATAACTCCTGCTTCATCCAGGGGCTCTAGGGGAGCCAAATCCTCTCTTAAAACATGTCTTGGTTGTCAAGAATCATGTAGAAACTATCCGATACAAAAATCAGAGCAAAATCGATGGAGTTATAACTGATTTACTAGCGTCATCGGTCGCTGGTATGAGTGCATGTATGGCCATTTGTGCTCGTACCAATGGTCGCTTTGGACTCCGGCAGCAGTGTCGTCATTTCTTCATATGAACTTGGATTTGATGTTTTTGGACTCGTTGGATTCCTCTCGAAAAGTCTAATCCACCTATGACATTGGATCTTCAATTTGTACACTTTGATAAATGTGAAAACATCAAACACTCCATAGGACCCAAATTTGATGTTGGAACTTCTTTGGTTTGTCCCCCAACTTGGTGCTTTTATGTGCCAAGTTCACGAACATGCCAATACACCTATAAATACCACTAAACAAAGCAAAACTAATAAAAATTAAATTAAATAAAAGTTGTGCAACAAACTTGGTAAAACAAGTAAAGACCGGAAACCATGCATTGTTGACATGAATAAGTGCTAGATGAATAGATATGAGATATTTTGGCACTAAAACATACTCTAAAGAGTATCATAAAATTCACTCGTATATGATCCGCTTCTTCCCACGCCCAGCACCCAACCCCCGCGCCGCCTCCCAGGCGACTCGGGGAACCCTAACCAGCAGCTTCGTCGCCACCCCCCTTCGGCTCCACCCGCCGCGCCGTCGCCCGAGGAAACCGTCGGGCGAAGCCCGCGCGGTGGACGGCGACGGCGGGGCCTCTCATCTCGCGCGCGCGGCGTCGATATCGACGACGTGGGTTCCAGGTGGGGGAGGCTTGGCCCTCGGTGCTTCGTCCCGCCTCCCTGTCGCCAGTCCCTGCAGCGCCTCCTTGGCTGGCGGCTTCCCCGGCCGTTCGCCCGGTCCGGCGGCGCCGGCGAGTCTCCCTTGCCCGACGCGTCGGGGTGGGGTGGCAGGCCCCCTCCTGTTCCTGGTGGTGTGTTTGGTGCGGCTTGGAGGCTGGTCGGCCGCGGTCGCGGCGTCAGCGTGATGTGGGTGCCAGATCTGGTCCGCGCCCGATCTGGCCTGCTGGCTTTGTGTTGGCGGCGATGTAGGTGGCTCCGGCGTGGTGGCGGCGCCGTCGTCATGTTTGAGGTGTTTGGGCCAGAGGATTTGCAGGTCGGCAGCGTGGCCGTTGGATTGCGTGGGGTGTGGAGTCGGGGTTGCTCCGGGCGAAAGCCTGATGACGCGGCGTCCGTGGATGTCGCTTACCCTCTTGGGGGTCGTCGTGGAGCTCTCCTCTCTCCTCAACCTCGGATCTCATCTTCGGGTGAAGACCTTGGCCCTGCGGTGCGGGGTCGGACAACGGCGTCGATCCACGTTGCTTCCCCTCCCGAGGGCGTCGTCTTGAAGATGGTGATTCTATGTGTGCTTCCCCAGGGCTAGACATACACAACATCGTGATTGGCAGCGGTCAATTGGTGATGTGGAGGTTCGGGGTGATGACCTGTTTGGCAACGATGCTGGTGGTGTGCAGTGCAGAGCCGCGACGGGGCTTCGGTAGTCGGCTCTTTCCGGCGTGTCCGACTGGTTTCCTCTTGGTCTCGCTATGGCGTCGCAGAGTCGGAGCTGCCTCGGAAGAGCCTTGGTGGCAACGATGACGGATGTTCGGTGGTCTTCATCAGCACGAGTCATGCTTATTTCTTCTGCTGTTGGGTGTCCTCAAAGTCGGAGGTGTCTTGTCAATGCTCCTGGTGACCAACTGTTTGGCATAGGTTGATGCAGACTTCGTGCAGGTTGTCGTGGTGTGGGCCTCTTCGATGGGGTTTTGCCGTGAAGTCGGAGTCGCTGGCTCGCGGAGGAGTGATGACGATGACACCTGTATTCCGCCTCGACGATGCTCCTCTCTCGATGGCATGTGTGTGGGTCTTGTGTGGATAGTCAGGTTGGCCGGTGTTACCCCTTCGTGGGTTGTAGCGGTTTTCATCCGGTTTTTCATAATTAATCGGGCAATTCTCTTCTTCTTTATTAATGAGATGAGACAAAGCTTTTACCTCAGTTTCGGAAAAAAATTCGCTCCTCCCCCGGCTACGAACTATTGGGGTCTAGCAGTCGCCAGTCATCGGCAGGAACCCGTCCATTGCTGGTGTATAGTTATAGGATCCACTCAGTTACCTCACTCGGGGAAACCAATCGTCATGCTCCCACTCATTAGTGGGAGCGGCGGCGTGTGCATCGACGACTGCAGAGGAGCCAACAGCCTTTGCCCGCTCGAGCTCCTTCTTCATGGACATTTCCACGAGGCATTGCGACTTGAGGTTTGAAGACCGAAGTGATGAAACTTCTCATGGGTGATTGCTCTAGAAGCGTCGTGGGAAGCTGGAGGGAATGCTCTAATCTCTCTCCCACCAGAAAAGTGCTCTTCTACACCCGAGCTCAAATGAGCTCGACTGAACAGTAAATTCAAAAATTATTTTTAAAATGTTAAAAAAAACTGAATTTTTTTAGAGTAAACTTTGACAAAATGTTTAAAAGCTCGCAAAATTTCAGTATGAAATTACATTTGTGGAAGTCGTGATAAAAAAAATTGATGTTTCAAAATGCTTTCAAAAGTAACATTTTTAGAGTTTTGATTTTGTTTTTTTACCACGACTTTCACAAATGTGATTTCACGATGGAATTTTACGAGCACTTAAAATATTTGTCAAAGTTTGCCCATAAAAAAATTCAGAATTTTTTGATCATTTTTTTGAATTTACTGTTCACTCAAACTCATTTAACCTCGGATGCAAAAACATCATGTTGATTCCACCACCTCTATTTATAGCAGAGGGCTAGAAACCGCTATGTTGAAGCCGCACGACAAGCGGAGTTAAGGGAAGCCAAGATGTCAATCGCACGCGTGGGGATCCATACCATCATCATTTTAAACCCACTCAAACACGGTATGTCAGTCGGATTCCTGAAACCGAGGAGATTCCTCTCATAGATCATTTGAAGGGCGTCTCACAGCATGCAGAAGATTTGAGAATATAACATGGCGAGATTCACAACGATGCCACTTGCCTCTTCGAATTCCACTCGGCCAAATTGATCATCCGGCTGAGTAAAGGGACACATCTACTCGGTTGCTAGGTTTGATTCCGAACCAGATAACTCGTACACATAGAACAATGAAATTCCAAATGCATCATGCTCGAATAAATACCGAGTGAAGCGACACACGTTAGAGCATTTACAGCCGGACTTGAAAAATCCAGCCCCTCAAACGTCCGCGGACACTGACCGACACCCCTTAAATCTTACGCCACACATCCACATATAACAAACTCAGAAACTCAAATCCATGCGATCCGTGCATGTCGAAACAAACTGTCTGAATGCCAAAGTTCGAAAGAAAGCAAAGCAAAACAAAGCAAATCATAGTTTAACAAACCGGACATGGCAAAATGAAATCAATGTCCAAGCATGCCCGATGGCCTCTGATCACTCGCTGTGCGACTGCTACGAGAAGATGACTGTGTCCTGCTCCTCCCGAATCCTTGCCGCCAGCTCGCTTGCAACTGGGCATGCTGATCCATCTGAATCCTTGTTGCCTCCTCCGCCTGCATCCGGGCTGCCTCCTCCGTTGCCCTTCAGGCGTTCATCTCTTTTTTCTTGTCCGTAAGCCACTTCTTTACATGCTCATCCAAGCCGGTCTCGTCCGTCAACATGATTTTCGCATCTTCCGCGTTCCGTGCGAGCTGCAACTTCTCCTTCTCGAAATCCATGTCGGCAAATGTCCTGGCCTTCTCGAGCTCCCATTTGATCGCCGCTTCGTGCTTCTCCAACTCAATCTTATCCCTCTCAATTGCAAGCTTCTTCTTCATCCTAGTTCTGTCCCACTCAATTCTTTCCTTTTGCGTTTCCATGAGAAGCTTGTGCCTCTCCTCCTTCTTGCTCTCCCTAGCCGAAAATATGCCCGTCCATGTTGACGACATTTTGGTAGTTGCGGCATCACGGGTGAGACGTGCCTTTTCCCACTTGTTTCCTATGACTTGGCGGTTATCCTTTGGCACGGTGGCTTTTCCATTCTCGTCCACGACAACATCATCCTCTTCATCGTCCAACCCAATTGATTGGTTGGAGCTTGAGCCATCATTCCTCTTCTTGCCGGCCTTGAGCTCGGCCATAACTAGGGTCCACTTCGTCTTGTCATTCAACAGGAGCCAACAACGGCTAAAAGTAAATGGCTTCTTCTCCTCCTCGTGGTACAAAGTTGCCGCCATCATCGTCTAGTGAACAACATTTGTATGAGCACGAGAATGCAAACACAAGAAGCATATGCAATGGACGAGAAGATGAGGCAATCGAGCTTACTTGAGTTGCGATTCTGAACCCACTTTGAGGGCGTTCGGTCACTTGTGCATAGTAGCCGAAGTACTTGTTCACTTCCCCTTGAATGATCCCCCAACGATGTTGGAGAGATGCCACACTGTGAGTGGTCGCGATAGGAAGCGGATCCACATACTCCTTTAGCCCGTGATACTCCTTCCAAATCTTCGTCCAATAGGTGCCCCCCTTTTGCTCCGTATCGCATATTGGATCCATCGTTGTGGCCAACCAAGGTCTGACCAACAAGATGTCCTCATGTCTTGAGAATGTCAGACCTCTTGCCTTCGTCGTCTTGCCCTTCTTCTTCTTCTTCCTCGGTTTGGGGTCGGATGTGTTCCCAACTTCAAAAGCAGCGGGGGCCTCCAATTCATACTCCAATTGGGTCGGTTCTTCATTCTCATTGATCATCATCGACATGAACGCTGCCTATATGATTAAGATTTGTAAGTATTCAGCACGAGTGAAAGAAACTAGAGGGCAAGAGCAAAGAAAATGCACCGACTCATATTCGGTCATTCCGTCGAAAAGGTTGAGGTCAGCCTAGGCAGTGCCGGAGCCCGTGCTCGTCCTCACCCGAACGAGCTCCGGCGAGTCACACACGTCCACCACCGGTATCTGCGTGGACGAAAAGCTGTCCGGAATGGCCTAGCCGCCGCTCGGATCGTCGTTGGGGTCGGTGACCGTAATCCTTGCTGGCGCTCGGAGAGAAGGGGTGCGGGGATCCGACCGCGACAGAGGAGACATCTGCTCCTGCGCATCCGAACCTCCCTGCGATGCCATAGTCGCCGCCTTCCTCTCTCGTTGTCGGTGTCGCCGCAACTTACGGACGACGTTCTCCGCCTCGCAAGTCGCTGCGGACGAATTCACGCCGTCGACGGACGAGGTGGACTGCTTCTCCGTCGCGATGGTCTGGGTCGGACCGGGCGACATCTCCGGCGGTGGATCGAGACCGGAGGAGAGGATTGGGAGCAAGGGTGGAGGCGGGCGAGGGTCCTAGAGCGACGAGAGGAGGAGGAAGGGTTTGGGGGGATTTGGTGCAATTTAGGATGAGGACGGGATGTCGGGTCGGACGTGGCGAGCGTGCCAGGACGCGTCTAGACACCCCTATACTCGCCACATATTTAGACTGGATATGGAGGGTGCTGGCCAGCCAGGCATTTGAGGAGCGTTTGAGGCCCATCTGGGTAAAAAATGTGATCCGACACTGATTGAACAACCTGATCGGGCGTTTGAAACGAGTTTAAGAGATCCGGTTATAGATGTTTGTACAGACCGATTATGTAAGCAGACCAAGGGGCGCCCGCGATATCCTCGTGGCATTGGTCAACTTTTTTCCGGAAAGTTGAGTATCCGAACTGCCCAGACTTGGTTCTCGGCGGAGCCACCGCCCGGCCTCGCTAGGTACGCTACATGCTACGATGAAGTTATCAGAGGAAAATACTCCACGCACGGTGGTTTATCCGGGCAGTTGGCAGCTGGTCCAATGGGCTCTCGTTTTCCTCTCTGGTTAACAGTACTAATTAATAAATTAATTAAGCACTTAATGGACCACAAGTGCCTACTTGAGAGAAGTGTTTCCATTATTTTTTACTCAAGACGAGAACGAAATCACTGCT
The DNA here is from genome assembly GCA_022496015.1 of Hordeum marinum. Classification (NCBI taxonomy): domain Eukaryota; kingdom Viridiplantae; phylum Streptophyta; class Magnoliopsida; order Poales; family Poaceae; genus Hordeum; species Hordeum marinum. Next base: position 292,035,762 of record CM039676.1, read on the forward strand.
TAACGAGTACACTTTCTCACGATTACTCCATTTCCAGGTTGCGACAAGCGGCGCACTGCATGCCTGTCACTTGTCGCGATCTGAGGGGTTTTCCTTTTTTTCATAGATCCGTATTTTAAAAACGTCTTATCTCCTAAACCGTGCGTCCAAATCTCGAACTGTTTTCACCGCTGGCTTCTCACGTCGAGATCTACAAAACTAGATCTCATGTTGATATGTTTTGACGAACTTTTCTTTTTACGAAAAAACCGGACGAAAAAACCACGCCTCACGCGATAGAAAAAATAACAGAAAACACGTTTTTCCCCCTATCCAAGAGGCACGGACCGTGCCTCTCGCGAAGGCAAAACCGTGCCTCTAGCAAAAAAAAACAAGAAGAAAATGCGTTTTTTTTCCGTTTCGGGAGAGGCACGGCCGTGCCTCTCGTGATAGCAAAACCGTGCCTCTCGTGGAAGCAAAACCGTGCCTCTCACGGAAAAAAAAAGAGAAAGCAGAAAACGTGTTTTTCCCTTTCGGGAGAGGCACGGCCGTGTCTCTCGCGAAGCAAAACCGTGCCTCTCGCGGAAGCAAAACCGAGCCTCTCACGAAAAAAAGAGAGTAAAAAACGCGTTTTTCCCTCGCGATAGCAAAACCGTGTCTTTCGGTAAACAAAACCGTGCCTATCGCGAGAAAAAAAAGAGAAGAAAACGCATTTTTTTCCTTTCCGAGAGGCACGGCCGTGCCTCCTCGCGAAGGCAAAACCATGCCTTTCGCAAAAGCAAAACCGTGTCTCTCGTAAAAAAACACGTTTTTTCGCGTAAAAAGACAGAAAACGCGTATTTTCATTAAAAAAAATCGTCCAAAAGCTACGAAAGACAGGTGGAAAACCGTAACACCAAAAAAATCCGGAAAAAACCCACTCCAAAAAGGCGAAAACGCGTGCGAAAAAATAAAAATAAAATCCGAAGGGAACACTCAGAGCGCGACACGTGGCGGCGACTGAGAACGCGCCAAGTGGCGACGCGTGGGAGCGATCGCTGGAACGCTTGTGAGGGAGCGTTCGCTAACTAGTTGCTCCTAGACGAGAAGGAATAGATCAGTTGATCTCCACCTTCTACAACCCCCCGTTTGGTTGTCAGTTTCTGTTCGAGACGGCGACATCCTCGATCGAGTAGAGAGACAGATACATGCTGACGACGACTGGAAGTGCACGGCCTATGGCAGGCGGAGCCGAAGCGCATCCATCTCAGATATCGAGGAACGACTTGCATCATCGGCTACTTGTCCCCTTCTTCCTAATTAGGTGAGATTAATAGACTTTTTTTGAGATGACAACGAGGGAAATTGGCCATTGAGGACGATTACCACTTGATGAGCTTAGTCCTTTGTTTAGGGGGGTTTGTTTTAGATAGTTGGTGTTAATTTTGTATTTTAAAATTAGGACGACGATAACTGCCACACGTGTGGCATATAGGACATGCGTCCACACATCGTGTGTGGCATACGCACGAGGCAGCCCACACGGGTCGTGTGTGGCAAACAAATAGAACTGTCCATACGTATGGACGTGGCTACTTCGTGCCACATGCCCAACAAGTACCAGTCATTCCCACCCGCGTATGTGGCACGAAGCAAATCTGCTCACACGTTCTCACGCGGCTACGTTAGTTACCTGCGGGATGGCAAGTCTAATTATCTCCGAGGATGGCAACTCTAGTTATCCCGGATGGCAATTGTAATTGTAAATACATGGTAATTCTCTTTGTTTTGGTTAATTATAGTTATTCAGGAGTAGTTGTCATGTGTGTTTACCTAGTTGTCGCATATAGTTTAAACATAGTTACCATGTATGGTTAATCATAGTTGCCATGTGTGTTTACCTGGTTGCCACGTACGCGCAACTGCAGTTGTCATATAGCAACGAATCGTAGTTGACATGTGTTTTTATGTAGTTGCCACGTACGCGCATTGCAGTTGCCATCTAGCAACATACGAGCGATGTGTAGGCAAAAAGCAGTTCGCCCACACGTGGTGAACTAAGTGATGGATGTGTGGGTAGAAACCGGTTCGCCCACACAGCGCAGCTGGCAACCGCGCGCTGTGAGTTGTGCGGGTGAACTCTCTAACGCCCACACACACCATGATGCCTACGTGACACAAAAAAACTGTCAAAATTTGTCAAGATTCGTGTAAACACGAATGGACGACCATCCATGCGTGTGGACGAGTTGCAAGCGCTCACACTGTGTGGATATTAGTGTTTCCGTTTAAATTATTAACTTTGAGAGATGATGAGGTTTTTGGCACTCAATATGCAATGGCGTGCAACCAAAAACATAAGTAGAGCCACCTCCACCATATCATATTACCACATGAATTTCTTTGACATACCATGGCGTGTTTCATTCCAAAAAGCACTGCAGCGACCGAGTTCCACATAGCTTCCAGCCAAAATACCTTTTCCAAACAATGAAAAAAATCTGAAAAATCTATATACATAGATGTGTACATGTAATACACACGTATAAATTTTTAGGAGCATATATGCTCTCATGTAACGTATATAAAAAAGATAAATACACACATTAAAATGGGCTTTATCTTTATTGTATTTGGACCGGATATTTATCCTTTTTGCGTAGCACGTGAATAATTTATTTACTTGATGAAACTTTTTTACATACTTGACTATCATACATATGTATTTATATTAATTTTTTTTTTAACTTTTAAGTATATGTTGATTTTTTTTTTTGGTAAAACAGGCTCCCTGGAGCCTGGTCACTGCAACGCCGCTCTCATGTTTCATCTGACTATCTCCATTATTGCAAGCTCTCTATTTTGAATATATTCACAAATCAAACTACTTAATTTATATGAATTACAAATCCATTTTTTTTATCTTACAGTGTCTTTTACGATATTTGGATGGTCATTTTGGATAGCTATGCTTTCGCCGGTAATATGATCAGTTCGGTTCTATGACTTGGTTGTCAAGTCTTCACTTAATTTTGGCCTATGAAACTAAATAAATACTACATCCTTTATTAGACTTACACGTACATCTAGATTGACAAATAGACCAACGTAATACTTTCTTCGTCTTAAAATAAGTGTCGATAATTTAGTATAAAATTTGTATTAGTTTAGTATCAAATTTACGACACTTATTTTAGAACGGAAGGAGTATAAATTATATATCACAAAAAATATATGATTAGAAACTTCAAATCATATACTTTCTAACGGTGTAATTTTTAGACTATACAACTCAGTTTATGTTGATCAAATTATAAGCATAGGAATAAGCGCAAGCCTTATAAACCGGAAAGGTGGTAGTATATATTATATTATTTCACGCTGAAATTATTTTTGTATGATTGCTATGGTTATACTTTCAGTACATCATTTAACGTAGATTTGTTGTTCGAAATTTTGATGCTATTTTATATGTTGCGTATCCAAAACCCAATTTTGTTGTCTAAACACTCAATCTCAAGTTTGTCCAGGCTTCATAAAATTTCTAGCTCAGCCACTGGTTCTCGAGGAAGGGGTTTGACTGACGTTCCACGTCAAGGATATTCATCGGCGTCACTTGATATGTTCAAGCCTAGATGTCTCAAAAAGACACTCAGAATTTAATGATACAAACATAAGTTGTAGTTGTGTGTATTGTCCCCTCCTCCTCTGTCGTTGCATTGTGCCCTTCTTTGTCGTGTTCAATGTCCGCTCCACGTCCAATGTGTGTGTTATGGCCTTCTCCTTGTATGTAAAATGCAATATTACCTCCTCCTTCTATCGTGGAACGTATAATTACATATCACGCCTGCATCCAAAATTCATGCACCACTGGATCCACCATTTCCCTCGGATCCAACATGATGAAAGGATCCTTCTTGTTTATGCATGCAACTCTCGCTCGATGCTCCTTAAGTTGGATCCCATGTGCCTTCGGATCATGATGATTTTGGATGCTCATTTCCTCCACCTCTTCCTGGTGATGTTTGTTGTAGGAACAAGAGTATATCGACAAGAGGGGTGAATGGAAGTTTTTTTCTTTCAAAAACTTGAAATCTCTTAGTACACGGCAGCAAAAAATAAACTAAGAAATGACTAAATTACAAAAGAAAATCGATAGGAACAGAAATACAAGATCTAAAAGCAGAACATAATCAAGAACAGAAGATAGATCACATGTTTGAAAGACTACAGAAGATTAAGGGCCTCATTGGGGACACGGATTTTTGGCTTTGGGAGCATTGCTCCCTAATGAACAATAAAATCAGAATAAATAGTAATTATTTTTTAAAAATTCCGATTTTTTTCTAGATGTTTATATTAGTTTGGCAAGTGTGCTTGCCAATTTTTACGCCATATGGGATAGTGGTGCTTCATCGGTGAAAAAAAAAATCAAGTGTAACATTTGAAGGTAACATTTGGCGTTCGACTTGTTTTTTTTTCACATGTCAAAATGCTTGAGTTTTTCACCTGCAAATTTACATGTACCATTTGGGTGTGACAGCGAACACATCAATTTTTTTTCCAATTTTGACATTTGGAAAATCAAGTTTTGACACAGAAGCATGTTCTCCCTAGAGCCAAATTGAATATCCACCTCATTGATTCGTAGGATTTGAGTACACATGAATAGAAGAAGTATAGGGTTGAAGTGTCATGTCCATTTGAACCCTATAGGATTAGTAAGAAGTGTTTGATGCCACAAGAATAACAAAGGAACGATAAAAAGAGGTTGAAGTGGATGCTAGATTTCCTTTGAAATATAGTACACAAGATTCCATAGGAAACATTCCTACGGAATACAATCTTATGAATCAAAGGACCGATACAGTAAAAATTCTTAAGGATTTTAGTCCTCCAAAAATCCTATAGAATTCCTTTGAATCAAAGGAGCCCTAACTACTGAAAGTAATGCAGTGTGAAGATGTGACCAGTGGTGCTCGATGGCGACAATGTATTGTTGGGGAACGTTGCATGGTGGTGAAACTATTTCTGCAGGGCTTCGCCTAAGCACCGCTGAAACAATCTAGAGGAAGAACTACGATCTAGAGGAGAGGATAGCACGTGGTTGTTTTCTATGTTGAAAAACCCTCAATACCTCTAGTATATATAGGAAGAGGGAGGGAAGAGGCTTGGCCCCTGGGCCAACCCTAGCTTCAGCCGAAGTGGAGAGAGGAGGAGTCCTCCTCCAATCCTATTAGGATTATGACTCCTTCTCTCCCACTTGGGCCTCCTTCCACCTTTGTGATTCCTCACCCCAGTCGCATGGGCCTCTAGTGGGGCTTCGGATAGACCACCAGGGGCTGGTTTACCTCCTCACATAGTCCATGTAGCCTCTTGGATCGAGACACCCCTCCCAATGGTCCCCTGGTACCCTCCTGGCACTCCCGGTACACTACCGATGAGTCCGAAACTTTTCCGGTGACCAACCGGACTTCCTATATATCAATCTTTACCTCCGGACCATTCCGGAGCTCCTCGTGACGTCCAGGATCTCATATGGGACTCCGAACAACCTTTGGTTACCACCATACACAACTCTATACTACCGAAACATCATCGAACCTTAAGTGTGCAGACCATGCGGGTTCGAGAACTATGTAGACATGACTGAGACCCCTCTATGGTCAATAACTAATAACGGGACCTGGATGCCCATATTGATTCCTACATATTATACGAAGATCTTTATTGATTGAACCTCCATGTCAAGGATTCCATTAATCCCGTATGATGTTCCCTTTGTTCTTCGGTATGTTACTTGCCTAAGATTCGATCGTCGGTATCTCTATACCTAGTTCAATCTCGTTACCGGCAAGTCTCTTTACTCGTTCCGTAATACAAGATCTCGTGGCTAAAACTTTAGTAACATTGCTTGCAAGGCTTGTTGTGATGTTGTATTACCGAGTGGGCCCTGAGATACCTCTCCATCACACGGAGTAACAAATCCCAGTCTTGATCCATGCCAACTCAACAGACATTCTCGGAGATACATGTAGAGCAACTTTATAGTCACCCAGTTATGTTACGACGTTTGATACACACAAGACACTCCTCCAGTCAGTGAGTTGCATGATCTCATGGTCATAGAAATGGGTACTTGACATGCAGAAAACTATAGCAATAAACTGGCACGATCATATGCTATGTTTATAGTTTTAGTCTTGTCCATCACATCATTCTCCCAATGATGTGATCCCATTATCAAATGACATCTCATGTCAATGGCTAGGAAACCTTGACCATATTTGATCAATGAGCTAGTCTATTAGAGGCATACTAGGAACAAAGTGTTCTCTATGTATCCACACATGCAATGTGTTCCCAGTCAATACAATTATAGCATGGATAATAAACGATTATCATGAACAAGGAAATATAATAATAACCATTTTATTATTGCCTCTAGGGAATATTTCCAACATGTATTTGGTAGACCAGTTCACTCTTTTGCAAAAGAGCGATGTGTGGTTGGAGTGACTTGTGATTTAACACAAAATACAAACTCTCTTCGTCATTTTCTCCCCGACAACAAGTTCGTCAACTTGTGTCGATTAGTTGAGGTAGATATTTCAGGCGACCTCCATAACATTTACATATTGTCTTCACGAACCACAATGACTCTTGGTTGTTGAACACTTTGACGCCTAATCATCTAGAGAGTTAGCATCTCTCAAGAGTAATAGGCCAAGCGTGCTAAACTTAGATCTCTGTGATGCTCAACCACTATCTAGTTTTTCGTTTATGGGTTTTCTCTTGGTGGATTAACTCAAATATTGCATAGAGAGGATGCTCAGACAAACTATGAGAATCACACCGGGCAACCAACCATCTCGGTTGGAATGGGGTGAGTATTTGTCGGAACAACCCTGAGGGGGAATAACCATTCAGGACACGACGTCCAACCAATGGGTAACTGGCATGTTTCGTACAACCAGATTCCAAACGCACCCGATAGCTTTACTTGAGGAACAAGTAAGGTTGACTCCTCTGCTAAAACATTCCTCTCACGGTCTAGAAGATCACCATCTCAAAGTGGCAAATAAATGTTTCGAGGCAAAAGAGATTTCTTGCATCTCTTATAGGCTCCAGTTAAGAATCATAGAAACATACGTCTCAAAACACTATGCCCCCTCTTAGTAGTATGATGATCCTATGACTCAAATAAGAGAAAAGGAACTACAGAAGAAAATACTACATCTACTCTTCGCTTACTTTCTTCTCAGCCGCATTCAAATTTTTCGGAACATGCACATAAATAATTGCTTTGTGTCAGCAATTTTTAGGGGTCACTTTTGTTACCCAATCCGATGACAAACTTCTCTGTTGCGCTAATGATAATCTTTGGAGTTTAGAGCAAACTCGTCTAGACTCGAGGGACCTATAATATTTGTGTGCACTAGCAAACACATTAGCTTCTGTCAAAATTCTTCAAAACAAAAGGAGGCAAATTATTGCACCAACATATGCTCTCTTGCATACCATCCCATCTCTCCCTCTTCTGTTGCTTCTTCTTCTCTTTCCGTCTCTAGTTTTTCTTGCTTCCTCTCTCAGCGTGCTCATTTCCCGCCCTCATTAAATCATAGTTCTTTTCGTTCGCGTCTGACTCTCCATCTTCCTTGAGTCTCCTTTCCTCTCTACCTCCCATCTGGCCTACCCTGTGCTAGCTGCTGGAGTGTGACTTCCAGAAACATTTTCCCTTTCTTCTCCATCACCATCCCAAAACTCCAAAGAGGAATTCATGCACTTCTCGATTTGTTGGACTGCCACCATCATTTCTGGACTTCCACTTCTCGTAGTTTTCTAAAAAAATCCCACCAATGTTGGAGGCCAAACAGTTTGCCCTTCTACTTTGCCATTTGTTGGTACCTACCTTGGGATTTCCTAAAACAAAGAAATGATCAAACTAATAAGAATGCTCAAAGTAATGCTAATGTGAATATAAAAAACAACAAGAGTCAATGGTGACACCGCTAGTAGGAGCGTGCTTCACTTGCTCCAAACAACCCGCTCAACGGTTACACATCTCTTGAATCGTACGCCATCGGTTTGTGAGATATGGGGCCATGATTCGTCTGTTGGAAATATGCCCTAGAGGCAATAAATAAAGTGTTTATTATTATATTTCCTTGTTCATGATAATCGTTTATTATCCATGCTATAATTGTATTGGTTGGAAACACATTACATGTGTGGGTAAATAGACAACACTATATCCCTAGTATGCCTCTAGTGAACTAGCTCGTTGATCAAAGATGGTCAAGGTTTCCTAGACATTGACATGTGATGTCATTTGATAACGGGATCACATCATTAGGAGAATGATGTGATGGACAAGACCCAAACTACAAACGTAGCATATGATCGTGTCAGTTTATTGCTACTGTTTTCTACATGTCAAGTATATGTTCCTATGACCATGAGATCATGCAACTCAGGGATACCGAAGGAGTGCCTTGTGTGTATTAAACGTCGCAACGTAACTGGGTGACTATAAAGGTGCTCTACAGGTATCTCCGAGGGTGTTTATTGAGTTGGCATGGATCAAGACTGGGATTTGTTACTCCGTATGACGGAGAGGTATCTCAGGGCCCACTCGGTAATACAACATCACAATAAGCCTTGCAAGCAATGTGACTAAGTGTTAGTCACGGGATCTTGTATTACGGAACGAGTAAAGAGACTTGTCGGTAACGAGGTTGAACTAGGTATGGAGATACCGACGATTGAATCTCGGGCAAGTAACATACCGAAGAACAAAGGGAACATCTTACGGGATTAACTGAATCCTTGACATAGAGGTTCGATCGATAAAGATCTTCATAGAATATGTAGGAACCAATATGGGCATCCAGGTCCTACTATTGGTTATTGACCATAGAGGTGTCTCGGTCATGTCTACATAGTTCTCGAACCCGTAGGGTGTGCACACTTAAGGTTTGGTGACGTTTCGATAGTATAGAGTTATGTATGGTGGTGATCGAAGGTTGTCCGGTGTCCCGGATGAGATCCCGGACGTCACGAGGAGCTCCGGAATTGTCCGGAGGTAAATATTCATATATAGGAAGTCCTGTTTTGGTCGCCGGAAAGGTTTCAGGCTAATCAGTAGTGTACCAGGAGTGCCGGTAGTGTATCGGGAGACCATCGGGAGGGGTATTTATACCCAAGAGGCTTCATGGGCTGTGGGAGAATAATTACCAGCCTTTTGTTGGCTGGTGTAAGTCCCACACAAGGCCCATGCGGCTAGGGAAAAAATGCCCAAAGGGAAAAGGTGGAAAAGGCCAAGAAGGAGGAATCCTAGTCCTACTAGGATTGGAGGAGGAGTCCTCCTCTCCTCCCCACTTCGGCCAAACCAAAGGAGGCTTGGCCCTTGCGCCAAGTCCTCTCCTCCCTACCTCTTATATATACTAGAGGTTTTAGGGTTTTTGCACAAAATTTTTAGCCACGTGCTGCCCGTTCCTCCAGTGCATAGTTTCTCCTCTAGATCGGATTTCTGCAGTGCTTAGGCGAAGCCCTGCCGGAATAGGTCCACCACCATCGCCGGAGCGCCATCACGCTGCCGGAGAACTCTTCTTCCTCTCCGCCCCCTCTTGCTGGATCAAGATGGCGGAGATCGTCATCAAGCCAAACGTGTGCTGAACGCGAAGGTGCTGTCCGTTCGGCCCTAGATCGGAAGGACCGTGATCAAGTTCGTGGGATGGATCGTGATCAAGTTCGCGGGACGGATCGTGATTGGATCGCGGGACGCTCGGCGATTTGGATCGCGAAGACGTTCGACTACACCAACCGTGTTTCTTAACACTTTCCGCTTAGCGATCTACAAGGGTACGTAGATCCACTCTCCCTATCATAGATGCTCATCACCATGGATAGGTCTTGCGTGAACGTAGAATTTTTTTTGTTTTCCATGCAATGTTCTCCAACAGTGGCATCATGAGCTAGGTCTATGTGTAGATGAGATCTCGAGTAGAACACAAAGAGTTTGTGGGCGTTGATGCTTAGATTGCTTCCGCCCTTGGTCGTGTTTTGGTTCAGCGGTATTGTGAGATGAAGCGGCCCGGACCAACATTACTCGTACGCTGACGAGAGACCGGTTCCCTCAACCGCAACTTGTTGCATAGATGGCTTGCGGGTGCCAGTTTCTCTCACTTTAGTTGGATCGGATTCGACATAGGCGGTCCTTGAGAAGGTTGAAAAGCAACTAGTGTATCACCGTTGTGGTTTTTGCGTAGATGAGAATTGTTCTTGCTAGATACCCGTAACAGCCACGTAAAACATGCAACAACAATTAGAGGACGTCTAAGTTGTTTTTGCAAGGTATGTTGTGATGTGATATGTCCAATTACATGATGTGATATATGTGATGTATGAGATGATCATGTGATGTATAGAATTTCACGACTTGCATGTCGATGAGTACGGCAACCGGCAGGAGCCATAGGGTTGTCTTTAATTATTGTATGACCTGCGTGTCAATCATTAAGCGCTATGTAATGCTTTACTTTATCGCTAAACGGTAGCAATAGTAGTATAAGCATGTTGGGCGCGACAACCCCGATGGCGACACGTTGATGGAGATCAAGATGATGGAGATCATGGTGTCTTGCCGGTGACGATGGAGATCATGTCGGTGCTTTCTAGATGGAGATCAAAAGCACAAGTTCATGGCCATATCATGTCACTTATGATTTGCATGTGATGTTAATCCTTTTATGCACCTTGTTTTGCTTAGGACTACGGTAGCATTATAAGGTGATCCCTCACTTAAATGTCAAGATGAATTGTGTTCTCCCCGAGTGTGCATCGTTGCGAAAGTTCATCGTGTCGAGACACCATGTGATGATCGGGTGTGATAGACTCTACGTTCACATACAACGGGTGCAAGCCAGTGTTGCACGTGCATAACACTTGGGTTAAACTTGACGAGCCTAGCATGTACAGACATGACCTCGGAACACAAGAGACAAAAGATCAAACATGAGTCATATAGTAGATATGATCAACATAATGATGTTCACCACTGAAGCCACCTCAACTCACGTGATGATCGGACTTGAGTTGGTGAATTTGGATCATGTGACACTCAGATGACCTGAGGGATGTCAATTTGAGTGGGAGCTTTAGTAATTTTATTAACTAAACTCATTATCTTGAACAATAGTCTAAGTAAACTTTGCATATTTATGTTGTAGATCAATGGCTCGCGCAGTAGCACCCCTGAATTTTAATGCGTTCCTGGAGAAAGCTAAGTTGAAAGATGATGGAAGTAACTTTGTTGACTGGGCCTGTAATCTAAGGATTATCCTCACGGCTTCCTAGAAATCATATGTCCTTGATGCACCGCTTGGTGACCAACCAGAACACATGACCTCCAAAGACATTAAGAACGTTTGGGAGGCACGTACTGGAGATTACTCAATAGTTCAGTGTGCAATATTGTATGGCTTAGAACTCGGACTTCAAAGACGTTTTGAACATCATGGAGCATATGAGATGTTCCAGGAGTTGAAGTTTATCTTTCATAAGAACGCCCGGATCGAGAGGTATGAGACCTCCGATAAGTTCTATGCTTGCAAGATGGAGGAGAACGGGTCTATCAGTGAACATATACTCAGAATGTCTGGGTATTCAACTCGTCTAGCGGAGTTGGGAATTGCCCTTTCGCCAGAGGCGATCACTGACAGAGTTCTTCAATCACTGCCACCTAGTTACAAGAGCTTTGTGATGAACTATAACATGCACGGGATGAACAAGTCAGTCGCCGAGCTGTTTGCGATGCTAAAAGTCGCTGAGTCTGAAATCCAGAAAGAACATCAAGTGTTGATGGTCAATAAAACCACTAGTTTCAAGAAGAATGGCAAGGGCAAGGGCAAGAAGGGTAAAACCAAGAAGGATGGCAAAGCAGTTGTTACTCTTGTAAAGAAGCCCAAGCATGGACCCAAGCCAGAAACTGAGTGCTTTCATTGCAAGAGAACTGGTCACTTGAAGCGGAACTGCCCCAAGTACCTGGCTGATAAGAAGGCGGCCAACGACAAACAAGGTATATATGATATACATGTTATTGATGTGTACCTTGCGAGCTCTCGTAGTAGTGCCTGGATATTTGATACCGGTTCGGTTGCTCACATCTGCAACTCAAAACAGGAACTACGGAATAGACGAAGGCTGACAAAGGATGAAGTGACGATGCGCGTGGGAAATGGTTCCAAGGTTGATGTGATCGCCGTCAGCACGCTCTCTCTTCGATTACCATCGGGATTAGTGATGAACCTGAATAATTGTTATTTAGTGCCTGCGTTAAGCATGAACATTATATTTGGATCTTGTTTATTGCGAGACGGTTACTCATTTAAATCAGAGAATAAAGGTTGTTCTATTTATATGAGTAATATCTTTTATGGTCATGCACCCAATGTGAGGGTTTTATTCATATTGAATCTTGATAGTGATGACACACATGTTCATAACATTGATGCCAAAAGATGTAGAGTTGATAATAATAGTACCACTTTCTTGTGGCACTGCCGTTTAGGTCATATTGATGTAAAACACATGAGGAAGCTCCATGTTGATGGACTTTTGGAGTCACTTGATTTTGAATCACTTGACACATGTGAACCATGCCTCATGGGCAAGATGACTAAAATGCCGTTCTCTGGAACAATGGAACGGGCGAGTGACTTACTGGAAATCATACATACTGATGTGTGCGGTCCAATGAATGTTACAGCGCGTAGTGGATATCGTTATTTTCTCACCTTCACTGATGACTTAAGTAGATATGGGTATATTTACTTAATGAAACACAAGTCTGAAACATTTGAAAAGTTCAAGCAATTTCAGAGTGAAGTTGAGAATCATCATAACAAGAAGATTAAATTCCTGCGATCTGATCGAGGAGGTGAATATCTGAGTTATGAGTTTGGCAGTCACTTAAGACAGTGTGGAATTGTTTCACAGTTGACACCGCCTGGAACACCACAACGTAATGGTGTGTCCGAACGTCATAATCGAACCTTAGTAGATATGGTGTGTTCTATGATGTCTCTTGCTGATTTGCCACTATCGTTTTGGGGTTATGCATTAGAGACAGCTGCATTCACTTTAAATAGGACACCATCAAAATCCGTTGAGACGACGCCATATGAGCTATGGTTTGGCAAGAGGCCAAAATTGTCGTTTCTTAAAGTTTGGGGATGTGATGCTTATGTCAAAAAGCTTCAGCGTGAAAAGCTGGAACCCAAAGCAGAGAAATGTGTCTTCATAGGATACCCGAAAGAGACAGTCGGGTATACCTTCTATCTCAGATCCGAAGGCAAAGTGTTTGTCGCTAAGAACAGAACATTTCTTGAGAAAGAGTTTCTCTTGAAAGAATTGAGTGGTAGGAAAATAGAGCTTGATGAGGTTATTGAACCTTTACTTCAACCAAAAAGTAGCGCAGCGCAGAAAGATGTTTCTATGGAACCTACGACGGTAGAAGAGGAAGTTAATGATGATGATCATGAAGCTTCGGATCAAACTACTATTGAACCTCGTAGGTCGACAAGGGCGCGTACTACTCCTGAGTGGTACGACAACCCTGTCTTAGAGGTCATGTTGTTGGATAACAATGAACCTATGAGCTATGGAGGAGCAGTGATGGGCCCGGATTCTGAGAAATGGTTAGAGGCCATGAAATCCGAGATGGGATCCATGTATGAAAACAAGGACTTTGGAAGTATTACCTGAAGGGTGAAAGGCCATTCAGAACAAATGGATCTTTAAGAAGAAGACATACGCGGACGGTAATGTCACCGTCTATAAAGCTCGACTTGTGGCAAAGGGTTTTTCACAAGTTCAAGGAGTTGACTACAATGAGACATTCTCACCCGTAGCGATGCTTAAGTCTTTCAGAATCATGTTGGCAATAGCTGCTTATTTCGATTATGAAATTTGGCAGATGGATGTCAAAACGGCATTCCTCAACGGTTTGCTTGAGGAAGAGTTGTATATGATGCAACCAAAAGGTTTTGTCGATCCAGAGAATGCTGACAAAGTTTGCAAACTCCAGCGATCCATTTATGGGCTGGTGCAAGCATCTCAGAGTTGGAATAAGCGCTTTGATGAGGTGATCAAAGCGTTTGAGTTTATACAAGTTTATGGAGAAGCTTGTATTTACAAGAAAGTGAGTGGGAGCTCTATATCATTTCTAATATTATGTGTGGATGACATATTGCTGATTGGAAACAATATAGAAATGCTGGAAAGCGTGACGGAATATTTGAACAAGAGTTTTTCAATGAAGGACCTAGGAGAAGCTGCTTTCATATTAGGCATTAAGATCTATAGAGATAGATCGAGACGCTTAATAGCACTTTCACAGAGCGCATACCTTGATAAAGTTTTGAAGAAGTTCAAATGGATCAGTCCAAGAAGGGGTTCTTGCCTGTGTTACAAGGTGTCAAGTTGAGTAAGACTCAATGCCCAGTGACTGCAGAAGATAGAGAAAAGATGAGTGTCATCCCCTATGCTTCAGCCATAGGCTCTATCATGTATGCAATGCTGTGCACAAGACCCGATGTCAGCCTTGCCATAAGTATGGCCGGAAGGTTTCAAAGTGATCCTGGAATGGAACACTGGGCAGCGGTCAAGAATATCCTTAAGTACCTAAAAAGGACTAAGGAAATGTTTTTCGTTTATGGAGGTGATGAAGAGCTCGTCGTAAAGGATTACGTCGATGCAAGCTTTGACACTGATCCGGATGACTCTAAGTCGCAAACCGGATATGTATTTATTCTCAACGGAGGAGCGGTAAGCTGGTGCAGTTCCAAGCAAAGCGTGGTAGCCGATTCTACATGTGAAGCGGAGTACATCGCAGCCTTGGAGGCGGCAAAGGAAGGTGTCTGGATGAAGCAGTTCATGACAGATCTTGGAGTAGTGCCCAGTGCACCGAATCCAATGAACCTGTTCTGTGACAACACTGGTGCCATTGCTCTGGCCAAGGAACCAAGGTTTCACAAAAGGACCAGACACATAAAGCGACGCTTCAACTCCATCCGCGATTACATCGAGGATAAGGACATGAATATTTGCAAAGTGCACACGGATCTGAATGTTGCAGACCCGTTGACTAAACCTCTTCCAAGGGCTAAACATGATCAACACCAGAACTGCATGGGTGTTCGATTCATTACAATGTAAATCACATAGTGATGTGAACTAGATTATTGACTCTAGTGCAAGTGGGAGACTGTTGGAAATATGCCCTAGAGACAATAAATAAAGTGTTTATTATTATATTTCCTTGTTCATGATAATCGTTTATTATCCATGCTATAATTGTAGAGGTATCTCAGGGCCCACTCGGTAATACAACATCACAATAAGCCTTGCAAGCAATGTGACTAAGTATTAGTCACGGGATCTTGTATTACGGAACGAGTAAAGAGACTTGTCGGTAACGAGGTTGAACTAGGTATGGAGATACCGACGATTGAATCTCGGGCAAGTAACATACCGAAGAACAAAGGGGACATCTTATGGGATTAACTGAATCCTTGACATAGAGGTTCGATCGATAAAGATCTTCGTAGAATATGTAGGAACCAATATGGGCATCCAGGTCCCGCTATTGGTTATTGACCATAGAGGTGTCTCGGTCATGTCTACATAGTTCTTGAACCCGCAGGGTGTGCACACTTAAGGTTTGGTGACGTTTCAATAGTATAGAGTTATGTATGGTGGTGATCGAAGGTTGTTCGGAGTCCCGGATGAGATCCCGGACGTCACGAAGAGCTTCGGAATAGTCCGGAGGTAAAGATTCATATATAGGAAGTCCTGTTTTGGTCACCGGAAAGGTTTCAGGCTAATCGGTAGTGTACCAGGAGTGCCGGTAGTGTACCGGGAGACCATCAGGAGGGGTATTTAGACCCAAGAGGCTTCATGGGCTATGGGAGAAAGCCTTTTGTGGATTGGTGGAAGTCCCACACAAGGCCCATGCGGCTAGGGAAAAAAAGGCCCAAAGGGAAAAGGTGGAAAAAAGGCCAAAAAGGAGGAATCGTAGTCCTACTAGGATTGGAGGAGGAGTCCTCTCCTCTCCACTTCGGCTGAACCAAAGGAGGCTTGGCCCTTGCGCCAAGTCCTCTCCTCCCTCCCTCTTATATATACCGGAGGTTTTAGGGGTTTTGCACAGAATTTTTAGCCACGTGCTGCCCGTTCCTTAAGTGCATAGTTTCTCCTCTAGATCGGATTTCTGTAGTGCTTAGGCGAAGCCCTGCCGGAATAGCTCACCACCATCGCCGGAGCGCCGTCACGATGCCGGAGAACTCTTCTTCCTTTCCGCTCCCTCTTGCTGGATCAAGACGACGGAGATCGTCATCAAGCCGTACGTGTGCTGAACGCGGAAGGTGCCGTCCGTTCGGCGCTAGATCGGAAGGATCGTGATCAAGTTCGCGGGACGGATCGTGATTGGATCGGGGGACGCTCGGCGATTTGGATCGCGAAGACGTTCGACTATACCAACCACGTTTCTTAACGCTTCCCGCTTAGCGATCTACAAGGGTACGTAGATCCACTTTCCCTCTCGTAGATGCTCATCACATGGATAGGTCTTGCATGAACGTAGGAAATTTTTTGTTTCCCATGCAACGTTCCCCAACATCGTCTTCCACCCAAGGTGATGTTTGAAGCGCTTCTTGGTGCGCTTCTAATATTTTGTGGGCGATTGATGTTTATTGGCGAAATATCATCCCACGTAGAGACAAGCCAAACATCCTCAACATGCTTAAATGTTGGATCCCTGAATTGCTTTCTTCTTCGACGAGCCCAAGACCTCGAATTGATGAAATTTCATGGACGGGCTCATGATCAAAAAGTGACATTGATGCGCTCTCGAGATCGACATCATTTCTCTCAAAAGTCAGAAAATCATCACTCAATTACAAACATTGCAAATTTGCAAATAATTATCAAGAGTCACCCCACATTAAATTGAATAAAAGTAAATACAAGGAACATGTTGGACTTTTTACCTCCTCGATATTCCTGATCCAACTTATGACTGGGAAGCCGTCCTACTTTCACCCGCCGTCGGGAGGAATTGCGGAGGGGCAAAGGCAGCGGCGTCGATACATGAACAATGGGTAGGTGGGCACCCTTACGTGGCATATGAACCTACACGTCGAACTTTTCGTCGACAAGTTTGAGGTCGGTTGTCCAAGCCGTCATAGGCACACCGACCGTTGAAGTCGCCGGATTTGACTCCAATCCGATGGATTCATACGCGGGGTCAGGTGGTCGTCCATGGCATCGTTCGCCGGGACTGGGGTGGCCGGAAGCGGTCCAAGACGATGCTACAACGAGGGAGGGAAACTGTCGTTCGTGTCAAACCCTTTTCCAGATGTAGTGTGCTCATTGTCTCGGTTTTGAGCGTGCTCCGTAAACTATGACCATCAAGGGTGGGATGAGGACTCTACTAGAGTGACCTTTTTAGCCAAAATCACCACAATGATATCTCAAGAAAAGGCTGCAGTGATTTGGTTATGTATACCGATCCGGCTGATATGACAGACTGCTGAAGTTGCTTTTATGGATTGACTAGCTCAAGCCAACTGATTACACTTTCTTTCAACATTTACAGTGAAACACAATCAAGAAAAAAAACAGATGCCAACGGTTGAATACATTTACATTTACATTGCCTGACATGGGAGCATACTACGCAAAGAATAGTCTTCTAAGTGTAAAACAACCATGTACATGAATCAGTTAAAATTCTACTACTGCGCAAACAAAAACAAAAGGTTAAATTCTACGAAATCAGCATCCTAAATCTGCAAGCCTTGTCGTCTTCACTCTCGACCTCATGTCGAGCTTTATAGAGCACTTCTGTGAGATGTGAGGCAGTGCAGATATTTGGATTTCCTGCAAGAAGATCACTGTTCTGAGTCCTGACTTCATACACAAGCTTGCACATGTTAGTTAGACTAGCACAAATGTCCGTGGGTTGCAACGAGTATAAAATAAATAAACTTATTCTTAGAAACTATAAATAAAACTCAAACAACTTTGCAAGTAGCAACACATTATTAGAAGTATTGAAAAGTGCATTTTCTATGCCATGTTGAATGACCAATCTCATAATTCATATAGAAATATTTTTAAATAATTAGTTCATAATGAAATACATAAAAAATCTGTGAATATTTTAGATAAAACAAAAAGGCAGTGTAGGTGCAAAGTTGCAGGTTGAGCATCACCAACATATTCTGAAATTGTTGATGGAATATCATGTATCCGGATGGAAGAGGGGCAAGAAAAGGCTTCCATGAAAACTTTATATAATTTACATTCACCAAAAAGCGACAGAATATCACTATATCAGATCATAGTATGTGCCAACACAATCTTTACTTTCTTGGTGTATCTGATCTGCATTCTATGGATCCCAAGTACAATTCATAGATAAGAGCAAATTAACTTAAACAGTTTTGTGACATATCTGGCCATAAACATATAGTACATGATTCAGAACTTATGTTTGAAGATGTGCATTAGTTATTTCAGTTTATCGTAGGAAAAAATCTGCAACTAAAGACAACAACGTGGAGCCAAGAGTGTGTAAGATCAATCAAAACATTCAAATATGTTGATTGCAATGAAAATATATGGTGAAGAATAAAAACTATTACTTTGTTATTTGTTACCTTAATGATGAAGATTTTCTATCACTGAGAAAACCCACCAGCACAGAAAGCATGTCGATGGACTAAATAAAATCGTAAACCGACCTCTACAAATCCCCTAATAAAACATGTATGTAACCGACGATTTGTTTTGTTCGTTATTTACAGATCAGTTTCCATTTTTGTGAATATATTCATGGTTATTTTTCTGCAAATGGTCGAATATGTTTCGAATATACGATCGTTTATTAAATCATGAACATTTTTTATTTGATGATTTGTTTTTTGAAATCATGATTTTCTATAATATCAGAACAGTGTTTTAAGATCATGAATATTTATGACTTCTTGGTATATTTTTGAAAACTCGCAACTTTTTAAATTTTGGATTTTATGAAAATAACGAATTAATTTTAAAAAGAAAGGAAAAACAGAAATGATAAACGAAAAAAGCAAGAAAATGAAATAAAAAACAGGGATGTCCAGACCCATTTTTGTGAATATATTTTTCTGCAAATGACCGAATATGTTGGTGAAGAATAAAAACTATTACTTTGTTATTTGTTACCTTAATGATGAAGATTCTCTATCACCATGGGAAAACCTACCAGCAAAGAAAGCATGTCGATGGACTAAATAAAATCGTAAACCGACCTCTACAAATCCCCTAATAAAACATGTATGTAACCGACGTTTTGTTTTGTTCGTTATTTACAGATCAGTTTCCATTTTTGTGAATATATTCATGGTTATTTTTCTGCAAATGGTCAAATATGTTTCGAATATACGATCGTTTATTAAATCACGAACATTTTTTATTTGATGATTTGTTTTTTGAAATCATGATTTTTTATAATATCAGAACAGTGTTTTAAAATCACGAATATTTATGACTTCTTGGTATATTTTTTCAAAACTCGCAACTTTTTAAATTTTGGATTTTATGAAAATAACGAATTAATTTTAAAAAGAAAGGAAAACAGAAATGATAAATGAAAAAAGCAAGAAAATGAAATAAAAAACAGGGATGTCCAGACCCATTTTTGTGAATATATTTTTCTGCAAATGACCGAATATGTTTTGAATATACGATCATTTTTTTCTAAATCATGAACAGTTTTATTTGACGAACTTTTTTTTTGAAATATTTTTTTATAATATGCGAACAATTTTTTGAAATCGTGAATATTTCTCGGTATATTTTTCAAAACTCGCAACTTTTTGAAATTTGGATTTTTTGAAAAGCACAAAAAGAAATAAAAAAATAGGAACGTCACGACCGACAAATGGGCCGGCCCATTCCCACTTGTAGGGAGTTGGAGGCGCGTAAAAGGGGAGAAAAATAAGAGAACCAGGAATCGAACCCGGCTCTCGCCTGTGGAAGAATGGCGCTCAAACCATTTCACCGCATGTGCATTGGTGATCTGTCATTGTAGCAACGTATAAGAAACGCAAGCGGCGGAGTTTTTTTAAAAACGAATCGTTTTCTTCACTTATAGGTGGCATGGTGGGTAATTTGTGCCAACTTTAGAGGCAATTTCTGTGACAAACGACTAAAAACACTATTTGCTTTATTATTAGGTAGAGAAATACCAGTCAACAAATACCTTGCGTATAGTTGCAGACTTGATCCCTTCCCGGAGCACTATGTCGGTGTAGTTAGTTGCTATCCTGCAATCGAGCGTAAACTGCGATTGAAAAACACCACCAAATTTAGACAAACTGAATTTCAGAAGATTTGAACTTCTGAAGAGTGAGAGCATACTTCAGTAATACAAAAGAGCTTCTGAAGATGGAAGGAGTATGGAGTCTGAAGTCTGAACATACCTGAAGCTTTGGCAGAGGGAAGTTCATGATGTGCGTGGTGGCGTCGATGCTCCCGGCGATCCTGATCTCGACGATCTTCCTCTGCGCCGACAGCTCGCTGACGACGAGCCGGCTGACATTGGACTCCTCGAACACGGCGTGCATGAGCACCGTCACGTTGCTGCTCCGCGGCGGCTGGTAGAACACCGGCACGTCCATGGCGCCGACGGACTCGTTCGCGTAGGCCACGCCGAGGTCCGCCGCGCTGAACCTTATCCCGATCCCGTTCGAGTTCTGCGCCGCGAACAGCAGCGATGCCACCGAGCACGACGACGTCGCGTTGTCGCCGCTGCGGTTGGACGACGACGGCCGGAGGCTGAACGACCTGTCCATCTGGACGGACTGCAGGTAGAAGGTCGGCTTCTTGAGCCTCGTGACGAAGACGACGAGCAGCACGGCCGCGACGATGAAGAAGAAGATCAGCGAGAGCAGCAGGTAGAGGCAGAGGCATTTGGCAGAGTGAGGAGTCAGGCAGTGCCCATGGCAGCTCTCCTTGCCTCCTCTCCTCCTGCTGCTGCTGGTCATGACAGGATCCATGGACATATTATGTGCGATGATCGAAACAGTTCGCCAGCGAGAGGAGGCATGGATCAGAGTGAGATGAGTATATATATATATATATATGTTATTGTTTTCCACGAAGCGAGAGGGAAAAGCCGGCGGGCTTCTCCTTGGTCGCAAGCCTCGTGCAATACTTGGGCTTGCCTTTATTCCTTTCTTGAAAAGTTTGCGTGGGTTTGAGCTTCTTCATGGACAAGATGGAGATCACTTGGAGAGGTGACTAGTATCTTGTCTCTCGCGGCCGGATACTACTCTTGATCGATAAGTTTTAGCTTGGCAGAAAGTATATTTACAACCAAGAACTAGCTAGGCCTCCTGGGCATTCGGTTCTTTAGTTTGTAAATAAAAAGAAATTTAGTCTTTCAAATTTGCTGACCGGTTGTTTCTTCATAAATCAAGAACCATTTTTAGTAACCTAAGTTTCAGTCCGGTTCCTTGTTTTAACAGAACAGAACCGAAGTAGACTAACAGCACAAAAGCTAACAAAGTGTCGAAAAACATTGCGAGCAGTTCCACTGTCTTTCATTATTATTTTTACAAGTAATAATAGCAAAATAGTGATGGTATCATCGCATCAACTTTTTCTAGTACAAACAATAACGAGAAAATAATAATAGTATCATCATATCATTATAGGAATTAAGTCCTTTTAGTTTTCCCGGATTCTTTATTAATTTGTGAGAGTGGTTTTTATACAC
Source organism: Hordeum marinum (assembly GCA_022496015.1). Lineage (NCBI taxonomy): Eukaryota > Viridiplantae > Streptophyta > Magnoliopsida > Poales > Poaceae > Hordeum > Hordeum marinum. Next base: position 292,057,546 of record CM039676.1, read on the forward strand.
ACCACCTCGACGCACCACCGCTACACCCATGCAAGAAAACATAGCAAAATATTCTGAGAAAAACTAAAATTTGCTGAAATGATTATGAACAAATGTTATAGGTGCTTGTAAAGTTTGGTGGTCAAATGACATCCGAGGAGCTCAATAAAAAAAGTACTCAAACTGTATGTACATTGTTTGAGCAGAATTTGTGGGTTTTTTGGTACAAAGTTCCTCCTATGTCATTTGAATGTCAAACTTTACAAGCATCCATAACATTTGTTCATAATCATTTCTATAAAGTTTCAGATTTTTTAAATGTTTTGCTATGGTTTTTTAGAGAAATTTCTGCAATGTTTTCTTGCGTGGGTGTAGCGGAGGCCAGGGGCGGAGCTCTGTAGGGGCCGAACTGACCGTGGCCTACCAAGGAATTTGATAAAATATTATCATATATGTATCTCTATTCCTAAAAGGAAAGTGCGTACATCATTCATTGGTACTCAGACATTAGTACAGAAATAATTTGGAAGCCAAACCCCAAATCAATTTGAAAATCAAATCATTCATGTAATTGTTAATTAGCCAGAGAAGCAATTAATTTAATCTCTACTCCTAAAAGGAGAGTTCGTACGCCGTTCGTTGGTATCCGATCATTAATGCAAAAAATTGAAAGCCAAACCTGAAATCAATTTGAAAATCAAATAATTAATGCAATTGTTAATTAGCCAAACAAGCAATTAATTTAATTTGCTCCAGTAAGGATTTTTTCAACCAAATCAATTATGAATCGAGTCATTAATACAATTAATTAATTAGTCACACACTTAATTAGGGATGCACAAAATTAATAGTAGGCATTTTTTTCAACCATATCCCTACTCTTAAATCTCTAATCGTAAATGGCAGTTTGTGGTTGTGATGATTCGTGTGTGGGATGGGGAAGAGCCGGCGGCTGAAGATGTAGATGCGGCCGACACCATCGCTGGTTTAGGGAGGAGGAGAGAAGCAGGCGGGCGATGCAATGGGGAGAAGATGGGGAGAGAGTGAGGGATACGCGACTGACGCCATCGCTAGGAGAGGCGAAGGCGGGCGATGCGGTGGGGAAAGGAGGTTAGAGTGAGCGGCTGTGAGGGTGGGGAGATGTGGGAAGTTCTTTTTTACACAAGGAAGAGGGTTTTTTAGGGGAAGAGGTGTGGAGTGAGAGGGAGTGTGAGGGCTGGGCCGTGGCGTGCCTGGCCTGTTTAACTCAGGCCGGGTCATGTCATGGCAGGCCAGCCCATTTGGACAGGTTTGGCTCAGGGGAAGAGGCCGGGATAAGATTGTAGGGTGAATAAGGGAAATATTTTTTCAAACAAAAATAGTTGTGTTAGTCTCACTTTTGTTTTTATTATATATTATAGATGTTTATATAATGATGTATAAAATATTATTAAAATTTGTATGTTTGACCATTGTTCATCAGAGATAAGAGAGTGATGGATTCAGATGATATTTCAAAAATATCAATTGACATACACACTGATGTAACGATGATGGACCATACTGAAAAACAAAAATATCAATTGACATACGCACTGATGTAACGATGATGGACCATACTGAAAAACAAAAATATCAATTGAAATACGCACTGATGTAACGATGATGGACGAGACTAAAACACCACGAGAAGAGGTGCGTATAGCTAATCCTTCTGTGTATATATGTTAGACATGCTAATACAAAAGGTGCATTACTTTATATTTTAGTTTTCAAAATATAGGAGACATTGATACAGATTTTGAAGATGCACAAAAAGAATCCATCGACAAGGGTTCCAAAGCGATGTCGCTGAAAGGTGCTGAAAATCCATCATGTTTTTACAACATAATGGAGCGGAGCTGATGATATCTCATAAAAAACCAAAAAAAGATGCCAATTTGAATGTTATCACACAAGGTATTTTTTTGGTGTTATTGTTGATCTTTCCTTCGTCATATTGTTGTTGTATTCAACTAATTTCGCTCATATTTTATACCGATTTGACTCGTTTTTGTATCGTGACGACAGACGATGTTTGTACCCCTAGAGATATTACTATCATCGAATCAATCATGTCTCCCCCTAGAAAACCAAGTTTTGTGGACATTGAAGATGCCTTGTTAGCAAATGAAGATTTGGAATTCCTATCTGACATGTTCTTGCATGATGGTGTAAGGCCAATTGCATCATGTTGTACTTAATAATATAAAGCATATATATTATCTATTAACATAATATATTCTAAACTTGGAATTCCAGGTGATAAATGCTTATATATATTGTATGCTTGCTCACGGCCATTTATGAGACATGCGGATGAAAAGGTACATATTATTAGCACGTTTGTATCTGGCAAGATAAAAAAATACGGAGAAAAGAGATAGACCCATCAAAATATCGTCACATCATACAACATGTTAATACTTATGTACAACATATGGTTAGTCTCGACTCATTATCCATGCATATAATGATGCATTGTTTCTAATTAACCCATGTGTATTATGATTTATATCTAATTGTGACAATGACTTATATGATGTTTACACCAGCTATTCATTCCCATTAACATTCCAAGGTACGGTTGGTATCTATCAGTCGTCAATGTAAAAAAAATTGAGATTCAAGTATTGGACTCACTTGATGCTAAGGGAAAACAGAGTGAACTTGCTACTACGGTAACTATCTATTGTTTTTGGTACTTTTGACATATGTTTTTGTTTGCCTTAATCCATATTCTTTTCCATATATAAAATAGTTACTGGGACTTGAGAAGCGTTAGAAACTTGGAGAACAGAGTCCGAAGTTTAACAGAGATCATGACTGGTTCGATCTCAGTGTTACAAAATGGATGTCCTATAACAGTTCTACGAGACAATACAAATGGATGGGTAAGCACTTGTTACAAACTTAAAATTATTGTGTTTGGTACTCATGAACACAAAGATATAATGTAATAGAAACTATTGATAGTAAAATGACGTATTATATATATTAGTTCATACAAGCTTACTTGATTCTTTTGGGTGATATTCTACAACATTATTTTATAATATTACAATGCATTGTGTGGACTATTTATCTCAAATTATATGGAACATTGGACAACAGATGCATTATCTGATTAGTTCACCCAGGTATTTCATTTTCATGCATTATCTCACTATTTTATCTCAAAATATTATATCACATTTGATTTTTTAAATATTTTTCAGGAGGATATGAAACACTTTCGACCAAAATTAGCTATCATTTTGCTCGATTCAGAATTGAATAAGCTAAAATGATGCCCATTATACTGCCAATATGACGATGAACCAGGCTTACCTGATTCCAATCTTGAGATCCTGGATAATCAAGCTGGCGGATTTGAAGACAAACTTCCTACACCAATCCCCAACATGCCCACTGATCAACGTGAATTACTTGTCGGGCTCTACAACTACATCAGGTTGATCAATGATTATGAGTGTTTGGAGTAAGCATCATTTATATTTATAAATTTGTAATGTGCAAGTATACATTATTATTATTACCATCCATTTTTCGGAAAGGAATGGGTCTGAATCTCGATACCCCATCCAATATGTTTAAGTCTCAGAAAACTTCAGGGCATACTTAACTTGAATCAAAGTGTGGACAATGATTGTTTCAATATCACTATGCGTATACTCGCACTGACGAGGGAGTATTGTTGACAGACCCTACGGGATCACTAGAAGTGTATGTCTAGAGGGGGGGATGCATAGACTACTAGCAGAAATTTAAAACTACCACAAGCATAAGTTTAAGGGTTGGCAGTTTTAGCATATATTGGAAGTCTAGAATACCCTACACATGCAAGTCATCAAGTATAGCATCGGAAAGTAAGGACATTGCACATGAAAGGAAGGAGTAGAGAAAGGAAGATCAAACGCATGAAGGACATGAAGATTTTGTTGGAAATATGCCCTAGAGGCAATAATAAATTAGTTATTATCATATTTCTTTGTTCATGATAATCGTTTATTATCCATGCTATAATTGTATTGATCGGAGACTTAAATGTATGTGTGGATACATAGACAAAACCATGTCCCTAGTATGCCTCTAATGGACTAGCTCGTTGATCAAAGGATGGTTAAGGTTTCCTAGCCATGGAAATGAGATGTCATTTGATAACGGGATCACATCATTAGGAGAATGATGTGATGGATAAGACCCAAACTACAAACATAGCATATGATCGTGTCAGTTTATTGCTACTATTTTCTGCATGTCAAGTATATGTTCCTATGACCATGAGATCATGCAACTCACGGATATCGGAGGAGTGCCTTGTGTGTATCAAACGTCGCAACGTAACTGGGTGACTATAAAGGTGCTCTACAGGTATCTCCGATGGTGTTTGTTGAGTTGGCATGGATCGAGACTGGGATTTGTTACTCCGTGTGACGGAGAGGTATCTCGGGGCCCACTCGGTAATGCAACATCACAATAAGCCTTGCAAGCAATGTCACTAATTGTTAGTTGCGGGATCTTGTATTACGGAACGAGTAAAGAGACTTGCCGGTAGCGAGGTTGAACTAGGTATGGAGATACCGACGATCGAATCTCGGGCAAGTAACATGCCGAAGAACAAAGGGAACGTTATACGGGATTAACTGAATCCTTGACATAGAGGTTCGACCGATAAAAATCTTCGTAGAATATGTAGGAACCAATGTGGACGTCCAGGTCCCGCCATTGGTTATTGACCGTAGAGGTGTCTCGGTCATGTCTACATAGTTCTCGAACCCGCAGGGTCTGCACACTTAAGGTTCAGTGATGTTTTGGTAGTGTAGAGTTATGTATGGTGGTGACCGAAGTTTTTTCGGATTCCCGGATGAGATCCTGGACGTCACGAGGAGCTCCGGAATGGTCCGGAGGTAAATATTCATATATAGGAAGTCCTAGTTTGGTTTCCGGAAAAGTTTCGGGCTCATCGGTAGTGTACCGGGAGTGCCGGTAGTGTACCGGGAGACCTCCGGGAGGGGTACTTCGTCCCCAAGAGGTCCATGGGCTGTGGGAGAGTATTAACCAGCCCTTAGTGGGCTGGGAAAACAGCCACAAAGGCCCATGGCGCAGGAGAGAAAGTCCTAAAGCAAAAAGTGGAAAATCAGCCAATAGGAGGCAATCCTACTCCAACTAGGATTGGAGGTGAAGTAGGATTGCTTCCCACCTCCTATTTCGGCCGACCCAAAGGCCTTGGATGCCTCTCCTCTCCTCTCCTCCTATATATACTAGTGGATTGGGTGGTTTTTGGACAGAATTTCCGGCCACGTGCTACCCGTTCCACCGGTGCATAGTTTCTCCTCTAGATCGGTTTTCTGCAGCGCTTAGGCGAAGCCCTGCCGGAATTGCTCCACCACCATCACCGGAGCGCCGTCATGCTGCCGGTGAACTCCCTCTCCTCTCCACCTCCTCTCTCTGGATCGAGACGGTGGAGATCTTCATCAAGCTGCACGTGTGCTGAACGCGGAGGTGCCGTCCGTTCGGCGCTAGATCGGAAGGACCGTGATCGAGATCGCGAGACGGTTCATGATGTGATCACGGAACGGATCGTGATGAGTTCGCAGGACAGATCGTGATCAAGATCGTGAGACGGATCATAATGAGTTCGCGGGACGGATCATGATGTGTTTGCGGGACGGTTCGTGATTGGATCGTGGGACGCTCGGCAATTTGGATCGCGAAGAAGTTTGACTACACCAACCGTGTTTCTTAACGCTTCCCGCTTAGCGATCTACAAGGGTACGTAGATCCACTCTCCCTCTCGTAGATGCTCATCACCATGGATAGGTTTGCGTGTTCGTAGGAAATTTTTTGTTTCCCATGCGACGTTTCCCAACAGTGGAATCATGAGCTAGGTTGATGGTTCGATGAGATCTCGAGTAGAACACAAAAGGTTTGTGGGCGTTGATGCTTAGATTGCTTCCTCCCTTGGTCGTATTTTGGTTCAGCGGGATTGTGAGATGAAGCGGCCCGGACCAACAATACTCGTACGCTTACGAGAGACCGGTTCTCTCGACGCAACTTGTTGCCTAGATGGCTTGCGGGTGACAGTTTCTCTCACTTTAGTTGGATCGGATTCGACAAAGGCGGTCCTTGAGAAGGTTGAAAAGCAAACTAGTGTATCACCATTGTGGTTTATGCGTAGGTGAGAATCGTTCTTGCTAGATACCCATAGCAGCCACGTAAAATATGCAACAACAATTAGAGGACGTCTAACTTGTTTTTGCAGGGTATGTTGTGATGTGATATGGCCAATTACATGATGAGATATATGTGATGTATGAGATGATCATGTGATGTATAGATTATCACGACTTGCATGTCGATGAGTACGGCAACCGGCGGGAGCCATAGGGTTGTCTTTAATTATTGTATGACCTGCGTGTCAATCATTAAGCGCTATGTAATGCTTTACTTTATCGCTACGGTAGCAATAGTAGTAGAAGCATGCAGGGCGTGACAACCCCAATGGCAACACATTGATGGAGATCAAGATGATGGAGATCATGGTGTTGTGCCGGTGACGATGGAGATCATGCCGGTGTTTCGAAGATGGAGATCTTAAACACAAGTTCATGGCCATATCATGTCACTTATGAATTGCATGAGATGTTAATCCTTTTATGCACCTTGTTTTGCTTAGTACGGCGGTAGCATTATAAGGTGATCCCTCACTTGAATTTCAAGATGAACTGTGTTCTCCCCGAGTGTGCACCATTGTGAAAGTTCGTCGTGTTGAGACATCACGTGATGATCGGGTGTGATAGACTCTACGTTCACATACAACGGGTGCAAGCCAGATTTGCACGCGCAGAACACTCGGGTTAAACTCGACGAGCCTAGCATGTACAGACATGGCCTCGGAACACGAGAGACCGAAAGGTCGAACATGAGTCATATAGTAGATATGATCAACATAATGATGTTCACCATTGCAGCCACCTCAACTCACGTGATGATCGGACTTGAGTTGGTGAATTTGGATCATGTACCACTCGAATGATCGGAGGGATGTCAATTTGAGTGAGAGTTCTTAAGTAATATGATTAATTGAACTCATTATCATGAACATAGTCAATAGTGTCTTTGCAAATTATGTTGTAGATTACTAGCTCGCGCTGTAGCTCCCTTAAATTTTTATATGTTCCTAGAGAAATAGAGTTGAAAGATGTTGGTAGCAATATTGGGACTGGGTCCGTGATCTGAGGATTGGCCTCATTGCTGCACAGAAGGCTTATGTCCTTAATGCACCGCTCGGTGCGCCACCCCCTCTAGCGTCGTCTATAGATGTTGTGAACATCTGACAGGCACGTTTCGATGACTACTTGATAGTTTAGTGCGTCATGCATTACGGCTTAGAATTGAGGTTCCGAAACGTTTTGAACGTCACGGAACATATGAGATGTTGTAGGAGCAGAGATTGTGATCTCAGGCTCGTGCCTGTGTTGCGAGATATGAGATCTCCAACAAGATTCTTTGCCTGTAAGATGAAGGAGAATAGCTCAATCGTTGAGCATGTACTCAGATTGTCTGGGTACTACAATCGCTTGAATCAAGTGGGAGTTGATCTTCCAGATAAGATAGTGATTGATATAGTTCTCCAAGTCACTATCACTAAAGCTACTAGAACTTAGTGATGAACTAGAAGGAGCGTCAAGTGTTGATGGTTAATCAAACCACTAGTTTCGAGAAGGGCAAGAGCAAGGAGGGAAACTTCATGGATAGCAAGTCAGTTGCTGCTCCAGTGAAGCAACCCAAAGTTGAACTCAAACCCGAGACTAAGTGCTTCTGTTATGAGGTGAGCGGTCGCTGAAGCGGAACAACCCTAGATACTTGGTAGATAAGAAGGCTGGCAACATTGATAGAAGTATATTTGATATACGAGTTATTAATGTGTACCTTGCTAGTACTCTTAGTAGCACCTGGGTATTGGATACCGGTTCGGTTGCTAAATGTTAGTAACTCGAAATAAAAGCTACGGAATAAACGGAGAACTAGCTAAGGGTGAGGTGACGATATGTGTTGGAAGTGTTTCCAAGGTTGATGTAATCAACATCGCACGCTCTCTCTACCTTCAGGATTAGTGACGAACCTAAATAAATGTTATTTGGTGTTTTGCGTTGAGCATGAACATGATTAGATTATGTTTATTGCAATACAGTTATTCATTTAAGTTAGAGAATAATGGTTATTCTGTTTACATGAATAATACCTTCAATGGTCATGCACCCAGTGAGAATGGTTTGTTGAAATCTTGATCGTAGTAGTACACATGTTCATAACATTGATGTCAAAAGATACAAAGTTAATAATGATAGTACCACATACTTGTGGCACTGCCGCTAAATGTCATATTGGTATAAAGCGCATGTAGAAACTCCATGCTGATGGATATTTGGACTCATTCGATTTCGAATCGGTTGAGACATGCGAACCATGCCTCTTGGGCAAGATGACTAAAGGACCCCGTTGGATGGAGCGGGCAAGTGATTCATTGGAAATGATACATGTTGATGTATGCAATCTAGTGAGTCTTGTAGCGTGCAGTGGATATCGTTATTTTCTTACCTTCACTGATGATTTGAGTAGATATCGTGCAGTGGATATGCAGTAGATATAGGGTTCATTGATTAAGAAGGGATCCTTGAGAACAATGGTCATAGAATGTAGGATTCATGGAATACGAAAATCATGAGAAAAATGGCGGAATCATTGAAAATAATATCTCTCCCTTTAGCTAAACTGAAAATTTACAGAACTTCTCCTCCTTTGAGTTAGGGATCCTTGTATGTATTTATCCCCCTTCATTATTATTTTTTGAATAAAAAGGAATCATCAAAGGATTGAGAAATCACAGAAGGAACACAAAGATTTACAGAAACAACTATAGACTAAAATGAAATAAAAAGTCGGTGGCTCCGAGGCAAAATTGGCGGTGGTACCGATGTGGTGTTGTGCAGCTTATCTGCAGAATCGGTACAACCGAGTCCTTTGGGCATAAAACAAAAACTTGGCAAAAGTGAAAATTTGAACCATAGACAAAGTTGTAAATAAAAATCAATCAGGGAAATGATTTGTACCTATTTACATAGAGGTATCAACTAGAAAAGATTTGAATGGTTCCAAGAAATTTTGCATTGGAGAATGAACCAATCAAGATTCTTAACTAGATGATGGGCGGTGAGTATATTGACTTAGGGGCCAAGCAAGAATACTTGATCATACGTCATACTCATCGTTTAAGATCAAAATGGGGTTACCATTTTTCGATTAAGCATTTTAATGTCTACATATTGCTTGAGTTTCTTTATCTCATGTCTTGGAGTAAAGTTATATCAAGGATATGAGTACATACCTTTGAGTGATGTTGATGACGTAGCCTGTAGGTGAACTTGATGAGGATGCTCGAGGTTGATGAAGATCATCTTGAGTTGGGAGCAATCCTTGTTGTTTTTGTTCACTTTTCACCTACAAAGGTTAGTCACGCAAGGAAAAACATGATATATCCAAATGACATAATAACAATTGAGATTTAGTAATTGATGGATATATGTCAAGGATATGTTTTGTTGTCTTCTTCCTTCCATCATCAAGGCAAGGATGTGGATACTTGGTCATGACAAGACTGCATAAGATATGAGTTGATTGCAATATTGTGGAGTGTTGTTATTCCAAGTACCTACAAATGGGTTAGATGCAAGACAAGGGAGCATAGAATTCCAAGGTACATGATATTCAAGGTAATAGCATGGAATAGATAATAAAGCTCTTGCCTTGCAAGCATCCGAGTGAGCTTAGCTCAAATTTGAAGCATCAATGATATTCAAGTCACTCCTCAAATGACAAAACACTTTTTCATCAAGTGGATTAGTAAAGATATCGGCCAATTGCTTGTTAGTATGAACATGCTTAAGATTAATGTCTCCTTTGGCAACATGGTCACGAATGAAATGATGTCGAACTTGAATATGTTTGGTTTGAGAATGTTGCACAGGATTATGACCAATCTTAATAGCACTTTCATTGTCACAAAGTAATGGCACATTTTTAACATTGATTCTGTAACCTTTAAGTATTTGTGTCATCCATAATAATTGCACACATCATGATCAAGCAGCAACATATTCAGCTTCGGCAGTAGATAGAGATATCGAGTTTTGTTTCTTGGAGGACCAAGACACAAGATATCTACCAAGAAATTTACATGTACCCGAGGTGGATTTTCTATCAACCTTGTCACCGGCATAGTCTGAGTTGGAGTAGCCAACAAGATTAAAAGAGGATCCTTTGGAATACCAAATTCCAAAGTTTGGTGTATCTATCAAGTATCCCACAATGCGTTTAACGACTTTAAGATGACATTCTTTAGGTGTAGCTTGATATCTAGCAGACATGCAAACACTAATCATAATATCAGGACGGGAGGCAGATAGATAAAGCAATGAACTAATCATTGATCGATAAACCTTTTGATCAACCGGTTCACCCTCCATAGTAAGATCATCGTGTCCTCTAGTGGGCATGGGAGTTTTCATACCTTTGCACTCTTGCATGTTGAACTTCTTGATTAAGTCCTTGGTGTACTTTGTTTGAGAGATGAATGTACCTTCTCTCGTTTGCTTGATTTGTAGACCAAGAAAGAATTTCAGCTCACGCATCATAGACATCTCATACTTTTCTAACATCAACCTTCCAAACTTCTCACTAAAATGTGGGTTAGTAGATCCAAAGATAATATCATCCGCATAAATTTGGCACACAAATAGTTCACCATTAACTCTCTTTGTGAATAAGGTTGCGTCAATTTTACCAATTTCAAATCCTTTTTCAATAAGAAACTTTGTTAGGCATTTATACCAAGCACGAGAAGCTTTCTTAAGACCATATAAAGCTTTGTGAAGTTTGTAAACGTGGTCAGGTTTCTTAGGATTTACAAAACCAGGTGGTTGCTTAACATAGACCTCTTCTTCAATATCACCATTTAAAAATGCACTTTTGATATCCATTTGGTAAAGCATGATATCATGGTGATTAACATAAGCAAGAAGAATTCAAATTGCTTCTAATCTAGCAACGGGGGCATAGGTCTCACTTTAGTCTATACCTTCGACTTGCGTATATCCTAGGTCTACGAGGCGAGCCTTGTTGCGAACGACTTGACCGTATTCATCTTGCTTGTTCTGAAATACCCATTTCGTGTTGATGATGTTTTGCTCATCTTTGGGCTTCTCCACGAGTGTCCACACTTTGTTCATCTCGAAGTTGTGAAGCTCTTCATGCATAGCGTTCACCCAATCCGTGTCTTCGAGAGCTTGTTCAACCTTCAGGGGTTCAATGCTAGAGATGAAAGAATAATGCTCACAGAAGTTAGCCAAGCGATTTTTAGAGCGAGTGATCCTCCCTGTTTGCATGTCACCAAACATTTGGTTTAGGGGATGGTTCTTGGTCACTTGTGCTCGAACTCGGGGTAGCTTAGGCTTGTTTGTTGGTGGAGCTTCTTATTCATCATCATCTCCTTCATCTCCGTTGTTGTCGACGTGATCATCTCCTTGAGGTGGTGGTGAAAGAGGTTGTGGTAGATCTTCATGATGTACTTCCTCCTCCTCTTCATCTTGTCGTGTACCGCTTGTGGATGCTTCCATGTCGTATTTTCGGTAGCCTTGATCTGAAGTTGGAGCTTCCACTTGGGTTGATGAAGTGCTTTCCTTCACCTTCATGGGACGAATCTTGCCGATGGGCAAGTCTTGGATAGCTTCCAAGGGATCTTTATCACCTACACCATTTGGCAATTGTTCGACTTGCGAACCATTAGACTCATCAAACTTCACATCTACCATCTCTTCAACTTTTCGAGTGAAGTTGTTGTAGACACGGTAGGTGTGAGAGTTCGATCCATAACCAAGTAGGAAACCTTCATGAGATTTAGGAGCAAATTTAGCACGGCGATGCTTATCAAGAATGTAACACTTAGAGCCTAATACTCGAAAGTATCCAACTTGGGGTTTGTTACCGGTGATAAGCTCGTATGCCGTTTTACCGAGAAGCTTGTGCAAGTAGAGTCGGTTTGTGGCATGACATGTAGTTTCCACGGCTTCTGCCCAAAACTGTCTTGGCGTCTTGTATTTGTCAAGCATCTTTCTTGCCATCTCAATGAGGGTTTGGTTCTTTCTCTCAAAAAATCCATTTTGTTGAGGTGTGTACGTAGTCGAGAATACATGTGAAATACCCTCTTCATCAATAAAGGTATCCACATGGGTGTTCTTGAACCCCGATCCGTTATTGCTTCGAACCTTCTTGATCTTCACTTCAAATTGATTTTGCGCTTTGGATGCGAAGTTCTTGAAGATCTTTTGTACCTACAACATATCATCAAGAAAGAATACCCACGTAAATATGGAAAAATCATCAACTACAACTAGACCATAAGAGTTTCCACTGAGACTCTTGTAAGCACTGGGACCACAGAGATCCATATGAAGTAACTCGAGTGGTCTCCTAGTGGTCATGATGTTCTTGTCCGGATGACTTCCACCTACTTGCTTTCCTGCTTGACAAGTGCTACAAAGTCTATCTTTGTCAAAGATAGCATATTTAACACCAAGAATGCGATTGCCCTTGATAAGCTTATCCAAATTTCGCATGCCCACATGTCCAAGCCTTCTATGCCATAGCCAACCTTTAGAAGATTTTGCAATGAGACAAGTATGAGGTTGAGCCTTTTTAGTGAAATCAACAATGTATAGATGACATCTATGAATACCGTTAAAGACAATTTTATATTATCAAATCAAAACACTTGGCAATCTACTTTGGTAAATAGCACACTGAAACCGAAGTCTCTAGTCTAGATAAAGAAAGAAGATTGTAGCCAAGGGATTCAACAAGCATCACATTTTGAATGGAGCTATCATGAGATATGGACACCTTACCAAGGCCAAGTACCTTACCCTTAGAGTTATCTCCAAAGGTCACGTACCTTCGAGGACCTTGATTAGGTGTGATCTCTTGGAACATGTCTTTATCGCCAGTCATGTGATCCATGCATCCACTGTGAGAATCCACTCTTTTTAGCCGGACATGTAAACCTTGAAGTTTGCCATTATACTTAGATTCCTCATGATCTTTTCATGCTCGATGTCGAACAACTCATCGTCATCATAGTATGCATGTTCTTCATTGTCATCATTTTGTGGAATCTCCTCATCATAGAGACCAAGAGACTCGTTAGAATCATAACCATGACAATGTTCAAGTTTATGAGTGTGAATGGCTTCAATAACAATGTTGTTGACAGTAGTGAAATCTCCTTTAGCACGCATGAGATCACCGTCGGTGTCAAAACCGAGGGATCTCGGGTAGGGGGTCCCGAACTGGGAGACTAGAATCAATGGTAACAGGTGACGAAGGAGACACGGATTTACCCAAGTTTGGTCCCTCCTATGGAGGTAATACCCTACGTCCTGCTTGGTTGTATTGATGATATGGGGGGTTACATAGTTGATCTCCCTCGAGATCGAATAGCTAACCCTAGATGAGTTGTCCTCCTTATACCCCTAAACCCTCCGGCTTATATAGATGCCGAGGCTGCCCTAGGTTTACACATGGTCGGTTGCATGCCGAAGAGATAAACATGCCTAATTACAGCTAATAACTTGGAGAGTACGTCATGGCTCCTCAAAGCTTCCATCTGGCGTAGGTGGTCTTTGATTGTCCGATGCTCCCCTTGCGGCCCACATAGTCTGGCACATAAATAATAGGTCGCCTATCCGAGGACCCTCTAATCCAGGACTCCCTCAGTAGCCCCCGGGCTAGCCTTCAACACCGATATATATCCGGTCAATCTCCTCATGTCGTCATCTTCGGCTTGCGAGGCGAGTGCCTCATCCCTGTTTGTTCGACAACCGACTAGTCTTCGGTAAGATCCCCAGCGTCGCGGGCGTAGGTTCATTATAATACTGGCGCATGTTCCTCGATTTTTGCGCATCATGGGGAGGCGAGTGGTGAGCGATTTTTATAATCTTACCCCTCCATAACGGAGGCACCATTCATTTAATCAAACAAAATTGTGGCTCAGACCACATCCTCTTCTTCCCCATCAAAAGAAACTCCTAGCGGAAGCTCCACGTAGAACATGGCTAACGCCCCTAGATCCTCCATGCATCCCTACGGCTCACGCCCAGGGGACTGGACTAGGTATTCCGTTACACTCCAGCAGCTCCGCAATCTGGAGACCCAGGGGTATCTCCCTTCTTCAGATCTGGCGACGACCCGCACAGGTCTGCTTTCTTACGGCGACAAAGTTTTCGTTGAGCGTTTCCCCAATCCTAACAAGGGGGAATGCGTATGCTTCATCTCCTTTCTCCTCCGGGGTCTCGGGTTTCCAATCCATCTGTTCTTGAGGGGGTTGCTAGAGTTCTATGGGATCCAACTCCACCACCTTACTCCAGGGTCCATCTTGCACATCTCGGGCTTCGTTGCTTTCTGCGAGATGTTTCTGGGGTGCGAGGTGCACTTTGATTTGTGGAGGAAATACTTCTGTCTCATCCCCTGAACTCGGGACAAGACGATCTTGGAGGTCGGCGGAGCCGAAGTGTGCCGCATAGCAGGGACGGGGTATCCGATGGGCACAAAGAAGAAATCCGAAGAGTGGACTTCAGAATGGTTTTATATTGAAGATGCCCCCCTGTTCGAGCCAACTCGAACAGGTCTTCCCGAATACTCTGATGCCCTCTCGAAGAAGAGATACAACTGGAGCCCAAGGAGTTCGTGCCAGGAGGAAAGCGCCGAAGTGCGGCGCCTAGCAGCTCAGGTGCGGATGCTCGCCCACCACCAACTGACCATGATCGACATCATGGCTGCCGCCATCTCCCGATGCGTGCAGCCCCTTCAACAAAGGGTTCATCCCTTGTGGCAATACAACGGGACGAGTGACACCACGCACTCTCGAAAGCTAGGGCCCACCAATCTGACGATGTTGACCGCCGCACTTGCTGACCTGTACAAAGGAGAGCAAGAAGACTTTGTTCGGAGGGCAACCAAGGAAGGATATTTGGCCCACAATCCTATTTAGTGGGTAAGCCTTTCTCTCTCAAACATGAAAATAGTTCGGGGGTTTCCGTCTCGCACTTTATTTAACGGAAGCCTTGCATGAACAGGAATGGGGGAGTTTCATCGAGACAGTCAACTGTCTGGCTCCTCAGCCCGACAACCATTCATGCGACAACGATCTGGGTTTCAACAAGGACCCGGATCTTCTACTTGACTTCAAAGATGGAGTCTATCTCCAAGATAGCGTTGACCAATCCCCGGTGGCTATCATAGTTGATTACCCCGGGTCATTCTCCATCCCTGCAACGAGCAAGAAGAAAAGCTCGTCCCGCAAGAGGCCAGCTACCAACAGCGCCTCGGACTCGCCGACTCCGACTCCCAAACACCGTCGATCCGCGCGCCATACACCGGCAGCCGAAGCCGCTGTCTATTCGGAGGCCAACAGGGATCCTGCGAAAGAGCCGGCCATGGGGACGAATCCGTAGGTACATCGTTCGACTATTCACTCATTGTTAATAAAGTCTTACGGCAGTTTTATTTAATTGAAATATTTAGGCGAAATTCCCAGCCCTCTCCCGCCAAAGAGGTCACCAGGGTGTCCGGAGATACCCAAAACTCCCGAGCTACATCTCGTGCAGCAGAAATCCCCATGGTTAATCCAACACCTGCCAATTCTGGTGATGGTGTATCCGTTACCAAATCGGAGGTGGGGAGCGTCATGAATCACCGATAATGGTGGGAGGCCATGCGGCATCCAATATTCTCGAACAAGAGTTCGGTGCCCTGCACTTAGCGGATGCGCACATTGGAGCTGCCCGAGCCGGGTTCAGCGAGGCTATAAAGTTGATATCAGCCAGGATGCAGGTAAGTGATTGATATGTCTCCAACGTATCTATAATTTATGAACTATTCATGCCATGTTTACAGTAATTCTACATGATTTTGGTATGATTTTATTCGAACTAACCCGGGCTGACGCTGTTTTCAGCAGAACTACCGTGGTGTTGTTTTTGTGTAGAAATAAAAGTTCTGGGAATGAGTTAAAAATTTATGGATAATATTTTTGGAAAATATAAAAATATTGGAGCGAAGAGCTGGGCCAGAAGGTTCCTGATGAGGCCACAAGCCCCAGGGGCACGACCACCCCCCTCGCCATGGCCACCAGGCTTGTGGGCCCCTCGGGAGTCCATCGACCTCCTTCTCAGCTCTATAAATCGTCAAATATTCTAGAAATCCCAACGGAGAACCTAGATCGGGAGTTCTGCCGCTACAAACCTCCAGAGCCACAAAAAACCAATCGAGAGCCTGTTCCGGCACCCTGCCGGAGGGGGAAACCATCACCAGAGGCCATCTTCATCATCCCGACGCTCTCCATGACGAGGAGAGAGTAGTTCACCCTCGGGGCTGAGGGTATGTACCAATAGCTATGTGTTTGATCTCTCTCTCTCTCTCTTGTGTTCTTGAGATGGAGTGATCTTGATGTACCGCGAGCTTTGTTGATATAGATTGAATCGTATGGAGTTTTCCCCTCTCTATCTTTTTGTGATGAATTGAGTTTTCCCTTTGAAGTTTACTTATCAGATTGAGTCTTTAAGGATTTGAGAACACTTGATGTATGTCTTGCGATGGGATATCTATGGTGATAATGGGATGTTCTATTGATCCACTTGATGTATGTTTAGGTGATCAACTTGCTGGTTCCGTGACCTTGGGAATCTATGCATAGGGTTTGGCACATGTTCTTGTCTTGACGTTCTGGTAGAAACTTTGAGGCACTCTTTGAAGTTCTTTGTGTTGGATTAATAAATCTGAAATTGTGTGATGCATATCGTATAATCAAGCCCACGGGTACTTGTGGTGACATTGGAGTATCTAGGTGACATTAGGGTTTTGGTTGATGTGTATCTTAAGGTGTTTTCTTAGTACTAACTCTAGGGCTGTTCATGACACTTATAGGGATAGCTCATAAGATTGATCAGAAAAGATAACTTTGAGGTGGTTTCATACCCTACAATAATTTCTATGTTTGTTCTCCGCTATTTGTAACTTTGGAGTGAACTCTTTGTTGCACAGGAGGGATTTACTTATGATTCAACTATGCCAATAATGTTGAGAGAAATTGCACTAGTGAACGTATGGACCCTAGGCCTTGTTTCCAAGCATTTATACAACGTTTTGCTCGCTGTTTACTATTTTTTACCTTGCTGTTTTTATATTTTCAGATTACAAAAATCTATATCTACCATCCACATTGCACTTGTATCACCATCTCTTCGCCGAACTAGTGCACCTATACAATTTACCATTGTATTGGGTGTGTTGGGGACACAAGAGACTCTTTGCTATTTGATTGCAGGGTTGTTTGATAGAGACCATCTTCATCTTACACCTCCCGCGGATTGATAAACCTTAGGTCATCCACTTGAGGGAAAATTGCCGCTATCCTACAAAACTCTATGCTTGGAGGCCCAACACGAGTCTACAAGAAGAAGGTTGTGTAGTAGACATCAGTGATTAGCTTTTACAGAGTCTGAATACTCATGTAAACCCAGTAGCCCCCGAGCCGTAATTTGATTTGGAACAAACGAATTAAGGATCTTTGCAATGTTTGACTACTGATGCAGGCTTCAAAGAAACATGCCGAGCAATTGGCCAAGGAGGTGGAGGACAGCCGCACACTAGTGCAATCTATGAAGGCCGAACTGGCGCAACTGAAGAGCTTCAACCGGGATGCCCATGGTGAGTGTACCTTTATTGCTAATCTTAATTTATTATCGTGCCTAACGCGCGGATTCCGTGTAGCAGCCGAATCAATAGGTCACATGGAAAGGTAGTTGGAGGAAGACCGAGACTCTCAGCGATACGCCGAGTCCCAGCACCAGGCTGGCTTTCTTGTTGTGCAAAAGAAGGCCGAAGAAATTAAGAATTTGAAGATTCAATTGGCCCAAGATCAAGAGGAAAACCGAAAGCTTCAGAGGGGCATGTTCGGTAAGTGTGATTCTATTATTAGCAAAAAAATTTGATGTAGGAAATAATAGTAAGCATCTATTGCCTCATGTACATGCCTCGTGTCCGGGCATCCTGAAGAGGAGATCGGATCATACCAGGGGGACCCGCTGAAAGAGGTGACCTCTCTCCATGGGCGTGTGCGGAAAGCAATGAAAGGAATGGTGAAGGCACTATGGCCTGCCGAACAGCCACCCGGAGGGCTAGCCGAACTCGTGGATCGATTCAAAGGGGATCAGAATAGGTTCGAGCTGTGGAAGATTTTGGCTTGCCGTGAGGGAGCACGGGAAGCATGGGCAATGATCAAGACCCCTTTCACCGTACTTAATCCCGAGCATATGGCGTGGGTTGGTCCCGTGGGATCGGATGGAAAAGAAGTGCCACTCCACCTGGTGTATGACCAGGTGATGCCTGCCACCCGTCTTTCACAAGAGGACTGCCCCCTTGACACCATAATCGATAATCTTGATCAGCAGCTGCACATGTAATTTATATGTACTTGTGTATAAACAATATGTGTCGTAAACTTTGTCTTAACTGGCCACCGGCTTCTCCCCCCCCCCCACACGAAGAGCTCGGGAGTGTTCCTCCTTATTTGTCCCTCCAAAAGAGCGATCTGTATTCGGGGAACTAGGCAATCTAGCCATGCGGTACGAAAAGACAGAAAGCACACAGAAAGATATGTTATATTACTGCTTAGCATAAGAAACATCTTCTGAGAAAAATAGTACCTCTATCTATACCTTTGATCGGGGCTCTACGAAGATCGTAGATAGAAGTCCGCATACTTTTAGTATGGGGCTAATTGTTCTTTGGGAAGAAAAGACCCAAACAATGGTGATAACGACCGAAGCCGTATAAGGTGTTTCACGGCCGACCAATTTTCTACGTAAGATAGCTTGCTTTCGGCTTCACCTGTCTGAGGTACGTGTTCGGATGTCCCAATCGTAACAATCGCAGAGGTGCTCCCTTTACTCTATATCCGAACAATCGGGAAATTAGAGGGTAATCAGAGGAGCGAGGCAACCTAGCTTGGCAAAGTCTTAGTTCGAATTGATGCATATGATGGCTAGAACATGACAAAAGAAGCATGCGCGCACGATAGGTGTGAGCAAATACTTGTAATATAAAAAGTTGGCTACTAGAAGAAGCCCCCATGTGCTGTGTTCGGATTTAACACTTTATGGTGTATGCCAATAATCTTTAGTACAAGATCGGTTCAACCGAACATAGGGAAGAAAAGAAATTGGCCCTGTTAAATAGCAAAATGGGAAGGGAAGAATAAGAAGGCAAAAAGAACAAGAGGAAAAAGAAAAAAATATAGGGGAGTTAGACGACACCGGTTTATCTGTAGAAGCACCGAAGACGAGCTGCGTTCCATGGGTTTGGTTCAAGGCGGTTATCGGATCGACTCCGAAGATGATAGGCACCTCCCATGGTTACTTCGTCAATGATGAAAGGACCCTCCCATTTGGGGTTGAGTTTATGCTTCTACTTCTCCGGGAGTCGTAGGACGAGTTCGCCTACATTGTATGGTTTTGCCCTGACCTCCCTACTTTGGTAACGTCGAGCTTGCTGTTGGTAAAAAGTGGAGCAAGCCAGGGCTATGTCATGCTCTCCCTCCAAGGCGTCTAAGTCATCTTGCCAATCCAACTCGGCCTCCTTTTCCTTGTACATGCGCACTCTTGGTGCGTCGTGAATAATGTCGCAAGGGAGGACTGCCTTTGCCCCATAGACCATAAAGAATGGTGTGTAACCCGTTGATCTATTCGGGGTGGTGTGCAGGCCCCATAGAATAGAGTCGAGTTCCTCCACCCAATGACAGTCAGACTCGTGAAGAGACCGGACCAAACGTGGCTTAATGCCGCTCATAATGAGACCGTTTGCTTGTTCGACTTGTCCATTGGTTTGTGGATGATATACTGACGCGTAATCAAGCTTTATGCCCATTTTTGCGCACTAGTCCTTGACCTCCTGGACTGTAAAGTTGGATCCATTATCCATTATTATACTATGCGGGACACCGTAACGGTGTACCACGCTGGATATAAAGTTGATCACTGGTCCGGATTTAGCCGACTTGACGGGCTTTGCTTCTATCCATTTGGTGAACTGGTCAACCATGACCAGTAAATATTTATTTTTTCTTGGTCCCCACTTTAAGTGGTCCGACCATGTCTGGCCCCCAAACCGCAAAAGGCCAAGTGATCAGGATGGTCCGAAGAGCTGTTGGGGGCATGTGACTTTGATTTGCGAAGAGTTGACACCCTACGCAATGTTGGACAAGTGACTGGGCATCCGTCCAAGCTGTTGGCCAAAAGAAACCAGCTCGGAAGGCCTTGCTGACAAGGGCTCCTGCCGTGGCATGATGGATGCCCATGCCTGTGTGGATTTTGGCGAGGATCTCCCGTCCTTCTTCCTCGGATATACACCGCTGTAATATTCTAATTGTGCTTTTCTTGTATAACTCACCCTCGTGTACTTTGTAGGCCTTGGATCACCGAACTATGCGTCGTGCCTTGGTTTGATCATCGGGGAGTTCCTTGTGAAGAAGGTAAGAGATGGAGGGCTCTATCCATGGCGCTATTACTGCCATTACCTCGTGAGCTGAGGACGTTTCATTCATTACGGAGCCGCCGATAATGCCATCGTCTGGTTCGTTTATGGGGGGAACAACTTCGTCCGTCGTATTCGGACCAGCACCATTGTCTTCGTCCTACCACACTACGGAGGGCTTAAAGAGCTGCTCCAGGAAGGTGTTTCTCAGGACGGGATCGCGCTTGGCTCCCATACGGGTCAGTATGTCGGCGGCTTGGTTGTTGTCGCGAGCGACATGGTGGAATTCCAACCCCTCGAACCGAGCAAATATCTTGAGGAGGACATTTCTATATGCCGCCATCTTCGGGTTTTTGGCATTGAATTCACTGTTAATTTGGGATATGGCCAAGTTTGAGTCTCCCCGTACCTCTAGCTGTTGTATGCCCATTGATACCGCCATCTGAAGACCATGAAGGAGAGCTTCGTATTTGGCTGCATTGTTGGAGTCGGCATACATGATTTGCAACACGTATTGCACGTTGTCGCCCGTGGGGGATGTGAGGATAACTCCAGTCCCCAGTCTGGCCAAGGTCTTGGATCCATCAAAGTACATTGTCCAATGGGAGTATGCATTGTATTCCTTCGGGAGCTCAGCCTCTGTCCATTCAGCCAAGAAGTCCGCCAATACCTGAGATTTAATGGAACGGAGTGGCTTGTAGGTTATTTCAAAGGGAAGGAGCTCAATGGCACATTTGGCTCTGCGGCCGGTGGCGTCCCTATTGTTGATTATATCATTCAAGGGTACCTCAGATGCCACTGTTACCGCACACTCCTGGAAGTAGTGTCTTAGTTTCCTCGACGCCATGAATACTGTATAGGCTATTTTTTTGGTAATGTGGGTATCTGGACTTGCACTGCGTTAGCACCTCTAACACATAATATACCGGTTTCCGAGTCTGGAATTTTTGTCCCTCCTCATCTCGTTCAACGACGAGCACCGTGTTGACAACATTGATGGTGGCTGATATGTATATTAACATGGGCTCACCGGCGCCTGGTGCCATGAGTATGGGATTGGTTGCCAGTAGTGTTTTGATTTCTTCTAATGCAGCCACTGCCTCATCGGTCCATTCGAACTTGTTGGTCCGCTCCAGCAGCTTATAGAGCGACAAAGCCTTTTCACCGAGGCGGGAGATAAAGCGGCTTAAAGCCGCTATGCACCCAGCTAGCCTTTGGACGTGCTTCAGCTCTGTGGGAATTGCAAGTTCCGATAGAGCACAGATTTTAGCTGGATTTGCCTCTATTCCTCTATGGGAGACGATGAATCCAAGCAGCTTACCACAGGGAACTCCGAATACATATTTTTTCGGATTGAGTCATATATCATATTCGCGTAGGCTGGCAAAGGTTTGCCATAGATAGTCGATCAACTGGCTGATGTGTTTGGTTTTGATTACCACATCATCCACGTATGCCTTGATAGTATTACCAACTTGGGTTGCGAGACAGGTCTGGATCATGCGCTGGTATGTGACCCCACCGTTTTTAAGCCTGAAAGGCATCGTATTGAAGCAAAATGGCCCGTAAGGGGTGATGAATGCGGTAGCAGCTTGATCAGATTCTTTCATTTTAACTTGGTGGTATCCGGAGTAAGCGTCGAGGAAACACAATGAATCATGTCCGGCTGTGGCATCAATGATTTGGTCTATGCGTGGTAAGGGGAAAGGGTCTTTGGGGCAGACTTTGTTAAGGTCTTTGAAATCGACACACAACCTCCAAGACTTGTCTTTCTTGGGTACCATTACCAGGTTTGCCAGCCACTCAGGGTGTTTAATACCCCGAATAAATCCATCCTCGAGCACTTTAGCTAATTCTTCACCCATGGCTTGTCATTTGGGCTTGGAGAAGCGGCGCAGAGTCTGTTTCACGGGCTTAAAGCTTGGGATAATGTTTAGACTGTGTTTGGCAAGCCGTTGTGGGATCCCGGGCATATCGAACGGATGTCGGGCAAAAATGTCCCAATTTTCGTGAAATTCCACAGTGCTTCATCCACGAGGGGATCAAGCTGGGCTCCAATGGACATTGTCTTATTGGGGTCCGTTGGGTATACCATAAATTTTACGATTTTGTCTGCGGGTTTGAAGGACGTGGACTTGGGCCTTTTGCTAAGGATCATGTCGTCTGTCGACCATAATGCGGTCAATTCTTCGGCAGCGAAAGTCTCTGCTAATGCCTCAAGGGCGAGTGCTGCCGTTTTATTTTCGGCCCGAAGGGATATGTTCAGATCACTGGCAATCGCGATCACTCCATTTGGTCCTGGCATTTTGAGTTTCTTGTACCCGTAATGGGGTATAGCCTGGAACTTTGTAAAGGCGTCATGTCCAAATAGGGCGTGATAGCCAATCAGGAAGGGGACGATGTGGAAGAGAAGTTCTTCAGATCGGTAGTTTTTGGGCATGCAGAACACCACGTCTAGGATGATACATCCGGAACAACGTGCCTCTTTCCCTAGGATAATACCCTGGAAGGTTGTGTTGCTATGTTCAATGCGAGATCAGTCGAACTACATTTTTTCCAGGCTGGTTTCGTATATAAGGTTTAGACCACTGCCGCCATCCATTGGCACTTTATGTAGCCTATATCCATAAATGATGGGGTTTAATAGTAGTGCAGCTGGTGAGCGATCGGGAAGAAAGGTCGGCTAGTCAGTGTCCCCAAAAGTTATCGGTATGTTTGCCCATGGGCTAGTGGATACCACATGGTAAACCTATTCGAGCTCCCTAAGAGCCCTCTTATGCCTGTTCCTTGAGGGGAAGGTCTCATAGACCATCAGGACTTCGGCATTGCGTTCGAGCGGCGATGGGGAGCGCACTCGACGGAGGTGTTCCAAGGATAGCCTCGCCGATTTTCGCAACTTGCCTGATGACCCAACAAGCTCTAAGCTTGTGAGTCGGATTTGTGTTTAACAACACAGAATGTATGGGGCAAGGTTTATCCAGTAGTCCATCGAGAACAGTGCCGGTCCCTGAGAGGGGCTTGTTTCTTTTTTCCATGGGTTCATACCTGGCTGGTCATTTTAGAGGTATCCTCTTTTTCCGAGCTCCATTAAGGTGTTTGGGGGAAAATTGGTTTCGAGAACAGCTGTTCGGATTGCCAAACGCTCTCCACGGCACAATATTCTTGTACCAATTCAGATAACTCCGAAAAGTCACGAACGTGTTGGCGGGCCAGGGCATTAAGAATCCCCTTGTCATGGCAATTATGAATGAAAGTTGCTATGATCTCTTGGTCACTAAGACCTTTTTCCCTGCTTCTAGCGAGTAGGAGTATGACCCAAAAGTGATGGACTGATTCTCCTTGTAGATGCTTGATATCCCGAAGGTCGAAAGACACGGGCTTGGGTGCGATACTGGGATGATCGTCTTGGGCGGTGGGTGGGAAAAAATTCGATTCCATACCGCATTGAGTGTTCGGAATGACAGTTTCCAAATCATGCGAAGGATCCCGAAACGGTGATGGTCTGGTTTTAGAGTGATTTCCTGCCTCTGGCTCACTAACGGAGTCTCGTTGATCAAGGACTGGGGTATAGACAGTTTTCAATTCTGGCTATCGGGAAGAATCCACAGCCGGACACTCGATAGTAGCGACAACATGGGTGACCAGGTGGACATGAATCTCCATGTCATCGGGTCTGATCCCGATCCGATCATAGATCGGAACCTGGTCATTCGATATACACATAACTTCGATCTGAAGAACTAGGTAATGGTAGGATGCGTGTCGCTGAGACGAGTGGATTCATCGAGCGGTGTGACGATTCCAGAGTCACGCCGAAGCGGATCTATGTTTCGTCCAACCACGAGACCTGATGTCTTCGGCGTCAAGGCGTGTGGACTTACAGGTTCTTCCTCAAGGGGCAACGGTTCCATTAGAACGAGTATTCCCCGGGAATCAGCCACAAACTCTAAGGTTCTGAACCTGATCCTTTGATCGGGGGAGAAATTTCCGATCTGGCAGTGACAGCTGATCGGGATGGCATGTGACGAGGTGTCATCGCCGGCGAGACTCTAATCGGGGGTGAGAGCCCCCTGGATGTAGATCTCGTTGCTCGTAACGAGGTGAGCCATTGATTCCTTTGGTGCTCACAGAGGACCTCTCAATGAAAGCATCAATGTCGGTGTGAAAACCGGCGGATCTTGGGGAGGGGGTCCCGAACTGTGAGACTAGAATCAATGGTAACAGGAGACGAAGGGGACACATATTTACCCAGGTTCGGGCCCTCCTATGGAGGTAATACCCTACGTCCTTCTTGGTTGTATTGATGATATAGTGGGTTACAGAGATGATCTACCTCGAGATCGAATAGCTAACCCTAGATGAGTTGTCCTCCTTATACCCCTAAACCCTCCGGCTTATATAGACACTAAGGGTGCCCTGGGTTTACACATGGTCGGTTACATGCCGAAGAGATAAACATGCCTAACTACAACTAATAACTTGGAGAGTATGTCATGGCTCCTTGAAGCTTCCATCTGGCATAGGTGGTCTTTGATCGTCCGATGCTCCCCTTGCAGCCCACACAGTCCGGCCCCTAAACAATAGGTCGGCTATCCGAGGACCCCCTAATTCAGGATTCCCTCAGTCACGGAGCTCAAATAGGCATTTATCAAAGTTTGGATAACTAGGATTTAATTTGTGAAAAGTAATAGTTCTATGAAGAATTTCATCAAGATTACTTAATCAAAGATTTGGATACCGTTTCTCAAAATCAGTCCACAAAGTATAAGCACATGCAAAGTTCTTCAACTGAGAAAGCACAAATCTTGGTAAGCCTCTAACAATGAGATTGACAGTTCTAAGGTTACCAAGCATGTTAATTTCCTCTTCATGTGTGGGATGCATTTCATAAACGGGGAGCACATAGGGATTTTCAATATGTTTTCTCAAATGGAATTTGTCAAATAGATTACTCATGGCATTCTTCCATTGACTATAGCACTCTCCATCAAGAATGGGCACTCTACAATACAAACTCTCCACACTAGACACGTCCATCTTCCTCCACGGTGTTGAAACCGAAGCAATGGAGACCAATGCTTTGATAATAATTGCGGGATCACTAGAAGTGTATGTCTAGAGGGGGATGAATAGACTACTAGCAGGAATTTAAAACTACCACAAGCATAAGTTTAAGGGTTGGTAGTTTTAGCATACATTGCAAGTCTAGAACACCCTACACATGCTAGTCATCAAGTATAGCAACGGAAAGTAAGGACATTGCACATGAAAGGAAGGAGTAGAGATAGGAAGATCAAACACATGAAGGACACGGAGATTTTTCCCGTGGTTCCGATAGGTGGTGCTATCGTACGTCCACATTCATGGAGTCTTCAATCCACGAAGGGTAACACTCGCAAGAGTCCACGAAGGGCTCTACCCACGGAGGGTTCCACGAAGAAGGAACCTTGACTTTACCATGACGGCCTACGTCCATGGAAGACTAACCCAACTCGGGGTAGATCTTCATGAAGTAGGCGATCTCCTTGCCCTTACAAACTTACTGGTTCACTCCACAACATGAAGTAGGAGGCTCCCAAGCAACACCTAACCAATCTAGGAGGCACGAACCTCCAAAAGGTAGTAGGCTCGATAATGTCGATGAACTCCTTGCTCTCGTGCTTCAAGATGATAGACCTCTTAACACACAATCACTCTCTCACAGATTCGGATTGGTGGAAGAGGTTGATTGGGTGGAAAGCTAGTTGGGGAGGCTAGAGATCAAGATTCATATGGTAGGAATGAAATGACATGATCTCAACACATGAGTAGGTGGCTATCTCTTAGAAAATCAGTAGGTATGAGTGGGGAACTGTTCTGAGTGCTTCTCTCTCAAGTGAGTGGTGGTGGAGGGGTATATATAGGCATCTCCAAAAATCCAACCGTTACACCGAATAAGTCAGACTCGGTGGAACCGATGTGTAAATCTCAGTTGTACCGAGTTGCCTCAAAGGTAGCAACTTTTGAATCTTGGTGAGGCCGATACATAAAACTCAGTTGCACCGATAAGGTGACCAACGGTCAGATGCCAATCTCGGTGACGCCTGATGACCCACAAGTATAGGGGATCTATCATAGTCCTTCCGATAAGTAAGAGTGTCAAACCCAACGAGGAGCAGAAGCAAATGACAAGCAGTTTCCAGTAACGTATTCTGTGCAAGCACTGAAATTATCGTTAACAGATAGTTTTGTGATAAGATAATTCGTAACGAGTAACAATAACAAGTGTAGCAAAGGTGCAGCAAGGTAGCCCAATCCCTTTTGTAGCAAAGGACAGGCCTGGACAAACTCTTATATAAAGCAAAGCACTCCCGAGGACACATGGGAATTTCTGTCAAGCTAGTTTTCATCATGCTCATTTGATTCACGTTCGTTACTTTGATAATTTGATATGTGGATGGACTGGTGCTTGGATGCTGCCCTTACTTGGACAAACCTCCCACTTATAATTAACCCCTATCGCAAGCATCCACAACTACGAAAGAAGAATTAAGGTAAACGTAACCATAGCATGAAACATATGGATCCAAATCATCCCCTTACAAAGCAACGCATAAACTAGGGTTTAAGCTTCTGTCACTCTAGCAACCCATCATCTACTTATTACTTCCCAATGCCTTCCCCTAGGCTGAAATAATGGTGAAGTGTTATGTAATTGACGTTCACATAACACCACTAGAGGAGAGGCAACATACATGTCATCAAAATATCGAACGAATACCAAATTCATAGGATTACTTATAACAAGACTTATCCCATGTCCTCAGGAATAAACATAAATACTCACGAAACATGTTCATGTTCAAGATCAGAGGATTTTTAATTATCATAAAGGATCTGTACATATGATCTTCCACCAAGTAAACCAACTAGCATCAACTACAAGGAGTAATCAACACTACTAGCAACCCACAGGTACCAATTTGAGGTGTTGAGACAAACATAGGATACAAGAGATGAACTAGGGTTTGGAGAGGAGATGGTGCTAGTGAAGATGTTGATGGAGATTGACCCCCTCCCGATGATAGGATCGTTGGTGATGACGATGGCTTCGATTTCCCCCTCCGGGAGGGAAGTTTCCCCGTCAAAACAGCCCTGTCATAGCTCTAGATTGGATCTGCCCAAGTTCCGCCTCGGGACGGAGACGCTTCGTCCCAAAAGCTCTCTTCTGATTTTTTTCCAGGTTAAAACGCTTCATATAGGAGAAGATGGGCGTTAGAGGAGCCACAGGGGCCCCACAAGCCTGCTAGGCGCGGCCCGGGGGGTGGCCGCGCCTAGCAGGCTTGTGGCCTGCAAGTGGCCCCCCTCTAGTTGATTCTTGCACCAATATTTTTTATATATTCCAAAATAATTCTTCATAAATTTTCAGGACTTGTGGAGTTGTGCAGAATAGGTATCTCAGATTTTCTCATTTTCTAGTCCAGAATTCTCCCTCTTCATGTAAACCTTGTAAAATAAGAGAGAAAAGGCATAAGGATTGTACCATAACGTGTAATAACAGCCCATAATGCAATAAATATCAATACAAAAGAATGATGCAAAATGGACGTATCAACTCCCCCAGCTTAGACCTCGCTTGCCCTCAATCAAAAGCCGAGATCAAAAAATGTGTCCACATGTTTTGAGATAGAGGTGTCGAAAAAATAAAATACGGACATGAGGGCATCATGAACATGTTTAGAACAACAATACTTATTGTATAATATCTCTTATGCTAGAGTACAATTCATTCACAATATAAAGTATGAACCAAGAACTCTATTGACAACCAACAAACTATGATCTCAGTCATTGAAGCAATTGACAATTTATCATAACATCGAAAAGAGTCAACATAAGAGATTGTAAACCAAATCCACATACTCAATCATATTTTAGTCTTTTACAATTGGTAGCACTCACGCGGTACCCACGAGATCAAAGCTTCAATCGGACACAGAGAAAGATAGGGGGTTATAGTTTTGCCTCCCAACTATTCACCTCAAGGGTGATGTCAACAATAATAACTCATGATCACCCACATCCGAGTGGATATATAAGTCTAGATCGTTCCCCAACACATAATGCTTGCCAATAGAAAGTTGAAATATAGGAAGTGGTGAGGATCACCATGACTCTTGCATAAAGGTAAGTATTAAAAGGTAAAAATAATAGTTAGGCCCTTTGCAGAGGGAAGCAGAGGTTGTCGTGCGCTTTTTGTTTTGGATGCACAAACTCTTAGTGCAGAGGAATGTCGCATTGTATTACCCTTTGTGATAGAAACCTTTATTATGCAATCTGTCGCTTTTATTTCTTTACTATCACAAGTTCATATAACGCTTATCTCCCTTACAGTAAAAGATCACACATATTTAGGAGCAATTTTTATTGCCTTTTGCACCGATGACAACTTGAAGGATCTTATTCAATCAATAGGTAGGTACGATGGACTCTCATGGCAGCACTAGGTTGAGGTGTTTGGATGCACAAGTAGTATATCTACTTGGTGCGGAAGTTTTGGCTAATATGAGGTGGAAGGAAGCAAGACATGTTGGAGGATCTAAAACCATATAACTTCTATCCGGAGGCAAGCAAACATAACCTATTATGTTGTCTTCCTTGTCCAACATCAACTTCTTGGCATGTAATATTTTAATGAGTGGTCAAAATCATAAAAGATGTCCAAGATAATATATTTATATGTGAATCTCTCTTTCTTCATCACTTCCTTTCAATTGCACCAATGACCAATTACTATGTTTGCTAACTCCCGACAAATTTCAATCAACATACTTTTTATATGTGAAGTCATCACTCCCCATAAGATCACTATGTATTCTCTTTGCTTTTGTTCTATTATTCTTTATTCATTACTTTCAAGAGTATAGTAATCTAGCAAAGCCCTCTCATCAAAACTAATTTTTATTATATAACTCTCGAACTTGCTTACATAAGGGGAGCAAAAGCAAAAACTAAAAGGTGGATCATACTAAGAACTTTTATTCTACTAGATCAAAACAAAATAAAAAAAGGATCGAAATAGGAAAGATAATAAAAAACAAAAAAGGAAAAAAGGTGTGATGTGATACGATACCGGGGCACCTCCCCCAACCTTGGCACAAGCCAAGGGGAGTGCCCATACCCATGTGCTCAGGTGTCCTTCTTCGGAGGTGATGGTGGTGGAGTTGTTGATGATGCTGGAAGCTTGTTCAATTTCCTCTTAAGTATGAAATTTTGTTCCCTCAGGTCATCTACTTCCTGCTCGAGTTTCAATATCCTTTTTCATAATTCTTCTTTACTCTCCTGCAGAAAACGACAAGGGATAAATAGAACTTTGGATTTTCTTCTTGCGTTTGGGAGGCTTGATTTCCTGAACTCCATGTGCATGTCTCCCAGTTGAGGCATAGGAGTCTCCTATTCATCTGAGGTTTCTTCTTGGTACTTGTCTTCTTGTTCCTCCTCCGAGAATAATCTATAAGGATCTAGGTCCCCATAGAGCTTGGGATTGGCAAGATAGTGCGATATGTAGCTCTCCCCATCAGACTCTTGGGACGACATCTTGCTCTAAATCTGCTGCAGGAACAACTCAAAACAAAAATAGGCGGTATTGTCGTGATATGAAAGTCGAAACCTTTGGGAGATTATATAATGAATTTTGGCCGACCCGAAGCAGTGTTCAATAGAAAACAGAGTCCGGGGGCGCACGGGGTGGTGACAAGCCCCCTAGGCACAGCTAGGGGGTGGCCACGCCTAGCAGGTTTGTCGCCTCCCTGTGCATCCTTCAGACTACTTTTTATTTTCCTAATTTTTTAAATATTCCAAAAATGAGTAAAATTGCTATTGGGAAAGTTTTGGAGTCGGTTTACTTACCGTACCACGTACCTATTCCTTTTGGAGCCTGGGACGTTCTGATAGGTCTCCCTAATATGCTCTTCGGGAGTTATGGTATTGATAACATTGGTTTCAACATTAATGGGAGTACCTAAAATATAATGTTTGATTATTTGCCTGTTTAATACCTTCGGATTTGTGCCTTCGGTGTTGTTGATCTTGATGGCACCGGAACAATATACTTCCTCGACGATGTATGGTCCTTCCCATTTAAAGAGGAGTTTTCCTGCAAAAAATCTTAACTGGGAGTTGTATAGCAAGACATGATCACCTACATTGAACGCATGCTTTTGTATCCTTTTATCATGCAATATCTTAACTTTCTCTTTAAACAGCTTGGAATTCTCATAGGCTTGGGTTCTCCATTCATCAAGTGAGCTAATGTCAAATAACCTCTTCTCACCAGCAAGTTTGAAATCATAATTGAGCTCTTCGATTGCCCAATATGCTTTGTGCTCTAGCTCTAGAGGTAAGTGACATGCTTTACCGTAAACCATTTTATACGGAGACATACCCATAGGATTCTTGTAAGTAGTTCTATAAGCCCATAATGCATCGTCAAGTTTCTTAGAACAATTCTTCCTAGGTCTATTAACTTTCTTTTGCAAGATCAATTTAATTTCTCTATTGCTTAATTCTACTTGATCACTAGACTGGGGATGATAAGGCGATGCAATTCTATGATTAACATCATACTTAACAAGCAATTCACAGAAAGCACCATGAATAAAATGTGAACCACCATCAGCCATTAAATATTTGGGGACTCCAAATCTAGGGAAAATAACTTCTTTAAGCATCTTAATAGAGGTGTTATGATCATCACTACTAGTTGGAATAGCTTCTACCCACTTAGTAACATAATCAACAACAACTAATATATGAGCATACCCGTTGGACGTTGGAAAAGGTCCCATATAATCAAAACCCCAAACATCAAATGGTTCAATAACAAGAGAGTAATTCATAGGCATTTCCTGATGTCTACTAATATTGCCAATTCTTTGACATTCATCACATGACAAGACAAACTTACGAGCATCCTTGAAGAGAGTAGGCCAATAGAAACCAGATTGTAATACCTTGTGTGCAGTTCTATCTCTAGCGTGGTGTCCTACGTAGGCCTCGAAATGACACTTCTGTAGGACCTGTTCCTATTCATACTCAGGTACACAACGTCTAATAACACCATCTACTCATTCTTTATAAAGGTGTGGGTCATCCCAGAAGTAATGTCTTAAATCACAGAAGAACTTTTTCTTTCTTTGGTATGTGAAACTAGGTGGTATAAATTTAGTGATAATGTAATTAGCATAATAAACATACCAACGAGCATTACGAGAAGCATTTATGACAGCTCATTGTTCATCAGGAAAGCTATCATCAATAGGTAGTGGGTCATCAAGAACATTCTCTAACCTAAAAAAGTTATCTGCTACGGGGTTATCAGCACCCTTTCTATCAACAATATGCAAATCAAATTCTTGTAGCAAAAGAACCCACCTAATAAGTCTAGGTTTAGCATCTTTCTTTTCCATGATATATTTAATAGCAGCATGATCAGTGTGAACAGTTACTTTAGAATCAACAATATAGGGTCTAAACTTATCACAAGCGAACACAACTACTAAAAATTCTTTTTCAGTGGTAGCATAGTTTCTCTGAGCACTGTTTAGAGTTTTGCTAGCATAATGAATAACATTTAATTTCTTATCAACTCTTTTCCCTAGAACATCACCTACAGTGTAATCACTAGCATCACACATAATTTTAAAGGGTAAGTTCCAATCAGATGGTTGAACAATAGGTGCAGAAATCAAGGCATTCTTGAGAATTTCAAAAGCTTCTACACAATCATCATCAACAACAAATGGAACATCTTTTTGCAAAATATAGTGAGAGGCCTAGAAATCTTAGAGAAATTTTTAATAAATCTACTATAGAAACTAGCATGACCAAGGAAACTTCTGATACCTCTGATATCCGCAGGACACGACATCTTTTCAATAGCATCAACTTTAGCCTTATCAACTTCAATACCTCTTTCAGAAATTTTATGTCCCAAGAAAATGCCTTGATTCACCATAAAGTTGCACTTCTCCCAATTCAAGACAAGATTAGTTTCTTCACACCTTTGCAAAACTCGATCAAGATTGCTCAAACAATCATCAAAAGAAGTTCCGTAAACGGAAAAATCATCCATGAAAACCTCAACAATCCTTTCACAAAAATCAGAGAATATAACGGTCATACATCTTTGAAAGTTAGCAGGGGCATTACATCAACCAAAAGGCATACGTCTATAAGCAAAGGTGCCAAAGGGGCAAGTAAAGGTGGTCTTTTCTTGGTCCTCTTTTGACACAGGTATTTGAGAGAAACCAGAATAACCATCTAAAAAGCAGAAATGTGTGTGTTTGGATAATCTTTCTAGCATTTGATCAATGAAAGGTAGAGGGTAATGATCTTTTCAAGTAGCTATATTCAATTTCCTAAAATCAATTACCATTCTATAACCTGTAACAATTCTCTACGTGATCAATTCATTTTTATCATTAGGAACTATGGTAATACCTCCTCTCTTAGGGACACAATGAACGGGACTAACCCATCTACTATCAGCAATAGGGTAAATGATACCTGCCTCCAGAAGCTTTAATATTTCATTTCTTACCACTTCCTTCATTTTAGGATTCAACCGTCGTTGGTGACCAAGAACCGGTTTAGCATTAGGCTCCATTTTAATTTTATGCCAACATAGAGTGGGACTAATACACTTAATATCATCAAGAGTATATCCAATAGCAGCAAGGTGCTTTCTCAGAGTTTTCAATAATCTTTTTTTTTCATGCTCTGAAAGGTTAGCACTAATAATAACAGGATATATCTTCTTTTCATCAAGATAAGCATATTTCATAGTATCTGATAATTGTTTAAGCTCAAACATGGGATCACCCTTGGTTGGAGGAGGATCCCCAAGTATTTCAACAGGCAAGTTCTGTTTCAGAATAGGATGCCGATCAAAGAAAATCCTATCTATTTCATTCCTTTCATTCATATGCATAACATTTTCATGGTCTAGGAAATATTGATCTAAAGGATCACTGGGAGGAGTAGCAATAGTAGCAAGACCAATAATTTCATCCTTACTAGTTAATTCTTTATCATGGGGTGCCTACGAAATTTAGAGAAATTAAACTCATGAGACGTATCCCCAAAACTTACGGTAACCGTTTCCTTCTCACAATCTATCCCGACATTAACGGTATTCAAGAAGGGTCTACCAAATATAATGGGACAAAAATCATCTTGTGGGGAACCAAGAACAAGAAAATTAGTAGGGTATTTTATTTTCCCACACAAGACTTCAACATCTCTAATAATCCCCACTGGTGATATAGTGTCTCTATTAGCAAGCTTAATTGTAACATCAATTTCCTCTAACTCAGCTGGTGCAATATCATTCATAATTTGTTTATATAAGTAAAAGGGAGTTGCACTCACACTAGCACCCATATCACATAAGCCATGATAACAATGATCTCTTATTTTAACATCAGGTTTAGCAATTCTAGCAGCTTCATCACAAAATTGAATAACATGCCCATCAATATTATCAACCAAGAGACCCTTAACCATAGCAATACTAGGTTCAACTTTAATTTGCTTAGGGGGTGTAGGTGTTCTAGCACAGCTCTTACGAACCACAGTTGAAGCTTTAGCATGTTTCTTTATTCTAACTGGGAAAGGTGGTTTCTCTATATAAGAAGTGGGAATAACAGGATCAACATTATAAGTAATAGTTTTCTCTTCATCTTTAATAGGTTCAACTACTTTCACTTCAATGGGAGGTTGATATTTAAACCACTTCTCCTTGGGGAGATCAACATGAGCAGAAAAAGATTCACAAAAAGAAGCTACTATCTTAGAGTCAAGTCCATATTTAGTGCTAAATTTACGAAAAGCATCGGTGTCTACGAAAGATTTAACACAATCAAACTTAAGGTTCATACCGGACTCCTTACCTTCGTCGAGTTCCCAATCTTTAGAGTTTCGTTTAATTCTTTCCAATAAATCCCATTTGAAATCAATAACTTTCCTCATACAGGAACCAACACAAGAAGCATCGAGCATGGATTGATCATTAAGAGAAAGCCGAGAATAAAAATTCTGAATAATAATTTTCTCGAGAGCTCATTATTGGGGCATGAATATAACATTGACTTAAGCCTCACCCAAGCTTGAGCGATTCTTTCTCCTTCACGATGCCAGAAATTATAAATATAATTCCGATCATGATGAACTAGATGCATAGGATAGAACTTCTGGTGAAATTCCATTTTCTGTCGATTGTAGCTCCATGATCCAATATCATCACATAGCCTTTACCATGTCAATGCCCTCTCCTTCAAAGATAAAGGAAAGACCTTCTTCTTGATGTTGGGTTCTATCGTAGGTGCATCGCATGCGAATTAAAAAATTCCTACGTGCAGAACATCCAAGAACATGCTATGGAGGTGGATCACAGATCATTACCACTAGACGCGCAATAATGTGGAGCGAAAGTAGAGTTGGGGCAGCGCATTCGCATGGTCCGTCTCCTCCTTGTCCGATCTTGCTCGAACAACTGTTCTCATCTCCCTCGAACATCCGGTCACCGGATCCCACGTACAGGTTCGCCGGAGCGGCGCAAGTGCACCGCCTCTAACGGTATCTGCGCGTGCAGGAGGAACACCTGTGCACCGCCTCTGATCGCACGGTCGGCAATGGCGAGTGGAGGTGGCTAGTTGCAACTCATGCAAAGCCGTAATGACAGCACCGAAGCAATCAACCAGATAGGTGTGCTGCACCTCCACTATATATAGGCATCTGGCGCGGGCTCAACTCTTGGGCCTTGCATGGATCCTAAAGCCCACGTGCTCCTTCCCTTAAGCACGCGACCCTTTAGGTTCTCGTCCACTTTGTTGCGAGTCAGATGACATCCGACTCAACTGGTCGGTAGCGGCCTCTAGCAAGACGTGCCGACTCCAAGTGTCTGATGAAGCTGGTTAGGCGAACCTGTACTTCACACTTTTGTTCCCTTTTCCACACGATATATATTGTCGTGCATAAGGCGATATGGTCATCCTTGTTGCAGCACGACCTCTTTCTCGTTCCAGTGAATTCGACCAACATTCAGATTATCTCATAATCCTCATCACATGGCCATACTTATCCAGGTCGGATCACCCGAGGGGCGGGGCAAATCCCATCTTGCTCGACCATGTCTCGCAGCATGGGTCTGGACAAGCCCGAAACCTACCTTTGTAACTACCTAGTCACGGAGTAGCGTTTGGTCGTCCCAAAGCAAGTCTGTCACCATTCCAAGTACATGTGCCAGCTCAGGTCTTAGGACATAGAACATATGTTGTACTAGAGACTCACAGATGACCTATCGCTGCGTCTCATAGTTGGGTCTGTCCAACTCAGACCTTATCTCGACTCGGATCCGACTATGTCGAATCCGACTAGACCTTTCCGAGTCCATATTATCCGGCTAGCATCCAATGCTACATGGTCAGTGAGACCGAACCATCCATCGTGTCATATTCTAGTCTAATTAGTTGTGCGTCCACACAACCCTTTGGACTAGGGACCATTTAGGATAGTTATCATACAATGCATAGTCTCACAAAAAAGTCACGTACTTGTTAATACACGTCAATGATAATGTCCAAGGACTACCTTTATTCATAAACACATAGGAAATATCATCATACATGATTGCCTCTAGGGCATATCTCCAACACTTGACGTGATCCTCGGGCATAACTGCAAGCTTAAATAATCCACAAACTTCATCCACATATATTGGATGCAAACCAGGATGTAATGTTCCATCTCCTGCATAAGGATTAGCCAGTAGCTTCTCTATCATACCCGAAGGAATTTCATAATAAATATTTTTAGTAGGTTCAGTAGGTTGAGGGACAACTCTTTGTGTTTTCGGTCGAGGTGAAAATACCCCGAACAAGCCCCTCAAAGGATTACTTTCCATAGTGACAAGTGACAGTAAATTTTAGCACACTATATAAATTTTTCCTTACCAAAATCCACTTACCAAAGGCGCTTCACTCCCCAGCAATGGTGCCAGAAAAGAGCCTTGATGACCCACAAGTATAGGGGATCTATCTTAGTCCTTTCTATAAGTAAGAGTTTCAAACCTAACGAGGAGTAGAAGGAAATGACAAGCGGTTTCCAGTAAGGTATTCTCTGTAAACACTGAAATTATCGATAACAGATAGTTTTGTGATAAGATAATTCATAACGAGTAACAAGTAACAAGTGTAGAAAAGGTGCATCAAGGTAGCCCAGTTACTTTTGTAGCAAAGGACAGGCCTGGACAAACTCTTATATAAAGCAAAGCACTCCCGAGGACTCATGGGAATTTCTGTCAAGCTAGTTTTCATCATGCTCATTTGATTCGCGTTCGTTACTTTGATAATTTGATATGTGGGTGGACCTGTGCTTGGGTGCTGCCCTTACTTAGAAAAACCTGCCACTTATGATTAAACCCTATCGCAAGCATCCGCAACTATGAAAAAAGAATTATAGTAAACCCAACCATAGCATGAAACATATGGATCCAAATCAGCCCCTTACAAAGCAACTCATAAACTAGGGTTTAAGCTTCTGTCACTCTAGCAACCCATCATCTACTTATTACTTCCCAATGCCTTCCCCTAGGCCCAAAAAATGGTGAAGTGTTATGTAGTCAACGTTCACATACCACCACTAGAGGAGAGACAACATACATCTCATCAAAATATCGAACGAATACCAAATTCACAGGATTACTTATAACAAGACTTATCCCATGTCCTCAGGAACAAACGTAACTAGTCATGAAACATGTTCATGTTCATGTTCAAGATCAGAGGAGTTTTAATTATCATAAAGGATCTGAACATATGATCTTCCACCAAGTAAAGCAACTAGCATAAACTACAAGGAGTAATCAATACTACTAGCAACCCACATGTACAAATCTGAGGTTTGAGACAAAGATCGGATACAAGAGATGAACTAGGGTTTGGAGAGGAGATGGTGCTGGTGAAGATGTTGATGGAGATTGACCCCCTCTCGATGAGAGGAATGTTGGTGATGACGATGGCTTCGATTTCCCCCTCCAAGAGAGAAGTTCCCCGGCGAAACAGCCCTGTCGGAGCTCTAGATTGGTTCTTCCCAAGTTCCGCCTCGAGACGACGGCGCCTCGTCCCGAAATCTCTCTTCTTATTTTTTCCAGGTCAAAACGCTTCATATAGGATAATATGGTCGTCGGAGGACCATAGGGGCCCCACAAGCCTGCTAGGCACGGCTAGGGGGGTGGTCGCGCCTCGCAAGCTTGTGGCCTGTAGGTGGCCCCCTCTGGTTGATTCTTGCGCCAATATTTTTTATATATTCCAAAATAATTCTACGTAAATTTTCAGGACTTTTAGAGTTGTGCAGAATAGGTATCCCAGATTTGCTCCTTTCCCAGTCCAGAATTCCAGCTGCTGGCATTCTCCCACTTCATGTAAAACTTGTAAAATAAGAGAGAAAAGGGCATAAGGATTGTACCATAACGTGTAATAACAGCCCATAATGCAATAAATATCAATATAAAAGCATGATGCAAAATGGACATATCAACGCCGATTCACAAAACTCGGCGGGACCGATTTTTTAAACTTGCATAACACGAAGTTGGCAACCCAAACTCGGTGGCACCGAAGTGGAATCGGTTGCACCAAAAAGCTAGGGTTTGGCTGAGTCTGTCTGAGGCTGGGAATCGGTGGCATCGAGTGGAAAGTGTTGGTTGCACTGATTTTAGGTATTTGGCTTTGGACAGTCTTTTGTGGAAGAGCTTGTGGGTGTATGTGGTGACTATCACTTGTGCACGTATGAGCATTTTGTTCACCAACAAAACCTTACCCCCTTTTAATAGTATTGGCTTTCCTATGGGCTCAAGGTGATTTCTCACAAAAGATAAAATGTAGAGTCCTTTGCTTGAAGCTTGGCCAATGCTATTCCTTCTCCTTCTTATTCATGGGGATACTCTCCACACTCCTTTTTACCATACCATCTCTCTCTATGGACTTTATCTGAAATACACTAGATGAAAGTATTAGTCCAAGAGACAATGTATGTTGTCATGAATTATCAAAACCACCAAGGGAGCACATTGTGCTTTTAGATCCTCCTAACTACATAGATACAGTTTTTTGTGTAAGTTCTCATATATTTGCATTCCATGTCATTAGTATCAAAATGTTGAAACTATAGTTTTTTCACTAGGTCCAAGATGCTAGAGCCAACACAAGATCAAAAGTTCTACAAGAAGGAAACTATTCAGATGCTGGCAACATTGTTTAATGGCTGGCCTGGGATAGAGAACACCATCTCATCATGCAACATGGAAAGTACGGTATTTTGTCTATTCTTGTCATGGTTTACTGTTGTTTCTAATAGCTATCATTTGTGAATCTTCCGTATGCATTCATTGACCGATACATCTTGTACGTCATCGACAAAGGGTCACAATGTGTATTAATTATGGTGCCTATTTGTACATCACAATTGTCAGAGAATGAAAATATGAGGCATTTGGTGACATTAAGAGTTTTTGCGAGGGAATTCAAAGAAGCACTCGAAATAAAGCAACCCGGTTGGAATTCTGATTTATCTAAATGGCAAACTTTATTTCATTTTGGTATTCCAACAAGCATAGACGGGTAACAAATTCATAATACAAACATTTATTTTTGTTATCACTATATTTTATATAATACTCCCTTCGTCCCAAAATTCTTGTCTTAGATTTATCTAGATATGAATGTGTCTAGTCACATTTTAGTATTTGGATACATCCATCTCTAGACAAACCTAAGACAAGAATTTTGGGACGAAGGGAGTAGTAATTTAGGAAATTGCATCGATGTCCATGGCTATTTTGTTTTCCATTTTGTGCTCTAGTGGAACCATAAAGAACTGGTCAAGCCGGTTTGCACAGTGAGCATTGTCTGTTACATGTTTTAAGACCTTTGGTGTGAAATATTCGTGCTAACTACAAATATTGCTTGTGCAGGATTGGTATGAGTTGAGGAAGCACTTTTTATTATACTTGCTAAAACATCATGGGAATGAAACTAAAGACTACTTTTCTGATATTGTGCAAGAATTTCTTAAGTGCATCAAGTAGATCTTAATAATTTGTAATAAATTTTTAATTGAATCGTCGCTCAGTTTGTTACATGGACACATCGTAAATTTGTGTTTTTGTTATAAATTTACAGTGCAAGTGAGATGGACTTGAATTGTTAAGCAATTGTGTCTGTATTATATTGTATTTGTGTGTGATAATTAACATGTATTATCTTTATATAACTCTTGTAAAATATTTCAAGAGTCTGTGGCAACACACAAACATTTTACTAGTCTTTCTTAGGAGCCCAGCCAACGTAGCGCATCCCCATTCTTTCTCATCAACGCGGTCAGCGCACATCATTATTATCTCAAAAAAGGCAGCACACAACATCGATTCCCCCATGTCTCCTCATCTCAATTTGAGCATGTAGAAGTGAAGAGACCAGGGACACGGAGGGGGAGCACCACCAGCCAACATAGCAAGCTGCCTGCTGGGACCTCGCGTTACCGCAAGTTGACACCTCGCAGCCAAGGGCCACCACTTGCCCTACTCCCTCCCCTCCCGAGTCGATCTACAATGACTACCGGCCAACTGCGCTCCATGTGTTCTAGGGAACTGGTGTGCTCTCCTACAAGCCTCCAACACCCCTTCTAGCATCGAGCCCCCCTGCTTGCTAGATAGAATTT
Organism: Hordeum marinum; assembly: GCA_022496015.1. NCBI lineage: Eukaryota > Viridiplantae > Streptophyta > Magnoliopsida > Poales > Poaceae > Hordeum > Hordeum marinum. The sequence continues at coordinate 292,097,947 of CM039676.1, forward strand.
CTTGAGGCTAGACACATCATACACATCACAAAAGTAAACTAGTATCAGAAGATCGAGGAATTGAGTTTACCAAATCAATTATGCTTTGACTCTCATTTGGTTTTACAACAAAAAGAGATGTGATACGTCCACTTTGCATCATGATTTTATACTATTAATTATAATTTCTTATGCATAATAATGCTTTTTGGAGTAATTCTAATGCCTTTTCTCTCATAATATGCAAGGTTTACACAAAGAGGGAGAATGTCGGCAGTTGGAATTCTGGACCTAAAACAACATATAAGAGACACCTATTCTGCACATCTTCAAACAGGCTGAAACTTCACAGAGATTTTTTTGGAATATATAGAAAATACCGGAGCAAATAAATACCGGAGGGGGGCCACCTGGTGAGCACAAGACAACATGGCGCGTCAGGCCCCTAGGCACCTCCCTGGTGGGTTGTGCTCAGCCCAGCCCACCTCCAGTGCCCATGTTCTGGTACTTAAGGTCTTTTGACCTAAAAAATTAAGGAGAGGAATTTCGAGAAGTAATGCCGCCATCTCGAGGTAGAACTTGGGAAGGAGAACTTTTTCCCTCCGACGGAGCGATTTTGCCGGGTCACTTACCTCCCGAAGGGGGAAATCGTAGCCATTATCATTGCCAACAACCCTCTCATCTTTGGGAGGACAATATTCATCAACATCTTCAACAGTGCCATCTCCTCTCAAACCCTAGTTCACTCTTGTATTTGATCCTTGTACCGGAACCTTAGATTGGTACATGTGGGTGACTAGTATGTTGATTACAATACGTAGTTGATTACTATATGGTTTATTTGATGGAAGATTATATGTTCAGATCCATTATGCTATTTAATACCCCTGTGATATTGAGCATGCATATCATTTGTGAGTATTTACCTTTGTTCTTGAGGTCACGTGAGAAGTCATGTTGCAAGTAATCATGTGAAGTTGATATGTGTTTGATATTTTGATGATATGTATGTTGTGATTCCCTTAGTGGTGTCATGTGAACGTCGACTACATGTCATTTCACCATATTTGGGACTAAGGGGATGCATTGTGGAGTAGTTATTAGATGATGGGTTGCTAGAGTGACAGAAGCTTAAAGCCTAGTTTATGCGCTATTTCTTAAGTGGCTGATTCAGATATAAATGTTTAATGATATGGTTAGATTTTATCTTAATATTGTTCTCGTGCTTGCGGATGCTTGCAAGAGGGTTAATCATAAGTGGGAGGTTTGTTCAAGTAAGAACAACACCCAAGCACCGGTCCACCCACATATCAAATTATCAAAGTCGCGAACATGAATCAAACCAACATGATGAAAGTGACTAGATGAAATTCCCGTGTACCCTTGAGAACACTTTGCTTATCATAAGAGACCATTTTGGCTTGCCCTTTGACAGAAAAGGATTATGATACCTTGCTTCACTTTATTTTCCATTCTACGAAGCTAAGAAGAAGGTTTTCCCCTTATCTTTGAAGGGAAAAGCATTGACATGGTATAGGCTATATGATGATATTGGACCATGGAACTGGAATCGATTGAAATTAGAATTCCATCAAAAGTTTTATCCTATGGATCTAGTTCATCGTGATAGGAATTATATATATAACTTTTGGCATCGTTAAGGAGAAAGGATAGCTCTATCTTGGGGGAGGCTTAAGTCAATGTTATATTCATGCACCAATCATGATCTCGAGAGAGAAATTATTATTCAGATCTTTTATGCTCGGCTTTCTCATAATGATCGATCCATGCTCGATACTTCTTGTAATGGTTCTTTTATGAAGAAGACTATTGAATTCAATTGATATCTCTTAGAAAGAATTAAATACAACTATGAAGATTGGGAACTCGACAAAGGTAATGAGTCACGTATTAAGCTTAAGTTTGATTGTGTTAAATATTTTATGAATACCGATGCTTTTCACAAGTTTAGCACTAAATATGGACTTGACTCTGAGATAGTAGCCTCTTTATGTGAATAATTTGCTACTCATGTTGTCCTCCCTAAGGAGAAGTGGTTTAAATATCACCCCCCTATTAAATAAGAAATTAAAGAACCGGTAAAAGGTAAAGAAGAAACCATCATTTACAATGTTGATCGAATTGTGCCTACTTCTTATATTGAAAACCCACCTTTCCCTGTTAGGATAAAGCAACATGCTAAGGTATCAACTGTGGTTCACAAAACAAATATTAAAGCACCTAAGCGCTCTGAACAAATTAAAGTAGAACCTAGTGTTGCTATGGTTAAAGATCTCTTGGTAGAAAATATTGATGGGCGTGTTATTTACTTCTGCGATGAAGCTGATAGAATTGCCAAACCTGATGAAAAAGAGAAACATATACCTGTCTGAGTTAAAATAGGAGATCATTGCTATCATGGTTTACGTGATATGGGTGGTAGTGTAAGTGCTATTCCTTTTACTTTATACCAAGAAATTATGATTGAAACCATCACACCACTTGGGGTTGTTAGATATGTTGAAGTCTTGTGTGGGAAAATAAAAGATCCTATTGATTTTCTAGTTCTTGGTTCCCCACAAGATGACTTTCACTACAGGAATCAGGTACTTTGCCGTCAGCCATCCCGGACGGCAAAGGCTTTGTCGTCCGCCAGCAGACGGCAAACAATCTGGCTGAATACGCCACGGTAAAGGGCGCTTTGCCGTCTGCTAGCAGACGACAAATATCCTTAGGTCTTTGTCGTCCGCCAGCGGACGATAAAGACCGTGGATGGCACATGTGGCAGCTTATGGCCATTAAGGGGTTAACGGCGTGCTTTGCCGTTCGCTAGCAGACGGCAAAGACCTAAGGTCTTTGCCGTCTGTCAGCGGACGGCAAAGCACCTGTGTCTTTGCCGGCCTAGGTGGTTTCTTTGTCGTCCGCTAGCAGACGACAAAGATGGCAAAGAAACCACCTAGGCCAGCCTAGTGCTACCCCAGGTTGCACAGGTAGCTGCCACGTGGCAGCTTTGCCGTGTGCTAGCAGACGACAAAGTGGCTAAATAGCCCCTATTTTTTCTGTTTTTTCTTAAATTCATTCATTTTGATAGAATTTCACACACACACACACACATATATATACACATTTCAAAGTAATTTCAACAAGCATATCAACAATAAGTTTCCAACAACCTATCCAACAAACAAGTTTCCAACAACATATCCAACATACAATGGTTTCCAACAACATATCCATACATACTTATCCAAAACAAGTTTCCAACAAGTTTCCATAAACAAAAAGGAAGCACAAGTAGAATAGTACACTCCATCAATGCAAGCTTCCTCATCTATAACAAATCTGCAAATTAGGAAAGATGAAAGTTAGAAGAAGAAGAAGACTAGCTAGAAGAAAAAGAAGAAAAAGAAGAAAAAGAAGAAGAAGAATTTATATTCTCTTTGTTTTTCTCCTCTCTTCTTCTTTATCTTATTCTTGTTCTAACTAAGGTATGTAGAAATGCCATTTTTAGCTAAGGTAGGTAAAAATGCTAAGTGTGTAGGTCATTTTAGAGCTAAGATAGGTAAATAGGCAATTTGGAGCTAACCTAGGTAGTTATGCCATTGTTTTAGGTAACTATGCATATTTATTCATTTTGGTGGACAAAATGGTAAGTGTAGGTCATTTTAGAGCTATCCTAGTTAAAATCGGTCATTTTGGAGCTAGGTAAGGTTATTTTGTCATTTTGGAGGAAAATAAACTAATTATATGATAGTTTGGAGCTAAACCAAGGTTATTATAACATTTTTTACCTAAGTAAGCTAATTATGTCATAAATGAAGTAGGTAAGCTAAGTATAGATTATTATTTAGCTATCCAAGGTAATTATGATATTTTTAGCTAACTAAGCATATTAAGTCATCCAGGAGGAAAAAATGCTAAGTATAGGTCATTTTATAGCTATCCTAGGTAAAGTATGTCAGTTCGGAGCTAAGTAAGGTTATTATGTCATTTTCGAGGAAAATAAGCTAAGTATAGGTCATTTTGGAGCTAAACCAAGGTTATTATGCCATTTTTTACCTACGTGAGCTAATTATGTCATAAATGAACTAGCTAAGCTAATTATAGATCATTATTGAGCTATCGTAGGTAGTTATGCCATTTTGTACCTAAGTGAGCTAATTATGTCATAAATGAACTAGCTAAGCTAGCTATAGATCATTATTGAGCTATCCTAGGTAGTTATGCCATCTTCTAGCTAACTAAGCATATCAAGTCATTTTGGAGGAAAAAATGCTAAGTATAGGTCATTTTATATCTATCCTAGGTAGAATATATCATTTTGGAGGTAAGTAAGGTTATTATTTCATTTTTGAGGAAAATAAGCTAAGTATAGGTCATTTTGGAGATAATTAGGTCATTTCTTAAGCTACGCATGCATTTCTTAAGCAAAACACTTGGGAAAACTTACCACCATCATAGAGGTAAAGGACCGGTCGGGTTTGCGCCAGGGTGAGACGTAGAAGGACCGGTCGGGATTGCGGTAGATGTAGAAGGATCGGTCGATGCTTGTCGGGAGGCACACTGCACCAAAGATCATTTGCAATGTCTCCTTAGCATGATGCAACTCATATGTGAATACTAGTAACTAATGACCATTCAAATGAAACTCACCGTGGGTGCTATAGCAATATGGGGCATCGACGGAGGGGTCTAACCATTGTTCTGGCACACGGTGTGCACATTTTGTTTTCACGAGTCATTCTTATTAGTTAGTGATGAAATGAACATTACGTGCATGATTTGGCTAATATGCAGGAGAAACTTACCACGAGGAGCTCGTATAGGGCCTGGTGAGACGCATCGTTCCGGTTCCTCTCCTCCTCCAACAGCCTAGCCGTCCTCTCCTCCATGTCCCTCTCCCTCTGTGCCGCCTGCCTGTTTGCCTCCGCCAAAATCTCCTGGGCCCTAGCCTCAATGGAGAGCTCCATTGGCCGTGGACGAGGCCTTATCTCAGGATCAGAGCTCGTGTGGCGCTTCTTGATATCCGGGAGAGTTCTAGGACAACGTATCAGTCCATCCCCAATGGCTATCGAGCCATGGGGCCTCCCACCACCTGATATCATCACGAGCTCTGGATCAAAAGGATTCTGGTTCAGGTTGAAGTCATCCCCTTTCCTCGCCTTCCCCTCATGTATGTACCTCACGATATTGTTGTGGGAGGAGATGTTGTTGAAGCTCTCTGGATGATCGAGGTCATCCTCAGAGAATGCCTTGGCCTTCTTGTACGAGGGAGTATGGGCCATGGCATAGAGGTCAAACAGAGGTGGCACCTCCTTCTTGTTTTCTCGCACCTAAAAGAGAGGAACAAAATACTAGTTAAGGGCTCAAGCTAGCATGAAGTGTGTCCTAACATCGGATTCCCATCTGCATCTAGTTCTGTTATTTTGCCCAATTTATGCCATGTTATCTGTCTGACCGTCTCTTCAACCATGAAAAGACATTGAAGTCTTGGTATGATTCACAGATACCGAAGAACATTAATGGGGATTTTGGTCTGACTCTTCTCACCCATGCCGTTGTCTACCAGAACATACCTGGAAGCATTGCAAATGGGGCAATAGTTCAAGCCCGCATACTCAAGCCTAAATAAGGCACATCCATTCTCATAGGAATCTATCTTCTCATAGGGCATATTAAGCGCACGTAGGATTTTGTTCGACTGGTACAGGTTTGCTGGCAATACATGGCCTTTGGGTAGAAAGCGTCCAAATATCGTCATCATCGCATCGTAGCATTCTCTGCCTAGGTTGAACTGAGCCTTCAGAGCCATTACTTGCGTGATGGCATCCAACTGACAAAGCTCAGTGTGCTCATGGAGAGGACATTTTGAAGACTCCAACATTTCATAAAAGGCCTTTGCAGATTCCTCCATCTCATCGTTCGAATCCCGAGCATCATGAAAGTCTTGCACCATGTCTTTGATCCCGGTACCATGCTCGTCGGTGCGACGACGAACCACCTCAGCTCTGGCACGTTGGGCAGACTCACCATGAAATGTCCACACCATATAATTAGGCGTAAAACCCCACTTCTGAAGGCGTTTGATCATTTCAAACTCTGACTTCTTCTTACAGTTGTCGCAATCGACACAAGGGCACCAGGTTGTTTTCTGTCCATTTGCAAATGCGACTCTCACAAACTCCTTGGTTTTTGTTATCCATTCACGGGTCATGTCTTTCTGACTAGTGTGACCGGTGTACATCCACCCACGATCACTCATCTTGCCTAACTACTGGACACACACAAAATATATACATAATTCAGCAAACCATATTCATTAGTTAATAGAGTTTGTCAGTTTTATTACGTCGATGCAACCTAGACGCTAGTAGGTAAAGATAGGTCCTAATCCCACCCGAGTATGTGTAGATTGGGTTCGTTTTCCCATGCTCTGCTCTGGATCCGATGCACAATTTTGGCAGCACCTCCCCGCTGTTCTCCTGATACACGTCACGGCAATAAGCAGAGAGGATGTGTACCCGGAGAACAACAAGGAGGCACTAACGAAATTCTGCATCTGATCCGGAGCAGAGCATATGGGAAAACAAACCCAATATACACATACCCGGGCTGTCCATGGATAACGTTGGACAATTCGAAAGAATCACGATTATAAATATGCTAATGAATGCATATTTATAGATGCAACCCTTTCGAACGGGAGATGCGTAGTGGTCATGCATACTGATGATTGAAGACACCTATAGCTAGCAAGTTTCATCGGCACGAATACCAGAACAGAGGAAATGAAGGGGGAAGGAGGAGATGTCATTTGTGCTCACCCACGAATGCAGGGGCAGAGCTCGTCGAACGCACGGGGAGGCCGTCGAACACCAGACCCTCACAGGACGAAACAACTCCACATTTAAATCCACCTGATCAACATAAATATGATGTTCTATATAACAAAATCGAAAAATATATGACCTAACTCATAATTCACAAATATATGACTCGTGTCGTGTCGGGGTCGGGGTGTCGGGTGTGTCGTGTCGGGGTCGGGGTGTCGGGGGTGTCGTGTCGGGGTAGGGGTGCTTTGTAGGGGTGTCGGGGTGTTGTGTCGGGGGTCGGGGTGTCGTGTCAGGGTCGGGGTGTCAGGGGTGTCGTGTCGGGGTTGGGGTGTCAGGGGTGCCCTGTCGGAGTGTCGGGGTGTCGTGTCGGTGGTCGGGGTGTCGGTGGTGTCATGTCGGGGTCGATCATCGACTCCTTTCCCCCTTGATCCTCGACCCCCGACAACCTAAATAAACCTAAACTAAATCTAGGGGTGTCGGGGTCTCCGGGGTGTCGGCGGTGTCGGGGGTGTCGTGTCGGGGTCGGGGTGTCGGCGGTGTCGGGGGTGTCGTGTCGGGGTCGGGGTGTCAGGGGTGTCGTGTCGGGGTAGGGGTGTTGTGTCGTGGTCGGGGGTGTCGTGTCAGGGTGTCGGGGTGTCGTCGGGGTTCGGGGTGTCGTGTCGGGGTCGAGGTGTCGGGGGTGTCGTGTCGGGGTCAGGGGTGCCGTGTCGGGGTGTCGGGGTGTCGTGTCGGGGGTCGGGGTGTCGGGGGTGTCATGTCGGGGTCGACCCTTGACTCCTTTTCCCCTCGATCCTCGACCCCCGACAATATAAATAAACCTAGCTAAACTAAATCTAAATAAACCTAGCTAAACTAAATCTAAATAAATAGAAAAAAATCACCTTAGGGTTTAGGCGACGGTGCGGCTCCGGCGGCAGGGCGGGGCTGGGTGGCGCGGCGCCGGTGGCGGGGCGGCACGGTGCGGCGCCGGTGGTGGGGCGGGGCGGCGCGGCGCGGCACCGGTGGTGGGGCGCGACGCAGCTCCGACTGTGGGGCTGGGCAGCGCGGTGGCTGCGGCCTTCGTCCGTTGGGAGGGGCGGCCGGGGCTGGGCGGGCGACCGGCCGGTGACGTGGCGGGCACCGGTGGGCAGCGCTGGCCGGTGGCAGCGGGGGCTCCAGGGGGTGGCGCGGGGGGCGGCGGCTCGGGCACGAGGCGACGCACGCTACTGAGGTGAGGGGAGAGAGAGGGGTGGGGCGACGGGGCGGGCAGCGAGGGGCGGGGCTGGCCGGCGGTGGCGGGGGCTCCAGGGGGTAGCGCGGGGGCGGCGGCGGCTCGAGCAAGGTGAGGGATAGAGAGAGAGAGGGGAGAGAGAGGCGTGGGGCGCGGGGTTAGGTAGGTTAATCTCTTTGCCGTCTGCTAGCAGACGGCAAAGAGACTAGCTAGTGGGGTGGGCCGGGGGGCGGACGTTAATTCTTTGTCGTTCGCTAGCTGACGGCAAAGAATCTTTGTCGTCCGCTAGCAGACGGCAAAGAAACTGTCCGTTAGCTGATACCCGTTAGTGGGCCATCCTTCCTCTTTGTCGCCTGCTAGCTGAGGACAAAGCTAGTTTGCCGTCCACTGGCAGACGGCAAAGAACTAGCTGATGGCAAAGAGCTTCTTTGCCGTCAGCTAGTTCTTTGCCGTCTGTTTTCTGGAAACTGATGGCAAATACCTGCTTTGCCGTCTGTCAGTTGACGGTAAAGAACTGGGTGACGGCAAATTCACTGTTTCTAGTAGTGTTTTGTCCCTTTATCTTTGGTAGACCTTACTTGAACAATGTTAATGCTAAGATAGATTGCAAGAGAGAAACCGTTAGTGTTAATTTTGGTGATGTGTCTCATGAGTTTCTTCCAAGTTTAGTAGACAACCCTGTAATAAAGAATTATCTAGTAAGTATGAAACAATTGGTCTTGCTTGTATTATCGTTCCTCCTACTGATCTACTAGAACAGTATTTGCTAGACCATAAAAATGATATGCACTTGCGTGAAAGAAATGAAATAGATAAAAGAAATTGAACTGCAACCTCTCCTAAAACACAATTTTCCTATTGAAACTCTAGGGATTCCTCCTCCACTTAAAGGTGATCATGTGTTTGAATTAAAAGAATTGCCTAACACTTTGAAGTATGCTTGTCTTGATGAGAAAAAGATATATTCTGTTATTATTAGTGCTAACCTTTTAGAGCATTAAGAAGAAAGATTATTAAAAATTTCGAGGAAGCATCGGGCTTCTATTGGATATACTCTTGATGATCCTGAGGGCATTATTCCCACTCTATGTCAGCACAAGATTAATTTGAACATGATGCTAAACCCGTTGTTGATCACCAACGAAGACTGAATCCTAAGATTAAGATGAACCAGGTATAATCTATCCCATAGCTGATTGTAGATGGTTAAGTCCCGTTCATTGTGCCCCAAAGAAGGGAGGTATTACTGTTGTTCCTAATGATAAAAATGAACTTATCCCACAGAGAATTGTCACTGGCTATAGAATGGTAATTGATTTTAGAAAGTTAAATAAATCTACTAGAAAAGATCATTACCCGCTGCCTTTTATTGATCAAATGCTAGAAAGATTATCTAAGAACACACACTTTTGTTTTCTGGATGGATATTCTGTTTTTTTCTCAAATAGCCGTGTCACAATCTGATCAAGTGAAAACCACCTTTACTTTTCCTTTTAGAATATATGCTTATAAATGTATGCCTTTTGGTTTATGCAATGCACCTCCTACCTTTCAAAGATGTATGACTACTATATTCTCTAATTTTTGTGGAAAGATTGTGGAGGTTTTCATGGATGATTTTTTCGTTTACGGGACTTCTTTTGATGATTTCTTAAGCAACCTTGATCGAGTTTTGTAGAGATGTGAACAAACTAATCTCGTCTTGAATTGGGAGATATACCACTTTATGGTTAATGAAGGTATTGTCTTAGGGCATAAAATCTCTGAACGAGGTATTGAGGTGGATCATGCTAAAGTTGATGCAATTGAGAAAATGCAATGTCCTAAAGATATTAAAGGTATTCGGAGTTTCCTTGATCATGCTGGTTTGTATAGGAGGTTTATTAAAGACCTCTCTAAAATTTCTAGGCCTCTTACTAATCTTTTACAAAAGGATATTCATTTTGTTTTTGTTGTTGATTCTGTAGAAGACTTTGAAACACTTAAGGAAGCCTTAACTTCCGCACCTATTGTTCAATCACCTGATTGGAACTTGCCTTTTGAAATTATGTGTGATGCTATTTATTATGCCGGTGGTGTTGTTCTAGGACAAAGAGTTGATAAGGAAGTAAATGTTATCCATTATGCTAGCTAAACTCTAGACATTGCCCAAAGAAATTATGCTACTAGTGAAAAAGAATTTCTAGCAGTTGTGTTTGCTTGTGATAAATTTAGATCTTACATTCTTGATTCCAAAGTTATTATTCACACCAATCATGATGCTATAAAATATCTTATGAAAAATAAAGATGCTAAACCTAGACTCATTAGGTGGGTTCTCTTGCTTCAAGAATTTGATTTACACATAACTGATAGGAAAGGAGCTGAGAACCCTGTAGCTGATAACTTATCTAGGTTAGAAAACATTCTTGATGACCCGCTACCCATTGATGATAGTTTTCTTGATGAACAGTTAGCTGCAATAAATGTTTCTCAAAACACTCCTTGGCATGCTGATTATGCTAACTACATTGTTGCTAAATTTATACCACCTAGTTTCACATACCAACAAAAGAAAAAATTATTTTATGATTTAAGACATTACTTTTGGGATGACCCACATCTTAATAAAGAAGGGGTAGATGGTATTATTAGACATTGTGTACATGAGCATGAACATTAACAAATCCTATGAAAATGTCATTCGAAAGCCTATGGAGGACATCATGCGGGAGATAGAACTGCTCACAAGGTATTGCAATCTGGTTTTTATTGGCCTACTCTCTTCAAGGATGCCCATAAGTTTGTCTTGTCTTGTGATGAATGTCAATGAACTAGTAATATCGGTAGGCATGAGGAAATGCTTATGAATTATTCACTTCTTGTTGAACCATTTGATGTTTGGGGTTTTGACTATATGGGACCTTTTCCTTCCTCTAATGGGTATACTCATATTTTGGTTGCCGTTGATTGTATTACTAAGTGGGTAGAAGCTATTCCACTAGTAGTGTTAATCATAATACCTCCATTAAAATGCTTAAAAGTTTATTTACCCAAGGTTTGGAGTCCCTAGATATTTAATGACTCATGGTGGTTCACACTTTATTCATGGTGCTTTCCATAAAATGCTTGCTAAATATGATGTTAACCATATAATGGCATCACCCAATCATCCTAAATCTAGTGGTCAAGTTGAACTTAGAAATGGAGAAATAAAAATAATATTACAAAAAATTGTCAATAGGTACCGAAAGAATATGTCTAAGAAACTAGATGATGCACTTTGGGCCTACAGAACAGCTTATAAAAATCCCGTGCGTATGTCTCCATACAAAATGGTATATGGAAAATCTTGTCCTTTGCCTCTAGAGTTAGAACATAAAGCATTTTGGGAAATTAAAGAACTCAACTATGACTTCAAACTTGCCTGTGAAAAGAGGTGATTTAATATTAACTCACTAGACGAATGGAGAACCCAAGCTTATGAAAATGACAAAAGATTCAAATAAAAAGTTAAAAGATGGCATGGCAAAAGAATCCAAAAGCGGGAATTCAAAGTTGGAGAATATGTTCTTTTGTACAACTCTTGTTTTAGATTTTTTGCAGGAAAACCTCTTTCCAAATGGGAAGGACCTTATGTTATCAAAGAGGTTTATCGCTCTGGAGCTATCAAGATTAATAATGCCGAAGTTACTAATCCGGAGGTGGTCAATGGACAAAGAATTAATCAATATATCTCAGGTATGCCTATTAATGTTGAAAGCAATATTATTCAAACCATGACACCGGTGGAACACATAAAAGAAACCTTCGAGAACACTCTAGAATATTGAAAACGAGGAGGTACGTGATACGGTAAGTAAACGGACTCCCAAAAATCCACTAAAATATTTTCTGTTAGTTTTGTAATATTAGAAAAATTAGGAAAATAAGAAATAAACATGAAAGCAACAACAGGGCGCGCCTGACCCCCTGGCGCGCCTTGGTGGGTTGTGCCCTCCTCGGGCACCTTCCCGACTCCGTTTTCTTTCCATATTCTTGCTTCCCAAGATAAAAAAAATCTCTATATATACTCCCAATTGTTTTGATCAGTGCATCATAGAAAAAAATTCTCTTTTCTTGTTTCGTGTTGTTTTCTCGTCAGATGTGGATCTCCATGGCTCCACCAAGCTCCTCCAAGGACAAGTTCTTTGAGAAGGCCATCAACCCGTACTTATCGAAGGTGAAAAATGTTGGGTAACGCAGCAGAAAACAAAAAAAATCTGACCTACGCACCAGCCCAGGACCACTATGGAGACTGCATACAAGGTTTGATCATTTTCGTTACCGATTCCTAGCGCAGCGGAAGTAGGGTCGATGACGAACGGCGGTGCAGATCCCCGCAGCTAGGATTTTACAACCTCCAAACCGCGAGGATGTATACCCTCATCTGCCCCGCGGACAGCCCTCCGAGAGGCGGTCGGACAGTCCCCCGGATGGTGTCGCGGACAGCCCTTCGGGAGGACCTCCGAAACTTGGACTGTCACTCGGACAGCCCTTCGGGAGGACCTCCAAAATTCGGACGGTCACACGGACAACCCTTCGGGAGGCACTCTCGAACTAAGACCAAAACTACGATCTCTCTACACAGTTGCACACATACGGTATCATCTATCCGGCAGGGCTTCGCCGTCCAGAACTAGTTCCCACCGGAACCCAGACAGCCTTTCGGCTCTACGAAACTATTTCGCTGGGAGGGAGAGATAATGCCAGATCATGCATGGCTTGTGTGAGAGAGTTTGAGTGAGGATGGAGAGATCCTCTCCACCTCCTTATATAGTGGTGGAAGGGGTGAAGGGGGGCTGAAATTCATCCCACAAAACATGCACCCACCAAACAAGGAAACATGTTCAGACCAAACATGGAGAAAACATGTTCCCTTGTCCATGGTGTTCCCCCATGGGGCCCCACCTTCCTCCCAACACTATCCACCATTTTTGGAGGCTTCCCCCCACCATGCCCCCCAACACCTTTCTCCAGCCACAAGGAGCTGCCCCCTCAAGGGGGGGGGGCGCCCCCAAAACAGCCCCACACATCGTGGGATCTTGTCCCCTCACGCTGGGACAAGATGTTTTCCGCAACTATTACTTCTAAAAAATTCTGGAAGGTCCCAAAACATTTCTGGCACCCTCTAAAATTATCTGGATGTACTCCGAAACATTTCTGGTATGGTGGTTTAATTTAAAACCATCTTCGTTTACCCGGTAAACAATTCCGGCAGCTCCGAAAACCTTTTTCGGTTTATTCTCCGGAAAAATTCCAGAAATTACCAGACCACTCTAGCAACCTCCAAAACATTCCCGGTGCTTTCCAAAATCTTTTTGGATCAATGGTTTTATCCGAAACAACTTTTCGGTTTTACCGAAACTTTTCCGGTGTTCTCTCCGGAACCTTTCCGTTGTCTCCGAAACTTTTCCAGTGACTTTCTCTCGGACTCCTTGTCTAGTATTCAGGAGATAGATGACCCTTAAGCGTGTGACCATATAGGTTCGGTGAAGTATAGACATGACCCAGAACCCCTTCCGATCAATGTTCAACATCGGAGCCATGGACACCCATATTGACCCCTATACCCACACGAATGAATATTCGAGTGAACCTCTAGTTGCCGTGTGCTATTCCTGTTGCTTCGTGATATGTTACAAATACCTGAGGTGAGACATGTTGGCATCCCCGTGGATCAAAAACTTGTCCACTATGCCAGTTACCTCGTTACCGGTATTGTTCTCTTTTCTCGTTCCCGTGTTTCGACATTCCCGTGATCAAATCACAAAGTGTCTGGCCAGACGACGATGGATACCGTAACACCGAGAGGGCCCAGAGATATCTCTCCATCGTCGGAGGAGCAAATACCAATCTTGAGCTATCAAGTTACTTGACATACTTTTCCATGAACCCGTAAGCCGCCGTAATAGCCACCCATTTACGGATGACGTTTAACAAACCCCAAAGTTCATGAAGCAAGCATGAAGAAACTCGATACTCTCATGGTCTAAGGAATTATGCAAACATTAACTTCTCTGTGTTATTAACCATTAACTTATGACGAATGTATCTCATAGCATAACATCAATTCAGGTCGATTCAACACAAATGTTCTTCTAACATTGTGCCCTCAAAATTGCCGGCATAGTCATGCCCATGATCAGGAAAACAGGATCATCATGCAATACTTGAGCCAGTGTTAGAGGCTGGACTAGGAATACATTTTACTGTTTATTATTCCACACGTGCATATGAGTCTTCCTTCAAGCCTCGTGGTTATAGGAGACTCGAGAACCATAGCAGTTATAGCATGGAACATAAACCTAATTATGAACAGGGAGATGATCAATAACATTTATTATTGCCTCTAGGGCATATCTCCTACAGACTCCCACTTGCACTAGAGTCAATAATCTAGTCAATGCTAATGCACTTTACACCTATGGCATACTGGTGTAAAATATGCTTCGCTTGTGGTATAGCCTGATGTCCAACGGATCTAACAACTTCAGCTCCATGTGTAACTTTGCATATCCTTGCGTTTTCACGCTTCCACAAGATTCATATTTTGTGTGGACTTGGCTTTGCATATGTGTGAATCATTGGTCAAAACCTGATTCCTCATACTGAGCTATGGAGCAACTATCTGCAATAGTGTCCCATAGATCAAATCCATCTTGGAACCATACTGAGTTCATGAATGAACTATATGATTCAACAACTTCTTTGTCGCTTCTAAAGCGTCAACATACTAAGCCTTTGTTATAGAATTCGCCACGGTATCTTGTTTGGAACAATTTCCAACTACCGTGCCACCATATTGTGTGTCACACAAAACCCTCAATTAATCGAAAATCGTATGGAGAAATGGTGAAGACTGTACCGATGTAACATATTACAATGAACTCTTCATGATTTCTGCTTGCGAGAAAAACATGTCATCAGTACTACTTTAGTACTTAATGACATCTTTCATTGTTGTCCCATGATCAGTACTTTGATCACTTTGGTATCTATACTCGCAACAACTTTGGAGTATTGGACATATCTGGTTGTTTTACATACCATGGAATATATGATTAATCCAAACACAAGAGTGTGTGGAATCTCCATCATGTATTTTACTCATCAGTGTTTTGGGACACCGAGTCTTGCAAAAACTCTTTCCATGTGACTTCGGCAAGAATCACTCCTTGGCGTTTTAAATGCTAAAAGTTTTAGCATCTTTTCAATATGTATTCATAGCTTAGCCCCATTAGGTAAATCTATATCCATAGACCATCATGCTTAATATTGAGTCTATTTAGCCTAAGCACTTCATCGAAAAACTATTTTCCAATGAAGTCCTAATTCATGTCAAGAAATTTATTTCCAATTAACAATGTGTCAAGTACACAAGGTTTTTAGAAATATTATTATGCTCCCACTTACTTTCTTGAATCACAAGCATCTTCGATACTCATTTGATTAAGTCAAACCCCTTTGACCATTCCATCAAAAACGAAGATTCCAACTCCACTTTGCTCTCTTCTGTCCATTGCTGGAACTCTGAAGTTTGCATACTTACTAACATCCTCTAGATCGACAAATTACTTCGGACTGTATCACATACAAGTCCTAGGTTTCATTTCCATCAGATGGAAATCCTCTCGTCATCCATGTTTCATATCTCAAGTTTGAAATATGTATTAATTGCTAGTTCAACCCGAACTGACTTTAAGCATCGCTAGGGTGAATCAACCTCACCATAGTCACCTCCTTGAACTTGTTATTTCAACAAGTCGAGCTATATGGATAAAACATTTTATCCATATCAGTTTTAGTTCCATAAATATTCGTCAGACTCTAAGTCTTCCGAAAGGTGTATCAAGATTTAATCTTGAATCACTTTTATGGAAACTATCTTGGATTGTATTGGCATTTAGCCAATTCCGGAGTCAGGGCCCATCACCGCTTCCTTGTGTATCGTAGGTATACTGTTGTCCAACAACAGTATCTCGTTTGCGCACCTGAGAGGTCTACACGAGCCTTTCCTACGAGGTTCAACTGCAAGTTCGACCGAAGTCCATACATTTTATTGTAGAGACTTTCGTATCAGTCGCAGTAGGAAACCCTGGAATCACTTCCAAGGTTCCTTTCCTTTGAACTGATGATGAAGATACTATTTATCTCATCGAGTTGCAGTGTTCTCCCACTCACCCCTTTTTAAAAAACTATTTCCTTCAAAAAGCATACCGTCCTTTGTGGCAAACCTATTTGCCTCGGTATAGTTGAGGGAGGAATACCCATTTTCTTGGGATAACCTACAAAGTAGCACTTGTCTGATTTGGAATAGGTTTGTAACCTTTTACACAAGCCCCATATTCCAAATGTTAAGAAAAGATATAACATGGTTGGGCGTACCATACCATGGCGTCATTTCAACAGACCTGATGGATCTATTTTCAGTGTAAAAGCCGCAGTCTCTAAAGCATCACTCTATAAAAGGGATAATGGCAAATCTATTTATGTCATCTTTGATCTTACCATGTCATAAATGGTTTGATTACATCTTCACGGACTTTCCACTTGCAGTGCTGTTCCGGGAGGTGTAAGTTATGAAACTCTTTTCACAACTCATCAGACATTCGCTAAACTTGTAACTCAAATATTCCTTTCCGCTATCAAATTGCAGAAACATAATTTTATTGGTACAATAACTTCTACTTCATTTTTCGAAACCTTTCGAATGATTTCAGAAGATCCAGACTTATGTCTCATCAAGTAAATATCCATATATCTACTTGAGTCATTTTTGAAGGTAGACAAATCCACTGTTTGCAACAACATTTATCGGACTACATACATCAAATGTATGATCACCAATAAGTTCTTTGCTCGTTCCTTATGGCCTGTGAATGGTATGTTAGTTAGTTCACCTTTTGGAGGAAAGTTGCAATTGTCATATGATTCAAAATCAAACAACTTCAAAATCCATCATAATGGAATTTTCCATGCGGGTTTCTCCAATGTGACCAAATGCAGTGCCACACATATGTGGTATTCTTTTAGTCTTGCGACATTTAGCGTCAGTGTTATGGATGTATCATATTTCCATCAATATTCATAACATACATCCCATCTAGGATGGAAGCATGGCCCTTCATGTTATTCATAATACTGAACAACAATTGTTGTCTTTATGAACAACTCTTTTGCAACAAACATTGTGCAATGGGCTAGAGTCTATGAAACTCTAAAATGAATTATAAAAGTAAACCCAAAGGTAATGTATTATTATCAATATTCATAACATACGTCTCATTCATAATGAAAGTATGGCCCTTATGTTATTCATAACACCGAACATGAAAAGTTCTCTTATGAACAACCTTCTTGCAAGATACCTTATGCAAAGGGCTAGAGTGTGAAACTCTAAAATGAATTATGAAACTTGATACATAGGGAATACACCGATGGAAGGCATAGTAACATTTACTATGTTCCCTACGTGTATCTAGACCTCATCCCTGGCTAGTCCTTCAGGCCATAGTAGTTCTTACATCGAGTTGCAACAGAATGCAATCGAGCGGGTATGTTTGTTACCAACTCACAATACCCAAGAATTAGTGATTAACATGTTTAACCATAATTCCCAAGAACTATATCTTTGACCAGCCTTCTATACATCAAAAACCTGTATGACATTCATACATGAGCTAGATATTCCAATCTTCTTTTCTATTGCCATTATACTTCTAACAGTTTAACTTTCAGTATTTCTCCTACTCACAGAAGAAGCACCCAACTTAAGAGTGGCGATAGCCCCGGACTTCCTAGGCATGAAAGTTTCACTAACACCCTTCGAACACTTCCTTTCTCTTTAAGTTGTTGTTTTATTCACCATCATCATATGACAGTCGTTCTTCTGGATCCCTCTCTTATCAGTCTAATGCATAGTAAACTCCTTTACTAATAGTTTGCAAACAAACATTGCTTTGGATATCTCATATCTTTTAGCCTTTGTCTGTCTTTGAAAATGATTTTCAGATTCCATGAATATCACATAACTATCCAAACTTTTGAAGTTCAGATCTCATGGAAGCAAACGTATTGCATTTGACTGAAACAGAATTCTAGCTTTTTGGATCGAAGGACAAGAGTCACATGATCCATAGCATTAGCGGGAGAATACCGAAAGCATGCGATAGGACAAAGTCCTTGTCGGCACACTTGAGGACAATCCTCACATTACGTTACCAACCGTAAAGTTTTAACCAGATATTAAACAGCTTATTCAATTTTAACAGGGAAGGTGGAACTGCGAGCCATTTATTCTACAACTATTATGTAAACCACACTTTGACAGTGTTCAAAGTTAATTGCACTAAGAATTAAACAAGTTAATTCTATAGTGCGCTCCCACTCAAATCAATATCTCTCATAATTGATATTGAGTGATACAAGATCCAGACTTCAATTCATCGCCATAGAATCATCATATCATGATGGGAATTTTAATCGGTAGGCCAACTTGCCGATCACATCTCCATGTGACTCTTGTTCATCTTTCGATGCGTGTGTTCCGAGCTCATGACTTTCATGCCTGAATGTCAAGACAACCAAGTGATCTCGCTGCAAGGTATTTACTCACCCGCCTCACACATCCCTAATCGTTCGTACCCATGCATCCATGGTGCACCCCGAAAAGTTAGGTGCCGTGACGGTGCTACACTTGGGAGAACACTATCTACTTGATATTTTTGTGAGAGATCACCCTAATAAAAGCGACTACCGCGCAATCAAGAAGGGTGCAACATAAGGGATAAACATCTCTGGCAATTCATAATAGCATGATATGGTATAGCCCTTTCCGACGGAGAAGTCTTGTATTTCTTCGTCTTCGGCATTCGTGTCGGTGTTTACCTTCGCAAAGGTTGCCACCACCTTGTTGATGCACCAGATAATATTGCTATCTCTATAGCAAATAAAATAAGTGCATTACATAAGGTTGACACGCAGGTCATTAAAGTGCAATCATATGGCTCCAGCCATCATGCCGAATCATGACACGCATGTCATGTTAATCAAATTACATCATATAGTCATCTCATACATAATCGAATTAATATGAGACTTGCTATACCAAATCATATGCACATGCAAACCATCCTGCAAAACCAAGTTAGACGCCTCTAATCGGTTCATGCAAAAACTTGTTTTACGTGGCTTCTAAGGTTTCGAAACAAACCGAAGCTACCAACGTTCATCATCAAGCATGATAATCCAAGTTGCTAGATTAACTTTCCAGGGTGTATGAAACACGAGATAATAAAATCTCGAGCCCCATACTAAACTTCGTCATACGCGTGACCCCATGCAGATCATATCTGTATTGCCCTTTCGTCTGCGAAACATCCATCTTTCTCAACTATGGTGGAACCCAAAGAACTGTTAGCACTTCGTTAATCTGTCAATCAGGATACTCAGGAGCAACATGAAAGGATCGCGGATTGCCAGAACTTTGTGAGATTCGACCATTCCGTCAAGATCAGGACTATGAAAAATCAGGGAAGCAACAGGAACATCGGGTAACAGATTTCA
Source organism: Hordeum marinum (assembly GCA_022496015.1). Taxonomy (NCBI): domain Eukaryota; kingdom Viridiplantae; phylum Streptophyta; class Magnoliopsida; order Poales; family Poaceae; genus Hordeum; species Hordeum marinum. The sequence goes on from CM039676.1 coordinate 292,117,555, forward strand.
TCTGCTACCCGCACAAATAATTTTCAGCAATAGATCTCATCTACTACCTAATTATATTGTGCAACACCCATACATCTCTATGTATTCTAGATTGCAACCTGCATCTACGCATAGCACGGCTCTTGATGCCACTGTTGGGTAACGCAGCAGAAAACAAAAAAATTCTGACCTACGCACCAGCCCAGGACCACTATGGAGACTACATACAAGGTTTGATCATTTTCGTTACCGACTCGTAGCACAGCGGAAGTAGAGTCGATGACGAACGACGGTGCAGATCCCCGCAGCTAGGATTTTACAACCTCCCAACCGCGAGGATGTATACCCTCATCTGCCCCGCGGACAGCCCTCCGGGAGGCGATCGGATAGTCCCCATGATGGTGTCGCGGACAGCCCTTCGGGAGGACCTCCGAAACTTGGACTGTCACTCGGACAGCCCTTTGGGAGGACCTCCAAAACTCGGACGGTCACACGGACAGCCCTTCGGGAGGCACTCTCGAACTAAGACCAAAACTACAATCTCTCTACAGAATGCCAGATCATGCATGGCTTGTGTGAGAGAGTTTGAGTGAGGATGGAGAGCTCCTCTCCACCTCCTTATATAGTGGTGGAAGGGGTGAAGGGGGGGCTGAAATTCATCCCACAAAACATGCACCCACCAAACAAGGAAACATGTTCCCACCAAACATGGAGAAAACATGTTCCCTTGTCCATGGTGTTCCCCCATGGGGCCCCACCTTCCTCCCAACACTATCCACCATTTGTGGAGGCTGCCCCCCACCATGGCCCCCCCCAACACCTTTTTCCAGCCACAAGGAGCTGCCCCCTCAAGGGGGGCGCCCCCAAAACAGCCCCACGCATCGTGGGATCTTGTCCCCTCACGCTGGGACAAGATGTTTTCCGCGACTATTACTTCTGAAAAATTCCGGAAGGTCCCAAAATATTTCCGGCACCCTCTAAAATTATCTAGACGTGCTCCGGAACATTTCCGGTATGGTGGTTTAATTTAAAACCATCTTCGTTTACCCGGTAAACAATTCCAGCAGCTCCGAAAACCTTTTTCGGTTTATTCTCCAGAAAAATTCCAGACATTACCAGACCATTCTAGCAACCTCCAAAACCTTCCCGGTGCTTGTCGAAACCTAATTGGATCAATGGTTTTATCCGAAACAACTTTTTGGTTTTACCGAAACTTTTCCGGTGTTCTCTCCGGAACCTTTTTGTTGTCTCCGAAACTTTTCCAGTGACTTTCTCTCGGACTCCTTGTCTAGTATTCAGCACATCGATGACCCTTAAGCGTGTGACCCTATAGGTTCGGTGAAGTATAGAGATGACCCGGAACCCCTTCCGATCAATGATCAACATCGGAGCCGTGGACAGCCATATTGACCCCTATACCCACACGAATGAATATTCGAGTGAACCTCCAGTTGCCGTGTGCTATTCCTGTTGCTTCGTGATATGTTACAAATACCCGAGGTGAGACATGTTGGCATCCCCATGGATCAACAACTCGTCCACTATGCCAGTTACCTCGTTACCGGTATTGTTCTCTTTTCTCATTCCCGTGTTTCGGCATTCCCGTGATCAAATCACAAAGTGTCTGGCCAGACGATGATGGATACCGTAACACCGAGAGGGCCTAGAGATATCTCTCCATTGTCGGAGGAGCAAATCCAATCTTGAGCTATCAAGTTACTTGACATACTTTTCCCTGAACCCGTAAGCCGCCGTAATAGCCACCCATTTACGGATGACGTTTAACAAATCCCAATGTTCATGAAGCAAGCATGAAGAAACTCGATACTCTCATGGTCTCAGGAACTATGCAAACATTAACTTCTTTGTTGTAACATCCCAAATTTTGGAATGTTATAATAATTATAGAATGATTGTTTGTTTGCTTGAATGATTGAAAGTGAGTGCAATTTGAAACTTTTTGAAACTTTTGAAAGTTTAATGAGAGGAAATGAAATGACTTTTCCAAACTTTCACTTTGCATTTTTCTCACCAATAATTCAAATTCATTTCATCACAAAACCCTAGAGTGAAGATGACATGACTTCTTCCATTTAAAGAAATGAAAAGGGATTTGAAAAGAATTTGAATTTCATTTGAAAAATATTTCAAATTCAGAAAACTTTATGCATCTCAATGATTTTCATGAGAGAGGATAATATGACTTCCTCAAATTTTAAGAAATATGAGTTGGAAGTTTAAAAGAAGGAATTGAAAGAGCTTTTGAAAACCTCTGGATTATTTTGAAAATCCATTTCATATTTGGTCCCTATTCAAAATTTTCAAAGTATTCAAACCCCTGACAAAAATTTGAAAGGAGTAACATGACACTCCAAGCCAGGGGGTAATTTTTGAAGTTTTTTGAATCATCATACCCAAAAAGTTATTTGAAGAATATTTGCAAAATTAAATAAAGCCAATTAAGGCATTTTCTGAAAAATGATTTTTTTAATTTATTCAAATGCCAGAATAAAAATGTCCATTAAATGGCATTTATTATTCTGTTAATTTTGATATAACATTTGACTATATTTGGAATTTATTCGAATGCTTTAAAGGTTTTTGAAACGCTCTGGTAAAATCATAAATAGAAAACGGTAACGGTTTTGTATTAAACGGCCGGCCCAACGGCTTTAAAGCCGAGACCGTTACCGGTCGGCCAACCGACGCGCTCCGCTCCTTTTTTCTCTCATTGACCGCCCGGTCCCACGCCCGACCGAAACCCCTGCGGTCACCTTCCTCCTCCTCCCGCGCCTGACGCCGTCGCCGGTTTTCCCTCGACGCGGACCCCCTCCCTCCTTACTCCCCGACCCCCTGAGACCCCTATAAGTAGCCGGAACCTCTCCTCTCTCCATTCCCCTTGTTTCCCCCTCCTACCACGTCCTCTCACTACCGGAATCCCTCGCCGGACTTCACCACGGCCGCCGCGCCATTATCGCGTCCCCTCATCACCCTGACCTCCCCGCACTCTCCCGAGCCCTCCGACGATTTCCTCAAGACCGTGCGCACCTCCCCGACCCCTCACCCTCTCTGGAGACTCTCTGGAGCTGCTAAGACATCACCCTCGCCGGAGTGTTCCCCGACCCCGAAGCTCCCTCCGCTCCTGCTCGTCGTCACCGTCGTCCCCGAGCTAGCCCTCGACCACCATCGGACACGCCATTCATCGCTGAGTCGAACGGAGCCCTCGCCGTCGCCGGAGGACCACCGGAGACGCCTCCTCGTTGCCCCCACCTCCTCGGCCTCACCGGAAGAACCATCGCCGGCGACCATCCCACTGTGAGCACCGCACCCCTCTCCCACTCCGTTCGATCTAAATCCCACGGCCCCGATTAGATCTGTTTATTGCTCGAACCGTTTTCTATTATGTCTCGGTCGTCCGCCCGAAACTCCCTAGCACACGCACACCTGGACCAACCAGAGAATGCCACGTAGCCCGCCTGTCCGTTAGTATTAGTTTTTCTTTTTTCTGTTTTGTTTTAAAAAACAGAAATAGTTCTGAGTTTGTTTTTGGTATATCTTTTATGTTTTTAAACATTTTAAATTGATTCTTTTTGCATTAGGTCACAATTTTATTCTAGTTTCTGTATATGCCAAGTTTGACCATGTTTGAACATTTAATTTTGAATTTGAACAGATTTGATTTAAATTTTGTTTTCTGAATATCTTGAGTTCTAAAATGAATTTTTGAATGATTCTTTTTCCTACTTGTCACTAGTGACCATAGCTATCATTTGGTAGAGTTTGAGAATTTTATAATAATTTTAAATAGTGTTTTCAAACCAAACAGAATCTGTTTAGTTTCATATTAGTTTATTTACCTTGTTTTATTTTTGAAAATCTGAATTTGATTTATATTAAGTTTCAGATTTCATTCAGTTTTGTTGTTCCAAACCTTAGTAATTTACTTGCTGTTAACAAAAGTTAATTTGTTTAGTTTATAAATTTTGTTGTAGGGATCTATACCCTCTTTCAAATAGGTATAGTTGTTTTAAAAGCAAATTTGTTAGTAACAATTCTTTTAACTAAAGTTTTATATAATTAGATTCTGTTTTCAAATAAAATTTGTAGTAATTCCTTTATGTTAAGTAATGTTTTGTTAATAAAAATAATTTAGTTTTTCTCTATTAGGATAGGAAACTAGATTATTTTGCATTAGGTAATGTGTTATAAAACAATTTAGTTTTTCATAGAAATTATTTTCACAAAGTTTTAGATGAATTAATTCTGTTTTATAATAAAGATTTTATTTAGTTATTTTCTGTTAACTTAGTTGTTTTACAATATGTTTTCTCTTAGTTTATGTTTGCTTGTTGTTAAGTTCATTAGGCAAACACTTATATTGTTTAGAAGGTTGTTTTTATAGTTCTAGTTGTCTTTCAAAAGTGATTCATTTTTTCTAGAAAAATATTTACAAAAATCTTTTATTATATTTTACTTTGTTTTGGGTTTTGTGTTACTTTTGAAATTGTTGGAGTTTTGTGTTTCAACTTCGTCTTAAGTATTTCTTCCATCAACCTTGTTGCTTTTGTTTTGTGTTACTTTTGATTGTTAGAACTGATTGTTAGTATGATTGCTTATATGAATGCAATGCTTGTTTATATAGACTTTCATCAGAGAGTGACGAATAGTCTATCAAGTTATTTCTGAGAGCGATCTTTATCTTCATCAACAGTACAGGCAAGTTCACCTTGATCATCTATTTCATACCTATGTTTTTATTGCATGTAGTGACATCATTCAGCACATCCCTCCCGTAGTGTTATTGAAATTCTTGTAGTTGAGTAGAATGCATGAGGTAGGAACCCACCACTGGTTACTAAAGCCCCGAGAACGCTAGTTAGTGCCATGCTATGCTAAAGTAGACGGGGTCTGGTATGAGTGTTCGTGAGTGGTGTGAAGAAGGACTCCACGTCAAAACGACGACTTCATGAAGAAATCTTCAAGTCCTGCATCTTCAAGACCTCAAGACTTCAAGACTCGAGAAGACAAGTTTTCAATACACACTAGTGGGTGAAGGATGGTTGATTGGGCATCCCTGGAGAAACCAGTGGATGGCCGGGATGCATGGAGAAGCGCCATGACATCTTGCGGAAAGCTTCACCCAGACTCAAAGAGAAGGATGAATACTTCATGCCCGGAAGCTTACCTGTGTAGCCACAAGTCATTATGGGCTCTGGCTTGGTTGATCTTTGTTGTGACTCTGCTGGGCAGTGCTACGAGATGTAGTCGACGTTAGGATGGGATGGGCACTGTCGGACAGTCAGGGAAGCACTCTGAAAGACCATGTTTCTTTCATCCTGTTCTCAAACACCAGGCAGTGCAAGGACTTACCAGGAGGGAAAGAATCTTGTGGGTAAAGTACACAACACTCTGCAGAGTTAAACCTAATCGATTAGCCGTGTCCCCGGTTACGGACAATTTGAGCTTCTAGACTTGGATCGATCTCTGAACTCTCAACACTGGACTGATAACTAATTGTGGGCAACTTATGATACTTATGGGCATTGAGACATTGGTTGGCGGAACCATGTCATGATAGGTAACTCTATAGTGAAATTCCTGATATTCCTTTGTTGTAGGAAAATAAAATCAGCTTTTACACAAAAACTCGGACACAGAGCCACAAAGCCTTTGCATATAGAATAGTCTTTATTTTTCTGTTCTACTATGGTGATCTTGCCAGTACATTCAATGTACTGACCTACACGGCTGCAACGTCTTATGTTGCAGATACTCTTCTACGACGGGTAAGAGTACGATTCAGGGTTACGGTCCGCACTCAACTTGCCGTTGGTGTTATTGGGACTCCACTCCTGTTGACTGTATCCGCTGCTATTTTAAGGTATATATCAGTTTTACGCTATTTACATGTGATTGCACTTTGATATATACATTGATGTACTGTGTGTGCCAGCATACTGATCCAGGGATGGCACAGAAAACATAAACCTAATTATGAACAGGGAGATGATCAATAATATTTATTATTGCCTCTAAGGCATATCTCCTACAGAGCACCCTCAGATCATTGAGATGCGTGAGGGGGTGCTTCACATCCAAGATGTTCAAGGGCCCAAGAGGACGGGAAGCATGAAGGCCAGGCTTGAGGTAGTAGAACAAGATATCTTCAAGTTCCAGGGGACGGTGGAGCATGGACTCAGTGCCGATCACTCCATGGTCATGGAATTCACCCGTGATCACATGATGGATGGCCGGTACATGAAGGACATCGTCGTCACCTTCAACGAGCAAATCAATTTTCTCCAAAGTCAAAACTATGATCTTCATAACCATGTTTTTGAGTATGAAGCATGATTTAAAGGGATGAGTTAGGTGCGAGTTGCAGGACTCGGGGGACTCGTGCGTCAACTTTTGATGGTTAGCCCTTTCCCTGGAAGCCGAAGGACAAACCTACCACTTCATCACCACCACCTTCATCATCTTCACCACCAAAGGAGACTTGAGTACACGGGTATGAGCACTCCCCTTGGCTTGAGCCAAACTTGGGGGAGATGCCCCGGTATCATATCACCATCACTTTTATTTACCTTTACCTATTTTATTTCGATCCTTAACTATTTCATGATTTAGTCGAATAAATGTTTAGTATGATCTATTTTCGAGTGCTAGTTTTGTGATTTGTCTATCTATGTAATCGAGTGAGAGTTATATAATAACGTTTAGTTTGAGATTTTGCTTCTTTACTTTCTTGTTGCAATCAAAATAAAAGGAAATAAATGAAAAGGATCATATGCTAATCTTATGGTAAGTAATGACATCACATAAGAAAAGTATAAGTAGTAAAATTTATTGGATATTGACAAACATAGCATTGGTCAATGATGCAATTCATGAAAGCATTAATAAAGGAAGAGAAGATTCACATGCAAATATACTATCTTGGACATGTTTTATGATTGTGAGCCCCCATTAAATATTATATGCCAAAATTGTTAACATTGGACAAGGAAGACAACGTAATGATTTATGTTTGTTCATATTCACATAGAAGTTATATTGGCATAGATCCTTCAACATGTGATGCTTTCTCAATATCTTTGCTAGCCAAAAATTTCACACTAAGTAGAGATACTACTTTTGCATGCAAAAATCCTAAACCCAAACTCATGTTTTGAGAGTCCACCATACCTACCTATGGATTGAGTAAGATCCTTCAAGTAAGTTGTCATTGGTGCAATAAGGCAATAAAATTGCTTATAAATGTGTTTGATCAATTAGTGTAAGAGAAAATTGAGCGTTGTGCGAACTTGTGATGGAAAAGTAATAAAAGCAATATACTGTATAATAAATGTTGCTATCACAAGGGGCAATATAACATGATGTTCTTTTGCCTTAAGAGATTTGTCATACAAACGGCACATGACAACCTCTGTGAAGGCCTATCTTTTACTTTTATGTATTTACTTTTATGCAAGAGTCAAAGTATTCTTCCCTATTCCTTTTTACCTTTTCTTTTTGCAAGCATCATGTGGTGAGGAAAGTTCTAGGCACATATATCCAATTGGATATGAGTGAGCATGAGTTATTATTGTTGACATCACCGTTGAGGTGAATACGTGGGGAGGCGAAACTATAAGCCGCTATCTTTCTATGTGTACAGTTGAAACTTTTGCCTCATGGGTATGATGTGAGTGTTAGCAATCCTAGAAGATTAAATGACAGTTGAGTATGTGGACTTGCCAAAAGAACCTTCCTAAAAATATAATGAATTGTAGTTGCAAAGTTGATTGAGAACATAGTTTGTTTTGTAATAAGGTTTATACTTCATACTTCTATGTTGTGATGAATTGTTACTTGTTCATGAGAAGTTATATGATGGAGTTATATAATAAAAGTTATATGAAAAAGTCCTATGAAAAAGTTTGTTGCTTCAATGATAATAAGCATGATGCTACTATGTCCGTATTTTGTTTTTATCGACACCTCTCTCTCAAACCACGTGGACATGTTTTTCGATATTGGCTTTCACTTGAGGACAAGCGAGGTCTAAGCTTGGGGAGTTGATGTGTCCATTTTGCATCATGATTTCCTATTGTTATTTATAATGTTTTTATGCATAATAATGCTTTTTGGAGTAATTCTAATGCCTTTTCTCTCATAATATGCAAGGTTTACAGAAATAGGGAGAATGCCGGCAGCTTGAATTTTAGACCCGAAAATATATATTAGAGACACCTATACTGCACATCTTCAAATAAGCTGAAACTTCACGGAGAATTATTTTGGAATATATAAAAAATACTGGGGCAAGTTACTACCGAAGGAGAGCCACCTCATGAGCGCGAGACACCAGGGCGCGCCAGGCCCCCCAGGCGTGCCCTGGTGGGTTGTGCTCAGCCCAGCCCACCTCTGGTGCACATCTTCTGGTACTTAAGGTATTTTGACCTAGAAAAAATAATGAGTGTACTTTCGGGACAGAATGCCACCGTCTCGAGGCGGATCTTGGGAAGGAACACTTCTGCCCTCAGGCGAATTGATTCCGCTGAGGGAACTTATCTCCCGGAGGGGGAAATTGAAGCCATCATCATCACCAACAATCCTCTCATCTTTGGGAGGCCAATGTTCATCAACATCTTCAATAGCACCATCTCCTCTCAAATCCTAGTCCATCTCTTGTATTCAATCTTTGTACTAGAACCTCAGATTGGTACCTGTGGGTGACTAGTAGTGTTGATTACTATATGGTTTATTTGGTGGAAGATTATATTTTGAGATCCATTATGATATTTAATAACCCTCTAATCTTGAGCATGAATATCATTTGTGAGTAGTTACCTTTGTTCCTGAGGTCACGGGAGAAGTCATGTTGCAAGTAATCATGTGAATTTGATATGTGTTTGATATCTTGATGATATGTATGTTGTGATTCCTTTAGTGGTGTCATGTGAACGTCGACTAGATGAAACTTCACCATCTTTGGGCCTAAGGGAATGCATTGTGGAGTAGTTATTAGATAATGGGTTGCTAGAGTGATAGAAGTTTTAACCCTAGTTTATGCGCTATTTCGTAAGGGACTGATTTGCCAAATGTTTAATGCTATGGTTAGATTTTATCTCAATACTTTACTCATATTTCGGATGCTTGCGAGAGGGTTAATCATAATCGGGAGTTATGTTCAAGTAAGAACAACACCCGAGCACCAGTCCACCCACATATGAAATTATCAAAGTAGCGAACACGAATCAAATCAACATGATGAAAGTGACTAGGTGAAAATCCCGTGTACCATGAAGAACACTTTGCTTATTATAAGAGACCGTTTTTGTCTGTCCTTCGCCACAAAAGGACTGGGCTACCTTGCTGCACTTTATTTACCATTATTGTTAATTGCTCGTTACCAATTATCTTGCTATCAAACTATCTGTTACCTACAATATCAGTGCTTGCAGAGAATTCCTTGCTAAAAACCGCTTGTCATTTCCTTCTTCTCCTCGTTGGGTTCGAGACTCTTACTTATTGAAAGGACCATGATTGACCCCCTACACTTGTGGGTCACCAAGATGGCATAACTAAATTTGAGGAACGTCCTGTATTGCCCTTGCTTGAATTGGACTTCTAGAGAAGTTTTTTTTTAGCAAAAGAGGGTTTCCCCTTCGATTTCATTTATGGAAATCAACCAGACGAACAAGGAGTTCAAAATAGCAAGCACTAGTTGCGAGTAGTCTAGCTATTACATGACAAAAAGATCAAATGGTCTAAAGACTGTCAAGCTACTAACAAACAAAAATAACCTCAGGGGAGTCTAACATTCTTGCCAGCCATCTATCCAACTTACCCAACTACCATTTCTAACAGAAAAATAGAGCCCATAAGGCCAACAAAAACAGAATGCCCCCGATACAAGATTGCTTCAGGCCTCCAGTATTGGGACATCAAATCTCCACCCTTGATAAGCTTGGTAAACCTCACTTGCTACCTGCTCAATGAGTCTTGCTCCCAACGTCAGTAGATTTGCTTCTCGGTCCTTTATTTGCAACATAGATCAGTCTGAAATCCATCAACATATCAGTTTAAACAATTTGAAAAGATCATTTATCCTTTCTATTTCAAAATAATATCATTGTGGCATTTCCAGATTGCCATAGCAAGGCAGCATCACCAACTAGTACCATTTTTTAATCATTTATGGAAAAGCCTTTTATATATCTTTCAGAAAAATCCTTTGTATCAGCAGGGATAGAACATAAATCAAAGGCACATCTAATCAAATTCCAAACACACATTTTTGTCCCCCTTCCACCTCCTTTTAAAGAGACTGTCTTCGGTTAAAATATTTGTTCTATTTAATAGCCACAAAAAGAATTTTATTTTCTCTGGAACTTTCATTTTTCAAGGAAAATTCTTGGGAAACCCACTATCTATTTTGATCAGGTGAAGATATAGTGATTAGAGATTTTATTGTCCAAAGTAAGCATCCTCATTGGTTTATCTTTGCCCCCGTATATCAACACTTCGTCACATCTACCCTTAACACTAGCCCACAGATCCACTGGTTCCCCATACAATGATCTTCGAAAAGAAAAATTATGCCAACCTTTCTTAATAACATCTCTAACAGAGATGCCATGATCATTATTTATGAATTATAGTGTAGGATAAGTTGCCCACCCACCAGTCCTCCCAAAATCTAGTGTTTTTACCGTCCCCCAATGTTTTTTTTGTACATGTTAATAAAATATATGTTGAACTTTAAGGAGACTAAACTAAAATTGAGAATCTCCAGTCTTATGAGTTATCCAGAAAATATATTTTCCTTTAACATCCTTATCATTCAGGAAATTTTGCCATAATCCTTCCTCATTTTCCATTTTCCACAACCATTTTGCTAGTAGATCTTTATTAAACATCTCCAAATTTAAAATCACCAGCCCCCCTTGTAGTTTAGCATACATCTAATTCTAGATAACTACAATCACAAAGATGTCATCACAGATTTTATAAGCAATGATCAGAGAGTTTATTGTAGTGTGTGAGTAAGTCGATGTGTAACGCCTGAACACTTTTGTATTAGCTATCTTAATGGTGCTTCATAAACCTAATGGTTGAAGTGTATTTGTGTATATATCTATACATATATGCTTGATACAACATATAACATTGGATTATATACTCATGCAGTCATGCTTTTGATTCAGAACTTCAAAAAAGTGGTATTCTTTAGTGTGACCCGTCCAACTTTTTCTTTCAAGATCCGCCACTTGCGGGGCCACATATAGCTAGGGCTCAGCCACTATTTTCCCTTAATTCGGGTATCCGAGTGCGAGAATCAAATTCCCGAACTAGTTTTGCTTATCCGAGAATGATGAATTTGAAACCAATTTTATCGGTTTGAGTCTTTTGGAATGGAAATTTGGTTATTGGTTAGTATACCTACACATATATATGAACAACACATGTGGATGATTGAGACTTGAAACATGTGTGGTAGAGGTAATGAAGAGAGATGTATTTGTAAGAACATGGTGTGTTAAAGATATCAAAGGACAAAGGTGGAAAATGAAGGAAATCTTTTTAAACTTTTGTGACTTGGCTAAACACCATTTATTTCAGAATTTGCCGTGGAGGCTCTCTTGAGACTAGATGAACTTCTCAACTAATATACTCTTGACCAACTATGTAGCTATATGGATTGACTATGTCATGGTGTTCCACCATTTGTCCCTTTTTAGGGAATACTCATGGGTTTTATCTAATAGTGTTTGACATCTAAGCTATTGATAAGGGAGGCTGAAAGCGTATTTTAGGCTCTCACTGTATTTTGGACGTTAATGAGAACGCAATCAAGAAGTTTGTGTTTTACAAAAAATGAAAATAGTTTCATGCTACCAGGGATAGATGCCCCCACATAGTCACCATACGATCGAGGAGCTTCGAGACACGTGTTGGCAGGTTAAGCTAGTGGTTTGATGAAAGACATACAGGGAAACGGGCACTAATCACATGCAGGTGTCAGTAATTTTTGGAGTAGCATTGCAGATAAATAGTGCCAATAGTCTAACATGATATAACCACTCGACAAATGTTACAATACTAGTTAGATGACGGCAGGGGCGGAGCTAGCACTATGGCGTTGGGGTCAGTTGACCCCAATGGATTTATGTAAAACCTGCAGTGAATTGATGCTAATCAAAGTTTAATTATGGTTCAACTCATCTAATATATGAAGATGACCCCATTGAAAAATTTAGCTAGATTCTCCCCTGGATGACGGTAATCCAAAAAGAAACTTAATATGATACCACTACCCATGAATGGTTGTTGCATACTGACAAAGTAGCTTTCTGTAGGCATGTACAACCTTTTCATATCCAAGCTTGCGTACTTTTTTTATGTATGCTCTGCTCTAAAAAAAATGACATCTAACTACTTTTTTTGATGTATGATACCACTACTTTTTATAAGTGCCAAATAGGGGCACGCTATTCATCACTCTGGGTGAGAAATATTTTTCTTCATCCGTCTCTATTTTAACATCAATGCACAGTAATTTTATATTTCATAATTTTTGTCTTATTTCATACTAAAAGAGACCGTAAGAAAATATATAATTGACGTAAAAATATTTTATGTCATGTAAAATTACAAAAATAGAAAAATAATGTAGTATATGCAATAAATTCAATTTTTCTGGTCTTGTGACCTATATTTTTATTTTATTATGTCAAATTTTACGTAGTGCATCAATATAAATGTAACGGTTAATATTTCAAATGTAATTTATTTATAAATTGATTGTAGGATTATCTCGGATAAAGAATAACTTATTGTACATCTAGGGTGATGAATAGAGTTTCTCTATCTATCTATCTATCTATCTATCTATTGTCACCCTGGGTGGGGAATTCTTATTCCTTACCCCATTCCAATTCCTCAACCATGACTTGAAAATGTAAGAAAAATTAGACTTGAGATAATATTACACTCTTGCAGAAGGAACTTTGTCTGACACCTACAAAAAAAAGTGAGATAATTTTAAGAAATGCATGCTATAAAGTTACGTTCTGCATGTGTGAAAAAATATGGTGCGGAAATATAACACTAAAAGTTGTTTCAGTATTTTTATATTATAAGTGAGGTAATTTTACAACATGCATGCTAGAAAGTTACGTTATGTATGTGAGAAAAAATGTGGACCGGTGAGGAATAAGTTACTCTTCACCCGGGGTGCCTAATAGAGTGTCTATATATATATATATATATATATATATATACATATATATATACATATATATACATATATATGGTCGCGCTATTCGTCACCCTGGGTGAGGAATAGTTATTCCTCAACCCTGTCCAATCCCACTTGAAACGTAAGAAAAGAACACAGTTGAGGTAATATTACACTATGAGAAGGAGCTTTGTCTATAAAATTACACCATACAAAAAGAAATTAAAGTAATTTTACAACATGCATGCCATAAAATTACATTCTGCACGAAATAAAGATGTGGCGTGTCATAATTTTACTAAAAGGTGTTGTCATAATTTTACAATAGAAGTAAGGTAATTTTACAACATGCATGCTAGAAAGTTACATTTTGTGTTTGATAATTTCTTTTGTCTAAGTCGAATGGCCAGGGAGAGGAATAAGCTATTCTTCCCCCTGGATGCATAATAGAGTGTGTGTTATATATATATGATTACAAATGATACAACCATTGTCGATGCCATCATACTTTGTATGAAAACAGAACATGTGTTTTGTCATCCCAAGATTCATGAGCTGGTAAAGAAATCATTAATATAGTTGAAATTCAAAAAGCGCGCGCACACACAGATCTTATTTTAGTGTACACACAAATGGTGCTTATTCGGTAAGCAGGAGAATCACTACTGCAAGAATTCCTAGTAGTGGCGGGCGTAAATAGGCATCAGTGGTGAGCCAGCCTCCCAGGGGCGCCTGCCACTAACCAGGCGTCCCTAACCTTCTGTCACTGCTATAACCTCATCAATGGCGGGTGATGCTATATGGCCCACCATTGTTAGTGCAATCTGCAGTTGTGGGTTGTTGCTAGTGCCCGTCATTGATCCATTCACTGGGATTAAAGTAATATTCGAAACTGGTCATTGTTGACACACATTAGTATAAATGAAACAAACATGTGGATGGGTATATATATATCATTATTGATGACAACTTGAGTTCAAATAGATAACTAGATTTCAAAAATCTTACAAGTCCAGACAGAACTGCTAGATCGAAACCAATAATGATAAAACTATTAAACCTTAAACTAGAACTTAATTTTACTACAATAATATTAATGAGAAGAATTTGGTGGTGCAGAATCTGATCATGGTGGGGGCATTCTCGGCGGAAGTATCCCCACAACACTTCCCCATCGGGCTCTCTGAGTCTGGTACGAACATGTCACTTGTTGTAGCGCCCATTCCATAACTTAATGGGGACCACTCAGAGGCGGCATCCGAGCATGCTCTGCAGCGTTGGCCTCTGAGAAGATGACATCTAGCGCAACTTTTAGTTGCGTTTCGACATAACTCTTGAACATATTGACTTCGTGTTCCCATTGACTACACTGAGTCTAATGAAACATATTCTCCGCCTCTTTCAGCTCCCGCATACAATCTCTCCATTTGAACATTGCATCATCAATGCCTTTTCCCCGTGCCACCAACTTCCTTCGCTACTTCAACTCTTGTTCACGAGAACGTCTGGGAGCCATGGAATCCCTGTAAATATTGTCACACTGAATGCATATCATTAAATCTTTACATGTGCAAATTTTGGCATGACATTTGCTTAACAATGGACATATTAAGTGCGAGAAATTTGGAGCCAAATAATTTAATCAACTTCTCGCCAAAACTTTTGCACTTAGCATATTATTTCATATTAAAATACTTGGCACAAATCGTATTCATAAAATATTTGAAAATAGTAGCACACGTAGGAAACTAGCCAAACTAACTCGTATCTGGCTCCACTAATTAGGAAAGATTATTCTAATAGGTTTATTGCACAATACGAGAAGGAGAATATATAGTTACAGCCAGGACGTTAAGAATGTGATTTACCGCTGTCACGTCATGAAGGAAGCAACCGGAGGGAGCGACCTCATGCCAGAGTTGGACCAACACGCATCCTTCCCACAACCACCGGGTGAAGGAACACCCTCAATGACGCAGATCTACGCATAGGAGGAGAGGTAGCTGTCGGAGAGGACGAAGGAGAGGCACCGGAGCCGCGTACGACCTGGAGGAGATGCCACCACCAGAACCCTAGCCACGGGGAATCAGGTGACGTACATGGAGAGGAGGGCTAGCTGGAGAGGCAAGGGGTGGTGGTGTGCGGGCCGGATGAGAGCAAAGGCGGGAGGGATTTGAAGAGGGAGATAGGTCTCGAGGAGGGTTGCAGTGGAACTAGCGAATGAAGATGAGGGCATTGGGAGGAGAGAGAGATGAGGTACGACAATGCTAGAGAGAAAGAGATTGACGGGGATGATAAGATTAGCTCTATCTTATCATTTTGGCGGGCCTTGGTGGGCTTGGTGGCACAGGTCAGATTTTTTTTCTGAGGCAGGTACCACTTTCGGCCCGTTGGAGGCGGGTATCACTGACGGGCACAAAATAACAGTGGCAGGTACATACAAATGCCTGTCACTTCTAACTCAACAAGCAGTGGCGGGCGCTAGTTTGTGCCTGTCACTGATAACATTTATACCATGAAAAATCTGGACAACTGTTGTAAGTGGCGAGCGCAAACTAGCACCCGTCACTGGTAAGCTAATAGCAGTGACGGTCGGGTTTTTGATCCCACCACTCTTGGTAGTAGTGGTGGGTGCTAGACCGTGTTCGCCACTGATTTGAGGTCACCTATAAGCCCTTTCTCAGTAGTGAATCCTTATCCTTATGAAAAAATCAGTGAGCAAGTAGGATGTTTAGTACTTGCTTACATCATGATATATATAAAGGAGTGATAGTAGCAATCTATACACTACGCATTTGAATGATCCCGTTCTACGCAATGAAGCAGACGACAAAAAAGTACACAAGATGAAAGCTAAACATTATGTACATGTCTACAAAAGCTAAATTATGTGATCGTCGTGCACAAGCACCGTTGTCTTCCAATGCTTCTTTTTTATTATTCAGCTAGTGCGAATTTTTATCCAGTGATTAGTAGAAGCAAACATATATGGTCAAAACATTGTGTCAATTGACAAGAAATATGTCTATCAATGTCTGCTCACAAACCTGTCTATGAAAAACAATATGACTATGATACGTCTCCATCGTATCTACTTTTTCTAACCCTTTTTCTCTTGTTTTGAACTCTAATTTGCATGATTTGAATGAAACTAACCCGGACTGATGTTGTTTTCAGCAGAACTACGATGGTGTTATTTTTGTGCATAAATAAAAGTTCTCGGAATGGAACGAATTTTTCTGGAAAATTAATTCAGGATATTTGAGGAATATTGGAGCCAAAAACCACCAGAGAAGTGGGACAGGATGGGCATCATACACCAGAGCGTGTCAGCCACCCTTGGCGCACCCTGGTGGGTGGTGCTCACCTCATGGCCCCCTGGCCCTAATTCCAGCACTATAAAATCCTATATTTCCAGAAAAAAATAAAGGAGAAAGTTTCATCGCGTTTCTTGATACGGAGCCATCGCCACCTCCTGTTCTTCATCGGGAGGTCAGATCTGGAGTCCGTTTGGGGCTCCAGAGAGGCGAATCTTCCATCTTCGTGATCATCAACCCTCCTTCATCGCCAATTCCATGATGCTCCCCACCGGGAGTGAGTAATTCCTTCATAGGCTTGCTGGTCGGTGAAGAGTTTGATGAGATTCATCATGTAATCGAGTTAGTTTTGTTAGGGCTTGATCCCTAGTATCCACTATGCTCTAAGATTGATGTTGCTATGACTTTGCCATGCTTAATGCTTGTCACTAGGGCCTGAGTGCCATGATTTCAGATCTGAACCATTTATGTTATCATCATTATATCTATGTTCTTGATCCTATATTTCCTAGTCATATGCACCTATTACGTGTCATGATCCGTAAACCCCATAGTGACAATATTTGGGATACTTTCCGATGACGACCGTAGTTTGAGGAGTTCATGTATTCACTATGGGTTAATTCTTTGTTCTGGTTCTCTATTAAAAGGATGCCTTAATATCCCTTAGTTTCCTTATATGGACCCCGCTGATATGGGAGGGTAGGACAAAGGATGTCATGCAAGTTCTTTTCCATAACCATGTATGACTATTTACGGAATACATGCCTACATTACATTGATGAATTGGAGCTAGTTCTGTGTCACCCTAGGTTATGACTGTTATATGATGAATATCATCCAACGAATAAACCGATCCAGTGCCTACGAGCTTTTCACATATTGTTCTCGCTCACTTACTACCGCTGATGTTACTATTGCACTTGCTACAAAACCATTAACGTGACTGTTATTGTTACTACTGCTATCAAACTATAATATTATCATGCTACTGATCACTTTGCTGTAGATATTTATCTCCAGGTGTGGTTGAATTGACAACCCAACTACTAATACTCTCAAATATTCTTTGGCTACCCTTGTGTCGAATGTATAAATTTGGATTGAATACTCTACCCTCTACCCTTGAAAACGGTTGTAATCCCCTATACTTGTAGTTTATCAAGACCTTTTTCTGGCGCCGTTGCCGGGGAACATAGCTATATTTGCTGAGTCACTTGGGATTTATACCAACTTATTGGTATGATGAATCCGCAGGATACAAGAACCAAGATCGTCCCCTCTCGCACGAGAGGAGGTAAGGAACTGCCATCTAGCTATGCTTTTGATTCACCTACTATTTTGAATCAGCTTGTTACACCACCACATGTTGATCGTCCTGATATGCTACATGAATTGGATGATGCTACTTCTGAAATTAATGATGATACTATTGCT
Source organism: Hordeum marinum (assembly GCA_022496015.1). Lineage (NCBI taxonomy): Eukaryota > Viridiplantae > Streptophyta > Magnoliopsida > Poales > Poaceae > Hordeum > Hordeum marinum. The sequence continues at coordinate 292,135,516 of CM039676.1, forward strand.
CCAAGTGTTAAAAGTGAAATCGTGCCACTGAATGAATTACTTGATGCTCATCTTGCTAAAGCTAGAGAACTTGAAAGTGCTGAAATTGAAGAAGATTTTGAATCACCTGCTACTCCTCGCTCTCCTAGATTTGAAATGCCTAAGATACCCGAGGGTTATGTTTTGGATGGAGAAATAGCTAGAGAGATTCTTGCTTGTGAGGATAGAAATGATCTTAAGAAATTACTATGCAAGTATAAAGAAAAGACTTTGAATGCTAAAATGAAATGTGATCCTAAGTTTGCTACCTTACCTATCTTTGTTACCAATAAGGATTACAAATTCTCTATCAACCCAGAGTTAATTACTTTGGTTGAATCTCATCCTTTCCATGGCTATGAAACTAAAACTGTAGTGGAACATCTTACTAAGTTGAATGATATAGCTACCCTTTTTGCTCATGATGAGAAGATTCGCTACCATTATATCCTCAAATTATTTCCATTCTCATTAAAGGGTGATGATAAGATATGGTACAATACTCTTACTCCTGGTTGTGTGCATAGTCCACAGGACATCATTTACCACTTCTCTGAAAAATATTTTCCTGTTCATAAGAAATAAGCTGTCTTACAGGAAATATTTAACTTTGTGCAAATTGAAGAAAAGTGTCTCCCACAAGCTTGGGGCAGGCTTCTCCAATTGCTTAATGCCTTGCCTAATCACCTACTTAAGAAAAATGAAATACTTGATATCTTCTATAATGGACTAACTAATGCTTCTAGGGACTTCCTAGATAGTTGTGCTGGTTGTGTTTTCAGGGAACAAACTTTTGAACAACTCAAGGAACTATTGAAGAATATATTGAAGAATTATGATGATTCGAATCTCCCTAAACCACCACTTGAACCCACTCCGAAGAAGAGGGGTATATTATTTCTTAGTCCTAAAGATATGCAAGTGGCAAATAAATGTATGAAGGAAAATGTATTAAAGCTGAGGATGTTAAGAATTTACCACCTATTGAAGAAATACATGGTCTTGACACACCACCACCTCCACAGGTGGTAGAGGTAAATTCTTTATTAAAGTTTGATGAAGGTGACATTCCTTACGATAAACATCCTAGTCAATGCTTATATGAGTTCGATAACTACATTAGGAAACAAGATCACTTCAATGCAAATGTTCTAAAACAATTGAAATATAATTCTAATATGATTGCTTGCTTAAGTGACTTGTTATTTAGAATCAGTAATGATGTTAGAGGTGTAGGAACACATGCCTCTATGGTTCAAACTCAGTTAGAACAAGTTGCTAAATCTCAAAGAGACTTGCTTAATGAAATGAATAATAATATGAATGATCATGCTATCAGAGTAGTGACTAGAGGAGGTAGAATGACCCAAGAACCTCTTTATCATGAAGGTTGTCCTAACACAATTTAACAAGAGTCTCAAGGAATTCATGCTGATACACCTATTCCTTCTAAGAAGAAAAAGAAAAATGGTAGGACTTTGCACGCTTCTAGTGAACCTGAGATAGAAAAACCTCTCGATGATAATAATGATGTCTCTATTTATGATGCTGAAACTCAATCTAGTAATGAACGTCCACCTAGTGATAATGATAATGATAATGATGTTCATGAGGATACCCAACCAAGTAATGATAAAGAACCAGATAATGATGTAGAAATAGAACCTACGGTTGGTCTTGATAACCCAGAACCTAAAAATAAATGGTATGATAAAAAAGACTTTGTGGCTAGAAATCATGGTAAAGAAAGAGAACCATGGGTTTATAAACCCATGCCTTTTCCACCTAAACCATCTAAGAAAAAGGAGGATGAGGAATTTGAACACTTTGCTAAAATGATTAGGCGAGTCTTTTTGCGTACCCGCTTAACTGATATCTTAAAGATGCCTCCTTATGCTAAATACATGAAAGTCATCATCACTAATAAAAGAAAGATACCTGAAGTTGAAATATCCACCATGCTTGGTAATTATTCTTTTAAGGATGGAGTACCTAAAAAACTTGGAGATCCTGGAATACCAACTATACCTTACTCCATTAAAAGAAATTATGTCAAAACTGCTTTGCGTGATTTGGGAGCCGGTGTTAGTGTTATGCCTTTATCTTCATATAAAAGACTTGATTTGAATAAACTCACACCTACTGAAATATCTTTGCAAATGTCTGACAAATAAACTTCCATACATATCGGAGTTTGTGAGGACGTGCCCATTGTTGTTGCAAATGTCACTATCTTAGCAGACTTTGTTATTCTTGAGATGACCGAGGATGACAACATGTGGATTACCCTTGGTAGACCCTTTTCGAATACTATAGGGATGTTATTTATTGCAATAAAAGCAAGGTCACTTTTGATGCCAATGGTAATGAGCATACGGTGCACTTTCCGAAGAAACAACTCCAAGTGAATGGTGTGAATGTTATTGAAAATTATCTGACACACATTATTGGAAGCTTTCAATTACCTCTACCTACTATCAAGAATAAATATGATATAATTATGGTTGGGGATATGACTATACCCGTCGAGGCATTTAGTGTTTTATGAAAATTGTTCGGTTTCATGCTAAGTGAAGGTGGTTTTTAATAAGACTTGATCAACCTTATTAATGGATTATTTTTCAGAGGTATGAGGTTGATGAATTTTGTAGACACAACTCTCTGTTCCCATTTTTAGTTTTATGTTTTTCTTAGTTAAATAAAATAAAATACCATGTTTTCCCTGTTTTCTGATTTCTCCGTGAAATAAGAACTGACCCAAAACAAAAGTTCTCAGAACGTCCTGAAAATTTAACACGATTTTTTTCTGAATTTTTCTAAATTGTTGACACAAATAACATCATAGGGGGTGCACCTGGTGCCCAAGAGACACCAGGGTGTGCCAGCAGCCCTAGGCGCGCCCTGATGGGTTGTGGCCTGATAACCCACAAGTACAGGGGACCGCAATAGTTTTCGAGGGTAGAGTATTCAACCCAAATTTATTGATTCGACACAAGGGGAGCCAAAGAATATTCTTGAGTATTAGCAACTGAGTTGTCAATTCAACCACAACTGAAAGACTTAATATCTGCAACAAAGTATTCAGTAGCAAAGTAATATGGAAGTAACGGTAACAGTGGCAAAAGTGATAGTAGCAATTTTGTAGTGTTGGTAACAATAGCAACGGAAAAGTAACTTAGCAAAGATCAATATGTGAAAAGCTCGTAGGCAATGGATCAGTGATAGATAATTATGTCGGATGGCATTCATCATGCAATAGTTATAACATAGGGTGACACAGAACTAGCTCCAATTCATCAATGTAATGTAGGCATGTATTCCATATATAGTCATACGTGCTTATGGAAAAGAACTTGCATGACATCTTTTGTCCTACCCACCCGTGGTAGTGGGGTCCTATTGGAAACTAAGGTATATTAAGGCCTCCTTTTAATAGAGAACCGGACCAAAGCATTAGCACTTAGTGAATGCATGAACTCCTCAAACTACGGTAATCACCGGAAAGAATCCCAGTTATAGTCACCCTGGGGGATGCGGATCATAACTCGTAATAGGTGTCTACAACTTGCAAGATAGGATCAAGAACACACATATATTCATGAAAACATAATAGGTTCAGATCTGAAATCATGGCACTCAGGCCCTAGTGACAAGCATTAAGCATCGCAAAGTCACAGCAACATCAATCTCAGAACATACTGGATACTAGGGATCAAACCCTAACAAAACTAACTCGATTACATGATAAATCTCATCCAACCCATCACCGTCCAACAAGCCTATGATGAGATTACTCATGAACGGTGGGGAGCATCATGGAATTGGTGATGAAGGATGGTTGGTGATGACGAAGGTGTCAATTTCCCCTCTCCGGAGCCCAAAAAGGACTCCAGATCTAGTCTCCCGAGGAAGAACTGGCGATGGCGGTGGCTCCGTATCGTGAAACGCAATGAACTCTTCTCTCTGATTTTTTTCTCGAAAAATAGGGTTATATGGAGCTGGAGAGGAGGTCAGAGGAGCCACGAGGGGCCCACAAGCCTGCCCAGCGCGGCCAGGGGGGTGGCCGCGGCTAGCAGGCTTGTGGCCTTCTTGTGGCCCCCACATCTGGTTAATTCTTGCGCTAGTATTTTTTATTAATTCCAAAATTATTCTCCGTAAATTTTCAGGATGATCCAAGAACTTTTATTTCTCCACAAAAATAACACCAAGGCAATTCTGTTGAAAACAGCGTCAGTCCAGGTTAGTTCCATTCAAATCATGCAAATTATAGTCCAAAATAAGGGGAAAAGAGTTTGGAAAAGTAGATACGTTGGATACGTATCGATGAACTCTTCTCCTTTATTTTTTCTCCCTGAATAGGAATATATAGGAGCGGAAACAAGGTTGGAGGAGCAACAGGGGGGCCACAAGCCTGCTCGGCGCACTCTAGGGGGTTGGGCGCTCCCACCAGGCTTGTGGTCGGGTGGTGGGCCCCCTACAGTTGATTCTTTCGCCAATATTTTTTATTAATTCCATAATAGGTTCAGATCTGAAATCATGGCACTCGGGCCCTAGTGACAAGCATTAAGCATGGCAAAGTCAGAGCAACATCAATCTCAGAACACAGTGGATACTAGGGATCAAACCCTAACCAAACTAACTCGATTACATGATAAATCTCATCCAACCCATCACCGTCCAGCAAGCCTATGATGATATTACTCATGAACGGTGGAGAGCATCATGGAGTTAGTGATGAAGGATGGTTGGTGATGACGAAGGCGTCGATTTCCCCTCTCCGAAGCCCAAAACGGACTCTAGATCTGGTCTCCCGAGGAAGAACAGGAGGTGGCGGCGGCTCCGTATTGTGAAACGCGATGAACTCTTCTCCTATATTTTCCCCCGAATACGAATATATAGGAGTGGAAACAAGGTCGGAGGAGCAACAGGGGGCCCACAAGCCTGCTCGACGCGCCCTAGGCGGGTGGGCGCGCCCACCAGCCTTGTGGCCAGGTGGTGGGCCCCCTGCAGTTGATTCTTTCGCCAATAGTTTTTTTATTAACTCTAGAAATATTCTCCGTGAATTTTCAGGTCAATCCGAGAACTTTTATTTCTGCACAAAAATAACACCAAGGCAATTCTGTTGAAAACAACGTCAGTCCAGGTCAAATCATGCACATTAGAGTCCAAAACAAGGGCAAAAGAGTTTGGAAAAGTAGATACGTTGGAGACGTATCAACTCCCCCAAGCTTAATATTTGCTTGTCCTCAAGAAATTCAGTTGATAAACTCAAAGTGATAAAGAAAAACTTTTACAAACTCTGTTTGATCTTGCTGTTGTAAATATGCCTAACGTATGTTCAAATTTTCACCAAAGATTATAAACCAACCACATTCACAATAACATTTAGGTCTCACATTTACTCATATCAATGGCATACTCAACTAGAGAGCAATAATAATAAGTCTATGATAACAACAATTTAATCAAAACAATCATGATACAATATGACATAATGGTATCTCGCTAGCCCTTTGTGAGACCGAAAAACATAAATGCAGAGCACCTCTGAAGAACGAGGGCTAACTGGACATTGTAATTCATGGTAAAAGAGATCCAATCATACTCATACTCAATATCAATTAATAGCAAAGAATACAATTGGCGGTAGTGCTCTCTAACTGGTGCATTTTATTACAAGATGATGACTCAACAATAAAGTAAATGGAAAGGCCCATCGTAGAGGGAAGCATTGATTTGCAGAGGTGCCAGAGCTCGAGCCTTTAAAACAGAGATAGGTAATGATTTTGGAGCGGTATGCTTTCATTGCTCACATAACGACCAAGAGGTTTTCAATATATTCCATGCTAGATACATTATATGCGGTTCCGAAACAGAATAGTAAAGTTTTTACTCCCCCTCCACCAATCAGTCACACTCCACGGTGAGCCGAATCCATGGGTACCGTCCATACAAACACAGTCCTGGGGGAGTTTTGTTTAATTATAATTTGCTTTTTATTTCGAGCATGGGACTGGGCATCCCGATTACCAGCCACTTTCTTGTGAGTGATAGTGAATCAACACATCTCTTGAGAATAACCCACCTAGCATGGAAGGTACTGACAGCCCCCAGTCACCACATGAGCGATTTGGGCATACAAAACAGAAAGTTTATTTGAAGGTTTAAAGTTTAGCACATGCAAATTTACTTGGAACAGCAGGTAAATACCGCATATAGGTAGATATGGTGGACTCATATGGAACAACTTTGGGTTTATGGAGAGGGATGCACAAGCAGTATTCCCGCTTAGTACAAGTGAAGGCTAGCAAAAGACTATGGAGTGACCAACTATAGAGCGACACAATCATCAACATGCTTTGAGTTAACCAACATTGAATGCAAGCATGAGTAGGATATAATTCACTATGAACATAAACATCGTGGATGCTATGTTGATTTGTTTCAACTACATGCGTGAACATGTGCCAAGCCAAGCCACTCGAATCATTCACAGGAGGATACCATTCTATCATACTACATCACAACCATTTTAATATGCATGTTGGCACTCAAAACAAACCATTATGAACTCTTAGTTAATTAAGCATGGCATGAATAACTATAATCTCTAATTGTCATTGCAAACATGTTCAACCCATAATGAGCTGAATCCCGAATGATGAGCTAATCATATTTACAAAAGTAAGATAGGTCGAGTTCATACCAGCTTTTTTCCATCTAAGTCAGTTCATCATATATCGTCATTATTGCCTTTCACTTGCACGACCGAATGATGTAAATAATAATAAGAGTGCACATGCATTGGACTAAGCTGGAATCTGCAAACAATAAATCAAAGGAGAAGACAAGGCAATATGGGCTCTATGTAAGATAAACAATAATACATATGAGAGCCACTCAACATGTTGTGGTCTTCTCCTTACAGCCCAAAGAAAAGAAAGGAAAATTATTTACACGGGAAAGCTCCCAACAAGAAAAAGAAGAATGAGAAATCTTTTTGGGTTTTCTTTTAATGCTACAACTAAAACAAACTAGAAGGTAAAGCTAGAACTAATTTTTTCGGATTTTCTTCAAGATTAATCAAACACACAAGAAGAAAGCATATAGAAGAAATAAACTACCATGGATAGTACAATGAAAAAGTATGAACACCGACAACTGAAATGAGTGTGTGAGCAAGAATGTACTGTCGGTGATGAATACGTACTCCCCCAAGCTTAGGCTTTTGGCCTAAGTTGGTCTAGGGCCATGGCTGGCCCAGATAATATCCGAAGTCATAGTTGGGGTTGTACTGGGCTGCGGCGGCTACCGCCTGAACGACTGCAGCATGAACGCGAGTTGATTCCGCATTCCTCTCGTACTCGTTTGCCTCCTCTCTTGTTATAAAGTATCTCTGTTTTTCCTAAAAGTTAAAGAAGGCAGGGGGTAACATGGACAACATGTCGTCTGTCAAAAATTAGTCGGTACCAGAGGGATTGTTCGTTCCTTTCAAGAAACTGGTAGTGCACCAAAGCCTCATAATCAAGAAAAGCAGGGGTAACTCAATATCATTCTATCTTATGGGTACCCCAAGATACTTAGCTACACGGGTGGCTTAAATTCCAACAAAGAAATCTCCATCCTTAGCATTGTGATGTAACCTCCTAGCAATAATAGCCCCCAAGTTACATCGTCTATCTACCATTACAGCACTCTTAAGAATACTCAGATCAGGCACGCAAAGGTGGCTATACTCATGTTTACCGTTAATACATCTACCTATGAAGAGAGCAAAATAATGTATAGCCAGAAAGTGAATGCTCCCCAAGGGAGCTTGTGTAATGATTCTAGTTTCTCCCACGTTGATGCTAGCTAGGAAATCATTATATTCATTTTTATGAGGATCGCTACGGCTACCCCATTGTGGAATTTTGCATGCATCATTAAAATCCTCTAGGTCCATGGTGTAGGACTTATCATAAATATTAAATAAGATAGAATGAGAATTACACCTGGATGAAAAATCAAACCTCCGCACAAAAGAATCAGTGAGTTGACAATATTGCTTGCATTGGTATGAAATAAAATCCTCTAGGCCAGCATTCCTTATGTACGCATAAAACTCTTCCTTGATCCCGGCGTTGTCCATGAATTGATCCGACGGCCATTCACAAGGCAGCACTCGAGCTTCTCTCGGTGGTTAAAAATCAGGCTCACGTAACGCGAGTCTCAGAGTTTTCTTGCTCGAGGAACCACCTTGGTACATTCTCCTCAACATCTTTTTTTTCTCTGAAAAATTTCTGAATTTTTTAGTGAACTAAAATAAAGGTGAACAAAACTTAACAAAACTCGTAGCAACTACTCCCTCAAGTACCTAGAGACTATATCATGCATCAAAACTACTTGGGACCATACAAATTTGACATGCAAGCTCAGAAACAAGGTCACCAAAACAGCAAAAACAATCAATATATAAGGCGCTAGAACAAAAACTAATTGGACCATTGGAGGAGTCACATACCGACGAGTAATCCCCTAAAACAATTTTGCAAATGGAGCTTTTAGCAAGGAGATCGAAAATGGTAGCAAGATGATCTAGAACACGGGTTTGAGCAAGGGTGAGATTTTTTTTGGAGGAAGATGAAGTGAATGGGTGCTAGAATAAGTGGAGAAGGGCCACGTGGGACCCACAAGCCACTAGGGCGCGCCCAGGGGGTGGGCGCGCCCTGTAGGCTTGTGGCCCACTGGTGCAGCCCCTGATGCATACTTAGTGCCAAAAATTCTTAAATATTCCAGAAAAAATCATACTCCATTTTCAGGACATTTGAAGAACTTTCATTTTCAGGTCACTTTTTTATTGCATGGGAAACTCAAAAAACAAGAATAATAATAAAATTTTACTTAATTTCATCTAGGTAACAGAAAGTAAAAGTTAGGTACAGGAAGTTGTGCTTTCTAAATTCATCCATCTCATGCTTATCAAAAGGAATCCATCAATAAGGTTGATCAAGTCTTATTAACAAACTTCTTTCGAATAACATGAAACCGAAGAATTTCCGAATAACACTAAATTTCCTCAATGGGGATATGCATTTCCCCAACAATAAGTATATCATATTTCTTCTTGACAGTAGGAAGAGGGACTGGAAGTCTCCAATAATAATCGCTGGAATTTTTTCAATAGAGTTGATACTATGAACTTCAGGTTATTTCTTTGGAAAGTGTACCGTATGCTCATTACCATTAATATGAAAAGTGACATTGCCCTTGTTGCAATCAATAACAGCCCCTGCAGTATTCAAAAAGGGTCTACCAAGGATGATCGACATACTGTCGTCCTCAGGAATATCAAGAATAACAAAGTCGGTCAAGATAGTAGCAATTGCAACTACGACATGTACATCCTCACAAATACCAATAGGTAGAGCAGTTGATTTATCAGGCATTTGCAAAAATTTCAGTAGGTGTCAACTTAATCAAATCAAGTCTACGGTATAAAGAGAAAGGCATAACACTAACACCAGCTCCAAGATCACATAAAGCACTTTTAACATAATTTCCTTTAATAGAGCATGGTATAGTAGGTACTCCGGGATCTCCTAATTTTTTAGGTATTCCACCTTTAAAAGTGTAATTAGCAAGCATGGTGGAAATCTCGGCTTCCGGTATCTTTCTTTTATTTGTCACAATATTTTTCATATCTTAGCATAAGGAGACATTTTCAAAATATCATTCAAGCGCATACGTAAAAAGACAGGTCTAAGCCTTTCATCAAAGCACTCAAAATCCTCATCATCATTTTTCTTGGATGGTTTAGGAGGAAAGGGCATGGGTTTGTGAACCCATGGTTCTCTTTCTCTACCATGTTTCCTAGCAATGAAGTCTCTTTTATCGTATCTTTTATTCTTAGATTGTGGGTTATCAAGATCATCAGCAGGTTCAATCTCCACATCATTATCATTACTAGGTTGAGCATCAACATGAACATTATTATTAATGTTATCACTAGGCTCATGTTCATCACCAGATTGTGTCTCAGCATTAGAAATAGAAATATCATTTGGATTCTCAGATGTATCTATAATAGGTTCACTAGCAGCATGCAAATAACTATCATCATTCGTTTTCCTACTCTTATTGGAACGAATAGGTGCATCAGTATTAACTCTTTGAGAATCTTGCTCAATTCTCTTAGGATGGGCCTCATGATACAAAGGTTCCTGAGTCATTCTACCTCCTCTAGTCACAACTTTAACAGAATAATCATTGTCCTTACTATTCATATCATTAAACAAATCATTTTGAGCCTTAAGTACTTGTTCTACTTGAGTGGTTACCATGGATGCATGTTTACTAATAAGCTTAAGGTCATTGACAGTTCTACTCAGATAATCACCCAAGCGATCGAGCATGTAAGCATTATGTTTCAATTGTATACTAACATAAGCATTGAATTTTTCTTGCTTCACAATAAAATTATCAAATTCATTCAAGCATTGGCTAGCAGGCTTATTATAAGGGATATCTCTTTCATCAAATCTACGGAGAGAATTTACCTCTACTACCTGTGTCGGGTTATCAAGACCATGTATTTCTTCAATAGGTGGTAGATTCTTAACATCTTCAGCTTTAATACCCTTATCTTTCATAGATTTCTTTGCCTCTTGCATATCTTCAGGACTGAGGAATAGAATACCTATTTTCTTCGGAGTTGGCTTTGAAGGTGGTTCGGGAATAGTCCAATCATTATCATTGCTCAATATATTATTCAATAGTAATTCATCCTGTTCAATAGTTTGTTCCCTGAAAACACAACCAGCACAACTATCTAGGTGGTCCCTAGAAGCATCAGTTAGTCCATTATAAAAGATATCAAGTATTTCATTTTTCTTGAGAGGATGACCAGGCAAAGCATTAAGTAATTGGAGAAGCCTCCCCCAAGCTTGTGGGAGACTCTCTTTTTCAATTTGCACAAAGTTAAATATTTCCTGCAAGGCAGCTTGTTTCTTATGTGCAGGAAAATATTTTTCAAAGAAGTAATAAATCATGTCATGGGGACTACGCACACAACCAGGAGCAAGAGAATTAAACCATATCTTAGCATCACCCTTTAATGAGAAAGGAAACAACTTAAGAATGTAGTAATAGCAAAAAAATTCCTCATGAGTAAATAGGGTGGCTATATCATTCAATTTGGTAAGATGTGCCACAACAGTTTCAGATTCATAACCATGGAAAGGATCAGATTCAACCAAAGTAATTAACTCAGGATTGACAGAGAATTCATAATCCTTATCAGTAACAAAGATAGGTGAAGTAGCAAACTTAGGATCATATTGCATTCTAGCATTCAAAGATTTTTCCTTCCACTTGCGAAGCAATTTATTAAGATCATCTCTATCCTTACAAGCAAGAAAGTCCCTAGCTACCTCTCCTTCCATAACATAACCTTCAGGTATATTAGGCAATTCATATCTAGGAGAGCTAGGTCTAGCACGTATATCATAGTGTTCAGTTTCAATAATTTCATTAGATTCAGAAATATTATCAGTTTTAGCAATTTGTTCATCAAGAAATTCACCCAGTGGCACAGTATCATCAAGCAAAGTATCATTATAAGCATCATGCATAGCATAAGTAGCATCATCAATTACTTGTGACATATCGGAATTACTAGCAGGTGCTGGTGTCGCAAACTTACTCATAACAGAAAGTGAATCAAGTGCAGAGCTAGATGGCAGTTCCTTACCTCCCCTCATAGTAGAGGGATAGATCTTGGTTTTTGGATCTTTCAGATTCTTCATAGTGATCAACAGATATAAATTCCAAGTGACTCAGAGAATAAAAGCTATGCTCCCCGGCAATGACGCCAGAAAAAGGTCTTGATAACCCATAAGTATAGGGGATCGCAACAGTTTTCGAGGATAGAGTATTCAACCCAAATTAATGGATTCGACACAAGGGGAGCCAAAGAATATTCTATTAGCAGTTGAGTTGTCAATTGAACCACACCTGAAAGACTTAATATCTGCAGGAAAGTATTCAGTAGCAAAGTAATATGGTAGTCACGGTAATGGTGGCAAAGTGATAGTAGTAGTTTTGTAGTGATTGTAACAGTAGCAACGGAAAGTAACTAAGCAAAGACCAATATATGAAAATATCATAGGAAATGGATCAGTGATGGATAATTATGTCGGATGGCATTCATCATGCAATAGTTATAACATAGGGTGACACAGAACTAGCTCTAATTCATCAATGTAATGTAGGCATGTATTCCATATATAGTCATACGTGCTTATGGAAAAGAACTTGCATGACATCTTTTGTCCTACCCTCCCGTGGCAGCGGGGTCCTATTGGAAACTAGGGGATATTAAGGCCTCCTTTTAATAGAGAACCAAACCAAAGCATTAGCACTTAGTGAATACATGAACTCCTCAAACTACGGTAATCACCGGAAAGAATCCCAGTTGTTGTCACCCTGGGGGATGCGGATCATAACTCGTAATAGGTGTCTACAACTTGCAAGATAGGATCAAGAACACACATATATTTGTGAAAACATAATAGGTTCAGATCTGAAATCATGGCACTCGGGCCCTAGTGACAAGCATTAAGCATGGCAAAGTCATAGCAACATCAATCTCAGAACATAGTGGATACTAGGGATCAAACCCTAACCAAACTAACTCGATTACATGATAAATCTCATCCAACCCATCACCGTCCAGCAAGCCTATGATGAGATTACTCATGAACGGTGGGGAGCATCATGGAATTGGTGATGAAGGATGGTTGGTGATGACGAAGGTGTCAATTTCCCCTCTCTGGAGCCCCAAAAGGACTCCAGATCTGGTCTCCCGAGGAAGAACTAGCGATGGTGGTGGCTCCGTATCGTGAAACGCAATGAACTCTTCTCTCTGATTTTTTTTCTCGAAAAATAGGGTTATATGGAGCTGGAGAGGAGGTCAGAGGAGCCACGAGAGGCCCACAAGCCTGCCCAGCGCGGCCAGGGGGTGGCCGCGGCTAGGAGGCTTGTGGCCTTCTTGTGGCCCCCACCTCTAGTTAATTCTTGCACTAGTATTTTTTATTAATTCCAAAAATATTCTCCGTAAATTTTCACGATGATCCAAGAACTTTTATTTCTGCACAAAAATAACACCAAGGCAATTCTGTTGAAAACAGCGTCAGTTCGGGTTAGTTCCATTCAAATCATGCAAATTACAGTCCAAAATAAGGGGGAAAGAGTTTGGAAAAGTAGATACGTTGGATACGTATCGATGAACTCTTCTCCTTTATTTTTTTCTCCCTGAATAGGAATATATAGGAGCGGAAACAAGGTCGGAGGAGCAACAAGGGGGCCACAAGCCTGCTCGGCGCACTCTAGGGGGTTGGGCGCTCCCACCAGGCTTGTGGCGGGTGGTGGCCCCCCTACAGTTGATTCTTTTGCCAATATTTTTTATTAATTCCATAAATATTCTTCGTAAATTTTCAGGTCAATCCTAGAACTTTTATTTCTGCACAAAAATAACACCAAGGCAATTCTGCTGAAAACAGCGTCAGTTCGGGTTAGTTCCATTCAAATCATGCAAATTAGAGTCCAAAATAAGGGCAAAAGAGTCTGGAAAAGTAGATACGTTGGAGATGTATCATGGCCCCCACATGGGTCCCCTCACTTACCTCTTTAGCCCATGTCATCCCCTACCTCCAGAAAAAAATCACCATAGCTCACTCTCTCTCTCTCTCTCTCTTGTGCTCTTGCTCACAAACCCGTGGATTTTGATCTCTTTGCTCGAAGCTCCATTTCTGAAACTATTTTGGGGGATTGCTTCTTGGTACAAACTCCCCCATTTATCCAATTAGTTTTTGATTTAGTGGTTTATTTTCAGAATAATTATCAACTCTCGGTGCTACTATAGATGAGCCTACATGTTGAATTCTTAGAGTTCTAAGTAGTTTGAATGCTTAATATGGCCTCTATGCGTACTTAGGAGTAGTTGCTATCAATCTTATTAAGTTTTGTTAACAAAATTTCGTGTCACAAATTTTTTCAGAAATTGTTCGCAAATTAAAATGCAATTCTTTAGGAGTTCTTCGCCAAGAAGATCCTTGGAGGCATCGTGAAGTGAAAGTTTTGTACGACAATTTTATGTTGAGCCTAGTGCAAGCTCGATGCGAGACGCCGAAACCAAATCATGCCTTTGTCCATGTAATACATTCACGGAAGGTGCAGGTATTAAGGAAGAATTTGAGCAGTACGCTCGCAATGCCGATCTGGCTCCCTTCATCGAAGATAAGTGCACTCAACACCTCACTCTCACGGAAACGTTTACTAAGAAAATTAAATATTTTCCTCGTGAGTGTAGAGTTTCATTTAGTCTCTATAATAATGCTTTCACCATGTTTTAGACTCATTCTGTGAAGCGTACAAAATTCCATTTTGGGGTTTGCTAGATTAACCACCAAAATATGAGTATGAGTCATTTTTGAGTAATCTTTGCTACGGTGAAATCAGAGGAGTGACACAAGGTAGAATAAAAAAGCATCCATTTTCCATCTATATAGTACTTTGCACTTATCAACGGCAAATGCATTGTAGGCAAGCAAGATTGCAGCACACCGTGTGCGCATGATTTGAGTGTTATACACATTCCTGTAACGGGAATTAAAAACTATAATTTAAGAGAAATTGTTGCACGGAGATTGAGTCTCAATGCTTCTAATGGTAATTTCTATGGTGGGATTTATGCCTCTCATCTAGCTACGACGTTGGGAGTGCCCCCTTGGCCTAATGATACTATCTTACCTAACTAGTACTTGGACTTTGTGCCATGAAATGCCATAGATTCCTTAAGAGCACAGTCAATAACTATACTTACAACTTGAGGTTCGATAACGGTCCCATTGTGCCTATCGTATTGCCTGCTCCGGCTCTCTTTGATTACCACAGGAAGGGAAGATACTACGTCCTTGAGAGTGATCCCCGCACGTACAATGTGGAGATTGAAACTACCAGAAGGGCTGATGAGGTTGCACCAAGAGCTTCGGTGGGCTATCGTTCACACTATTATCCAAGCTACGGATGGTGATTACCAAGCTAGGCCAAAATGCCTAAGCTTGGAGGATTATGTATTTACACCGACATTATATTCATGCTCACACATTTCATTCCGATTGTCGGTGTCCACACTTTTTCATTCTATTATCCATGCTAGATTTATTTTCTTTCTTTCGTCTTGTGTGTTTGAAAAACTTTGAGAAAATCCAAAAATACTTCTTGCTTATTTTCGGTTTTTCTTTTCATTTTAGTTAGTTGTAGTATTAAAAGAAAACCCAAAATGATTTCTCATTCCTTCTTTTGCTTGTTGGGAGTTCTCCCGTGTAAATAGTTTTTCTCGTTTTTGTTTTCCCTTCTTTTATATTTGCTTTCTTCTTGAAAAACTAAAAACTTCAAAAATATTTCATGTGTTTCGCTCAAATTCTTTTCTCTTTTTTTGAGGGGTACCAAGGAGAAGACCACGATGAAAACGTTGAGTGGTTCTCAAATGCATTATTCTTGATCTAACAAAGAGCCCATATTACTTTGTCTGCCCCTCTTGAATAAAATGCTTGCAGATTCCAGCTTACACTAGTAGAAAACAGGGGACTAGTCCCGGTTCCAGAGGGCCTTTAGTCCCAGTTCTGGAACCAAGACAAACCAAGCGGGACTAATACCCAACACCTTTAGTACCGGTTCACTTACGAACTGGGACCAAAGGGGCTCCACGTGGCCACTGCAAGGCGCCTAGGTAGGAGTACGTTTAGTCCCAGTTGGTAACACCAACCGGGACCAAAAGGCCGCCACGCGTCAGGCGCATGTTTTTTTGGAAGGGGTTTTTGGGGTTTTGGAGGGTTAATTTAGGGGTTTCATATTGTGTTAGCTAGCTAATAGAGAGAAGTTACCTCTCTTTCTCCGTGCTTGGTCGATGCTGCTAGCTACTATACATATAGAGAGAACTCGACGCTACCTAATAAGAAAATGAAGGAAACCATTAATTACATAAGATCTAACAACTCAGCATCATCATCTTAATCATACAAAGTTAAAGTCTCATAAAACAAAACAAAAAGATAAAATGACATAGTCCTCCCTCATAGGACCTAGTCCCCCCTCCTAGGTAAAATGACATAAAACAGAATAACACCTATGTCTCCATGATGAAGCAAAGAGATCCAACGGTCTCCAACTTGTGGCTTCGATCCTTCTTTATTTGTCCCCATGCTTAAATTTGGAGCCGTCTTGGTGGTTTGCGCTCAGTCGAGTATGCAAAAGAAAAATCAGGATGGAAGGGGCTTTTAATTGTCATATTACCTTCGGGTTGCATCAACGGTGGCACAACTTCACATGGCAATTTCTGTTCAAGAACATAATAGTAGCCTAGTTTGCAATGTAATCAATACCATTTACGTAACAGCACTAGTGTACTTAATTAGCAACTCTTACCAAGATATTTCGGCGAATGCCATCCGCCCTCAACCTATGCACTAGTGTCATGTACAATGTATAATTTGGGCTAGTTCCCAAATTATACGGGAAGATCTCCCTACCAACTAGGACACCAATAACAAAGTTGATAAGATCATCCATCTCCTCCCAAGTTAGATGTGATCCATAAGTGTAGTGTGTCATGTCGATTATGTTCTGTGTTTCACTCGAAGAAACGAAATAAGATGTAAATTACAAATTAACAAATTTAGTATGGATGAACACAAACTATTTTTAAATATAGAATGCAAATTACTTGACAAATATGAATGGTTGACAAACATGGAGGTAAAATAGGAAGCATATCGACATCCACCCAAATGTCAATGTTTCCTTCAATATGATCTTCAGGACGGAGATTGAAGGTTATTTCCATATCCTCCTGAAATCCATATGCCTTGCAAAGAGCTTCCCAATTTGAGCATCCTAATCCTATGTTATTAGGTGCATTCATTACTTTCACAAGAAATGTGTGACCATGTTTAGTCCTCAGGTTGGTTGTCCTTGTCTCGAAACTCTCGTGCTCTTGGAAACCGATCCTCTCCAAGAAATACCGTCTTGCATGATAGGGGATGAACTAGCCAAACTATATAAAACAGAAACTACGCGTTGAAGGAAACAAACAGAAGTCATGCTTAATTACGAAAAAACAGTTGTCATCGTTGCATACCGTAGAAATATCAAAGTCCTCGTAAAGCTTCATGGTGAAGAACTTGCCATCTCGTAGCACAAGATGGTCGCAAAGACCCTTATCTTCACCGCAAAATTCACACGCTTGGATGACGACGACATTTCTTGTGTTCATGATTTAAGAATTACGGCACACTTAGATCCTAATGCGTGTGTGACTTTCGGTCTGTCGAGGCTTTCCTTAAATAACTCTCAAATCTCATGGTGTGTTGGTGTGCACTCTCTCACACTGATACGATGGTGTATATATGTTGGTGGACACTCTCTCACAATAATAGTTCGACCGTCGGTGATGGAGGCCCCCCTCTTATCTTCTTGTGCATTACACCGATGAATATATCGCAAAGAAGAGAAGAAAGAGGAGGCGCCCCCACGACAACAGTCGGGATTCCTCCATCAAGAACACACATGAAAGTCACACAAGAAGCAATGACAGACCAAAAGTCACACACGCATTATACCGATAAAATATCACTAATACATTTATAATGAACTCGAATATAATATCACTAATACATCATCTCGAATAATCTAGTTATTAATGCATCATCAAATATTAACTAATACATCTAAAATATTATCATATAAGATCACTAATACAAATCGAATACTAACGAATAATCTAAGTCACTAGTGGTTCCTGAGTCGCGGGTGGTGGACACCCAAAGATAAGGAACCATCACGGGATCATAACTTGGGTGAGATCTTTGAAGAATCTGCCAGGTATTGTTGAACCTGGCGTCCAATGCCGTCATGTAGCGACGGTCGTGCTCGTCCTCCTCCCTGACACGGCGACGTACCACCTCCGCGGGGGCCCGCTCCCTCTGCACCAAAAGTGGCCCACGTGACCGCCACCAAAGAAGATCCGGGTCTACGACGAGTCTGGGATTCCTCACCAAGCTTCGAGCCCCGGAAGGTAGCACCTCCTAGTGCCAGCCCGGTGGAGCCCAGTCCCAGACATGGCGCCTATCAAGCAGGCTCTCGCGGACCACTCGACGATGAGGCTGTGGGTCGGGCATCATCGATGTTGACACAAATTCCTATGAGAACATTTTATTATCGTTTAATCATTAATTTTTCCAAAACCCAAGAATTTTTATCTAATCTAACATACACATACAATTTTTTCCTAGGACTCCTAATTAACTAAAACATAAAAAGCATCATAAACAAAATCATCTAACAATATTAATCTATTTATCCATCTACATATAATTTTCTTAACACATTGTTTAATGTGTTCCATACCAATCACAAAAAATTGCACGTTTTTAAACAATATGTGTGTGTGTGTTTGCGGCACCGTCGGAGATGGATGGGCCAGGCGGGGGGCTCCAGAGATGGATGGGGTGGCGGCTCTCGAGCATCTCCGTTGGTGGCTCTAGGTGGGGCCGAGATGGGCTCGGGGAGGGGCGGCCATGCATGGCAGCAATGGCGGACGGGGAAGGGGGCTTTAGGAGGAAAGGGAGGAGAGGGAGGAGAGTGGCTCACAGCGGGCTCGGCGGCAAGGTTGAGGCGACGGCGAGGTTGGCCGGAGCGAGCGAGTCGGGGATGGCGATCTCTGGCGGGAGGCAGCGGGACGGCGAGGTTGAGGGAGAAGAGGCGTGCGGCGAGCACCGGTAGCCTGTCGGCGTCGGGGTAGGGGCGGCGTCGGGGCAGGGGCGGCGGCATCGGGTAGAATGGCAGAGGTTGGTGAAGAAACGGCAATGTCTTGGATATATAGAGGGACCCTTTACTTTAGACCTGGGTGTTATCACCAACCGAGACTAAATGTCGACCCTTTAGTCCCGGGTCGTGTCACCAACCGGGACTAATAATGTTCACACTTTAGTCCCGGGCCGTGTCACCAACTGGGACTAACCACCCAAATTCTACGCGCCCAAAGTTTTCAGCTGTCCAAATTTCGCGTGGGGAGGGACTCTTTAGTCCCGGTTGGTAGCACCAACCGGGACAACATCTGTATTTTCTCTTTTTTGTTTTGTTTTTCTAATTTTTGTTTTTATATTTGGAATAATTGTTAGAATATTCATAGTTTTTTAATTAATCTTTTTGATTTAGGTCAAAAGAATTACAAATTTTCTGTTAGTGCCAGTAGTTTTCAAATTGAAATAGTTTAAATTTCAATTCATTTGAAATTTGTGTACAACAGTAATTTGTGAATAACTTTAGTTTAAAAATAGATATTTGAGTGATTGTTTTTCCCGTTGTTTAATATTACTATGTTTTATCATTATATTAAAGTTGGGAATTTTTAGGATAATTTAAATAGGTTTTTTGAATCAAAATCAGATTATGTTTAACTCTTTTAGTTTTATCCCTTCATTTGTTTTAATCAAAATAACCCAACTGGATTCTGAAAAGGTTGAAACTTGGCATGGTATCTTGATTTCACTCACATATCATGTGCTAAAAAGTTGAGAGTGTTACGGTAAAACTGGATGCATTTCATGTAAAAAATGGACAATCTCTTTCGAAGTATCGGGGTTTCGGACGAAAACTCGCCTGTTACAAAAGGATTTCAACTTTTTAACTTATTTCAACTCCAGACTTTTTGTGCATTCAATACGAACCATTAGAAGCCACATACTATAATTTGAACCCTATCTAACTTCAGTTGCTATTTTTCATGCATTTAATGATTTGTTTGAGCTAAATGACCCTGAAATTAAAAAGCACCACAAATGAACTCTGAAAAGGTTGAAACTTGGCATGGTATCATAATTTCACCCACATAGAATGTGCTAAAAAGTTGAGAGCATTACGGTAAAAACTGGATGCACTTCGTGTACAAAATGGACAATCTCTTTCGAAGTATCGGGGTTTCGGACGAAAACTTGTCTGTTACAAAAGGATTTCAACCTTTTTAACTTATTTCAACTCCAGACTTTTTGTGTGCATTGAATATGAACCATTAGAAGCCACATACTAAAATTTCAACCCTATCCAATTTCATTTGTTATTTTTTTCATGCATTTAATGATTTGTTTTGAGCTAAATGACCCTGAAATTAAAAAATACCACCAATGAACTCTAAAAAGGTTGAAACTTGGCATGGTACCATCATTTCACCCACATAGCAAGTGGGAAAAAGTTGAGAGGATTACAACAAAAACTGGATGCACTTCGTGTTCAAACTGAACCATCCCGACTACTCATTAGAGAAGAAAAGTGATGACGGTGCAGCCAGTCACATCCCAGAGTGGGATCTTGGGGTATAAGTCATCTTCAACATTGTCGTAATTCATGAGATGTGTTCGCAACCAATCGCCAAAAGCTCACAGGTCAAATTCCTGTTGTTTAATTGTGCTCATCCCACACACGTGTACACCTTTTTTATTCCACAACTATAAATGTTTATCAACTAATGGCCTTAGGTACACATCACTGGCGTTGCCGGGTTTCTTAGGGCCTTGGATGAGCACTAGCCTCATAATGAACTTCTGCTTCATGCACAACCAAGGAGGAAGGTTATAGATACAAGGAGTCACACGCCATGTGATGTGCTTTCATGATTTATTTTAACCATGCCAAGTTTCAACCTTTTGAGAGATATCTCAACACATACATCACAATGCTTCATAAATCTTGCTCACATCATATTTAAACAGGGACATAAATAAAAATAATAGTTCAGATATCCATTATAGAAAATACTCGTCCGAATAAAGATATATAAAAGTACTCGTCTAGATCATAGGAGACCCGCCAAGCACTACATAATAATCGAGATATATAAAAGTACTCATCCGAATAGCTAGAGGTCCCCAAGAATTACATAATAATAGCTAGAGATTTAGCGCTAGCGATAGAAGTGTTCGTCGTTGCGAACACTACTCATCCGAATCAGAATATCCCCTACCCCAAACTGGTGGTGGTGGTGGTGGTTCTTGATGTACGAGGTGTCGCTGCCCATAGTTGATGATTCTAATCTTGCGGTACAACTCGTATGCAATGTACACATCTTTTGCTGCATACTCAATGTTGATACCGTCAAGTGGGATCATCTCCACTCTTTGAGTTGAGCCGGGGGGAATTTGGTCTTCATATCAGCGTACTGCTCGTCGATCACGGCGACTGCCATATGATCCATTGAAGTCCTCATATGCTTAAGCATGAATATGTCTTGGAGATCAATGTGGCAGGCAACTAGTATCTCAATACCGAAGCTGCGCCTCATCTTGAGCTTGTCATTCGTTATATCAACGCTAGCAAAATGTATGCCGCTGCAAAGGAAGTCCATGAGTACTGGATAGTGCTTGTCACTACTGCAACAAAAAATTAAAATGGAACAAGTGTTAAATACTGCTACAACAATGTTAAATACCGGACAGTGCTTTTCCCATAGGATTCAAATGGAACATATTGTTATCCTATGCAATTTTCATATCCTATGAATTGATCAAGAAACCCTAAATTAACTATGACATATATGTTCTCCAACGGTTTTGCCAATATGCAACGAGGAAAATTGTTTCACTAGAACACAAGAGGAATTGATCTTTCCCCCATAGGATTCAAATGGAACATATACATTATTGCTATCCTATGCAATTTTCATATCCTATGAATTGATCAAGAAACCCTAATAAATTAACTATGACATATATGTTCTCCCACGGTTTTGCCAATATATGCAACAAGTAAAATTGTTTCACTACAACACACAAGAGGAATCGATCTTTCACACACACACACACATATATATATATTGCTATCCTATGAATTTTTCGTATCCTATGATTCAAGAAACCCTAAATTAACTATGTAATATATGTGTTCTCCCACGGTTTTGCCAATATATGCAACAAGGAAAATTGTTTCACTACAACACAAGAGGAATACCATAGGATCGATTCAAATGGAACATATGTTTGCTATCCTATGCAATTTTCATATCCTATGAATTGATCAAGAACCCCTAATAAATTAACTATGACATATATGTTCTCCCACGGTTTTGCCAATATGCAACAAGGAAAATTCTTTCACTACAACTAAAAAAGAATTGATCTTTCCCATAGGATTCAAATGGAACATGTTGCTATCCTATGCAATTTTCATAACCTATGGATTATATATTGATCAAAGAGAAGCCCCAAAACTTACCTTGTCCATTGGAAGACCATGACATTTCTCTTAAAACAAAGTTGGATGACGACAACATCTTTTTGATTGGTCGTGTACATGAGATCAAGCCCCATGAACTTGTTTTCTTCCTCCGCCTCTTCAAGCCATCCCTCGAAATCGGAAAGAAAACGCGGCACCGTGGTGCTGCGCTCGTGTAGACAACACTGAGTTTGGTCGTGCCATGTGTGAGCACCTCCCCGTAGAGAGTGATTGGATGATCCATGGTGGAAGATATGGGGGAAGAAGAGAGCAGAGAGGGAGACGAACATGGAATGGCCGCAGTTAGTGTAGCGATCATGGTACTGTAGCATTATCGTGTTTTCATCGCGCGAACCGCTATGGGATGCGAACGGTTTGGGCCTTTAGTCCCGGTTTTTGACATGAACCGGGAGTAAAGGGGCTCCCACTAAGCGAATGGTTCCCGCCACCCCTTTCGTCCCGGTTCATGACTCAAACCGGCACTAAAGTCCCCTAGCGAACCGGAACAAAAGCCCTAGCCTCACGAACCAGGACTGATGCACCCTTTGGTTCCGGTTCGTAAGTGAACCGGGGTTAATGACCTTACCCTGGCCTCAACGAAGCCCTATTTTCTACTAGTGTTACTCCAAGACACTCTTGCACTATTATTATATTCATACCATTCTATCATGCAAGTGAAAGGCAATAATGACGATATCTGATGAATTGATTGTGGCAGAGAGAAGCGGGTATGAACTCAACTTGTTTTTGTTTTTTTAAATATGTTTAACCTAGTATCCATGATTCGGCATATTATGATCGAACATGTTCGCAATGACAATTAGAGATTATAGTTGTGCATGCCATGCTTAATTAGCTAGGAGTGGATAGTGATTTATCTTGGATGTCAACATGCATTAAAATGGTTGTGATGTAGTATGATGATATGGTATCCTCCTCCGAATGTTTCACGTGGATTGACTTGGCACATATTCACGCATGTAGTTGAATCAAAAACAACATATCCTTCATGGTATTTATGTTTATGGTGTCCATATCCTACTCATGATAGCATTCAATGTTTATTATTCATAATGCATGTTTATGACCGTCTTCGCTCTCTAGCTTGCCGTTTCTCAACCTATTTGCTAGCATTCGCCTATACTAAGCGGGAATACTGCTTGTGCATAAAAAACCTTAAACCAAAGTTATTCCACATGAGTCCACCATATCTACCTATATGCGGTATTACCCTGTCGTTCCAAGTAAATTTGCATGTGCCACCTCTAAAATATTCAAATAAACATCTATTTTGTGTGCCTGGACCGCTCATGGAGTGACAGAGGGTGGTCAGTATCTTCCATGTTTAGCGGGTTATTCTCATGATGAGTGTTTATTCACTCGTCCTTGCACAAGAGAATCGGTAATAGGGATTCCCAGTACCAAAATCAAAAGAAATGCGAATAATTAAACAAAACTCCCCCATGAATGTTGTTGGTATGGACGATACCCGTGGTTCGGCTCGTCGTGGAGTGTGTTCGTTGGTGGAGGGGGAGTAAACATTTACTTTTATCGCTTGGAAACCGCTGCTAATTTGTTTAACATGGAACATATTGATACCTCTTGGTCGTAACGTTGACAGGAAGAGTGTACCTCCCAAAAGTATACTTATCTATTATTTAAGAATTGAGATCTGGTACCTCTGCAAATCCCTACTTACCTCTGCGAAGGGATTATCTATTTACTTTTATGTTGAGTCGTCATCTTCTCAAATAAGCGCCAGACCTGAGAGCACTATTACCATCCTCATGCATTGTGTATAGTGAATGTTGGATCCATCATGACTGGACCTTTTCTACCATGAATTACAATGTTTAGTCACTGCTTGAACTTTGGAGGTGCTCTGCATTCATGTTTTGCGGTCTCACAAAGGGCTAACGAGATACCACTATTGTCATATTATATCATGATTGTTTTGATAAATGTTTGCACTTGAGATATTTTATTATTGCTCGCTAGTTGCTTATGTCATTGATATGAGTTAATATAATCCTTAAGAGTTATTGTTGACATGGTTAGTAGTAATCTTTGCTGAAAACCTGGGTGCTACTTAAGCATATGTATGTAAACAAGAACAAAAGAGTTCGTAAAAGTTTTTATTTTTCATTATCAGTTTGTCAACAGAATTGCTTGAGGACAAGCAAGGGTTTAAGATTGGGGGAGTTGATACGTCTCCATCATATCTACTTTTCCTAATCCTTTTGCTCTTGCTTTGGACTCTAATTTGCATGATTTGAATGGAACTAACCCGGACTGAAGTTATTTTCAGCAGAACTACCATGGTGTTGTTTTCGTGTAGAAATAAAAGTTCTCAGAATGGAATGGAACTTTTTGGAGAATTATTTTAGAATATTTGAGGAATATTGGAGCCAAAAACCACCAGAGAAGTAGGCCAGGGTGGGTAGCAAACACCAGGGCGCGCCCTGCTGGGTGATGCTCACCTCGTGCCCTCCCCCCCGACCCTAATTCTAGCGCTATAAAATCCTATTTTTTCGGAAAAAATCAAGGAGAAAGTTTCATCGCGTTTCACGATACGGAGCCACCACCAACTCCTGTTCTAGAAAGTTTCATCGCGTTTCACGATACGGAGCCACCGCCACCTCATGTTCTTCATCGGGGGGCAGATCTGAAGTCCGTTAGGGGTCCAGGAGAGGGGAATCTTCCATCTTTGTCATCATCAACCCTCCTGCATCGCCAATTCCATGATGCTCCCCACCGGGAGTGAGTAATTCCTTCGTAGGCTTCCTGGTCGGTGAGGAGTTAGATGAGATTCATCATGTAATGGAGTTAGTTTTGTTAGAGCTTGATCCCTAGTATCCACTATGTTCTAAGATTGATGTTGCTATGACTTTGGCATGCTTAATGCTTGTCACTAGGGCCCGAGTACCATGATTTCAGATCTGAACCGTTTATGTTATCATCATTATATCTATGTTCTTGATCCGGTCTTGCCTAGTCATATGCACCTATTACGTGTTATGATCCGTCAACCCCATAGTGACAATATTTGGGATACTTTACGGTGATGACCGTAGCTTGAGGAGTTCATGTATTCACTATGTGTTAATGCTTTGTTCCGGTTCTCTATGAAAATGATGCCTTAATATTCGTTAGTTTCCTTATGGACCCCGCTGCCACGGGAAGGTAGGACAAAAGATGTCATGCAAGTTCTTTTCCGTAAGCACATATGACTATTTACGGAATACATGCCTACATTACATTGATAAACTGGAGCTAGTTCTGTGACGCCCTAGGTTATGACTGTTATATGATGAATATCATCCAACGAATACACCGATTCAGTGCCTACAAGCTTTTCACATATTGATCTCACTATGATACTACTACTGTTGTTACTATTGCACTTTCTACAAAACCATTACCGCTACTGTTACTGCTACTACTGCTATCAAACTATCATATTACTGTGCTACTGATCACTCTGGTGTAGATACTTATCTTTAGGTGTGGTTGAATTGACAACTCAACTGCTAATACTCTCAAATATTCTTTGGCTCCCCTTGTGTCGAATCTATAAATTTGGGTTGACTACTCTACCCTCGAAAACTATTGCGATCCCCTATACTTGTAGATTATCAGATTGCCATTCACCGACCCCGCTTACTTTGATCTGACAGCATCACCCTATGCCAGGAAAGGACATAGGTACTAATCATGTTTCACTATTCATGCATTGCTGATTAGGAAGGTAACTATTCGCATGTTGCACATATCTCTAGGAGAGCCGAACGGTAGATACTCGGGGGCAGCTATCCCCCGCGACATCAAATGCACACTCAAATGCCCTATTTCAAAAATAGAGTCCCTATTGCAGAGTGAAAACATCATTGGTGACCCCTACTTTTGTGCGAACAAGTGGCCACCTTTCTCGAGTATCTCTTGGTTTGCTTAAGTTAAAGGCGTCATCTTAGGTCTCGTGCTCCACAACAAAATCTATCTCGTACTTTTGAGCTTAGACTTAGCCACTTCTGCATCAATTCCTTATGAAAACCACTCTATTGACCCAGTACCCTGGGGATTCTCTTTCTCTAGCACTTCTGAGCATGTTCTATCTTTTACATATATGAGGTACAATTTTGTCTTGTACATCTAGCCTTTTTGTTCCTAGTATCTTTGGTTATTTGGATTTCTGGAGACTTACTGGACAACCCGGTACCTCTTAGTAGTGCGCATTTATGGGAATTTTGAGTTTTCCTGATGTTCGTTTAAATTCTAAACACATTCATTAGTAACAAGGTTTTTCCTCTGGAACTTCCAGGCTAGTTACTTTTCCAAAGTAACAATAAGGTCTATGATTTCCCACACCCCTTGAGTGTTGGTGAGCAATTCTGAGCATGTTTAAGAGATTTTGTGAGAGCCTACAAAGCATATATTTGTGAATTTCAAGTCCAAATTTACTCCTTTCTAGAACTCGTTTGCTTTGTGCTCCATCTCTCTTTGCTTCAAGCATATTTTTATGATGGAAAGGGGTGGAGAGAGAGGTTGTGTGGGTTCCTAAGAGTATGATTCAATAAGTTTTGAGGAGTTGATCCAAGTGAATTTGCTTTGCTTGTTACTCTTAGAGAGTGTGCACCCCCTAGGCGGTTATGAGTCACTTGAGAGCCTTCAATTTATGAAAGAACCATGAGTCTATACAAGTTCAGCTGATCACCTTATTCATGCAAGATAAACCTCAAGTGAGGCTTTAGTCTTCGTGGTATCATTTCATGGTGGAATAGGTGGCCAAGTGTTTTGTCGAATCTTCGTGAGCAACGATGCCAACACCTTTGTGGTCTCAAGACATGGTGTTCGCACCTCCATCAATGAGGAGTAGGATAGCACCAACTATCTCGATCTTGGCAATCATCGTCACATCAAGCGTGTTTGCAATCTCTTTTCCCTAACTCCTACTTTGTCGCAAATTTAGCTTCTGCATTCATACTTTGTTTTAGACTTGTATGTGTAGGTGTTTCTAAGGCTCCAAGTTTAAACGCTAAAGCTTGACCAACAAAATTTTTGGAGTATATTTTGTCTGATAGGGACATTCACTCCCTTCCCCCACTAGTCCATAGAACTCGGTCCTACATGGCATTTTATGTCACTACAGGAAATCTGGTAACTTGGACGATATATTGTCATCACATCGAGTCCAATTTTCTTTAAAAATGAGTTTTGCGATAATATACAAGCGTCACAATGTGAGGGCCATTAGCTCCAATTTTTGGTGTCTTTGTTAAAAAGGCAATGAATATATGTATTTGTTAAAAGGCAATTTTTGGTATCATATATATATATATGATACATTGGTGAATGTACCTATAAATTGCCATAACATCTTTTCAAGCTTTGGTCTGGAATGTGTGTATGCCACATGAGACCCTACCGGTCCTAATACAATGGATGGCATTTTCAATATGATGACATGATGGCGGCTCTACCCATTCTTGGACAAAGACAACCGATAAATCCAACCCATTTTGAGTTGTTCCCAATTTGGCAGGCCAGTCCATCTACTGTCGTAAGGTTGTATTCCCTCTTATTGTTGAACCCTAGGTTTCCCTATATATATGCCTGCACCATCCACCTTATTCTTCGCCGCCTCTAGTACCTAGATATGAACAACCACCCACCTTTTATCCATGCCTTCTCATCTCCCATGGTCACAACAATTGCCATAGCTTGTAAAACTGCTTCGCTCCATCGACTCCTCAAATAAATCTTCCATCCACATGTTACTCTAATCTTGGAGCTTCCTCTTCAATCGGTACTACTCCAGGTTTTGTTTTCTTATAATCAAATTGTGATAGATTTGATGTTAGAAATTACATGTAATCGCTGCATACACTATTATTGTTATTATTTTGGATGATATTAGTTTAGATCTATGGATATGCAATAAATTTCTAGTTTTTAGATTTTTGTGGCGGTGTTGCGTTATTGGGATAACATGGTGTTGACTTAGCAAGCGAGGTAAGATTTTGGACCAGGCACAAGCTACATGGAAAACGATGTCGCGAGGATGTGGTGGCCATCAATGGTGGTGTTGATGATGGTTATGAGTTGTGTTATGTCAAAGGGGGGGGGGGCGAAACCCAACAAAGTCAGATCTGGGAAAAAGTCTAAATTTGTTCTCGTCTAAGCCCATAAAAAATCTTTAGGGTTATTAGGGTTATCTCAGGCAAAGTCTAAATTTGTTCTCATCCTAGCTAGCACAGAGATGCGCCGCTCCGCTCAGAGGGAGGTGGTGGGGGGTGAGGGTGCTAGGGTTGCTAGTCGCGTGATTGAAACCAATTTTTTTCTTCCAATTTCTTTAGGGTTGAAAATGTTGGATCTTAATTGGGTACAAAGTAAATTTAAACCAGTTGGCTGCTTGCGTTATTGGGATAACATGGTGTTGACTTAGCAAGTGAGGTAAGATTTTGGACCAGGCACAAGCTACATGGAAAACGATGTCGCAAGGATGCGGTGGCCATCAATGGTGGTGTTGATGATGGTTATGAGTTGTGTTATGTTAAGGGGGGAGGTGGCGAAACCCAACAAAGTCAGATCTGGGGAAAAGTCTAAATTTGTTCTCGTCTAAGCCCATAAAAAAATCTTCAGGGTTATTAAAGTTATCTCAGGCAAAGTCTAAATTTGTTCTCATCCTAACTAGCACACAGATGTGCCGTCTGCCGAGAGGGATATGGTGGGGATGAGGGTGTTAGAGTTGCCGATCGCGTGATTGAAAACATTTTTTTTCTTTCAATTTGTGTAGGGTTGAAAGTGTTGGATCTTAATTGGGGAGAGAGTATATTGGTTAGATTTTAAACCAGTCGGCTGCTTGCGTTTTCGTCGTTAGAATCTTCAACGAAAATCTTAAATTTGAGTATTCTTGCTGTATTACCATGTTATTGGTTTCCCCTGTGCTCCACTCCGTTTGTACTAGTAGTATTACACAAGCATTTATTTTTGGAAAGCAGGGTAATGGTAGATCCGTATATTTGGAAATCATTATTACTGCTGCCTATCCAGAAAAGATCCGGATTATACGTCGGTTAGGAATAGGATCCGTATACGATTACGAACTGAGCTCGATCGGCGCCCAAGAAACCTTCCCTTATACGCCCGCAAAAAAAAAAAAAAAAAAAAACTTCCCTTATACGCGCCTCCCCGCTCCCAAATTTCTGCAGGTCATGAAGCAGCACGTCAACGAAAATCCAACCAAAACTCTTCTTCCGTGGAGCGCGTACAAGATCCAGCTAGCCTGTCACGCTCGCGCCACAAATTTGGGAGATCTCCCGTGAGCTTCAATGGAGAAAGAATCACAGCCCGGCGGTCGCCGGCTCGAGCCGGAGGAACCAGAGCCCGTCGCCAGCCCTGGCGCCGCGGCTCCCATCTACGACGTGTACATGGACGAGGACGAGGCGTATCTCGAGGGCCTCGACGCCCCCGCGGCTCCCGTCTTCGACGCGGACACGGAGGGCGTCGTGGCGGCGGCGGCGGAGGAGAGTCGGCAGGCCGCCATGGCCGCCGACGAGGAGATTGCGCACGCCCTGCACATGCAGGACCTCGTGGAGATGGATGAGTGGGAGCTCGGCAGCTACCCCGCTTCCTCCTCCAGGGCCGGTGTCCTCTTCGGCGCCAGGGCCACCACGGCGAACTTCTGGGAGAGTGGAACCTTCGAGAACATTCATGAGGTGGAGAGTGGAACCGTCTTCCTCGGCAATTCAAGAATTCCGGGACTCCTCGACTCTCTGCCAAGCCCAAGCACTGCCGGGGTCGCCGTATCTCTGGCGAGACAGACCATCCTCTCCCAAGACGCCGGCCGCTCCTCGTCAAGCCAGCAAGTCCCCGGACACGGGGTCGCCGCATCTCCGGCGAGACAGACCATCCTCTCCCAAGACGCCGGCGGCTCCTCGTCAAGCCAGCAAGTCCCCGGACACGGGGTAGCCGCTACTGTGCCAAGCGAGACCCCGCCCGTCAGTCTCGCCCCACAGGCACGAAGATGCGGCGCCCCCTACGCCATCGCCCCGCGGGCAAGACCAATCGGCCCTGCCGACGACCCCGTTTCCCTGAAAAGACGGGCCCTCCTTGCCGACGCCGCCTCATCGGTTATGTTCCCCGCAATGGAAGAAGGGCACGACAACGGCTGGTACGAGTCCATCGTTGGCGACGATACTGAGATGCTAGAGCAGCCGGAGAAGCAGCGACTGCACGAATCTTTGCAACAGTGCCTTCCAAGATTTGATGAACCCTGCAACCCCGCCGTCGCTGCCGCCGGCGAAGAAGAAGAAGGAAATGGCGGATTCTCCCTGCCGAAGTTCTGCCAGAGATGGGGCGTCAGCCCGTCGGACCTAGAGCCCGACGCGCCCGGCCCGTCGATGACGAAGGTGCCCCCTCTGGCCGACGACGAGGTCCCGACGTTCGACTGCGGCATCTGCATGGACACCCTCCCCGTCTTCGACCTCTTCCACGGGCTCCCCTGTAAGCACAAGTTCTGCGCGACGTGCATGACCACCTACGTGGAGGGCAGGATCCGGGCGAGCGAGCTGCCCATCCCGTGCCCCGACGCGGCGTGCAAGGGCAAGGAGAACGGCGTCCTCCACCCGGAGAAGTGCAAGAAGGCGATCGACTACGGGGCGTTCGGCGACTGGGGCGCGCGGCTCACCGAGAGCGCGCTCCCGGCGGACCGGCGTGCGTACTGCCCGAACCGGCGGTGCGGGGTCATCATGGAGACGAGCGGCGACGCGGAGCAGGCCATGGCGCCGTGCCCGGCGTGCAAGCACTTGCTCTGCGCCACCTGCGGCATGGAGTGGAGCCCCCAGGGGGCGGCCGGCGAGCACGACTGCGCCAAGGGCCCCGACGCCGCGCTGGTGAGGAGACTCGCGCAGGAGCACCAGTGGAAACAGTGCCCGAGCTGCAAGACGATCGTCGAGAGGAGCTTCGGATGCAATCGAATGACATGCAGGTATTACTCTCAGTCTCATCTGCCTGTACTTGATTCTCTATGTTCTGTTTATTTCCTGTTGATCTGAATCTACCTTTTATACAAAGTCTTCTAAAACCAAGTAGTAAGACTGTCTATTTATCATGGGAAACTATCATTGTCACCTTTAGAGCAACTCCAACCGGACGACTCAAACGGACGCGCGTTTGTCTTTTTTCTTTCGTTTGGGTCATCCGTCTATCCGTCGGTGTTTACTTTTTTAAATGAATTAGTCGGTGCACCCAACGAAAAATAGACGGACGGAAGCACGGTGACAGTAAAAAAACAGGAGAGAGATAGGTGGAAGTGGGCCACCGTATTAAATAAGAAAAGAGAGGTGAGGATGGGCTAACGAATTAAATAAGAAGGAAGAGATGGGTGGGTAGATAGGTGACAAATGGGTATGTCCGGACATATGCGGACGACGCAGACACAGAAAACGTCGGCTTTGTGTCCGCATGTGACCCAAATTTGAGACAGAAATAGATCCACGCGGACACAAAACAGACGCAAAATAAAAATGGGTCTCTATGCTGGACCATGAACATGATTTTTATCTGCGCGAATCCACATAGATATGGATGAACGAAATGAATCCTCCCCGTTGGAGTTGCTCTTATGTTTCACATAATCTAGTGTAGTAAAACCTACTATCAGCACTTAGTTCTAAGTACTCTACCGCGCATAGTTTGTATTCAAACGTAAAACATTTTTTGTAAGTGTCGTTGGATGACTACTAGGAAATATTAAATCCCAAAATGAATTGATATACTTTCTCATAGTAAGGACGTCATTAGAATCTGGATGTTATTGCAAAAAGAAAAATAATCTGGCACGGTGTTTTTTTTCATATGGTTTCGGTCGGTTAACTCAACAGATTGTGGCTAAGGTGATTGGTTACAAGTTGCTACATGTACACCAACACATGCCATTTTTAGCTTCTGAGACAACCTCGAGTGATCAACTTATAGCGTAGTTTCACATACAGTTTGCAAGCAATTATAAACGATGTTTTTCTTCTTCCGGAAGCTCATGATACTATTTCACTTTGTCCAATCCAATCAATTTTGTAATCTCGTCAATATCTAAGGTTAAAGAAAAAAATGACTGCACACATCGTGTAGAACTGTAATCAGTGGCAGAGCTTCAAAGAAAAATCTGGGCGGTCCAGATCTTCTATCTGGGCGAAAAATTTCAAATTCTCAACAAAGTGCTATAAACGATAACCTATAAAAAATGAAAAAAATACACCAAAGGTGCTAAAAGTATACCAAATGTGTCAAATAGGTACTAAAAGTATACCAAATGTGTTCGAGGGCTTGGATCGATCGTCTGAAGGGACGTGGTGCCTGGTGGTTAGTGAGCTACAGGTGGTGGGCAGGGCTGGGTTCCAAAGCAAAGCATATAGTAAAAAAAAGTGCATAAATCCTGGGCGGGCCATGGCCCAGTTCGGTCCTAAGCAAGCTTCCCCCTGGCTGTAATGATAAGGATACATGTAAGGTTTGATGTATTTATTTTTGTATTTATTTTTGCTTACTGTTGAGGGACTATCTTCGTATTTATTTTTGCTTGCTGCTGAGGGACTATCCTGTTTGCTCAAGGACCAGGCAGGAGGCATCTGTGGTGTGGTTGTGGCGCCTTGAGCCCCGTCAATTAATCACTTGCTATTTGCCGATGACGGTTTACTTTTCTTTGAGGCTACCACTGCGGATGCCACACGGGTGCAGGAAATTCTCAAGAAGTATTGTGATGCGTCTGGTCAAATTATAAATGTTGACAAATCATCTATTTATTTTAGCAAGGGTGTGGAAGAACCCCTCCGGGTGGAAATTAAAGGTGTTTTGCAGGTTCATAATGAGGCACTTTCCGACAAATACGTGGGCTTGCCTTCTGATGTGGGCAAATCAAAAGAGGGTTGTTTCAAATATCTGAAAGATAGAATTTGGAAGAGGGTCCAAGGATGGATGGAAAAATGCCTATCGGCAGGGGGCAAGGAGGTCTTAATTAAATCGGTGGTGCAATCAATACCCACTTACTCCATGGCTTGTTTCAAATTGCCAAGGGGCCTTTGTGATCATATCAATGGACTAATACGCAAGTTTTGGTGGGGTAGTAAGAATGGAGTGAAGAAGACGGCATGGGTATCTTGGAAGACCATGACCAAGCCTAAGTTTATGGGTGGCCTTGGTTTTCGTGACATAGAACTTTTCAACCTGGCTCTCCTTGCTCGTCAAGCATGGAGACTACTACAATAGTTGGATTCCCTTAGTTCTCGTGTGCTCAAGGCGAGGCATTACCCCCTGATTGCCACATTCTTGATGCTTCACTGGGTTCAGCACCTTCACAGGTGTGGCGATCTATTTTGGAGGGAAGGGACATCCTAGCATTGGGTCTTATCAAACGTATTGGATCAAGAACATCTACACAAATTTGGAGTGACAACTAGATCCCAAGGGACTACAAGTTGAGACTGATTGGCTGTCGTTCTTTAAATCCACCAACAGTCGTGGCCGAGCTCATTGACCCAATGACCAGGACATGGGATGATCAGGTTTTATCCCAACACTTCATCGCACCGGATATTGATGTTATTCAGAACATACCTTTGAGTTCCAGGGTACAAGAAGACTTTTGGTCTTGGCACTATGACAGAAGGGGAGTTTTTTCTGTCAGGTCTGCCTACAGAATGATAACAGCTATCAAACAACAGAGGGAAGATTGGTTGGAGCATCCATCGGGTAATTCAAATCAGCAGGCCACAATACAGTCATGGACCTCTCTCTGGAAAGTGAAAGTACCCTCAAAAGTCAGGATTTTTGTATGGAGACTTGCGCACACATCTTTACCAACAGGCTCAGTCCGCCATGACAGGAACATGGCTGTTTCGCCGGTATGCACCATATGCAACTCGGACGTTGATTCTTGGAGACACTCTCTCTTGAGTTGCCGCATGGCACGCTATGTATGGGCTCTTGGAGATGAGGAAGTTTTGGAACATGTGATATCAAACAGGAGCGAGGACCCAAAAGCTTGGTTGTTCTAATTGTTCGACACTTTGAATCAGGATGATCTAGCAAGGGTATTAATCACAATGTGGGCAATTTGGTGGGCAAGACGACGGGCAATTCATGACGCAGAGTTTCAGAGCCCGCTTTCGACCATGTGCTTCATTAATAGATACCTGGATGATTTGGAAATAACTACAGTACGCTCGAAGAAATCCCAGGTTCCAGCGCCCAACCCTGCTAGGATCCGGAGATGGATTGCTCCAGATGGTGATGTTGCAAAAGCAAATGTGGATGGAGGAATTTCGAGCTTAGGAGACAAGGGGGTTGCAGCAGCAGTTATACGTGACAAATAGGAGAATTACCTGGGTGCTTCTGCTATAGTTTTCGCCGGCCTGTTTGATCCAGCAAGCTTGGAGGCTCATGCATGTGCTGAAAGCTCTTGCTCTTGCACAAGACCTGAATATTCAGAGTGTGGTTGTGGCATCAGATTGCTTGGAGGTAATCACAAATATAAAGAATGGAGCTTCTCCATCTTATGCCTAGGTTCTGAAGGATATTCACCTTAGTAAAAATAATTTCGCTTCTGTAGAGTTTTGTTTTGAATTCAGAGAGAGTAATTTTGAAGCCCACTACGTTGCCAAGGAAGCTACGTCTCTTGCAGTGGGCCGCCATCTGTGGCTAGGGATCCTTCCGGATATTGCCTGTATTCCTTTGAACCATGATCTTTGAATAAATCCCTAGTTACCGTAAAAAACCCGTAAGATTTGATGTTCTATCACTTCCGTGTTGCATCTTTTGCTTCGTATATACTACGCGTTAAAAAAATGTCTTGCACTATGGATTGAAGCGAGTATCATTTCGCATCAATTTTGTAATCTACGAGTGCACATAAATCACATTGCTTTTCAATGTGATACTATATCATTTTATTCATATGCTGACCTCTGCTAACTTTTTTTTGTGTTGAAGGTGCGGCTTCGTCTTCTGCTACCAGTGCGGGCGCCCCATGAACGGGGGGCAGCCAGGAGTGGCAGGCCTGTTGGAGCTATGCCGGTGCCATGACGCCGGGCTCGCGTTCGCGTTCGCGCACCATCATCAGGCCCACCACGTCGTCGACCCGAATGTGCCGCCGCCGCAGCCCCCGCCCCAGCAGCAGGAGGTGGCGACGGTGGAGGCCCTCATGAACGGGCTGCCCGTATGGGATGAAGAGCCGCGGGCTGGCCTCGCGAATGGGCCGGAGGAGGACGACGACATTCACCAGCCCGGCCCACGAGATGACCCAGACGTGAACATGGAAAACTTCTTTTACTAGTTGGCTTGGTTCTATCTGTTGTGTCTCTGCATGCACAGGGGAACTTAACGGTGACATGCATGGCAGAGTGTTCTTCATCTCTCTTTATAGATGATGACAATGTCTGTTTCCTTCTCGGTTGAGATTTGATGAATTTTATACAGTTTGGATCATTGGATTTGGCTGAGTATATCGCACTTCAGTATTACATGTGTGTTGAACTATTACATGCATATGCATATAATGTTTTGAAAAGTTAAACCTCACGAATACCAAATTTGCGGATAAAAATATTTGCATCTAGAATGTCAAACGTATATCGTTAGATTCATCGTAACTAGTTTCACATTATATATATTTGGTATTGTAGATATAAGTAATTTTTCTACAAACTTGATAAAAGTTTGCAAATTTTGACTATAAAAAACATACCCACTGCATTATGGAATGGAAGGAGTATTAAGGAAGGTTACAGGTGTGTGTTTAGGTGATCACGTAACTAAATACTCTCTTCATTCTATAATTTAGTGTCTACATTGTCAAAGTCAAATTTTACAAATTTTGACCATGTTTAGAGAGAAAAATATTTGTATTAAAATATATCAAATGTATATTATCGGATTCATCATGAGTAAAGTATTCATACCATTGTATATGTTTGGTATTACGGATATACTACCTCCGTCTGCACAATGGATGACATAATTCAGTTAAAAAGTCATTTTTTCTAAGTTTGATCAAGTATACATAAAAAGATTGTGAAGGTAAAACAATGCCAAATCAATATCATTATACCCATCACCAGATATATTTTTATAATCTAAATATTTTCTTCTATATGTTTGGTCAAAGTTAGAAAGAATTGACTTCTTAACTGAACTTATACGCCATCTACTTGGGAACAGAGGGGTAGATAGTTTTCTCTATAAACCTTGTCAAAATTGACTTTTCAAATAGTCTATATGCACATTACGAAATGGAGGGAGCATTTTATTTTATTTTTGAAACGGTGGTAGTGAAACGGAGGGTGTACCACCATTGCTGAGCGAATGGTGAGTTTGTAACATGTTGTGGAAACATGACTCATCGTTGGCCCTTTCTGTTTTCTGGTCTGTCACGATCCAAGTGTAGCACTGCTCTGCTCCGATTCTTGCTCGCCAATCCACCGAAAGCGCGTGCGTGCACCCCGTACAAAACTGCGACCAACGACGATTTTCCCCACCTCCCACCCCACTAACCCACCTCCTTCCGCCCACGCAGTCCACCGCACCACACTCCCATGGCGACCGCGGCGCAGGAGCTCGACGTCCAGGACCTCCGCCTGCAGGAGCTCATCCGGGGCTCCATGCCGGACCGGCCGCCGTCGTCATCGTCGTCCCGCGTGCCGCCGCTCAGCGACGACGAGATCGGCCGGTTCCACTGCGCGGTCTGCATGGAGCCCAAGCTGGTGTTCGACCGGTTCCGCGCCACGGCCGCGTGCTCGCACGAGTTCTGCGTCGCCTGCGTCGTGTCCCACATCGAGGCCCGCGTCGCGGACGGCGCCGTTCCCGTGCCATGCCCGGCGGCCGGCTGCCCCGGCGCCATGCACCCGGAGGCGTGCAAGAAGCTGCTCGACATGGACGTGTTCGACGCCTGGTGCGTCGCGCTCTGCGAGCGCGCCCTCGGGTCCGGACGCGCGCGCTGCCCCTACCGGGACTGCGGACATCTCGTGGTGCTCGACGACGGCTGCGCCGCCGCCGTGGGCGCGGCGACCTGCCCCGGCTGCTCGCGCGCGTTCTGCGTGCAGTGCGAGGAGCCCTGGGACGACCGCCACGGCAGCGGCCAAGGGTGCGCGCTCGACCGGCTCGCCGCGGGGCGCAACTGGATGCGCTGCCCGAGCTGCCGCGCCATGATCGACAGGATCGACGGGTGCAAGAGCATGCTGTGCAGGTAACAACTTACTGCTACTGCCACTGCTTCTAACAACATTGGCTTTCACCTGCAAGTTTCCACCTCATTTAGATCTTCAAACTACTCTCCCTTCGTCCCATAATATAAGACGTTATTACATCCAATATACGGGGAAGTAGCTTGCTTAAGATTATGAACCAAGTTTTGTGCAACTTTTCTGGCGGCCATTTCAAACAATGAAGAAGGATTCTCATAGGCAGCTGTTACTTAGAATTTGGTTATGCAGTTTTGGACGACACTGTCTGGAACACTGAATTGCAGCCCCTTTTCCTGTGACCCGTTGATTGTGATACGTAGACCGTAGTCTTCGTAGGAGCATCTACAAATTTGTAGACTTGAGTTGACTGATGACTTGAAAAACCTTGTTGACTTGACCGACGACGACGACGGCATTAGAGGTTCGAAGCAATTTCCTTTATCAGATCAGCAAGGATCGATTCCCCGGTTCCATTTCATAGAACAAAACTAATGTTCACAAACATAATGATTCAGAACCCCAACAAAAAGCATAAAGGCAAAGCGGTTGTTAGTATCTGCCATTGCTACTGACAATTTCTCCGAGTCTGTACTGAATCTCCGTCTGCTCTTGTGACAGGTGTGGTTCCGTCTTCTGCTACGGCTGCGGCTCGTCTCCGGCAGAGGGGATGTGCAGGTGCTATGCTTCGCGACGGGAGGGTTTCATACCACTCGACACCGGCTTTGAACTCGTCGGGGCCGGGCTAAGCACTTGCCTTTCCTCAACTCTTGGCAAGGATGCAGTCATGTAAATGCTTTTCAGTCGATGGTTGTTGAATTGATCGAGTTTGTAGCTACCCATTGTACTAGTAGTACGTAATGAACTCAGT
Organism: Hordeum marinum; assembly: GCA_022496015.1. Lineage (NCBI taxonomy): Eukaryota > Viridiplantae > Streptophyta > Magnoliopsida > Poales > Poaceae > Hordeum > Hordeum marinum. The sequence continues at coordinate 292,173,937 of CM039676.1, forward strand.
GAGGAAGCCGAACAATGGACTGCAGTGGTAAATATAAACCGGAACGGTTTTGCTAGTTCTCACGTACCTGGAAATTTTGCTCGCATCGGCGAAAGTACATTTCTACACCCAGCAGCAAATGCTCCTGGCGTGAACAGTAAAAATAAAAAAAAATGGAAAATAATTTCAAAAAATTCTGAATGATTTTGTAAGTAACATTTTTAGAGCATTGATTTTGTTTTTTTACCATGCCTTCCATCAGTGTGATTTTGCGATGAAATTTTACATGTACAACAAACATTTGTGAAAGTTTGTCACAAAAAATTTGAATTTTTTTAATGTCTTTTAAATTTTACTTTTCACACTAGGAGCATTTGCTCCTGGGTGTAGAAACTCCACGGCTTCGCATTGGTCACTTTCTTCCTTCCTTCCTTCTTTCGCACCTTCACGCCGGAGCTCGCCGGAGAAGAAAACCACACTATCTATCTTTGGGGAAAGCCATGGCCCTATTATCTATCTTAGGGGGAGCCCTGGTCTCATTATCCATCTTAGGGGGTGGGGTGCAAGGGATCATCAGAGTTGTTTTCCGGTGCAACGGGGCTTAGAGAGATGGTTGTGGCGGCCAACACGACAATGGGGGAGGTAGAGGGGAGGGCGGGGCGATGCTACCCGCCGACCGAGGGGGGGGGGGGGGTAGACAGGCGGTTAGGCTCGGCCTGGCTGATGGCTGCACGAGGAAGAAGGCAGAGGTAGAGGATGAATAGTACCACGATCTGTTTACAACTGTTGGATGAAAATCACACGATTTAGAATAGAAATGACTGATGGAACTCTTTTAGCGACTATATGAACCCATATTGCATATGAGGTGACCCATAGGATTTATTGTTTCTTAACATGGGTCACTCCCACTCATGCCTCCCTGTGACACTCTTCTCTTCAGCAATCCTTCCTTGCCATGACTGTTCTCTTTCTAACCCTATTATGTAAATTTACAATAAAATGTCTTTCGTCTCTTTTTCTCCATCAACTTTTACTTTCCTCTCTTTCAGCTTCTCGCATCAACTTCTACTTTCCTCTCTTTCAGCTTCTCGCATCAACTGTCATTGCCATTGCTTCTCTTTATCCTCATGTAGCAACCTTCTCATACTTTGAAACATTCATCGTAGTTTCTTGTTTCAAAGAAAACAAATCTTAGAGCATTACCGGAATCACCAAAAATGATTAACTGGAATAAAAATAATGTCTATCAATGATAGCATTCATTTTTACAAGTCCTTAAAATCGGTGTTTCAAGTACATATAAAAGAAATCAAAGTGAATGTTTTTGGCACATGCACTTGGCAACCCCCCCACCGCAGTTTTATTGTCATAAATAAGTCTTGTGGGAAAATATATAATAACAACTAGTTTGTGAGCCAATGAAATAAATAAGTGTTACAGAGGAAGAATATGTAATAATAACCAGTTTGTGCGTTGATGAAACTATCAAGAAACAAGCATGGCACGCTACCAATTTTGTTATTGTTTTTTTGAAGCAACCAATTTTGTTGTTAGCTACATGCCCACATTGCATGTTAATACTAAAACATGGAGATTAAGAGTCACGTAGGATTAAAAGAAAAGTGATTAAAATAAGTTTTTTGGTCTATTTATTGCCATACAAGGAGATCTACAATAGATTGTTTACCATAACAATGAGGTTACATGATTGTGGCAACGCTCGGAAAACCAGGGAGAAACAAATGGAAATTTGGGAATTTGCACAGTAAACTGTAGCATAGGAGAAACAAAAATGAACCAGAACTTCAGCGCTATGAGGGCAAGGAAACAACATACCATTGTGGGGGTGAGCCGAGCGACAAACCATAATTCTTTTTTTGAATTGTTTTGATTTTTACACAAACCCATGTAATTTTATTCATACTCATAACAATTACATGTACATTGATTTGGATCTAAGATCCAAGAACATACGAACTCTTAAAACTAAGAGCTACAATGAAATATCTTGGAAACATCTTCTTCGTGGTATCAATCTCTGCTAGAAGAAATACTCCAAGGACTTTGGTAAAGAGGTTGCAATTGGACTGGAGCAACGATGTTGTTTCTTTTTCACCCGTATGAACATTACCAATAATGTTTTTTGAAAGCGCCTTGAATCGGCCATCCAAAAAGATGGAAGTCTTGATCGATCAAGTACTTGGGCGGGAGATGATCCCCTAGAAGTGCGGGCCGCCGAATCACGATATCTTCACCATAGTGTCGATGAAAGATTTCACCTTCACAAAGATCCAAACCAATAAAAAATCTTGACACACCAACATAAACTCATCAGATCTGAATAATCCAATCCGCGAGGACAGAAAACTCTCTAACCTCATGGCACCGCCAAAAGAACGAGAGTGCATTTATTCTCACAAAATATGAAGATCACTAGATGTTGATGAAGAATATAACAATCTTGAAGATGCCATGTCCCCCACCTCACAACGCCAAGATGGCAGCTAGAGATGAGGAGACCAAAGATCCCTGGCGGCACCGGTGACGACTATTGCAAAACCCTCGCGTACCTGGTAGATCGGCCACATCCGAGATTTTTTTCCCAAATCTGGTATGTTCAAAATTTTACAGGGAATTAAATTTCTTCAAACAAAATCCCTTTGATTGGTTGACTGCTAGTGAATTTTCTTGATTAATTGATAAGGAGGTTGAAATCCCAATGCAACTAGTGGAAACCTAGCTAGCCAATAGTTGGAACCCAAGCCATTTAAAATATTGTTGGGGAAAAGCATTTTAAATAAGTTCGAAAGAATATCCAAGTAAAATTGAATTCCCTAAAAGGTTTTGAATTGGAATCATTTTTAATTTAGTTTTAATAAAAAGGGGACTCAAAGCAAATTTGGCTTTGCATTGAATTTGGCAGGAATCGGGATTCCACAAGGCCAAATGATGACCTAGACCCTCTGCCTATTTCTAAAATGTGCAACACTTCAAAAATATTCCATTCAAATTTAAAACTATTTTTTGTTGAAGGCATTTTCAAATATAAAATGTATTTGAATTTAGAAACAAGGATAAAACTAAAAATAAATAGAACAAAAAATAGAAAATAAATAATAGAAAAGCACACGAGGCCGAGGCCCAGCCGGCCGACCCATCAGAGCTCCGTAGCCCCGCCAACCTCACCCCGCGCACCTCTCTCTTCCTCCCACTGACCCACCGGCTCCACCGGTCTAGACCTCCTCCCACCTCACACACGACCCCGCTGCAGCCGCTGGTGACCCCCGCGTCCCCACGTTGTTCTGGGCTCGCCACGCCCTCCTGACCCCCGCTATAGAACGCCCCGGAACCCCTCTCTTCATGCCATGGAAGACGAAGGATAATCCTACTACATCATCACCACCATCACCCAAGAAGGACAATTGAGTACATGGGTATGGGCACCACCCTTAGCTTGTTCCAAGCTTGGGGGAGGTGCCCCGGTATCATATCACCATCACTTTTACCATCATCGTCTATCTTAGTTCGATCCTTAGTTATTTTGTGATTTAGAGAAATAAAATTTTAGAATTGCTTTCCTTTGAGTGCTTGCTTTGATATCTACCTATCCTTGTAATCAAGTATGAGAGTTATATAATAAATATTAGTTTGAGTTTGCTCGTGTTACTCTCATGCATCAGTCATAGGAATGAAATAAAATAAATAGAAATATCATATGCTAATCCCATGGCGAGTAATGACTTCACAATAGAAAAAGGTTATGATTGATAAAATTTATTGGGGATTAACAAACATAGCAATAGTCATTGGTACAATCCATGCAAATTATGATAGAGGAGAGGAGATTCACATACAAATATACTATCTTGGACATCTATTATGATTGTGAGCCCCCACCAAATATTATATAATGATTGAAGTGTTGATGTTGGACAAGGAGTACATCGTAAGTTATATTGTCATGGATCACCTAACATGTGGTGCTTGCTTAGAATCTATTGGCAGCCTAAAATTCGTACTAAGTAGAGATACTACTTGTGCATCCAAAAACCCTTAAACCCAGTTTCTTGCCATGAGAATCCACCATATCTACCTATGGACTGAATAAGATCCTTCAAGTTTTCATCAGTGCACAAAGCAATAAAAATTGCTCCTAAACATGTATGATCTTTTATTGTAACATAAAATAAGCTTTGTACGATCTTGTGATGGCAAAGAAATAAAAGCGATAGAATGCATAATAAAGGTTGTTACCTACTACTTCTCGAGCATGCGTTGGTTTCCGTGAAGAGGAACGGTTGATGCAGCAAAATATATAAGTATTTCCCTCAGTTGTTGAGAACCAAGGTATCAATGCAGTAGGAGATACAAGCAAGTCCCCAATAGGTGTGCCTACACAAAGAATCAAACTCTTGCACCCAACGCTATAAAGGGGTTGTCAATCCCTTCACGGTTACTTGCAAGGATGAGATCTGATAGAGATAGATTGCTTGAACGGAAAGTAAAACAAAAGGTAAAAATAATGCAGCAAAGTATTTTTGGTATTTTTGGTTTTAGATTTGAAAGTATAATATGGAAAATAGATCCGGGGGCCATAGATTTGACTAGAGGCTTCTCTCGTGATGGCAAGTATTATGGTGGGTGAACAAATTACTGTCGAACAATTGATAGAAAAGCGAATAATTATGAAGATATCCAAGCAATGATTATGCATATAGGCATCATGTCCGTGTCAAGTAGACCGGAACAATTCTGCATCTACTACTATTACTCCACACATCGACCGACTCCTGCCTGCATCTAGAGTATTAAGTTCATGAAGAACAGAGTAATTGTAGCGACCCGACCTGAAAGGTCAAGTCTCCGGTGTTTCCGTACCATCCCAAGATCATGCTGGTACACACACGGTACATCAATGTTATCAAAGGGAAATCACACAGCAAATATATTAATCGAAATCTCATTTCGAGTCCTTTATTACAATAAAATTACAATAAAGTGGCTAAAAGCCAACTCATGAGAATATCTAAATCTTGCGGAAGCGTCGAAGGTAGAGGAGTCCATCTGACTCCAAGGGCATCTCACTGAGCATAGAACGTGTCCTCACTCCTGGTCGGAAAAGTACTCTGCAACATGATACGTTGCAGCCATGTAGGTCAGCATATGGAATATGCCGGCAAAGTCACAAGAGAGGGGTGAAAAAGATAATCATCTAGTCTATATGCATATATGGCAGGTGGGGCGGTAAGTTTTTGCGTAAAGCCAATTTTTCCTACATCAAGAGAGGGATAAGCAAAAATTATTACTAAATTGGTTGATTAATGAGATGGTTCCACCAACCAATTCTCATACCCAATTGTTAAATACCCACATCATCATATTAATTGTGTTGAGAATTCCGAATGTTTCAGTTCCTTTGGCTCAAGTCGTCCATGACCGTGGACACGGCTAATCGATTAGGTTTTGAATACTCTGCAGAGTTTTGCACACGTTCCCCACAAGATTTGGTCGCCTCCGTTTGATTTCTCGCACTTCAGGGTGTTTTTGAAACGGATGACCAAAACATGGTCTTCCAAAGGGTTTCCCTGCGACTCTGTCGGTGCCCATCCTTTCCTACCGTTCTTCTACCTCTCGTAGCACCGCCTGTCCAGGGTCACCACGATATCCAACCAAGCCAGAGCCCATAATGACTTGTGGCTGTGCAGGTAAGCCTTGGGTTTTAAAGCATCCATCCATCTCTTTGTGTCTGGGTGGACCTTTCCGCGTGAATACTGGCTATCTCTAGCATCACCTAGGCAAATCCACTGGTTTCTCCAGGGTGCCGTTCAACCATCATCCACCCAGAGGTATGTTGAAAACTCGGAGTCTTAAATCTTGATCATTATGTAGGACTTGAAATTATTAACTCTCTCAACTCTCATGAATCACACAACCAACCCCGTCTACTAATAGCATAGCAAAAAGGTAAAACAACGTTTCCCGGGGCCAATGTGTCAAAGAGGTTGAGAAGGTACCTACCACATGATACTACAACAATGTACCCAAGTTTCCAACTAACCTATCTTGCATGCAATTGGGGAGATGGTAGAACTAATGCATATAAAACATGGGTAAACATGGTCAAAGTGACTTGCCTGATTGATGATCTTCGTACTCGAGTGACTCTAAGTAACAAGCTTCGCACTCCGGATAATCTAACGAAGCAAACAAGCACTCAATAAGCATACAACAGAATATTGTAACCCACAAACATCAATCAAGAACTAGTAAACAATCAAGACAAAACGATGCACAAATCACAAGTAAGGAAAACACACAAAGTTTTGTTTACTAGGAGATGATTGATAAAACACTACTAACATAATAAAACTATTTTGAAAAAACCAAAACAATTGTTAAAAGCAAGGAAACAATAAAATATTTTTATTAATAAACAGAAGAAAATCAATTTAAGTTTGTTGGGAAAAGTTTAGTAAAGTTTATAAAAGTTTTGATAAGCACTATATGAATCAACTATAGTTATACTAACAAAAAGAATGAAAAACTAAACTTATTATTTATTAGCAAAACATGTTCTTAACAGAAAATAATTTACAATTAAACCTGTCTTAGAAAACAGAATTAAATTATATAAAACTTTGTTTGAAAGCAAAACTATTACTAGTTAGTTGTTTTAATCAAATTATGCCTATTTGAAAAGAAGTTGTGATTCCTATGTTAAATAAAATTAAACTAAGCAAATTTATATTTTTATTAACAGTGAGTGAAAACACTAAATGTTTACTAACAGAACCTAATAAACAAATAAAACCAAATTCTAAATTTAAACTAATTAAAACTAAGTATATAAAACTATATTATAATACTAGGCAGATTCTGTTTTTGGTTAAAACATTAATCAAATATATCCTAAAAATCTTCAAACTAAGCATGAAGGTAGTCCTAACTAATACCAAACAGTAGCAAAAAGATTCATATCAAAATCTATTTTCAAACTCTAGTTATTGAGATTTGAAGATTTTGAGCAAATTTGATTAAATTCAAATTTTATAGTTCAAATTTGAAATTTAAAAATACAGGGTGAAACTACATGAAAAATGTGAGCTATTGCAAAAATAATCAACTCAAAACACTAAATAGATTAAAAGATATAAGCTAAACAAATTTTGAAATCATTCTGTTAATTAAAACAAAAACAGAAAAGGAAAAATGATTTGCGACGGTCAGGGGGCTACGTGGCGCTGTCCGATTGGTGGATAGGGTGTGCGCGCGAGTGCTTTCGGGCGGGCGACCGATCCGTAAAGGAAAACGTTTCGGGGATAAGTGGCTTCTAATCTGGGTCGTTGGTTTTGGATCGGAGGGGTGGGAGTGCTCACGGGGTAAAGTCGCCGGCGCCGGGGGTTCTCCGGTGGATCTGAAGGCGGCGAAGTCGACGGCGAGGCGTTCCGGTGGTCGGGGAAGGCAGCGAAGTGGTCCAGGCGATGGCGACGGGTCTCCGGAGTCGACTGGTGGCAACGGTGGGTGGAATGGTGGTCGGAATAGCTGGCTACGGTCGACGGTGAGGTCCGGTGGTGGCGCTACTCCGGCGAGCAATTGCGGCAGCCCTCCGGCGAGAGAGAGAGGGGGCTCGGGGGGAAATGGATGCGGGGAGTGGCCGGCTACTTATAGGGTGCTTGGGGGTGCGGGGAGTTAAGAGAGGAGAGAGAGATCCGGGAGGGGGAGGAAACGGTCGGCGTCGTCTACGGCGCGTGCGGGGGGGGGGGGAGAAGATGACCGTTCGGTAGTAACGGTCGGTCAGGGGTGGGGTCCAGCGTCAGTGAGAGAGAGGGAAATGAATGCGCGTCGGTCGACGGGCTTCTAATCAATACGCGAATAACTGCCCGTGGGCCGGCCCGTTTAATACAGTAACTGTTACCGTTTTTGTTTAATGTTTTTCAAGAGACATTCAAAAGCTTTTAAAGCATTCAAAACTTCTCTAAATATAGGGGTATTATATATCAAAATTAACAGAATAAAAAATTCTATTTAATGAACATTTTTATTATGTCATTTGAACACTTTGAAAAAAAATGTTTTCAGAAATTGCCTAATTGTTTTTAAATCCTTTTTGCAAATATTTTCAAAATAACCCCTGGTTATTTTTGTTCAAATAGATCACCAATTTGTCCCTGGTGTGGAGTGTCATGTTACTCCTCTCTTATTTTGAACATTTAACCAAAGTTTCCAATAGGTGAAAGCAACATAGGGAAAAGTAGAAGGGACTTTCAGAAATTTGGAAAAGGCATTTCAACAAACACTTACAATCAAGCAATGATGATGATAGATGCATAGCTATATTCATAACATTCCAAAATGAAATTTTGGGATGTTACAGTAATGCATTAGGTAAGATGACATGATGTAGAGGGATAAACTCAAGCAATATGATGAAAACCCCATCTTTTTATCCTTGATGTCAACAATACAATACGTGCCTCGCTACCCCTACTTTGTCACTGGGTGAGGACGCCGCAAGATTGAACCCAAAACAAAACACTTCTCCTATTGCAAGAATTACCAATGTAGTTGGCCAAACCAAACCAATAACTCGAAGAGACTTGCGAAGATATGAAATCATGCATATAAGAATTCAGAAAAGACTCAAATAATATTCATAGATAATCTGAACATAAACCCACAATTCATCGGATCTCGACAAACACACCGCAAAAGAGTATTACATCGGATAGATCTCCATGAAGATCATGAAGAACATGGTATTGAAGAGCAAAGAGAGAGAAGAAGCCATCTAGCTACTAGATATGGACCCGAAGGTCTGTGGTGAACTACTCACGCATCATCGGAGGGGCAATGGAGTTGATGTAGATGCCCTCCGTGATCAAATCCCCCTCTGGCAGATTACCGGAAAAGGCTCCAAGATTGGATCTCTCGGGAACAGAGGATTCTGGCGGCAGAAAAGTGTTTTCATGGCTCGTTCTGATATACAGGGAATATTTGGGAATTTATAGGTCGAAGATTAGGGTTAGGAGGGTTGTCATGGGCCCATAAGCTTGCAGGGTGCACCCCTAGGGCTTGTGGCCCCATGGTGGCTCTCCTGCCTTGGTCTCCAAGCTTGATAGTTTCCTTTCGGTCCAGAAAAAATCATTCTGAAGGTTTTCTTCCGTTTGGACTTTGTTTAATATTCCTTATCTGCAATTCTCAAAAACAAGGAAAAAACAGAAATTGACACTAGGCTCTAGATTAATAGGTTAGTCCCAACAATAATATAAAATAGCATATTAATGCATATAAAACATCCAAAACAGATAATATAATAGCATGGAACAATCAAAAATTATAGATACGTTGGAGACGTATCACTATCATGAGGGGCAATATAAAGTGACGTTCCTTTACATTAAGAGTTTGCACATCCAAAACTAAAATGTGCATGACAACCTCTACTTCCCTTGGTGAAGGGCCTATCTTTTACTTTCATGTATTACTTTTATGCAAGAGTCAATAATGTTTATTCCTATTCCAACTTATTAATTCTCTAGTTGGCAAGCATCATGTGTTGGGGAAAGATCCAGATATATATATATCCAGCTAAATGTAGGTGATCATGAGTCATTATTGTTGACATTCTCATATGGTTGTTACTTTTTATGAGAAGTTATAAGATGAAAAATTTGCTACCATGTTAATACCCATGATGTTTTCATGTCCATATTCTGTTTTTGTCGACACCTCTCTCTCAAATTATGTGGTCATTACTATCGAGTTCGGCTTCCTTTTGAGGACAAGCGAGGTCTAAGCTTGGGGGAGTTGATACATCCATTTTGCATCCTGAATTCCTATAGATTTATGTTATTCTTGGTCATTATTTGACTTTATGATACAATTCTTATAAATTTTCTCTCTGAATTTACAAGGTGCATCACAAATAGGGAATTGCTGGAAACTAGAATTCTGGACCAGAAAACCAACAAAAGGCTAAAAATTCACTCGACTCCAAATGAACTCAAACTTCACGTGGATTTTTTGGGAATATATTTGAATATTTGGAGCAAAAATATACCAGAGGGGGCACCTTTTGGTGCCAAGCCAATAGCCCCCCCCCCTCGGGCGCGTCCTGATGGCTTGGGACCACCTCCCAGGTGCTACGGCCTTCCTCTTATGCTATACCGTGGGTTTTGACCTAGAAAACAAATAAGAAGATACTTTCAGGATGAAACGCCGCCATATCAAGACGGAAACCTAGGCAGAGGCCCATTTGCTCTCTGACGGAGAGATTCTGTCGTGGAAACTTCCCTCTGGGAGGGGGAAATCGAAGCCATTGTCATCACCAACGCTTCCTCCTTTATGGGAGGACCAATCTTCATCATCATATTCGCCATCACCATCTCATATCAAACCCTAGTTCATCTTTTCTATTCAATCTTTGTGTGAAAACCTTAGATTGGTACCTATGAGTTACTAGTAGTGTTGATTACATCTTGTAGTTGCTGCTAGTAGGTTTATTTGGTGGAAGATTATATGTTCAGATCCTTAATCATAATTATTATACTTATGATGTTGAACATGGTGATGACTTGTGAGTAGTTACTTTTGTTCCCGAGGACGTGGGAGAAGTCTTGTTATAAGTAGTCATGTGAAGTTGGTATTCGTTCAATATTTTGATGATATGTATGTTGTTGCTTCTTGATACTTGTGGTCTGCGCTGAGTTTTTCATGAAGATTAATGAGTAATTGTAGCACAATATTGGTAAGTATTTCCCTCGGTTATGAAATCAAGGTTTATCAAACCAATAGGAATATCAATTCACAACCATCTTCAATGGCTGCACACAAAAGAGCAAACAACTTCCACCCAACGCGGGCAAGAGGGTTGTCAATCCCCTTGATCTTGTTATTTGCAAGCAAGCGAAGTGTGTAGATAATAGTAGATAATTGTAAATTGCAAAATAAAATAAAAGGTAAACAATAGCAACAAGGTAAAGATAAGATTTGTAAATATATATAAGTGAATAGACCCGGGGGCATAGTTTTCCCTAGTGGCATCTCTCATGAAAGTAAGCATACAATGGGTAAACAAATTACTCATGGGCAGTTGATAGAAATGCGCATAGTTATGTGATATTCACGACAATGATCATGTGTATATAGGAATCACATCCAAAACAAATAGGCCGACTCCTGCCTGCACCTATTACTATTACTCCACTTCAAGAGCGCTTCTATGCTTGCCTCTCTACGTGTTAAGTTCATGACAAACAGAGTAATGTTGGAGAACGATAACATGATGTAGACAAAGTAAACTCAATCAATATGAATGAACCCCATCATTTTCTCCTTAGTGGAAACAACATAAAGACGTATCTTGTTTCCTTCTCTCACTAGGATATATAAACCCATCAGGTTGAACCCACTACAACACACCCCTCTCACTAAAGAATGATCAATCTACTAGGCCAAAGCAAATCAATGGATCAGAGAGATTTACGAAGCTATAATGATCATGCAAATAAGAATCATAATAATTTCAAAGAAGACTCAAATACTTTTCATGAATAATCCGAACATAAACCCACAATTCATTGGATCCCAAAAAACGCACCACATAAAAGAGTTACATCGGATAGACCAAACCGAGATGCGATGATAATTGTATTAAAGATCAAAAGGGAGAGAGAGAGGGATAACCATCTAGGTATTAACTACAGACTCGTAGATTTGTGGTGAACTACTCACTCATCATCATGAGGGCAGCAAGGTTGATGAAAAGGCCCTCCGTGATCGATCCCCCCTCCGACAGGGTGCGGAAACAAAGCTCCATATGAGATCATGGTGGAACAGAGACTTGCGGCAGCGCAAAAAGTGTTTCGGGATGTCCCCTAGGGTTTTTGGAATATATGTGAATTTATAGGCCAGAGAACGGGGGTAGGAGGGCCACTAGAGAGGGACAAGCCATCAGGACGCGACTACCCCCTAGGCGCACCCTTTTCGCTTGTGCCTCCCTCGTGCGGCCTCCAATCTTCTCCCAAAGCTTCTAGGTCTTCTTTTGGTCCAGAAAAAATCATAAAAAAGTTTCGGGGCAATTGGACTTTGTTTGGTACTGTAAACCTGAAAAGTAAAAAAACACGCAGTAAACAAGAACTGGCACTAGGCACTATGTTAATAGGTTAGTCCTCAAGAATAATATAAATTGGTAAATTATTACTCAAAAGGTATTCTAGAATGATAATACAATAGCATGGAACAATAAAAATTATAGATATGTTGGAGACGTATCACTTCTCTTAGTGCTGAATATGACACTTCACCATATTATGGGCCTAAGGGAAGACATTGTGGAGTAATAATTAGATGATGGGTGCTAGAGAGACAAAACCTTAAACCCTAGTTTATGCGTTATTTCATAAGGGGCTGATTTGGATCCACACGTTTCATGCTATGGTTAGATTTATCTTAATTCTTCTTTCGTAGTTGTGGATGCTTGCGAGAGGGGGTAATCATAAGTGGTTTTCTTGTTCAAGTAATAAAATCACCTTAGCACCGGTCCACCCACATATCAAAATATCAAAATAACGAACACGAATCAACCCAATATGATAAACATGACTAGACAGGATATCCCATGTGTCCTCGGGAGCACTTTGCTTTATATAAGAGTACTTTCAGGCCTGTCCTTTGCTATAAAAAGGATTAACCTATCTTGCTGCACACTTGCTACTATTGTTACTTGTCACCTGCACAAATTATCTTGCTACAAAACTATCTATCACTGTTACTCACAACACTTGTAGAGAATACCTTGCTAAAAACTGGTTATCATTTCCTTCTGCTCCTTGTTGGGTTCGACACTCTTACTTATCCAAAGGACTACGATTGATCCCCTATACTTGTGGGTCATCAAATATGCACCAGATGACCGATGAGAATCAGAAGAACCTTAACTGAAGGGAATTTGGAGTAGTGTTGTTGAGATCGCGTCTTATCACACCGACACAACAGATACTAGAAGATGAAGAAAGAAAGTTTGATGCTTGTGTTATTTGCGGAGAACTTGGACATACCAAGAAGGAACATCAAAACGGATGCACTTGTTGCGAAGAGTACCATGCAGAAGGAGAGTGCCCGATGACGGAAGTCACATGTTTCCTATGTGAAGCAACAGATCATGTTCCATCACATTGAGAAATATATCCCGATGTACTACTGGTAGTACAACGACAGAAGAGAACCATGGAAGAAGCTTTGGAAGATAGGAAGAAGATGAAGAGTCTGAATGATAAGCCAAGAATCTTGAACATCAAACAAAAGAAGAACTCGAAGAAGGAGAAATAACACCAACCCCTAAAGAGCTAGCCCAGTATAAGGGTAAAGAAGCAACACAACCTATAGAAGAAGAAGAGTCACATTGCGATTGTGCTATATGTGGAGGAGAAACATCTTTGTTCAAGAGATGCAAGAGTAAACGAAGAGACTTGCAACACTATAGAACTCGACCCAGGGGAGATGAAGAGAAGAATGGGAGAACAACAAGAAGAAGATCAGACCTTGGAGAGGCATGAGCCGAGTCAAATGTTTCAGTTATAAGGAGCGTGGACATTTCATAAAGGGCTGCCCAGAGAAGCAGATGAACCACACACAGAGAACATACCGAAGGAAGCCTCACATCATTTCGAGGATGCATAGGAGACCAACATCCAGAGCCGTTTGCAAGGAAGTGTTTGGAACAGGATCAGGAATCAGCCAGACCTACGAGACAGACTTAGCAAAAACCCAACAAGGAGAACTTACGAGAGCCTCATGCTTAGAGACAAAATCAGACACTGTCAGAACTAGAGAGGAGGAAGAACCCAGAGCATCAAGAACACCCAGTATCAGTGTAGACCCTTAACTAGGATGATGTATAGTAGTAGATACATCCTTAGTATTGTAGATAGTAGAATCGGTAGTCATGATGTAATAGAAGCACGACCACTTATGTATTAGCATAATTATCAAGGAATTAAGTTACTATTGACCCAATATTCATATTGCCATGCACTTGAAACCGAGAAAGAGAGACTGAACTGGATATACCTCGGTTAACATGAAAGGAAAAAAGAGAGACTGAATTGGAGACCCCGGATAACAGAAAAGCAAAATCCGGCAAATGGATAAAACACATTGCAAGCACCCAACGGTGAAGTAAACTGAAGGGAAAATTGATTGGAACTTGACCAAAGGAGACAAAGGAAATAATATTGTTCCAATCTGGACGACACTAGGCCAAAGAGAAGTGGAAGTGGAACAATTTGAGAACCCCGCTATGAATATTAAGGATTGTGTAAGGGTTATCTGATATGGATTTTCCAAACTTGGAAAGCCAGACATAACAAGATTTGGAAAAGCCAAATGCCTAATGAGTAAGATAGAACGGAATAGGTACGAAAAGGTGGTATCATAGAACAACACACACGAAGAACTCATATGGATATATCAGAGACAAGAAGTAAGATAATGACAGTATCAGGTGCAAAAACACTTGACAGGAATAGAGGATTGTGATGACCAAGTTTGCTATGTCAGAAGTCAGAGCCATCGAGGAAGCGATAATTGTTAGTCAACGCTATGGGAAATTTAAATATATGTTTTTATTTCTACTTGTTTCCATACACATTGTAGAATTTTCTTCTACATCTACAACCTTTTTTTATGCATTTAATATTTTTCAAATACATGACTTTTATATATGTTTTTATTTCTACTTGTTTCCATACACATTGTAGAATTTTCGTCTACATCTACAACCTTTTTTTATGCATTTAATATTTTTCAAATACATGACTTTTATATATGTTTTTAAACGTCTTTTTGAGTACTCCCTCTGTTCCAAAATTCTTGTTTTAGGTTTGTCTAGAAATGGATGTATTAAATACTAAAAATGACTAGATACATTCATCTTTAGGCAAATCTAAGACAAGAATTTTGAAACGGAGGGAGTATGTGTTAAACATTTTATAAAAGCATGTTAAAATATATATATTTTTAATGATACAAAACTTCTTTCTAGACTATGCGAGCATTTTTTACATTGTATAAAAAAATATCACAAACATAATTTTTGAAATGCGTGAAAAGTTTTTTAATGTAGCATACATTTTGTAAGTGTATAAATAACTTTTTAATTTTGTGAACAGTTTTTTACTTTGTAAATTTTTTAACAAATTGCACGCAAATGTTTTTGAAACACATGATTTTTGTAGAACATCACATGTATATTTTTCTAATGGTATAACTATTTTTTAAAAGTTGAGAGAACATATTTTTTTTACACTGCCTGAATATTTTTCAAAAAAGAACTAAAATAATTTTTCGAAATATATGTATTTAGTATATTTTGTTAATATAAGAACGTAAAATAAAGTGAGTGACATTATCATGAGGACAGCCTGATGGAGGCTACTAGGCCAGACCATTACCGGACCATGAGGCAAAGCTGAGCTATCGTCTCACGCGAAGTGAGATATAGCCGTGCCCCACTTTGACGCAAAAAAAAAAGGGATGAGCACTACTGTTTGGCATTGCAGTTTAGCTTCCCCTTGGAACAGAGTTTTCTTATAGGCAATGCAAAACTTTATTTATAGAATACCATAGAGTGTGGGATACAACTCGAGTCTTGGGGTGAACAAGCCATAGGTGGGGCCAGGTGATCTAAAGAAAGGGAAAATTTAGTAAGTTTATGAGCTTATAACGACTTTCAAAAGTTAAACTGTAAGTAAAATTCGCTCCTCTAGATTGGACCTCCTCAATGGTGGCCCCATGGCGCAAACAGCAAGTACCTGTTTTGCATCCGGGGTGTTAAGTATATGTGTTGTGCATATTTGTATATTGGGCCCACCTCCTAGTTGTCTGTATAGTTGAGGTCGTGGCCCACCATTGTACTTCATATATACTTGTGTTTGCACCTGAGTAATGCATCGTGCAATTTTCACAACATACATGGTATCAGTTTTTTAGGTTTCAACCCTAGCTTCCGCTGCTGCCACCGCGCCCCTCTCATTGTGTCGCCGCCGCCGCCGCCGCCGCCGCCGCCTTCCCTCCTGCCACCGCGCCCCTCTCCCTCTGCCACCGCTGCTCTCCCCGCTCGCCCCGGCCGACCCGATCGTCGCCTCCGCGACACCACAGCCGCCGCCCTTCACCGTGTGCCGCCGCCGCCCTACCCTCCTGTCGCCGCCGCTCTCCCGCCGCCGCGACCTCCTCCTTCCCACCCAAAGCCGCCGCTGCTCACCGCCACCGCCGCTCACCCAACCCTAACCCTAGCTACAACCGCCACCGCCACCACTCGCCACCATGTCCTCCGTCACCTCGGGCTCCTCCAACAACTCCAACCCGTTCGCCGACGCCAACCCGCCCGATGTCAACGACATCCGCAACCTCAACATCCATGAGAGGGTTATGGTTCTTCTCACCCAGACGGACTCCTACTACTACACGTGGAAGACCTACTTCTCCCTCGTGTTCCGAGAGTACCATCTCGATGATCATGTGGACGGCTCCGTCGACTCCAGCCTCGTCCCCGACTTCCATGACTGGTGCACTATCGACACCACGATCATCTAGTGGTTCTTCCTCACCATCTCGCCGGACCTATTTCAGACGGTCATGTAGGACGGTGATGACGCTCACGCTGTGTGGACCAAGCTGAACGGGCTCTTCACCGACAATCGCCTTCAGCGTCGTGTTTTTCTGCAGCAAGACTTCTTTGGGTGTCATTGAAAGCACAACATGCTCCCTTGGTGGTTTTGATAATTCATGACAACATACATTGTCCCTTGGACTAACACCTCTATCTAGTGTATTTCAGATAATAGTCCATGAAGAGTAGGGCTGACAAAATGATTGTGGAGATTGTGGAATTACCCCAAGATGCAAGGAAATAGGTTGGCCAAGCTTCAAGCAAGAGGACTCTACATTTTACATTTGTGAGAAATCATTTTGAGTCCATAGGAAAGCCAATACTATTAAAAGGGGGTAAGGTTTTGTTGGTGAACAAAATGCTCATACGTGCACAAGTGATAGTCATCAAAAACATCCACAAGCTCTCCCACCAAAGTCTGTCTCTAGCCAAACATTCAAAATCAGTGCAACCAACATTCCTATCCCGATGCCACCGATTCTAAACCCTAGACAGACTCAACCAAACCCTAGCCACTTCGGTGCAGTCGACACCGCTTTCGCTGCCACCGAGTTGGGTTGCCAACTTTCTATTACGCAAGTTCACACTTTCGGTCCGTCCGAGAATGTTGAATCGGCGTCACCGAGTTTGGCATTTCTGACCGTTGGTCACCTTGTTTGTGTAACCAAGATTCCTATATCGGTCTCACCGAGATTCAAAAGTTGCCACCTTTTGGTCACTTTGGTACCACCGAGATTAACACATCGGTGTCACCGAGTTGGTCATTTTGTGTGTAACGGTTGGATTTTTGGGGATGCCTATATATACCCCTTCACCACCACCCACTCGAGACAGAAGCACAGAACTATTCCATACCTATCCTACTCAGTTTTCTGAGAGAGAGCCACCTACCCTTGTGTTGAGATCAAGATCTTCCACTCCAACCATATGGATCTTGATTTCTAGCCTCCCCAAGTTGCTTTACACCAATCCCATCTCTTCTACCAAGCCAAATCTGTTTGAGAGTGATTGTGTGTTGAGGAGTCTATCATCTTGAAGCACAAGAGCAAGGAGTTCATCGTCATTACCGAGCCTAGTACCTTTTGGAGGGTGGTGCCTCCTAGATTGGTTAGGTGTCACTTGGAAGCCTCCTACTTCGTGTTGTGGAGTGAACCAAGAAGTTTGTAAGGGCAAGGAGATCGCCTACTTCGTGAAGATCTACCCATAGTGAGGCTAGTCCTTCGTGGACGGAAGTCGTATGGAATAGTTAAGGTTGCTACTTTGTGGACCCTTATGGGTGGAGCCCTCTGTGGACTCTAGTGACTGTTACCCTCCGTGGGTTGAAGACTCCATAAACGTGGACGTACGATAGCACCACCTATCGGAACCACGGGAAAAATCATTGCGTCTCCTATTGCGTTTGATCTTCCTATCCCATCTCTTTACTTACATGTGCAATGTCTTTCTTTCCGCTGCCATATTTGTAGACATGCATGTGTAGGGCTGTTAGATTTGCTAGACTTGCTAAAATAGTTAAAATCTGCCAACCAATTAACTTGGGAAAAGGTTAGCTTTAAATTCCTGCTAGTAGTCTATTCACCCCCCTCTAGACACTCTTATATCGATCCTATAGTCACCAGGACAACTCCTCCGTCGACGACTATTGTCGCCGCCTCAAGACTCTCGCTGACGAGCTCCGCGATATTGGCACGAAGATCGATGATGACACCCTTCTCAGCACGCTCACCGTCGGGCTCAACGAGGACTTCGGCAACGCCGCGTTGAACCTCTCCCTCATCCCCGAGTCGTCCTTCTCCAAGTTCGTTGCATACCTCCGGCTGGAGGAGCGGCGGATGAAGCAGGTGAAGGCGCGGGCCATCCAACAGCCCTTGCCACCGACACCATTCGTGGCGGGCTCCCGCTTCCCCCGTTGCCCCGTCCGCGCCTCCCCAACCACGCTTCCCGGCACCGCAGCTGCAACCGGGGTTGCTGCCTCTCCCGTACGGGCCTCCCGCCCCTCCCGTGCCTCCCACTAACCGGCGCCGCGAAGGCCGGCGCGGTGTCTAGTAGCAGCAGCAGCAGCCGGGCGCAGGCGCGCCATGTCAGCAATAGCCGTCGCCGCAACTCCAGGTGCCCCCCCCCCCGTGGGCCAACGGTCATAACCCGTGGATCGGTGTCGTTCATGCGTACCCCATGCCGGTCCCACGGGCCCCTGCGCCAACCCTCCCCGTGCCGCGTCTGCTGGCGCATCGGGCGTACTTCGCGGCCCCATAGCCCTATGGAGGGTACCCACTGCCGTAGATAAGCGGCGGCTACGGCTTACCGGTGGCGTCTCCATCCTCCTCGCCGGCACTGCCACCGATGCCTTGGGATCCAGTGCTCCTCGCCGTGCTGCACACCGCTCCTACGCCGACCAACTACACTGGAGGCGGTGATTGGTACATGGACACCGGTGCCACGACACACATGTTTGCTCATCCTCGTAATCTTACCTCTTTCACTCCTATCTCCACTGATCGCCGCATCATTGTCGACGATGGTTCCACACTTCCCATCACAGATGTCGGGCACACTTTTTTCCTTCTAACTCCACGCCTACTTTTATGTCTAATATACTTGTGTCTCTAGATCTTATTAAGAATCTTGTTTCCGTTAAATGTATTGCTCGTGAAAATCCTATTACTGTTGAATTTGACGGGCTTGGTTTTTGTGTCAAGGACGTGCGAACCAGGATGGTACTTCACCGATGTGACAACCCTGATGATCTTTATCCGGTGCATTCACCTTGGTTGCTCTCTCCGTTGGCGTCGATCTCTGGCATGCTCGCTTGGGTCATCCCAACCCCGTCACCCTTCGTCATATTCTTAGGAGTTAGGAGTTTCAATTTGAATTGTAATAAGATAGAGGATCACACTTGTCATGCCTATCGTGTTGGCAAACATGTTCGTCTTTCGTTTAATAACTCTACCACCAGTGCTTCTTTTCCTTTTCACTTGATTCATAGCGATGTGTGGACCTCTCTAGTTCCTAGTAATTCGGCCTACTTATATTATCTAGTTATCCTTGATGAATATTCTCATTATGTGTGGACTTTTCCTTTGCGGCAAAAGTCGTATGCTATCATGGTTTTTTCACAGCAGATGTCCGAGGACTTAGGTTCGAGGCCATTGCTAAGGTGATGGACTCAAAGGGGTTGATTGGAACGAAGGACACGAATTTACCCAGGTTCGTCCCCTCAAGAAGAGGTAAAAGCCTACGTCATGCTTGTGTTGTATTGATTGGAGTATCGATTACAAGGGAGCGGATTCGCTTGACCTAGTTCTCGATTGATTGGTTTCTATCTAAGTTGCCTCGGGTCTCGCCCTTATATCGGAGGTCAAGACCACGGGTTACACAATTCTCATACCGACTCTTACAACATATCTGACTCTATCTCTATCGCTATCTTGCCATCTTGGGCAAGCCATCTCCGGGCGGCTTAACCGCCCGGGTCTTCATACCTTCTTCCGCCTGGGCCTTCATCTTGGCACATCTTGATAAGCCGCCATACGGCCAGGCCTACGTCTTTTGGCCCGATTCATTAGTCTAGATTATGAACCGCCGGGTATGACCCGGCCCCAGCTGGGCGGGTCTTACCATGGGGTTATATCCCCAACATTAGGTCCCAGGTTGATTTGAGCCTGCTCAGGTCAATCTTCAAACTCACTTGGCGGCGAGTCTCACACTCCATCATCTGAAAGAAAATATGTAACCCGTCATGACGTCACACCGGATATGCCAAAAATATTCCCTGACATTCACAACAAATCTTTTCATTAAACTGTTGGCCCAAAAATCGAGGCGTCCGTCTCGGTCGGTTAGTTTTCGCCGCCTTGATTCCCATGCCCGTTTCAACCTTCCAGCCTCTAAAATAGGACCGCAAAGGGTCCTTCTCATTTCCTCTGTCGCTTGCGCTTCTTCTTCTTCCTCTCGATGCCATCGCCCCTGAGCTCCCTCTCTCTAGTGAAGCTCCATCGCCGTCGTCGCCCTAGGCCGCTGCATCAACCTGAACTAACCAGAACTTTGCCCGCGTCCGCCGCGTCACTTCCGGTAAGTCTTTCTTCATCGCCTAGATCCATAGCTTAGTGCGACAAATCCATGGAGTTCTTCGGCCCCGTTAGAGCGCAAGTTCTCCGTAATGCCAAATGACACATAACTCAGTAAATCTTGTAGTGTTCACCTTCCCGCTACAGTAGATCGTGCGAAATCATCAATAACCTAGTGCATATATGTAGTTGTTGCCTTTTACTGCCTTTGAACCTGTCAGTTTTCCCTCAGTTCATCACTAGGTCTAAAATAAATCTGCTTTTCCTCTGTCCGTAGATCTATAACTGTGAAGACAATATGTGAAACCTGTTTTCCACACTTAGTTGTATTTTGCTTCGTTGCTCTGGAAACTTAACCCGCCATTAAACTTCCGGCTCTCGCCATAAACCGCACTGGCGGCTTAGCTTCGTAGTGCTTAGATTCATCAGCCGCCCTTAGTTATCTGCCACTTTCTAACTCGTTGTGCACTGCTACCTTTTCCAGTCTTTAAGCCGCCACTATGTCTCGGGCGTCCTCAACCTGTAATTGGGTCGACTCTGCAGTATCCGAAGAGTTCTTGCAAGACTTTGTAGACACCGAACCTTGCCGGCTAAAGGTGTCATCCATTGGAGGGTTCTAGGCAAAGAGAGAAAACCTATCCCTAAAGAGGGTGAGATAGTCATATTCGCTGACCACCTTGAGCGCAGTTTCAGCATGCCCGGTTCTAAATTCTTCCGAGATGTCCTCCATTTGTTCAAGTTGCATCCTCAAGACATCGCACCTAACTCTGTCTCAAATATGTGCAACTTCCAAATTCTTTGTGAAGTTTACTTACAAGAAGAGCCGTCAGTTGACCTCTTTCGAGAGTATTTTTACGTAAATCGCCAGACGAAAGTGGTAGCCGGCCCAAGCTTAGAACTCGGCGGAGTCTCAATTCAAAGAATACGGGATATGGCCTTTCCGACCATTCGAATGCCAAGTCACCCCAAGGACTGGAATAAGACTTGGTTTTACTGCAAGGACACATCTCCAGAGGGAGAGCACCCACTGCCGGGTTATCGCCCTACACGTCTCCGCACCACAACGGAGCTCCCAGACCGGATGTTAGCTTCTACTCGAGCAAAGTATGCTCCGGCCTTCACCAAAATTAGATCCCTCCTGGCCAACGGACTGATAGGAATCGACCTGACTCGCTGTTGGGTCTCTTGGAAGGTCATGTCTCTGAGTCGGCGGGACTGGCTTATGTGTGAATACACGGGTGAAGCCAACGACCCTCTCTGCTTCAATCATACCACCCTCACAGAAGAAAATATTGTAGCTGCCATCAAGGCACTTGTCCATGAGTCCCAAGATGCTTGCCGTTCTGTTGGGCTATAGCCTTTCTGTGCTTCTAACCCGGCCCCAGATGTAAGAACATCCTTTAAATATCTTTATCCCCGGGATATCTATTTATGTATGTAATGATCTTCAACCTCTTGCGGTGGCTCTTGCTTTTAGGCCAACTCCAGCTTTTGGAAGAAGAAATATATTCCTCCTGCAAAGAAGCCTAAGGAGAAGACCGGTGCTCGTAAGAAGAAGACTCCTGTCCCAGAGCAGCATGACATTGATGACTCGGAGGTAGAACTTGATTCTCTTGGCCGCCTTTTTATGCATATTGCTGACAATGATTACTCATAGGAAGAATCGGAAACAAGCCATGCCAACGTACCTGAGGTAACCTATATTTCATCTGACTCAGAACACCTTCCACCAAAGAAGATATGGCGGGTCGTCCGAAAAGTCCCATTTTCTCATCCTCTTGCTCACTTAGATCCCGATTTTCTTTTGGAAAAGCAACAACACCCCTCACGATGCCAAACCCGGAGCGCCGGTTTTGAAGATCTTATGGCCGGGTTGTCTAACTCTCCGGCTCAGCGGAAATGGCCGACTGAGGTAATCTTTTTAACTAAGTTCAGCTTTGTTAACTTTGTGTTTTAACTTTACCTTGCCTTATATATCTTTGACTGTCTTTTCAGGAATCACCTCCATAATTAGGCGACTCTACGACAACTAAACTTCCACCTCTAAAGATCAACCCGGAGTATGTGCTTTCATGTTTGCATCATATCCTTTGTTATCCTTGAATTTTATATACTAACCTTCTATGCTTTCCAAGGCTCAAGCAAAATGAAGGAAGACCGGCGAGTCTACTTCTGCCCCCACTGCCCAAGAGTTGGAACATGCTAAGCCGGACTCTCCTGTGGCACATACTGAGCCCTCTATAGCCACAAAGGATGCACCTGAAGATGCTCGTCGGTCCTCCGAGCCGGCGGCCCATGAGATGGCAATTGATAGTCCTCCCAGGACCAGTTCTAAGCCGCCAAGCCCTTCAACAACCATCGAAGAACCAATTCTTCCGGATGTCATTATCACTGTGACTGGCTTCCAATCTCCCAAGCCCCATGTCCTAACCAAACACACCAAGAAGGCTGAAGCTTCTGACAGCCTGAACTTTGAGCTCCCTGTACTGGAGAAGTTAACTGCCGACGAGCTACATGCTGGTTATCTGAACCGCCTGTCCACAAGCCAGAATATGGAGCTCAAACTCGTCGGATTAATGAAGCAAAAATATGAGGTACTTCTTCCTTTACTTATACCCTTATGTAGCCCCCAAGAGCTGGTTTAATATTTATAAATGATAAACCGGGTCTTCCAATCCGTGTCACAAATAGAACAACTTAGCCTGTAGCCCCCAAGTATCGGTTGAATATGTAGATGTTGAGACGGTACTCAGTGTTGATGAGCTGATCAAATATAGCCCCCATGTCCGGGTCAGTATAGAATTACTGGGCTGGAACTTCTTTGTAGATTGAGTGAAGAGCCACGTGTAGCCCCCAAGTGCCGGCGTAACTTGTCGAAGATGAACCAGAACTTTATTGTAGATTGAATAAAGAGCCATATGTAGCCCCCAAGTGCCGGCTTAACTTGACGAAGATGAGTCGGGATTTACTTGTATACTTGAAAAAATTTGCTGTAGCCCCCAAGTGCCGGCTTAAATTGAGGAAGATGAGCCGAAACTTACAATCTTGGAGAGAAAACAGACATTAGCCCCCAAGTGTCGAGTATATTGCTTGCAATCTACTTGAGACTTGCATTATATTTCTTTAACAGACCATCTGGCAATATTTTATCTTGGCAACTCACCCCTCATCTGCCTTGGTATGTCACAGGAAGCTTTGACCAATGTCGAGTCTAATCTGACCGGCCTAAAGAGCAATCTCGCTTCCCAACAAGCCGTCAGGAGTGAAGTAGAGGAGAAGTGATGGCTTGCCATCGAAGAACTTGTAAAGGTTAAATCTGAGTTTGATGCCTTCAAGAAGGCTGCTGAGATGGAGCAAACTACCCTGGCCAAACGTGCAAACGATGCTGACCAGCGGCTCATGGTCATATCCGATGAGTTGCACTCCCTGAAGCGCCATATCTCAAAGATGACTGCTGCTATCTTTGGTAAGTACTAAAGACTCAGCCAATATTCTTGCTTGAAAAGTTGCACATGCGGCTTATAACATAAAATCCATCTTGTGTAGGTCAAAGAAGCCGTCAACTTGGTGTTGACAGCCTGTTGCAGCTGAAAGCCTTCTACACTTTGTCAGAGCAATTGTACTGCGGGACTCTTTGCACTATCAGAGCTATGCTGAACAAAGAAAGTATCCCCAAGTTCATGAAAGGAGTCATAGAAGTGTTGTCAACCCTGCCAAAGCAAATCCAAGAACTCAAAAAATCAGCCGCCCAGAAGGGAGCCATTGCTGTAGTAAGTCAGGCTTTGGCCTTTGCCCCAGAGCTAACTCCTGAAGAGATGATGGATGGCTTTTCGTCAAACAAGGACGACGGCTCAGAATTCACAGAGGCCGACTATGCTTGTTATATGAAGGACTCCAGGGTCCTTGCATCAGTGTTGGTGGAGGAAGTGAATCTATCAACATATCAGGCGGCTTACAACGATGAGAACAAGCGAGTGCATGGCCCAACCTTCGAGGCCAGGGATTTAACTCCTACACGCCGTAAGCATCTCTTTGCCCCTGACATTGACCCGTCTCCCCTCTTTGAAGAGGCCAACTTTGAAGCTTTAACCAACTGCAACAGGGATGTGGACAATCTTTAGATCGAGGAGGTCAAAGACCCACCGCAGGATGACCCACCGTCCAACTGATCAAATTGATACTGCCATGGTTTAACCCGGCTTCTTGACCTGTCAAAATTTTGAACGGTGTAAAAAACTTTAAGTCTTGATTTTTGAGCTCTGTGGAGAGCATTGTAATCGGCCTTAGGAAAAACCTTGTCTTGCCTGAACTATGCCATCGTGCACATAGGAAATCACACAGCTTAATATATTATGTCTGCCTTGTGCTTCAATTCATACCAGATGTCGTGGTGGCTTATCTTAAGAAAGCAGCCTTTAAGAGCAGAACATTTTACAACTGTTGTGAGGACGGCTTAGAATAGTACAACCCGGAGATCTTAAATCTTTCCTGACTTGCTTTTGCCATAACACATGTGCCGGTTCTTCTATGTGGCCTCGCTAATAGAACTCCCTATCAGTACAGGGTCTCTATCGAGATTGGCCATCAATTTCTTTGAACGGCTCAGGGTCTCTAAGCGAGATTAACTGACAGGAGTGTAACGTCCCAGAAAGAGATGCGGCAGGGCATGAGTACCCTGGTAGCCCATAAACTGCCTCTCATGTGACATAAATCTGTCGTTTAAACCTTAAACAGTGCAAGGTCTTTAAAAGATTACCTGTCTAAGAGTACGAAACGGGCCACATAGCGGAGAGTCGGCAGTAGATGAGAGAGTTTATCCTCGCTTTCCGTAAGCCAGCCCTCACATGACAAGAGCCACCGGTTTAACCTTAACCAGTACAGGGTCTCTATCGAGATTGGCCGTCAACCTCTTTGAACCGGCTTAGGGTCTCCAGGAGAGATTAACTGGTAAGAGTTTGGCATGTCAGATAGCAGAGCAGCATCAGCTTACAGGCAAGTTTAACTCTAGCTTGCGGTGGCTTAAGAGCCGATCAAGAGGGTATGTAAGCTAAACCCGGTGGGTTGGAAGCCCCCAAATGACCTTTTTGACGGAGTCAACTTTTTGGGTATATAACCCGCCCGACTTTGGCTTAAGAGCCGATCAATAGGGTCTGATAAGCTAAACCCAGTGGGTTGGAAGCCCCCTAGATGACCTTGTTTGCACAAACTGAGATACGTGAAACGGCAGAGGCCCCGGCTTGCAGGGATGCCAACTTTACTCATATATATATGATATGTACAATGATGGTGTACAATTTCAAGTGTTAACGACTCAAGTATAGTAAGGCCGCAAATGAGCTATGTTCCACGGCCGGTGGGTCTCCTGCCCAGAAGTGCCTGATTCGTCTCGTATGTCAATGAGGTAATACAACCCGTTGTTGAGATTTCTACTGACCACGAAAGGTCCTTCCCATGGAGGAGATAACTTGTGTGCATCTGTCTGATCTTGAATCAACTGCAACACTAAGTCACCTTCTTGAAACGTCCGGGTCTTAACTCTGCGGCTATGATAGCAACGCGGGTCTTGCTGATAAATCGTTGATCGAGCTGCCGCCAGATCACGCTCTTCCTCCAAGGCATCCAACGCGTCTTGACGTGCTGTTTTTTTTATCCGCCTCAATGTAAGCCGCCACCCGTGGATAGTCATGACATATATCGCTTGGTAACACGGCTTCCGCGCCATAAACCATGAAGAAAGGCCTATAGCCTGTTGATTTGTTGGGAGTAGTTCTGATGCTCCATAAGACGGACGGCAACTCCTCTACCCAACAACCCGGCATTCACTTCAAAGGAACCATAAGCCGGGGTTTGATACCTCTCAAGATTTCCTGGTTAGCACGCTCTGCCTAACCATTTTATTGTGGATGAGCAACCATAGAAATGTCAAGTCGGATGTACTCACTTTCACAAAACGCTTGCATAGCCCCCTTGGATAAGTTGGCACCATTATCTGTGATGATACTATGAGGGTATCCAAAGCGGTAGATCAGCTTTTTAACAAACTGAACTGTTGTAGCCGCGTCACACTTGCTGACTGGCTCAGCTTCTACCCACTTGGTAAATTTGTCCACTGCCACCAAGAGGTGGGTCTTCTTGTCCTTGGATCTCTTGAACGGCCCGACCATATCAAGCCCCCAGAATGCAAACGGCCAGGTAATTGGAATCATGCGCAACTCCTGAGCCGGGATGTGAGCACGCCGACCGAACTTTTGACATCCATCGCACTTGCGAACCAAGTCTTCCACATCCTTATGAGCCGTCAGCCAGAACAAACCATGTCGAAAAGCCTTGGCCACCAAAGATTTTGAGCCGGCGTGATGACCACAATCACCAGCGTGAATTTCATTAAAGATTTATTTGCCTTCCTTAGATGAAACACAACGTTGAAAGACACCGGTAACGCTGCACTTATGTAAGTCACCATTGATGATTGTCATAGACTTAGACCGCCTGATGATCTGCCCTGCCAAGTTTTCATCCTCAGGTAACTCGCCGCGAGTCAAGTACGCTAGGTAAGGCACGATCCAGTCAGGAATAGCATATAGAGCTGCAACCAGCTGCCCCTCCGGGTCAGGTATAGCCAAGTCTTCCTGAAGGGAACTTAACTGATGGGTGATGTAGTATGTCTAAGAAAACGTTAGGCGGTAGTTAAGACAACCCCTGCGTGACAGCCCAAGTGATGTCCCTACCTTTTATGGCATGTGTCTTGTATGAACCTTGTTGCCATGAGCTTAATGTAATGATTTGCACCTTGTCATACCATGTCTTGTTCTTGCATTCATGCATCGTGCATCATTTCATTCATCATGCATTCTTGATTCTTATGTGACCTTGTGTGATTTGTTGAGTGTGTCTTGTGTTGTGTGGTGTTTTGTGGTTGGAGTTATGTGGTGCATCTCCTTCTTCTTCCCCCTCTGTATTCCTTTCAAACAAACCCCACTAATATCCTTTCCTTCTATGTTATTTTATCAGCAGATTTATATTGCTAATTAAATTGTTTAAAATGTTCAAGAGGTAGCCTTATATGTTTTATTAATTGTGAGTAGGGTTCTTTTGATGTTTGGAGTTTGTATGCATGTGAGGTTTAAATAACCAGGGGCTGTTATTTTAAAAAGTATTAAAATTACTTGTCCTGAAAAATCATCTTGTTATTTTTAGTAAATAGAGCATTTTATTTTCATTGTCAAAATATTTTTGTTCTGCACAAAAGTCCTTTATTTTACTCACGGTTTTTTTCTTCTGTTATTGTGATTTGGAAAAGAAAAGAAACTCCCTGCCTTATTTGTTTTGTGAGAGAGCGCCAGAGTGGGCCTTGCCTTCCCCCGCGGCCCAGCCCGCTTAAGGGAACGGCAACCTGCCCCGTCCGTTGTCTCCGTCAGGTTCACAAAGAAAGCGTGCTCCGCCGTCCCCCTTTCGCCGTCCATCGCCGTCAGGCTCGGGGGTATTTAAACCCCCTCGGCATGCGTGCCTCCTCCGCTAGGGTTCCTCTCTCCCCTCGTGCCACCGTAGCTCCCTTCTCCCTCTCCATTCCTCTCCCTCCTCTCTTCTTCCCCTCTGTCAGGTAAGGATTTAGAGAGCAGAGAGTTTGAGAGTGAGAAGCAAAGAGCCGCCGGTCGTCTTCACCGCCGTCGCCGCGTCTCCGGTGGGCCTTGTCCCCGGTGGACATGGCGTGGAGCTCTGAGTCGTCGCCCGCATTCCATTCCCGCCACTAGGAGGTGAGGAGCACCTCCCCGCGGGGCCAATTGCCATCGTTGTCGTCCGCTAGGGAGCGGGTCGTCATCGGTGTCCCTCCTCTTCGTCGTCACCGTGTCTCCGCCTCTCCTTCCTCTTCGCACGTCCGGCTCGTCGTCGTCTCCCCTCGGTGAGCCGCGTGATGCCCCTCCTGTTGCCGTTGCTTAGCACGCTGTCGCCATAGTCACTTGTCGCCGACGTTCCCCTAGGCAGAGCCTTGAGGGCCTTGCCTCTGTTCCCCTTGTTGCGAGACAAGCCAGGGAACACATCCCCGTAGATGCAGCAGCCCCCGCGTCGCTCTCCTCTTGCCGGAGACCCCCTGTGCCATCATGTAGCGTCGTCGCCGTTGCCGTTGTCGCCGGGCTGTTCTGTTTTCAGTTTCGTCAGGTTCTCTGTGTGTGCGCGTATTAGAGAGTCAAGGGCCTCCCCTGTTAACAATCGCGGTCGTAGCAGAGTGGTGTGGCTCAGGGGAATCGACCAAGTGGTCGAGGGTTCGAGCCCGAAGCCCTCCCCCCTTTTGTTTTATTTTTTCTCCCTTTTTGTTTTCTTTATTTTGCCTTCTCCTTGCTTATATGTGTGTGTGTGTGTGTGTGTTTCTTTTCTATATTATATATGAGTGTGTGTGTGTGGCTGATTGAACTTATGTGTGTGAGTGTATATGTATGTGTAGGTATGTGTGCATGTGTATGTGAGAGTGTATGTGTGCACATATGCATGTGTGTATGTGAGTGGGAGTGTGTGTGAGTGTATAGTCATATGCATGTGCATATGCATATATGCCTTGTGCATATATGTGTGTATATGTGTGTGGATGCACACCCACACACATGAGCATGTGTGTGAGTGTGTGTGCCCATGTGCACTTGTGCATGTGTGGTGGTGTGTAGGTGCCATATGCATTATGCATATATGGTGAATGTGAGTGTGTGTGTGTGTGGATGAACACCCCTCATGGGTGATATGTTCATGAGAGGGTTGTTCTCGTATGCCGTTAGGCATATGAAGCCATGTGTGTGCTTGCTTGGTAGTGTGTGTGTATAGAGAGAGTGTGTGTGTAGGTAACTAGTGGGTTTCCCCCCACTTGTCATACCTTGTTTGTTGGTATATGCATGTTTGTAGGGATTATTAGTTTTTGCCATGTTAAACTAAGTTTCCAAATCTTGTTATGTCCATTTATGATCATGTCCATTTAGAGTAAGTTTTAACTTATAAGAGAGTGGATGGTAGCTTGCTAGTATATTTGTGCCATGTTGCTTCACATGAACATATGAGTATGACACATGTTTTTGGGGTAGAAAGAGCCAAGGAATCCATTGGTGCTTTTAGATTTCACTTTTGAGCATGTTTATAAAACTGTTATTTTCTGTTGTGATGCTACTTTGTCATTTTTGCATGATTTAATCCATGCTTGCTTTGGGGCATGTGCCAACATGGAAGTGCTAGTGTTTTATATCTAATATGCCAGGGTATTTTTGTTTGACAATAGAGTCACCCATATAAGAGGGAAACTTGTTGCAAAGTGGCTAACTTGATGTTACTGTTTTCACCATGCTAAATATTTCCAAGTCTGAGAATCTGCTGTTATTTTTATGCCATGTAGAATGGTTGGTATCTTGTGCTATGTTGAGAATTAGCTCATGCTCAGTGCTAGTATTTTGAAGTAGATGTTGTCTACTACCGTCCTCTTAATTTTCATGCGAAGAGGTTGTCTCTAACACCTTTAACTTCCGCTGTCAACATGCTACCAGATTAACTCAGATTCCAGAAAACTGTTATTTTCACTAAGTCCCAGAAAATTGTTTCATCATGCCAACTTGATAGCTTCATGCTTATTGTTGTGTGCCTCCTTTCCAGATTGTGTAGTTGGATAATTTGATAAGCATGTTATGTAGTTTCTGTCAATACCTTGTTTGTGGTTGTAGGATTCCTATAGCTCAAGTTGTGGGCTGTGTAAGTTGCTATGTTGCTATTTTGTGGCAGATTGTTTGTTTTATTTTTTTGTGACTTGTGGGAGCTATACTCCATGGATTTGCTTGATCTTTGGGTCTATTGTTGTTGGTTTTTCATTACCTAACCAGTGGCTACCTTGGAATGCCAAGAATTAGCCAATGGCCTTGTTGTCTTGTGTTTTGCCTTCGTACCTTGTCGTGAGCGTATCGTGAGAACCATAGCTTCGTTTCTTACATTCTTCATATGCATTTTCATCGTTTTCACATGATGCATCCATATTTGCCATGTTAATGCATGTCCAGATAACTTAACATAAGGTTCTGTCCAGATTCATTAATATCCAATTCTTGCATGTGAAACCTGACTAGTTAGGATTGCCATGTTAAAACTCTTCACCTAAGCATGCATCATTCTTGTTTGTGCATTGCACCATGGTTGTTTTTTTATTCTTGCTGTTTCCTTTGTGTAGACACGAGCATTGAACCTGAGTACGAAGAGCCAGGCGAATACAACTACGAGGATCCCGCTACTTGTTACACTGAAGAACCAACAAGCAAGATGATCGTACCCGGATCCCGATACTATTTTTGATTGCTAGTTACTCGCTCTTATCGTTACAATTGCGCTACCCACCAATTGAATATCAGCCTCCTAATTGCCATGATAGCCTTTAACCCTCCATATCCTTGCAACCTTTGATTGGCTAAGTTACAGCTGCTCAGCCCCTCTTATAGCGTTCTTAGTTGCAGGTTCAGGTTGTTCCATGTGATAACATGGATTTGGCATATCACAATATTATCTGTTATTTAATTTAATGCACATATATATATCTTGTTATTGGTGGAAGGCTTGGCCTTTTGCTAGGTGTTTTGTTCCGCTGTTACCGCCATAGTTCTTGTTACCGGTGTTATGTTTTCCATATTTTGCACTCCTAACACGCTCGGGGTTGTTATGGGGACCCCCTTGTTTATTCGGTTGAGATTAAAACTTGTCTGGAAAGACCCAACATTGGTACTACATTTTCTTAACAACTTAATAAAATTACATAGGGCTTTGCAACCCCGTGGATAATTAATCAACCCCCGGGCCAGTGCTCCTCATGAGTGTTGGTCCAACCCAGAGCAGCTTATTAACGCCGCCCGAGGCAACTCGGTGATTGGCGTGGTAACCATCACTCATCCGTCGTGTCCTGAGAACGAGATACGTTGATCTTATGGGGTTTGTCGACATGTCGGGAGGTCTTGCTGGATTTGTTTTACCTTTATCGAATGTCTTGCGTGTGGAGTCTGACTTTCTTCGGGTTATCTCGAGGTGTTGGAATTCCTTTGGAGTTACCTATGATGATCACGAGATCCGTGGTCGAGGCTATTCCCGTGGAGTGTGGTTATTTGTGATGGACTAGTTGGAGCACCCCTGAAGGGTTAAATCTTTTGGAGAAGCCGTGCCCGCGGTTATGTGGCAACTTGGATATTTGTTTTAACACCCGGTTATAGTTAACTTGAAGTAAACTCTAAATAAAATGCACCAACTCTGTGAGTAACCGTGATCGTCTCTGCTCGTGAACATGATCCGAGAGAGAACACGGTGGTGTAGGAGATATGCCCTAGAGGCAATAATAAATGTTATTGATTATCTCCCTGTTCATAATTAGGTTTATGTTCCATGCTATAACTGCTATGGTTCTCGAGTCTACAATAACCACGAGGCTTGAAGGAAGACTCATATGCACGTGTGGAATAATAAACGGTAAATTGTATTCCTAGTCTGGCCTCTAAGACTGGCTCAAGTATTGCATGATGATCCTGTTTTCCTGATCATGGGCATGGCTATGCCGACAATTTTGAGGGCACAATATTAGAAGAACATTTGTGTTGAATCAATCCGAATTGATGTTATGCTATGAGATACATTCGTCATAAGTTAATGGTTAATAACACAGAGAAGTTAATATTTGCATAATTCCTTAGGCCATGAGAGTATCGAGTTTCTTCATGCTTGCTTCATGAACTTTGGGGTTTGTTAAACGTCATCCGTAGATGGGTGGCTATTACGGCGGCTTACGGGTTCATGGAAAAGTATGTCAAGTAACTTGATAGCTCAAGATTGGGATTTGCTCCTCCGACGATGGAGAGATATCTCTGGGCCCTCTCGCTGTTACGGCATCCATCATCGTCTGGCCAGACCCTTTGTGATTTGATCACGGGGATGCCGGAACACGGGAACGAGAAAAGAGAACAATACCGATAACGAGGTAACTGGCATAGTGGATAACATGTCTCACCTCGGGGATTTGTAACATATCGCGAAGCAACAGGAATAGCACATGGCAACTGGAGGTTCACTCGAATATTTATTCGTGTGGGTATAGGGATCGATATGGGTGTCCACGGCTCCGATGTTGATCATTGATCGGAAGGGGTTTCGGGTCATTTCTATGCTTCACCGAACCTATAGTGTCACATGCTTAAGGGTCATCTATCTACTGAATACTAGACAAGGAGTCCGAGAGAAAGTCACTGAAATAGTTTCGGTAACGACGGAAGAGTTCCGGAGAGAGAACACCGAAAGAGTTTCGGTAAAACTGAAAAGTTGTTTCGGAATATATTATTAGGTCAAAATGGTTTCGGCACTCGCTTGGAAATTCTTAGAGGGTCTCAGAATTGGTCTGGGAACTTCTGGGATTTTTCTGGAGAAAAAACCCGGAAATGTTCCGGAGCCACCGGAACTGCTGATGTTGCTTTTCGCTGATAAAAACCACCATACCGGAAATGTTTCGGCATGAGCCCAGAATAATTTTAGAGGGTACCGAAAATGTTCTGGGACCATCCGGGATTTTTTCAGAAGAAACGATCGCGGGAAAACATCTTGTCCCAGCGCGAGGGGACAAGATCCCACGAATCGGGGGTTGCATGTTTGGTGGCTTTTTGTCTAGGGAGCATGCATGTTTCATGGAGACATGTTGGAGGCTTGTTGTGGGGCCCCATGGGGGGGCAAGTTTGTGGCCGACCCAAGTGGTGTCCCCTTGGTGGCCCACTTGTGTTACCTTTTCACCTTACATGTGGGACATGTTGCATGGGTGTTTTTGGTATTTTCCTCCACCACCCCACCCCTTGCCTTGGCCTATAAAAGGAGGAGATATGGCTGCCATTCTACTCACCCCTTGCTCATATACACATGCCATGCATTATCTGGCTTCTTCTCTCCCTCCCACGAAAAGAGTTTCGTAGAGCCGAAAGGCTGTCTGGGTTCCGGTGGGAACTAGTTCTGGACGGCGAAGCCCTGCCGGATAGATGACACCGTATGTGTGCAACTCTGTAGAGAGATCGTAGTTTTGGTCTTAGTTTAAGAGTGCCTCCCATAGGGCTGTCCGTGTGACCGTCCAAGTTTTGGAGGTCCTCCCGAAGGGCTGTCTGAGTGATGGTCCAAGTTTCGGAGGTCCTCCTGAAGGGCTGTCCGCGACACCATCCGGGGACTGTCCGACCGCCTCCCGGAGGGCTGTCCGCAGGCAGATAAGGGTATACATAGTCATGGTAGGGAGGTTGTAAAATTCTAGCTACGAGGATCTGCACCGCCGATCATCATCGACTCTACTTCCGCTGCGCTACGAGTCGGTAACGAAATGATCAAACCTTGTATGCAGTCTCCATAGTGGTCCTGGGCTGGTGCGTAGGTCAATTTTTTTTGTTTTCTGCTGCATTACCCAACAGGTGGGGTTATGATTGACGTAAGTAAGTGTTTAGGATCTCTTAGAGATCATACTAGATTCTATCATTCATTGTAGGCCACTCATATTTATTTTCATGTTGCGTAAGTGTAGCCACCATATATGCTTAGTGCTACTGCAAACTAAACACATACCCCTTTCCAACCTTAAGCTTGAATAGTCTCGGTGCCCGGGTGCATGATTGTTGAGTCCTTGTGGCTCACAGATTACTACAACACTCTAGGTACAGGTACAGATGAGTTCGTGCAGGATGATCTGACCCAGCTCCAGTGGGAATATGATGAGGAAAGAGGCAGGATGTACGTGACTTATCTAGACGAGTAGGGGACCATGGTCGTGATCTTTGGGATAGCGAGATAGTATCATTTGCATCTGTTTTTATCGTTTGATTTCGTCCGTAGTCGGACCCTGTCTTCATCTTGATGATTTGAACTCTGTGTGGAATTGTAATTTAGTATGTGGCGAGTGTAAGCCAACTTGTATACTCATCTCTTCTGTAATGTAAGATGCAATGATTCTATACTTGCGAACGGCAAGATGCGCCTCTATCCCTTGCGAGGCCCTCGTGCCTTAAAATGGATAGGTGCACATCTTGGGCATGACACCCTGCCCCTTCTCCTTCCAGTTGCCTAGATCCATCAAAGTGGATTGTCCAATATGTGTTATCCGGCTTTTCCTCAGGCGCCTGACACTCCGTCCAGTCGTTTATGAAATCCACCAAGGCTTGAGACTTGACCGCCGTGCGAGGCACGTATTTCAGATTAAGAGGTCCAAGCTCCAATGCCCACTTAGCAATCCTGCCAGTGGCTTCTCTGTTTTGAATTATGTCTCCCAATAGGGCAGAGCTAACCACTATGATCTGGTGCCCCAGGAAGTAATGCTTCGGCTTACGATTGGCTATGAATACCCCATATACCAGCTTTTGCCAATGTGGATACCTCTGCTTGGACTCTGTCAGGACTTCACTGATGTAGTAAACTGGTCTCTGAACCGGATACTCCCTCCCTGCCTCCTTATGCTCAAAGACGATCGCGGCGCTGACTGCCCTGTTATTAGCCGCCACGTATAAGAGCAAAGGTTCCTTCTCAGCCGGAGCCGCTAAGACCGGCGACTCGGTGAGCTATCTCTTGAGTGCCTCAAACGCCTCACCCGCCACTGTACTCCAGACAAAATTGTGTGTCTTCTTCATCATCTGGTACAAAGGGATGGCCTTCTCACCAAGACGGCTTATGAACCGGCTTAACGCAGCGGTCCGTCCCACCAGGCGATGAACATCATTGATGCATGCCGGCTCAGACAGGGAAGTGATAGCTTTGATTTTATCTGGATTAGCCTTAGTGCCCCGCTAGAAGACTAGAAACCTCAAGAGCTTGCCTGCAGGAATGCCAAAAACACACTTAGCCGGTTAAGCATCATCTTGTAGACCTGTAAGTTGTCAAAAGTTTCCTTCACGTCGTCAAGTAGAGTCTCCTTCTTCCTTGACTTGATCACAATATCATCCACATATGCATGAACATTGTGTCCAATTTGACTATGAAGACAGTTCTGTACACAACGTTGATAAGTCGCCTGGGCACTTTTGATCCCAAAAGGCAGACACATAGTAGAAAGCACCAAAAGGCGTGATGAAAGCCGTCTTATCTTGGTCCTTGACTGCCATCTTGATCTGATGATAACCAGAATAAGCGTCCAGGAAGCATAAGCTCTCACAACCCGTCGTTGCATCGATAATTTGGTCAACACGGGGAGAGCAAACGGGTCAACTGGGCAGGCCTTGTTAAGATCCGTGTAATCCACACACATACACCACGTGTCGTTCTTCTTAAGCACTAGCACCGGGTTAGCAAGCCACTCTGGGTGAAACACTTCAACGATGAAACCCTCTGTCAGGAGCCGGGCCACCTCTTCCCCAATGGCCTTGTGCCTCTCTTCATTAAACCGCTGAAGAAACTGTTTAACCGGCTTAAATTTGGGATCCACATTAAGGTGGTGCTCAGCAAACTCTCTCGGTACACCCGGCATGTCATAAGGCTTCCATGCAAAGATCTTCTGATTCTCACGGATGAATTAGATGAGCGCACTTTCCTATTTGGGATCCATATTAGCCACAATGGTGAACTGTTGCAATGAGTCACCCGGAGTGAAATCCACCAATTTGGTATCATCCGCCGAAAACTTGAGGGGCAGCTCAGATTCTGTGGTGGGCTTCTTGAGCGGAGTCATGTCCTTCGGCTCAACTTTTTCCATATAAAACTTGAGCTCTGCTTCAGCGTAACTTGACTCTGCATAAGCTGCGTCTCCTTCCTCACACTCAATAGCCGTCTTCCGATCACCATGCACTGTAATCGTCCCGTTCAAACCGGGCATCTTGAGCTGTAAGTAGACATAGCAAGGCCTAGCCATGAACTTGGCGTAAGCCGGCCATCCAAACAGAGCATGATATGGACTCTTGATTTTTACCACCTCAAACCACAAGGATTCCACCCTGTAGTTGTATTCGTCACCAAAGGCGACTTCCAAAGAGATCTTACCCACTAGATAAGCTGACTTGCTAGGCACCACACC
The DNA here is from genome assembly GCA_022496015.1 of Hordeum marinum. Classification (NCBI taxonomy): domain Eukaryota; kingdom Viridiplantae; phylum Streptophyta; class Magnoliopsida; order Poales; family Poaceae; genus Hordeum; species Hordeum marinum. Next base: position 292,210,661 of record CM039676.1, read on the forward strand.
ATGAAAGACTGTCAAGGAAGGCCTAAGATCCTTATCAAGCAACTTCATCCAGCGGAAAGTGTCATAGTACAGAATATTGATGCTGCTGCCACCATCCATAAGCACCTTAGTAAACACATATCCTCCCACTTGGGGGGAAACTACCAAAGCCAGCCGCCCTGGGTCGTCAACACGCATCGGGTGATCCTCTCTGCTCCAAGTTATGTCGTACTCAGACCACTTCAAGTATTGCGGGAGAGCCGGCGTGATCGCATTAACCGCCCGCATGCACAACTTATGATCTCGCCTGTCTAGGCTGGTTGTAAAAACATGATACTGACCCGAGCTGAGCTACTTCAGATTACTCTGATACCCAGACTGGTTACTCTGTTGCTGATTATTTCCACCAGATTGCTGATGATGCCCTCCTTGATTGCCCTGGCCCTGATAGCCGGATCTTGAGCCGCCAGAACCAAGGCCAGCTCCTGACCCTCCTAGCCCTGAGCCGCCTGGCGGGCTGCCACCATTGTTGTGATGCTGCCGCAAGCTGTAATCCCGAAACTGTCGCATAATGTGGCAATTCCTCCACGTGTGACCTGCCATCCTATCGGGTCGACCGTGCTCGGGACAAGGCTTATTGAGCATCTCCTCCAAGTTGAAAGGGGTTTTACTCTTATTAAAGGGTTGTCTGAGATTCATGTTTCCCTTAACACGATTGTTCCCGGTGCTCGCGTTGGCCACCAATTCTGACCCGCCTTCTGGATTCTTCCTCTTGCCTTGATTGCCATTGCCTGCCGCACCCTTGCCATTGTTGCTCTTCTTACTCTGACCAGGCTTATCCTCATTAGAGCCTAGATCCTTCGTATTGTCAGAGTCGGCGTACTTCGTGAGAGCCGCCATGAGCTCCCCCATGCCTTGACACGAGCGCTTGAGCCGGCTAGGCTTCTGCTTCAGAAGCATAAAGTGGCAATTCTTCTTCAGAATCAAAACTGCTTGAGCTGCCGTAATCTGTTCAGACGAGTGGATGATAGTTGAGACCCGCCAGACCCAATGATGAGCCGACTCATTCTCCTGTTGCACACAATGATCCAAATCCACAATCGCCATGGGCTGCTTGCACGTCCCTTGGAAATTTTTGATGAACTTCGCCGTTAACTCGACCCAGGAATTAATGGTGTTGGGTGCCAAGCCCTTCAACCACGTGCGAGCTGGCCCTTCCAGCATCATGATGAAATAATTGGCACATACTATGTTGTTGACGTCTATCATCTCCATGGCCAGCTCATAGCTTTCAATCCAAGCCTCCAGAGGCAGGTCACCAGTGTAATTTGGGACCTTGCGAGGGCCCTTGAAATCATTCAGCAGGCGCTCGTTCCGCAAAGCCGGCACTAAACGCGACACTCCCACGACCCTAGTGGTTACTCCAGCTCCTACCGAGATGGAAGGTGCAGGTTCTTGATGAGCCGCCGCCGCCGCCTCTCGCTATGCTCTCGCCCGGTCCACTAGTGCCTGAGCATCCAGAACCGCCTGATCATCTCCTGGCGGGTCCCGGTGCCGATCACTGCTGGAAACCGCCGACAAGTCATAATGCCGGCTGAAGCTACGGCTGGGGATTGGGGTTGAGTGCACGCGACTCCGCCTGTGAGTATACTTCTCCTGCTGGGCCATCGCCGTCTGCAGGTATCCAATAGCGTTCCGCACCTCCTCTGAGAAAGGCGCCTCGTCTGGGATAGGGATTGTACCAAGTCGAGTCGCTTCCGCGACCATGTTCTCCGCCGGGTTGGAATAATGAGCCTCCGGCGTCAGGAAAGACATTGGGGAGGTCTGGTTCTGTCAGGTTGGGTTATGTTGTTGAACTTCCGGTCGGCTTCTAGGTACTTCCGTCGTCCGCCCTGTCCCCGGTGTGTTAAAAAGATTTCTGGCCTCGTACTAATCTGGCAAACGGGACTGATGCCTCATCCGTTGAACCACCACTGTAGACTGTTTCTCCAGCTCCAAGTAGAAAGCATCTGCCATAAGGCACTCCGCCTCTGCCTCCATCTGATCCTTCATTGCATTGACTTCCTGTTGAACTTCGGTCATCTGATCTTTTATCCTCGCGATCTACGTGTTCCGGGCCGCTTGATTTTCAACTGTGACCTCCATGGCCATCAGGGTTGTAAGTTCATTCATCAGATCTAGAAGAACCTAAGCCGGCGGCCTACCAGCCCCCGATCCTACTACGCCGACGGTTGTACTGCTCGGGCCTGGCGCTGAACCCGTCATGAAGACAGCCGCATGAGTCGGTGGTCCGTGATCCTCCGGCTCATGACACTCCGACTCAGGGTAAAGCTTGTCGTAGCCCCCAAGCCTGCCATCATGAAGCTGGTAAATTTATTCCGTCTCTCCACTCGAAGACCCATCCGCCGAACAGACGAGAGTTTCCTGTGACATGGAACCCTCAAGATCCATGCCCTGAGTGAAGCCGACGAAGACATGCTTCTTGCCCGGGTTAGCACGGGCGGATTGCACGTGTCGGGCGGGTTGCGTGCGTCGAGCCGGCTCGACGATGTCGGTGCAGACGTCCGGCCTGGGTGTAGATCCACCGATCTTGTCGATGAAGACGTGGATTCCACCGAAGGGAACCTAGAAACCATACTCGACAGAGTCGGCCTCGGGGCCCCAACTGTCATCATCGATGTAGAGCCGGCCGCGGCGACTCTTGTTCATCCTACCAACAACGTACCCTTCGACGCCTGGGACAGAGCCCTTTGAGAACTCAACACCATCGAGCGCTAGCCCCATGGTGGGCGCCAACTGTCGTGGTTTTGTCACGGCAGATGTTCGAGGACTTAGGTTCGAGGCCATCGCTAAGGTGATGGACTCAAAGGGGTTGATTGGAATGAAGGACACGAGTTTACCTAGGTTCGGCCCCTCAAGTAGAGGTAAAAGCCTACGTCCTGCTTGTGTTGTCTTGATTAGAGTATCGATTACAAGGGAGCGGCTTCGCTTGACCTAGTTCTCGATTGATTGGTTTCTGTCTAAGTCACCCCAGGTCTCGCCCTTATATCGGAGGTCAAGACCACGGGTTACACAAGTCTCATACCGACTCTTACAACGCATCTGACTCTATATCTATCACTGTCTTGCCATCTTGGGCAAGCCGTCTCCGAGCGGATTAACCGCCCGTGTCTTCATACCTTTTTTCGTCTAGGCCTTCATCATGGCACATCTTGGTAAGCTGCCATACGGTCGGGCCTACATCTTTTGGCCCGATTCATCAGTCTGGATTATGAACCGCCAGGTATGACCCGACCCCAGCTAGGTGGGTCTTACCACGGGGTTATATCCACAATAGATGCCTCTCCACTCTTACGGCATTTTACTCCTATGTCCACACACAGTTTGGCTGTCCTATTCTTGCTCTTCAGACTGACAATGGGAAAGAGTTTGACAACCTTGCTTTCTGCACCTTCTTGTCGCATCATGACACCCTTTTTTGTCACACATGCATGTATACTTCTCAGCAAAACGGTCGAGCCGAGCGCGTCCTTCGCACTCTGAACGACTGCGTTCGCATGCTCCTGTTCAATGCCTATGTGCCACCTCACTTCTGGCTGGATGCACTTGCTACCGCCTCACTTCTCCTTAACCTTCGACCCTGCCACCCAGGGTGGAATTTCACACCTCACCACCTTCTCTTTGGTACGCCACCGTCTTATGATGGTCTGTGTATCTTTGGCTGCCTTTGTTATCCTAGGATTGCCGACACCGCTCCTCATAAACTTGCACCCTGTTCTGTTGCGTGCATCTTCATCGGCTACCCTGCTAACTCCAAGGGCTATCGGTGCTACGATCCCGCCTCTCATCGTGTGTCCACCTCCCGGCACGTTTACTTTGATGAGCATGTGTTTCCATTTCACCAGGTACCTCCGGCTGTTCCTCTAGCTACTGCTGACGTGGGAACCTCGACGGCTCTCCCAGAGCGCTCGCGTGCCGCTCTTGGCCCGCCCCTGGCTTTGAGGCGCTCCAACCGCCGGCGTCCCTCGGTTCGGTGCCCCCGCCTGCAGCGCCTCCTTCGACCGCGGCTCCAGCGCCCACGGCCCCGACGCCATCGGTGGCTCCCGCGGCTCCTGCACCCGCGACTCTGGCGCATGTGGCGTCCCCGGCGCTCCCTCTGTCTGCCGGCTCGGCGCCCGTGGCTCCGGTGCTTGCGACTCCGGCGCCCCCAGCACCCTCTTCATCGGCGACTGCGGCCGAGCCTGCGGACGGTCCGGTCACTCGTGCTCGTACGGGTGTGTTCTGTCCGAGATCGCACTATGCCTCGGATGAGTACGTCCACGCGGCATCCACCTCTTCGCCTTCACCTCTGCCATCCTCCGTACGAGTCCCTCTTCGTGACCCGCTCTGGATGGCTACGATGCAAGAGGAGTTTGACGCCCTGCTGCGCAACCGAACGTGGCAGCTTGTTCCCTGTCCCCAGCACGCCAATGTCATCACCAGGAAGTGGGTCTTCAAATACAAGCTCCGTCCTGATGGTACCCTCGATCGCTATAAAGCACGCTGGATTGTTCGTGGCTTCCGACAATGTGACGGCATCGACTTCACCGACACCTTCGCTCCGGTTGTTAAGCCTAGCTCGATTCGCATGATTCTCCACCTTGCGTTCTCCCGTGCTTGGTCGGTGCACCAGATGGACGTCTCCAACGCCTTCCTTCATGGTCACCTTGAGGAGCAGGTCTTTTGTCAGCAACCCACGGGGTTCGTCGATCCGGCACTTCCCGACCACGTGTGCCTGCTCTCGTGGTCCTTGTACGGACTAAAGCAGGCCCTGCGCGCTTGGTACCAGCGCATAGCGACGTTTCTGCACCAGCTCGGGTTTCGCTCTACCCGCTCGGATGCCTCGCTCTTCGTCTATCACCAGGGCTCCAACATGACCTACTTGCTGCTTTATGTCGACGACATCATCCTCATGGCATCCACGACTGGTCTTCTCAGTTAGCTCACTGCTCGTCTTCGCACTGAGTTTGCCATCAAGGACTTGGGTCCTTTGCACTACTTCCTCGGTGTTGAGGTGGTGCGCTGTCCGGATGGCTTCTTCCTTCATCAGCGGAAGTACGCTCATGAGCTCCTGGATCGTGCTAGCATGCTCAACTGCAAGCCCGTCGCTACGTCTGTTGATACGAAGACCAAGCTCGCTGCCAGGGTTGGTGCTCCCTTTTCGGATGCTGCTTTCTACCGGTCTATCGTTGGTGCTCTTTAGTACCTCACTCTGACTCGAACAGAGATTCAGTATGCCGTCCAGCAGGTGTGTCTCCATATGCATGCTCCTCGGGATGTTCACTGGGCCACCGTCAGCGGATTCTCCCCTATGTTTGTGGCACTATGGACCTCGGCGTCACGCTTCACGCCTCCACCGACACCGCGCTCACCGCCTACTCTGATGCCGACTGGGCGGGCTGCACTAACACTCGTTGCTCTACCTCGGGCCACTGTGTCTACCTTGGACCCTCGCTCATATCGTGGTCATCCAAGCAGCAGCCTACGGTCTCTCGTTCCAGTGCTGAGGCTGAGTATCGTGTTGTGGCCAACGCCGTTGCCGAGTGTTCTTGGCTTCGCCAGCTGCTTCAGGAGCTATCCTGTCCTGTCGACCGTGCCACGGTGGTCTACTGCGACAACGTCTCGGTGGTCTACCTCTCTGCTAATCCGGTTCATCATCGTCAGACCAAGCATATTGAGTTAGATATCCATTTTGTTCGGGAACAGGTGGCACTTGCCATATTTGTGTTCTACATGTTCCTACTTCCCAACAATGTGCAGATATCATGACCAAGGGCTTGCCATCGGCGTCATTTGAAGAATTCCGGTCCAGTCTTTGTGTCAGCAGTGGTGCCGCTTCGACTGCGGGAGGGTGTTGAGTATATGTGTTGTGCATATTTGTGTATTGAGCCCACCTCCTAGTTGCCTATATAGTTGAGGTCGTGGTCCACCATTGTACTTCATATATACGTGCGTTTGCATCTGAGTAATGCATCGTGCAATTCTCACAACATACACGAGGAGATACCATAATTTGCAGCCCCAGATCCTTTGCCAGTGACAAGGCTTCAAGATACCATATTTCGAGTGTAGCTGCTTCCACATGCCAAATGTGACAAGAGAAGAGAAGAACAGGTATTGGGCACTGGAGCATTTTTTTTTTTTTAGGTTTCCCACTGGAGCAAGGTGCAGAGTGGAGAGAAGTTCACCTTGTCGGGCTTCTCGGGCCCATTTGTGATTTTCATCTCTTGTAGATAGGCCCAGGCGCTCAGGCCTTTTAAGAATACGCACTGGAGTATTACGCCAAGGCGTCGCTCGCTCGGCAGAGGCTTTGCCGGCTCTATGCCGACGGTCTCGCGCCACCACGCCCTCGGCAAACCCCCGGCTGCAATCTGCAATGCCCCCCAAACCCTAGACAGACCACCTTACCCCTCCCATCCCTCCACTCGCGCCTCCATCCTGCGCGCCCGTTTCCGCTCGCGCCGCCGCCCGTCCCCGCGTCGAGCCTGCCGTCTAGGAAGGTCGCGCTCGCATCGCACGTTTGAAGAAGAAACCGGCCAGCACTCAGGTAAGCTCGATGCAATTTGTTCTGCTCGGAGCGGCAGATCTGCTCGTACTCCCGCAATGGTTCGGTTTCTAAACTTTGACATCATGTGTGTGCGTGCGGACCGCGGCGCAGGGAGGCCCGGCGACGATGGCGGAAGATCGCAGCTGGATGTACACGGGCCGCCCGAACAAAAAGACGTTCACCCCCGAGTGGATGGATAAGACGACCGAGTTCGTGGAGCGCGCCTTCCGCATCCTCCGCCGGAGCGCCGGGCCTCGGGCGTGGGGCCTGCCGTGCCCCTGCGCGCGCTGCTGCAACAGGCTGTCGAGATCCAAGTACGACATGCAGATGCATCTGGCCAAGAACGGGTTCATGCCAGACTACACGGTGTGGATGCAGCACCGCGAGGGCCTCCGCCCCCAGCCAGCTAAGCCGTCCGACGACCACGCCAGTGGTGGCGACCAAGTGCCGAAACCGCAGGTTTGTTTCAGAAACTGTAGCTTAAACAGGGGAGGTTTCAGAAGCCGTGAGCACCCATTGAGAAATATGTCAAGGTTACTGACATTGTGTACTTGCCATTGCATTTGCAGGTGACCAAGAAGTGGGAGCTATCCGTGCTTGAGGCGTACGCAAGAAGCAAGCTACGGAAGGCGGATCAAATGGAGTGGAGCTACCAGAAATACCTGTGGGAGCAAGAGAAAGCCAGGCGGCAACAGCAACAGAGTGCACCAAAGGCAAAGAGGCTGGTGAGTTTACCTGCCTTAATGCCACCGCAGTGTCAATACTAGCTTGTCCCAAAGGCAAAGGTAGAAATCAACGGTGCTTGTCCCATATGCAGGCTATACGAACAAGAGTAGAAACATTATTTGATGTGTACACCTTAACTAGAGGAGCGCAATGCTAGCCAAAATTTGCAGCAATGGTCACCCAACTTCATGCTTTGCTCGTGCTGTGTGGAACGGGTGGCCGACTTATCGGCTTGAAGCCTGAATGCAACTTTGGCAAGAGCAAACTTGTTGCATTGTTCCCTGTTATAGTAGTTAGTGAGACTCTGTTGCTAGCAAATTCTGTACTGCTGAATGCTGATACAAGTAGATGGTTTTAGAATGACTGTACTAGGCAATCTTCTTCGGTAATGGTATAGTAGTACTACAGTATCCTGAAAGATGCAACACCTTCCCCATTTCATGTTTTCCTGAAACTTTCTTTAGCCTTCAATGCTGCTCTATTGGAAGAAATAAACATGTTTGCCAAAATTATTTGACTGTTGGTGCAGCTATATGAATGTTCTCAAGGCATTCAACTCTGAGGATTTTGAGGACGATCCTCTTGCTTGAGCATATAGGATCAGCTTGCAAATACTAATATCAGATCTTCTTGCAAAAATCTCACAAGGGTTTGATATTGATTAGTAGTAGCATAGAGTACACATTATTGGCTTTTTCTGACGTACAGTTGCACGAATTTCTGCACTTTTTTTAACTGACGAATATCTACACTTTTTTGAGAGAGAGAAACGAATATCTACACTTAACAGCATATGCAACTTGTTAGAACTATGTGATTCTTTTAGCTCACGTTTTACTTTCCATGCATATGCCGTAGCGCACCTCTGGTTCTTCCACTGCTGATTCTTTTAATATTCTGTGATTTTTCAGCTCACGTTTGCTGAAGAGGAAGGGAACAATGTCAGCGTCCCAGATCCTGAACTTGAAGATACAGTGATGACAGCAGCTGATGGTCCTGTAGCTAATCCGGCAACGACATCCAACGCGTGTGGAGTTCAAATCCCAGCTGGACCGACTGCTCGTCCCAAGCGCAAGGCAGGCCCGCCCGGGTGGCATTCAGGAACAAGACTGGGTCCATTGACCTGTGTAACGGCTACCTCCTTTAAATAGCCCCCTTTAGCTACTGATGTACTTGGCGGATAAGAAATGGGCGGCTAAGGACGATGTAAGCACTAGTTGTGTGGGTGGATTAATCAGTTAGTTAATCTTCTTCTAGCTCGATTTCATGTGTGCGATTTAAATTTGTGAGCCATCTAGCAAGCAGGATCCACGTAGCTTACAGTTGGTATCAGAAGTCCTGGAGATCCCGCGACACCACCACCACGATACCTGACTTCGAGATCGGTAGCGAGTGGTGGCCATGGAGCATCAGTCGACCGAGGGGTGCGGCGTCTATGAGCTCCTCCACATTGACTTCACCAATGACCCGGATGAGAAACTGAAGGGCCAAGGTGAGATGCTCCGCAAATCCATGACAAAGTTTCTCGAGGTGAATACCGCTACGCTCGATGGCCTCGTCATGCAGAGGGTTGACAGCGTCCGCGAGGAGATGGCGTATGACCTCAAGCAGATCCACATCGAGATGAGCAAGGAGAATCAGGCCAGGGTGGATGGTTTATCGACCTCACGCAACACTAGGAAAGGACGTGGTGGTGCTGGCTCTGATTACTTTGGCTTAGAATCTAACCACCGGCGAAAGCACATCTATATCTATATACTAATATTAAAAGGATTATTGTTTTCAACTTTTTTGAGGCCATCAATGTGTTTCGTACCTCGGCCCATAATGTCTCCAGGGGCATGTCCATGTGATGATATTATGCTCTTATGTTAATCTTCCTAGTGCATTTTGCATCTTAGAGCATCTACAATCAGAAATGCTAAAATCCAGCCCAAAATGCATGCTTGCGTCCGCGGATAGTGACCGAACAACACACAAAAATCGATTCCACAACCACAAAAATCATCTTTAAATAATCAAATCCAATGTAAAGCCAACTCTAAGCGGAGCTCGTACGTCTGGCTCTGCCATGGCTATTTCTAGCTGCTGGCTCTGCTTTCCCGAGTGTTGGTCGAGTCGCTGACGAGGTAGAGTTGGAGATGGGACACAGACCGACTCAGTAGACTCGAGGCGTCGCCATCTTCCATGTCCTACTCTTCCTCGTTAGAGTCCGGAACCTTCACAGTGTTGGTGGACATGAGATCGATGACGGTTTCGTCCTGGGAGAAGCCGATGATGTCCATCATGACGCGGTTGCAGTGCCCAGACTGGTGCGCCATATTAGGCACCAGAGAATGCGACTCTGTCGTGTAAGAATTGTACAGAGCCTGATACCGTGTCTTTTCCATCGCCGTGAACTACATTATTCCTTAAACTCCAAGCTTGCCACATAATTAGCACTAACTTGGTCCTGACCTCCTCAACCTGGGACAGCAGCAGCAGTTGTAACCAATCCACACCAGTGTATCTAAATTCAGATTCTTTTCGCATCTTCCAGAAGGCTCTCATAGCTTGCCAAAGGGCTACGCTCCTGGTGCATGCGATAACAGCATGGTGTTCATGTTCAGCACATCTTCCACATATTTCACAAACACTGTCATCAACTATTGTCCTTCTGAACGCATTGTGTTTTGTAGCGAGTGAGTTTGTGGCTATTCTCCAACCGAACACCTTGACCTTCTCGGGTACCTTCGCCTTCCAGATTGCATCCCAGATGCTACGGTCGCCCGACGCTCTAGAAGAACTTGTTGCTCTCTCCGTGACATTTCTTTTTAGAGAGTGAGCAAGCTTGTATGCGCTCCTGACTGTAAATATGCCCGTTTTCTCATAGTGCCATGCAATGCAATCGTCAACTTCAGTCCATGGGATTTTTAATTTGCATATCTCATCTGCATCAAAAGAGTGGAAGATCTACCTCACTAGTTCGACATTTCACTCCTTAGTGTGAGTATTAATCAGCTGGTTCACCCATCTTAGTGTTGGGAGACGTAGTAGTAAATCAAAATTTTCCTACGTTCACCAAGATCTATCTATGGAGAAACCAGCAACGAGAGGGGAGAGATTGCATCTTCATACCTTTGAAGATCGCTAAGCGGAAGCGTTACAAGAACGCGGTTGATGGAGTCGTACTCGCAGCGATTCAGATCGCGGTAGATCCGATCAAGTGCCGAACGGACGGCACCTCCGCGTTCAACACACGTGCAGCCCGGTGACGTCTCCAACACCTTGATCCAGCAAGGAGGAAGGAGAGGTTGGGGAAGGGCTCCAACAGCAGCACGACGGCGTGGTGGTGGTGGAGTAGCAAGGTATTCCGACAGGGCTTCGCCTAAGCGCCGCGGAGGAGGAAGAAGAGAGGTAGGGCTTCGCCGTGAGAGAGAGAGATCAAATCTTGTCTCAAAACATCCAAAACCTCAAGTATATATAGGAGGAGGGACGTGGAGGGCTGGCTTGGCCTCTACTCCAAAGAGGAGATGGCCGGCCGAATTAAAGGGAGAGTCCACCTCCCACAAGGGAGGTGGATCTCCTCCTTTTAAATCCCTTTTGCCTTATCTCCTTATCTCCAGCCACATGGGCCCACATAGATGGTCTTGGCCGACCCAATATGGGCTGGCACACCTCCTCTAAGGGCCCATGAGGTCCTTTGGTCGTCACACCCCTCTCGGGGGTCCTCCGGCACCCTCCCGGCACTCCCGGTACACTACCGATGAGCCCGAAAACTTTCCGGTGACCAAAACTGGACTTCCTATATATCAATCTTTACCTCCGGACCATTCCGGAGCTCCTCGTGACGTCCAGGGTCTCATCCGGGACTCCGAACAACCTTCGGTAATCACGTATACCATTTCCCTATAACCCTAGCGTCATCGAACCTTAAGTGTGTAGACCCTACGGGTTCGGGAGACACGTAGACATGACCGAGACACTTCTCCGGCCAATAACCAACAGCGGGATCTAGATACCCATGTTGGCTCCCACGTACTCCACGATGATGTCATCGGATGAACCACGATGTCGGGGATTCAATCAATCCCGTATTCAATTCCCTTTGTCTATCGGCATGATACTTGCCCGAGATTCGATCGTCGGTATCCCCATACCTTGTTCAATCTCGTTACTGGCAAGTCTCTTTACTCGTTCCGTAATACATCATCCCGTGGCTAACTCCTTAGTCACATTGAGCTCATTATGATGATGTCTTACCGAGTGGGCCCAGAGATACCTCTCCGTCACACGGAGTGACAAATCCCAGTCTCGATTCGTGCCAACCCAACAGATACTTTCGGAGATACCCGTAGTGCACCTTTATAGCCACCCAGTTACGTTGTGACGTTTTGCACACCCAAAGCATTCCTACGGTATCCGGGAGTTACACAATCTCATGGTCTAAGGAAACGATACTTGACATTGAAAAGCTTTAGCAAATGAACTACACGATCTAGTGCTATGCTTAGGATTGGGTCTTGTCCATCACATCATTCTCCTAATGATGTGATCCCGTTATCAACGACATCCAATGTCCATGGCCATGAAACCGTGACCATCTATTGATCAACGAGCTAGTCAACTAGAGGCTCACTAGGGACATGTTGTGGTCTATGTATTCACACATGTATTATGGTTTCCGGTTAACACAATTATAGCATGAACAATAGACAATTATCATGAACAAGGAAATACAATAATAACCATTTTATTATTGCCTCTAGGGCATATTTCCAACAGTCTCCCACTTGCACTAGAGTCAATAATCTAGTTCACATCACCATGTGATTAACACTTACATCACCATATGATCATATCATCATGTGATTAGCACCTAATAAGTTCTGGGGTTTGTTCATGTTCTGCTCGTGAAAGAGGTTTTTAGTCAACGGGTCTGCGACATTCAGATCCGTGTGTACCTTACAAACTTTCCATGTCATATTTGTAGATACTGCTCCCACGCTCCACTTGGAGCTATTCCAAATGGCTGCTCCACTATACGTAGCTGGATTTCTACTAAGAGTCATCCGGATTGGCTTTAAAGCTTGCATCATCGTAACCCTTTACGATGAACTCTTTATCACCTCCATAATCGAGAAATATTTCCTTAGTTCTCAAGTTACTAAGGATAACTTTGACCATTGTCCAGTGATCCACTCTTGGATTACTCTTGTACCCCTTGACAGACTCATGGCAAGGCACACACAGGTGCGGTACACAGCATGGCATACTATATAGAGCCTATGGCTAAAGCATAGGAGATGACACTCATCTTTTCTTTATCTTCTGCCGTGGTCAGGTATTGAGTCTTACTCAATTTCACACCTTACAACACAGTCAAGAACTCCTTCTTTGACCCATCTATTTTGAACTCCTTCAAAAACTTATCAAGGTATGTCTTCGTCGAAAAAACTTATCAAGCGAATAGATCTATCCCTATAGATCTAGATGCTTAATAAAATAGTAGCTTTATCTGGGTCTTCCTTTGAAAAAAAAACTTTTCAAACAACCCTTCATGCTCTTCCAGAAATTCTACATCATTTCCGATCAATAATATGTCAACTACATATTCTTATAAGAAATTCCATAGTGCTCCCACTCACTTTCTTGCAAATACAAGTTTCTCATAAACTTTGTATAAACTTAAACACTTTGATCACCTCATCAAAGCATATATTCCAACTCCGAGATGCTTGCTCCAGTCCATAGAAGGATCGCTGGAGTTTGCATATTATTAGCATCCTTAGGATTGACAAAACCTTCTGGTTGTATCACATACAACTCTTCCTCACAGAAACCATTACGGAAACCTTGTTTTGTCATCCATCTGCCAGATTTCATAATCGAAAAATGCAGCAACTGCTAACAAAATTTTAATAGACTTTTAGCATCGCTACAGATGAGACAATCTCATCGCAGTCAACTCCTTGAACTTGGCGGAAACTTCTTTGTGACAAATCGAGCTTTATAAACGGTGACATTTCACCATTAGCGTCTATGTTTATTTCAAAGGTCCATTTGTACTCAATGACCCGCCATTCAACAGGCAAGTCTACCAAAGTCCATACTTGGTTTTCATACATGGATCCTTTCTCGGATTTCAAGGCTCCTAGCCATTTGTTGGAATCCGGGCCCACCATCGCTTCTCCATAGTTTGTAGGTTCATCGTTGTCCAACAACATGATTTCCAAGACAGGGTTGTCGTACCACTCAGGAGCAGTACGCGTCCTTGTCGACCTACGAGGTTCGATAGTGACTTGATCCGAAGCTTCATGATCATCATCATTAACTTTCTTTTCAACTGAGTAGGCTCTACAGAAACATCTTTCTATGTTGCGCTATTCTCTGGTTGAAACAAAGGTTCAACAATGTTATCAAGTTCTATCTTCCTCCCACTCAATTCTTTCGAGAGAAACTCTTTCTCAAGAAAGGACCCGTTCTTAGCAACAAACACCTTTTGCGCTTGGATCTGAGATAGAAGGTATACCCAATGTCTCATTAGGGTATTCTATGAAGATGCATTTGTCTGCTTTGAGTTCGAGCTCGCTAGGTGAAAAACCCATTTTCACATAAGCGTCGCAGCCCCAAACATTAAGAAATGACAGCTTAGGCTTCTGTCAAACCATAATTCTCACGGTGTCATCTCAACAGACTTAGATGGTGCCCTGTTAAAGTGAATGGATTTGTCTTTAATGCATAACCCCATAACGATAGTGGTAAAACGATAAGAGACATCATAGTACTCACTATATCCAATAGAGCACGACTACGACGTTCGAACACACCATCACACTATGGTGTTCCAGGAGGCGTGAGATGTGAAACAATTTCCACATTGTCTAAAATTGCATACCAAACTCGTAACTTAGATATTCACCTCCATGATCATATCATAGACATTTATCTTCTTGTCACGATGATCTTTAACTTCACTCTGAAACTCCTTGAACCTTTCAAACATTTCAGATTCGTGTTTCATTAAGTAAATATCCCCATATTTACTCAAATCATCAGTGAAGGTAAAGAAAAACAACGATATCCACTGTGTGTTTCAACACTCATTGGACCACATACATCAACATGTATTAATTCCAATAAGCCACTTGCCCGCTCCATCATATTGGATGACGGGGTTTCAGTCATCTTGCCCAAGAGGCATGGCTCGCATGTCTCAACCGATTCGAAATCGAGTGAGTCAAAAAACATCCATCATCATGGAGTTTCTTCATGCGATTTATACCAATATGACATTGCGTGGCAGTGCCACAAGCATGTGGTACTATCATTATTAACTTTGTATCTTTTGGTACCAATGTTATGAACATGTGTACTACTATGATCATGATTCGATAAACCATTCCGAGTGGGTGCATGACCATTGAAGGCATTATCCATGTAAATAGAATAACCATTATTCTCTAACTTATATGAATAACCGTATTGCACTAATCATGATCTAATCACGTTCATGCTCAACGCAAACACCAAATAACATTTATTTAGGTTTATCACAAATCCCGAAGGTAGAGAGAGCGTGCGATGGTGATCACATCAATCTTGGAAATACTTCCAACACACATCGTCACCTTTCACCTAGCTAGTCTCCGTTTATTCCGTAGCTTTTATTTTGAGTTGCTAACACTTAGCAACCGAACCGGTATCCAATACCCAGGTGCTACTAGGAGTACCAGCAAGGTACACATCACTAACACGTATATCAAATATACTTCCATTGACATTCCCAGCCTTCTTATCTACCAAGCAACTAGGGGTTTTCCGCTTCAGCGAACATTCTCCTCATAACAGAAGCACTTAGTCTCGGGTTCGGGCTCAACCTTGGATTTCTTCACTAGAGCAACAACTGGCTTGCCATTCCCGAAGTTTTCCCTTCTTGCCCTTGCCCCTTTTGAAACTAGTGGTTTCACTTAACCATCAACACTTGATGCTCCTTCTTGATTTCTACCTTCGTGGCGTCAAACATCACGAACAACTCAGGGATCATCTTATCCATCCCTGGCATGTTATAGTTCATCACGAAGCTCTAGTAGCTTGGTGGCAGTGACTTGGAGAACTGCATTAATCACTATCTCATCTGGAAGATTAACTCCCACTTGATTCAAGTGATTGTAGAACACGCTCACCGATTAAGCTATTCTCCTTTATCTTGCAGACAAAGAATCTTGTTGGAGGTCTCATACCTCTCAACATAGGCACGAGCCTGAGATCACAATCTCAGCTCCTAGAACATCTCATATGTTCCGTGACGTTCAAAACGTTTTGGAGCCTCAATTCTAAGCCGCAATGCATGACGCATTGAACTATCATGTAGTCACCAAAAAGTGCCTGTCATATGTTCACAACATCTACAGACAACGCTTGAGGGAGTGATGCAGTTAGCGGTACATCAAAAACATAAGCTTTCTGTGCAGCAATGAGGACAATCCTCAGATCACGGACCCAGTCCGCATTATTGCTACCATCAACTTTCAACTTACTTTTCTCTAGGATTGTATCAATAAAACTGGGGAGCTACAGCGCGAGCTATCTACGACATAATTTGCAAGGACATTTTTAGACTAAGTTCATGATAATTAAGTTCATTTAATCAAATTATTAATGAACTCCCACTTAGATAGACATCTCTCTAGTCTTCCAAGTGATACATGATCCATGTCAACTAGCCCGTGTCCGATCATCACGTGAGACGGACTAGTCATCCATGGTGAACATCTCTATGTTGATCGTATCTTCTATACGACTCATGTTCGACCTTTCGGTCCTCCGTGTTCCGAGGCCATGTCTGTACATGCTAGGCTCGTCAAGTCAACCTAAGTGTTTCGCATGTGTAAATCTGGCTTACACCCGTTGTATGCGAACGTTAGAACCTATCACACCCGATCATCACGTGGTGCTTCGGAACGACGATCCTTAGCAACGGTGCACAGTTAGGGTGAACACCTTTCTTGAAATTTTATTGATAGATCATCTTATTTACTACCGTCGTTCTATGCAAATAAGATGTAAACATGATAAACATCACATGCAATCAATATAGTGACATGATATGGCCAATATCATCTTGCTCCTTTGATCTCCATCTTCGGGGCACCATGATCATCACTGTCACCGGCACGACACCATGATCTCCATCATCATGATCTCCATCATTGTGTCTTCATGAAGTTGTCTCGCCAAATATTACTTCTACTACTACAGCTGACGTTTAGCAATAAAGTAAAGTAATTACATGGCGTTTATGATTGACACGCAGGTCATACAATAGTATAAGACAACTCCTATGGCTCCTGCCGGTTGTCATATTCATCGACATGCAAGTCGTGAACCCTATTACAAGAACATGATCAATCTCATACATCACAATGCATCACATCACATCCTTTTGGCCATATCACATCACACGGCATATGCTGCAAAAACAAGTTAGACGTCCTCTAATTTGTAGTTGCAAGTTTTTACGTGGTTGCTATAGGTTTCTAGCAAGAACGTTTCTTACCTACGTCAAAACCACAACGTGATATGCCAATTGCTATTTACCCTTCATAAGGACCCTTTTCATCGAATCCAATCCGACTAAGGTGGGAGAGACAGACACCCGCTAGCCACCTTATGCAACTAGTGCATGTCAGGCGGTGGAACCGGTCTCACGTAAGCGTACGTGTAAGGTTGGTCCGGGCCGCTTCATCCCACAATACCGTCGAATCAAGATAAGACTAGTAACGGCAAGCATATTAACAAAATCGACGCCCACAACTGCTTTGTGTTCTACTCGTGCATAGATTCTACGCATAGACCTAGCTCATGATGCCACTGTTGGGAGACGTAGTAGTAAATCAAAATTTTCCTACGTTCACCAAGATCTATCTATGGAGAAACCAGCAACGAGAGGGGAGAGATTGCATCTTCATACCTTTGAAGATCGCTAAGCGGAAGCGTTACAAGAACGCGGTTGATGGAGTCGTACTCGCAGCGATTCAGATCGCGGTAGATCCGATCAAGTGCCGAACGGACGGCACCTCCGCGTTCAACACACGTGCAGCCCGGTGACGTCTCCAACACCTTGATCCAGCAAGGAGGAAGGAGAGGTTGGGGAAGGGCTCCAACAGCAGCACGACGGCGTGGTGGTGGTGGAGTAGCAAGGTATTCCGACAGGGCTTCGCCTAAGCGCCGCGGAGGAGGAAGAAGAGAGGTAGGGCTTCGCCGTGAGAGAGAGAGATCAAATCTTGTCTCAAAACATCCAAAACCTCAAGTATATATAGGAGGAGGGACGTGGAGGGCTGGCTTGGCCTCTACTCCAAAGAGGAGATGGCCGGCCGAATTAAAGGGAGAGTCCACCTCCCACAAGGGAGGTGGATCTCCTCCTTTTAAATCCCTTTTGCCTTATCTCCTTATCTCCAGCCACATGGGCCCACATAGATGGTCTTGGCCGACCCAATATGGGCTGGCACACCTCCTCTAAGGGCCCATGAGGTCCTTTGGTCGTCACACCCCTCTCGGGGGTCCTCCGGCACCCTCCCGGCACTCCCGGTACACTACCGATGAGCCCGAAAACTTTCCGGTGACCAAAACTGGACTTCCTATATATCAATCTTTACCTCCGGACCATTCCGGAGCTCCTCGTGACGTCCAGGATCTCATCCGGGACTCCGAACAACCTTCGGTAATCACGTATACCATTTCCCTATAACCCTAGCGTCATCGAACCTTAAGTGTGTAGACCCTACGGGTTCGGGAGACACGTAGACATGACCGAGACACTTCTCCGGCCAATAACCAACAGCGGGATCTGGATACCCATGTTGGCTCCCACGTACTCCACGATGATGTCATCGGATGAACCACGATGTCGGGGATTCAATCAATCCCGTATTCAATTCCCTTTGTCTATCGGCATGATACTTGCCCGAGATTCGATCGTCGGTATCCCCATACCTTGTTCAATCTCGTTACTGGCAAGTCTCTTTACTCGTTCCGTAATACATCATCCCGTGGCTAACTCCTTAGTCACATTGAGCTCATTATGATGATGTCTTACCGAGTGGGCCCAGAGATACCTCTCCGTCACACGGAGTGACAAATCCCAGTCTCGATTCGTGCCAACCCAACAGATACTTTCGGAGATACCCGTAGTGCACCTTTATAGCCACCCAGTTACGTTGTGACGTTTTGCACACCCAAAGCATTCCTACGGTATCCGGGAGTTACACAATCTCATGGTCTAAGGAAACGATACTTGACATTGAAAAGCTTTAGCAAATGAACTACACGATCTAGTGCTATGCTTAGGATTGGGTCTTGTCCATCACATCATTCTCCTAATGATGTGATCCCGTTATCAACGACATCCAATGTCCATGGCCATGAAACCGTGACCATCTATTGATCAACGAGCTAGTCAACTAGAGGCTCACTAGGGACATGTTGTGGTCTATGTATTCACACATGTATTATGGTTTCCGGTTAACACAATTATAGCATGAACAATAGACAATTATCATGAACAAGGAAATACAATAATAACCATTTTATTATTGCCTCTAGGGCATATTTCCAACACTTAGTCTGGATCTCTTTATAAAGGACGCCACTTTCAGACCCTCCTTCCTCGGAATCCACTGGTCTCTAGTAATCTGAATGCCCCTGCCATCACCGATCCGCCAAATGAGACCCTTTTTCAGGAGTTCCAGCCCAAACTCGATTCCTCTCCACACCGGGGATACATCCGACGAGAAAACGGTGTCAAGAAGATTCCCCCTGGGGTAGTATTTCGATTTTAGTGTCATAGCACATAGAATGCCCGGGTTATGTAGCAATCTCCATCCTTGTCTGGCTAGCAAAGCCTGATTGAACAAGTGCATATCTTAGAAGCCTATCCCCCATCACATTTTGATTTTTTCATATTTTCCCACGACATCCAATGGACCTTACGCTTGTCATCCTTGTCACCCCACCAGAAGTCTCTAATCACTACAGGAATCAGGTAATTTGCCGTCTGCCATGGCTGACGGCAAAGGGCAGGAAACCAGACGGCAAAGGCCTTTGTCATCCGTCAGCAAACGGCAAAAATTCCGGCAAAGAAAAACCTGGTAAAGCGGTCCTTTGCCGTCTGCCTCAGGACCACGGACGGCAAAGAATCTTTGCCGTGGGGGAGCGGACGGCAAAGAGTTTGGACGACAGACCCAGGGGCTACGACCATCAAGTGTTAACGGCAGTTCTTTGTCGTCCGCTCCCTTTGCCGTCGGCCTTCTGCCCCCCTATGCCGTCGGTGGGCGAACGACAAAGGGTAAGGCCCTTTGCCCCTAGGGTCCCCATTTGCCGTCGGCCTTGCCCACCCCTTTGTCGTCTGCCTTGCGCCCCCTTTGTCGTCGGTGGGCCGACGGCAAAGAGTGAGTCCATTTGCCCCTGGGGTCCCCCTTCGCCGTCTTCCCAAGGCCCCCCTTTGCCGTCAGCCCACCGACGGCAAAGAATAAGGCCATTTTCCTTTTTTTATTTTTTATTAAATCCATTTTCGCAGCAATATGACATATATATATATATATATATATATATTTCACAGGAATAAATATGTTGCCATACTGATCACCATATTCAAATAAGTTTCATCCATACATATTATGAAAGTTTCATCCATACCCAACCATATTACAATAGTTTCATCCATCCATACATAGTTTCATATACATATGTAGCAAGTGTCACATTGTTCATCGATACAAAATAAAAAATACAAGTAACTCAAGCACTCCATCAATGCAAACTTCCGTGAAGTGAATGTAATCTGCAAAATGGGAAGCTCCGAAATTAGAAGAAGACTAGATGAAGAAGAGAAGGTAAAAATAGGTCATTTAGGAGCTAACTGTGGTTATTATGCCATTTTAAAGTTAAGTAAGCTAATTATAGGTCATTTAATAGATAGCTTTGGTAAAATAGGTAATTTTGGAGCTAGCTAAGCTTATTATGTCATTTTGGAGTTAACTAAGTAAAGTATAGGTCATTTTTGATAAAATGGGCCATTTTGGACCCAATTTAGCTTACTACGTCATTTAGGAGGAAACTAAGCTAACTACATGTCATTTTAGAGCTAACTTAGGTAAAAATAGGTCATTTAAGAGCTAACTATGCTTATTATGCTATTTTGTAGCTAAATAAGCTAAGTATATGTCATTTAATAGCTAATCTAGGTAAAATCACTACTGGAATCGGGATCTTTGCCGTCAGCTAGCTCTTTGCCGTCAACTAGCTGACGGCAAAGAAGGTCTTTACCATCAGCTTAAATAAAACTGACGGCAAACAAAAAGCTGACGGCATAGATATCATTGCCGTCAGCCATATCATTGCCGTTTGCTACCAGACGGCAAAGAATCTTTGCCGTCAGCTAGCAGAGGCCAAGAGGAAGGGTGGCCCACTAACGAAACCAGCTAACGGCCACTTTCTTTGTCGTCTGCTAGCAGACAACAAAGAAGCTTTGCCGTGTGCTAACGGACGGCAAAGAAAGTGGCCAACTAACGTCCGTTCCCCCGGCCCCACCCCACTAACTAAGGCTCTTTGCCATCTGCTAGCGGACAACAAAGAGCCTTAGTCTATCAATCAGCGCCCCCACCCCTCTCTCTCTCTCCCCCTCTCTCTCCCCTCCCCTTACCCCCGCCTCCCTCATGCCCGAGCCGCCCCCCCTCCCGTGCCATCGGCCGCCGCCGCCGCCCGCACCCTTATGGCCCGCGCCACCCGCCGCTCCCGCTCCGGCCCCAACGCCGACGACGAAGCCGTCCCTATCCGCCAGGTCTGGGATCCCGCCGCGGTACGATCTCGATGCCAAGTGGGACACCTGCCTCGACCTCTCCATCCGCCGCGTCGCCTACTCCTCCCTCGCCGGCGCCTTCGGGGGCCTCATCCTCTTCCGTAAGCTCCCCAACCTCTCCCTTCCCCCTCGCTGCATCGCGAGATCTATTGGTCGTGCCTCCCTATTGATCTAGGGTTGGCAAAAATAACGCTCGTGCTCCATCTCAATCGGCCTAATCTGATGCGGGACTCCCTAGCTACGTAGGCAGGGTGCGCTCCTCTAGCCGAAATCATTTTGGGACCGTACTAATGCGCATGCCCTGCTTTAGGGTGCTATAGAATTTTTTCTGTGCGATTGGAACGCCAAATTTGACGGGATTTGAGTTTCTCTAGTCCATTTGCGCCGAGGACCGTGGGACGATGATAAGCACAAGCGCATGTGTTTCAATTGCTGCATGTTAGTATTCTATATAGGCCAGAGCCTCATTTCAATCGATTTCTCAACCAGTGTAGCGAGAGCAAGACATGCTTGAATTGCTGGCTAGGTTATGTGATGGTTTTAGTTGGTAGGCAGGAAAACCTTTTGTGATTATTTCATGCGATTTTAATTGGTGTGAGGGATGCGTTCCTAGTGGTAGTCATGCTCTTGGAATGGTTATGGTGAATTATGCTTATGAAAATAATTTATTCTTATCATCATTTCCCCGTGGCTGGGATTGTGGTTGGGAGGGGGGGGGGGGGGCGTGAACTGATTTGTTCTTCAAAATTACAGCATATCTTCTGTTAGTGTCCAATTATATTTTGTCCTACATTGTTATACCACTTAAGACATTTATCCGCATATTGTTCATTTCCAGTTTAGCATGTAAGATGTGTATCATTTGTTTTGGTTATGATCGATGGTGAACCGATGGACCTACTGATTCCTGAGCTCGTTCTTGATGTTGTTTGTTCCAAGTGTTAAGCAGGAATTGAGAGGACTGTCATACGACTTCTGTTTCATCTTTGTTAATGTGAATTGTGAAACGTTGGTCTTCCTTAATCTGATCATCATCAAAGTCGCTACCTCACTTGTGTTGTAACAGTGACACAAACTGCTTATTGATAGGGTGCAGTATGGGGCCCTAAGTCAGTTTCATTCTTGATCTTTAGGAAACTTGGCCGTTTATGTCCATGAAGATGCTTATTGTCAGCTAGTCTCTTTAACTGGTTTCCTGTATCTTATCCTGTTGTTGAATAACAGGGAGTCCTTTTTATTTGTATCCAGAAGTTCTTTAAAGTGCAACATGTTACTTTGTACTGCCTTTCCAATTGAAATTGTTTACGCAATGATAAAAAAAGTTGCTTAGCCATGTGAATTGTCTATTGTCCACATGATCATGCATAATTTGAGTTTGCCTGGCTAGTATTTATAAAATTTCCTTGAATGTTTTAAACATTGATAATCTTATTTACTTGTAAATTATTCAGAATTGCTATATGCCGAAAGGAATACTTTGAAAATTTAAGGGGGGCGGGAGAGAAGATGTCATTTGTGCTCACCAATGAACGCAACAGGGGAGCTCATCAAACGCATAGGAAGGTCGTCGAACAACAGACCCTCGCAGCGATGAAACAGCTGCACATTGAAATGAAACTCGATCAACACAAATATGATGTTTTTCATAAAAAATTGAAAAATATATGACCTAACTCATAATTCACAATTATATGACCCCGTCGGGCTCTGGAAGGCCGAAGAGCACCTTTTTCAGGATCGGGGTGTCGGGGGTGTTATGTTGGGGTCGGGGTGTCGGAGGTGTCGTGTCGGGGTAGGGGTGCTGTGTCGGGATCAGGGGTGCCGTGTCGGGGTGTCATGTCGGGGGGTGGGGTGTCTTTTTCTACTTTTCCTACTTCTTTTTTTCATCTTCTACTTCTACTTTTTTTCATCTTCTTCTCCTTTTCTTCTTCTTCTTCTTCTTCACCCTCTCTTCTTCTTCTTCTTCTTCTTCTTCTTCTTCTTTTATCCTAGTTTTTTTCTTTTCTTCTTTTCTTCTAAGTTTTTACTTTTCTATCTAAGTTTTTTCTAATTAACCTAGTAAACTAACAAAAAAATAAACTAACTATCTAATTTAACAGAAAAAATAGAAAATAAACTAACTATCTAATTTATTCTAAGATTTTTATAACCTGCTAAACTAACTAACTAACTAAAAATAGGAAAAAAACAAAAAAGTGATGAGGGGCGGCGGCCGGGCACTCACCGGAGTTGGGTGGGGACGGTCGGGGCGGCGGGAGGAGGGAAACCGCGGAGATGGGGGATCTCCGGGGAGGGGGCGACGCCGGGATCCGGCGAGTGGAGCGGCGGCTCGGGGAGGGGGGCGGCACGGAGGAGCCGCCAAGGGGAGGGGGCGGCACAGGGAGGGGCGCGACGGCACGGTGATGGGGGGCGACGCAGGAAGGGCGGCAGCACGATGGTGGGGGCGGTGCAGGGAGGGGGCCGGCGAGGGAGGGGCTAGCGATGGGAGGGGTGGCTCAGGGCGGGGGGGCACGGGGGAGCCGCCGAGGGAAGGGGGCAGCACGAGGAGGGGGCGTTCTAGTGGTGGGGGGTAGCGCGGTGCTAGGGGTGGTGGGAGGGGGATGGCGGTGGCGACGGTCGGAGGGGAGGGAGAGAGTGGAGTGGAGGGAGGGAGAGAGGGAGAGAGAGAGAGAGGAGTGGGGGCGGGGGACGGCCATTATAGGCACGTCCCCTTTGCCATCTGCCCCTGGACGACAAAGACACCCACGGCCGATGGCAAAGGCCTGGCGGGTGGCAAAGAGCCCTTCCGTTGGACCTGGCTAGGCCCAAGGTCCAGTGGGACCCACCTTGCCTCTATGTCGTCTGCCCTTGGTGTCTTTGTCGTCTAGGCGCAGACGGCAAAGGACTAGCAGATTGCAAACAGAAACTTTGTCATGCGCCAGTTCTTTGTCGTCTGCTTTGCTTCAGCTCATGGCAAAGAGCATCTTTGCCATGTGCCGGCTGACGACAAAGGCGTGGCATATGGCAAATAATTGGATTCCAGTAGTGAATGATCTTCTCATATTTATCACAGAAACATTGGTTGAGTTTAAATACCCCCATGGCATAATAAGGTGCCACAAGAGGCATAGAGGATTGTGCCATCGCTTTGACGTTTACCTCTTTTGCCGCTTGTGATATGAACCTCTCGTTCCAGTTATTGCACCTCTTTCCGAATCTCTTCATGATTGGTTGGAAATTGTCATTCTTCATTCTACCCTCTGGCATCGGTAAGCCCAAATATTTGCTTTCAAAATAGGTCGATTCCACTCCCAAAATTTCTTTGATCTCCTCCCTTTCCCGACCCATGCTTGCCTCACTAAATAGTAGTGAGCACTTATTTTGGCTTAGGAGCTGGCCCGTGGCCAGTTGGAACTAAGTCAACACCTCTTTCACTCTTCTTCCTAGTGGTATCGTGGCTTTGAAGAAAAGAAGGATGTCATCGGCGAAAAGCAAGTTTGAAATCCCCGGGCACCCACGTGCGATCTTGATCGATGTTATGTCACTGTAGCTCACCTCTCTGTTAAGCAAGATTGCAAGACTATCAGCCACAAAGAGGAACAAATATGGGCTTTGAGGGTCACCTTGTATGAGCCCTCTAGTTGGGGAGAAAGACTCCAAGATCTCCCCGTTACATCTGACGGTGAACTTGACCGATCGTACACATGTCATCACCCACTTTGTGAACTTCTCCTCAAAACCGATCTTTCTTAGCATCCCTTCCAAAAATTCCAATCAACTTGGTCGTATGCTTTCGCAAGGTCCAGTTTGTATGCGCAGTGGGTATCTCTCTGATTCTTACTATGCTAGATCTTATGGACAATCAATCTGCCTGGGACAAAAGCACTTTGCATTTCGGAAATAAGGTCATTCAGAAAGGGCCACAATCGATTAACCAGAATCTTGGATATGACCTTGTAGATAACATTACACAAGCTAATTGGACGGTAATCTTTGATGCTTTGGGGGTCGGGATCAGAACGATGGTGGTCTCGTTTACAACATCTGCCATTACTCTGTCACTGAAAAAATTCTACACCCCCTTGATTACATCCTCCTTTAGGGCAGCCCAATTCCTTTGAAAAAACCTCGTTGGAAAACCGCCCAGGCTCGGGGCCTTTAGGGGACCGATTTGGAAGAGGGCGTCGCTCACTTCCGTATCAGAGATGGGTCTGGTCAGGGATTCATTCATTTGGTCATCCACTTTCCTTGGGATAAGGGCGATTAATCCATTCGAGTCCACGGCCTCATCCTTCTTATACAGATCTTTGAAAAACCTGTTTATTTCAGTATGCATCTCTTCTTTGTTTTCAGTCCAAGAGCCATCCTCTTTCTTCAGTTTTTCTATCTTATTTTTCTTCCTTCTCCAGTTTGCCTTCCTATGGAAAAATTATGGGTTCCTGTCTCCTTCGCGCAGCCATGAGATCCTTGATCTTTGCCTCCACATGACCTCCTCCCTATGCAGCCATTCATCAAGTTCGGATTCAATTTTCCTTATGTTGTTTTCAGTTTCCTTCGAGCATGGTTGCATTCTCAGCTTCTGTAACTTGGCTCGCAAGGACCTGATACTATTTGTGACTGAGTTGAATTCCTTTTGAGCCCATTGCCCCAACCTGTCACTCATGGTTTTCATCTTGGTAGTTATGGTTCCGAGAGACGATGCGCAGCCCCCCTCCTTCCAAGTGTCCTGTACCGTATCTGCCAAAGAATCAGCTCGTTCCCACATTGCCTCATATCTGAAGATTTTAGAGACCCTCCTCCACTCTTTCCTCTTGCCAAAACGCAGTAATAAGGGTGTGTGGTTTGATCTCGAGGTGCATATGTGTTCGATTGAGGCTTCACCAAAGACTTTGCTCCACTCAGGTGTTGCCACCCCTTTGTCAAGGCGATCTCTAACATTTTTGCCCCCCCGCTGTTTATTGTCATACATCCATGTAGTTCCTATGAAACCCAACTCCTAAAGATTGCAGTCCGCAAGTACCTTGCGAAATTCAGCCATGTTTTTTCGGATCTTTTTGCTTTCAAGAAATTATCATTTTGCCACATGGTTTCGTTAAAATCACCAATCATCAGCCAAGGTATGGAGGAGTTGTTCCTAATCCTTCTTAGGAGCTGCCACATGTGGTGTCTTTCATGTGATTTGGGATCATTGTATACAAATGTGCCTCTCCATTGCATACCATTAGGGCTTAAACGAATGAGCACATCGATATACCTCGGTCCAACAGCGATTTCCTTTATTTCAACACCCTCATCATAAAACAGTGCAATCCCGGCACTCTTACCGATGCCGGGCTACACAATACAATGCCGGAGGCCCAGCCTCCATCTCAATTTATTCACGTAATCATCACTTTTCCGAGTCTCTGACAGGAAAACTAATTTAGGCTTATGTGTGTGCAGTAGGCCCACTAGCTCACGAATTGTGCAAGGATGCCCAATTCCTCGACAGTTCCAGCTGATAAGCGTCATGGCTCCTGGCGGGCGCTCTCAGCAGCACCCACTAGTTGACCGAGAGCCCTAGGCTCGGTTGCTTCCGTACCACCATCCTCGCCAGACCTGCTATCTTCCTTCCCATTGCCTAAATCCTTCATTTTCTTGCACTCATCAGCCGTTCCCCCTGATGTTTCCTCCTCAGTTTTACCTATTCCTGGCACCCCATGATCCCCTCCTTTCCCCAGCACAGAGACTGCTCCACCTTGTTGCTTCTTGATCCTGTTGTTTAGACCAGACATGGTACCCCCCGGGGTCAGGCTCCTCTCTGACTAGGCCTCCACGATCACAACTAAATAATTCCACCTTCATATAATTTCCATCATACTGCCATACCCACTTGATTTCTTCCGTTTCATTCTTATTGCGATATGGATATAGTTCAACAGATAAATGGTTTGGTCCAGCTTCCAAATCCTCCTCTTCCTGACAGTTGCTGAATTTGTCGTTTTTTCTTGGTGTCAGATAAGAGCTAGATCCCTCTTCAATCGGTTGATGACCAAAAATTGTAGCATGTTGATGTGTATTGACCTCCACTTGATGTATATTGACCTCCACTTCAAAGCTATTTTCAGACATCTTTCTCCGAATGCCAACCTTGTGGTGTACTGTGATATTATCTGAAACTCTGCTTTGCAGAACAGAACCAATCCCACCCTTGTTTCTCTGAATTTCGTCCAAACTCTGAACCCCTATAGCAGGTGCAGCAATCAAGTTGTGTGCAACCTCGGCTGATTTCTAGACCCCTGACTGTGACCCATTGATCCACATCAGCGCCTCTGGATTCTTCTCGTTAGCCACAGGTTTGGGCGTCGCCGCATCTACAGCAGGCTTCATAGCCAGATCATAATCCCCGTGCAATTCCTTCTCCCTTCCTTGCACTAAACATGGCACTTCCTTGATCTGCATCACCGAATCCACACGCATCTCCCCCGGCCTCCCGGGCGTGTGGGGGCCGCTATGGGGCACTCGATTGAATGGAGTTCTTTTTTTTGTCTAGACACTATCCGGGCAACCCGTGACGTTTGGGATGGATGCTACGTCCGGTTATAAATGCTCTTAAAACCTAAAACTTGCAATAAGGTGTTTCTGCCGCAGCTATTTTTGGTTGTGACCGTGAGTTGTGAACCATTGTTGTTTGGCTTTTTTGCCTCTGCTTTTTAATAAAACTGGGGGCGCAGCGAAACCCCTAGGATATTATGCTTCATGTGCCGGTTATTGTGGTATTTACTTGGCAGCTTCGAGAGAGAGAAAGATGAACACTTTACCAAAAAAAGAAGCCTTTTTCTAGGCTAAGAAAAAAAAAGAACACTGCGGTCTGGCATTCCCTATTTATTTTTTTGAGATGCAGAGAGGAGAAGTTCATCTTCTCGGGCCTCTCGGGCCAATTTGTCGACTTTGCTACCTTTGTACTAGGCCCAGCTAGAATCAAATTAGGCCCAGGCGTTCAGGCCTTTCGGGAATACGTACTGGAGCAATA
Organism: Hordeum marinum; assembly: GCA_022496015.1. Lineage (NCBI taxonomy): Eukaryota > Viridiplantae > Streptophyta > Magnoliopsida > Poales > Poaceae > Hordeum > Hordeum marinum. The sequence continues at coordinate 292,238,780 of CM039676.1, forward strand.
CGCCAAGGCGTCGCGCTGTCGGCAAAGGCTTTGCCGGCTCTTCGCCGTCTATCTCCCGCCATCGCACATTCGGCAAACCCCCGGCTGTAATCTGCAATACCCCCCTAACCCTACATAGCTCGGCTTACCCCATCCATCCCTCCACCCGCGCTCCCTTCCACTCGCGCCGCCGCTCGTCCCCGCGTCCGAGCCTGTTGTTTAGGAAGGTCGCGCTCGCACGTTTCAAGAAACCGACCGGCACTCAGGTGAGTTCGCTGCCATTGGTGCTGCTCGGAGCGGCAGATCTGCTCGTATTCCATTTCCCGTAATGGTTCGGTTTCTGAGCTTGCAAACTACAGTAACTTACAATCACGTGTGGTGTGCGGCGCAGGGAGTCCCGGCGGCGATGGCGGAAGACCGCAGCTGGATGTACACGGGCCGCCAGAGCAGGGAATCGATCACCCCCGAGTGGGTGGAGAAGACGACCGAGTTCGTAGAGCGGGCCTTCCGCGGCGTCCCTCCGGAGCGCAAGGACTTCGGCATGCTGTGCCCCTGCGCACGCTGCCGCAACCGCAACAGGCTGCCGAGGACCAAGTACAACATGCAGCTGGATCTGGGCAGGAACGGCTTCATGCCAGGCTACACAGTGTGGGTGCACCACGGAGAGGGCCACAACCCCCGGCCTGCCAAGCCGTCCCACGACCAGCCAGAAGAGAATGGCGATCTTGACGGGAAGAAGGATGGCGCGGTCGGTGACCAGCAAGTGTCGCAGGTTTTGTTCTGAACATCTCATCTCAGGGGTTTCAGAAATTGTAGCTCAGACAAGGGAGGTCCTCACATTGTGCTCCTGGCTTCGCATTTGCAGGGGACTAAGAAGTGGGAAATGCCCTTGCTTGAGGCGTATGCAAGAAGCAAGCTACGGAAGGAGGATCAAATTCAGTGGAGTTACCAGAAATACCTGTGGGAGCAAGAGAAAACCAAGCAGCAACAGCAACAGAGTGCACCTAATACAAAGAGGCTGGTGAGTTTACCTGCCTTAAGCCATTGCAGTGTCAACACTCGGTAGGAAACAGAGTTGCTTGTCCCACAATTTAAAAGTAACATGCAGGCTATGCAGGCTATCAAGTAGAAACATGATTTGATTTGTTTGCTACTCTGTTCTGTACACTAGAGCATCTCTAATCGACCCCTATAATTTAAAAGTAAACGGGCCGAGTATTTTTAGTATATTTGCTCCTAAAAAAAGTATGATTTCAACCGATACCCTGAACTTAACTTCTTTACAAAAAAATACTCCCTCCTACATATATTAATTATAGCAGCTTTAATACAACTTTAGTACAAACTCGTACCAAAGTTGCGACCATTAATTTAAATAAGAGGGAATAACACGAATTCATTTATTTTGGGGTCATCGAGGTAAACTTCGCTACTCATTTTATTTCATTAAACAACATCTTGGTCACATACTTTCTTCATCTCTTCATTGCCTGCGATTATTGCTTTTTTCTATTGGCTTCTCGAGGTTGCACACTTTTTTCTTCTATTCATCCTTTAACTTGGACACTACACCCTCTCTAGTCTCATATTTGGCAACTAGTGCACCAACATCTAAAAGATTTCTCCCCACCAATTCATCCATGTACTCTACTTCCTAATACCAAAACTTACATCCTTCCTACACACAATTTTAAGAAAACAATGAGTTTCTATCCTTCCTACGTACAATTTTAAGCAAACAATGAGTTTCAAATTTCTACAAATCCGAAGAACAACCATACAAAATGGCACTCACTCTGTCCTTTTCGCACTTGTAAAAACACATCCTGAATGTTTCGGCATACTCGAGACAAAACACATCCTGAATGTTTCGGCATACTCGAGACGAGGCATAGCACCAGCCACCAACAGTGATCACACTTGATGACTGATAGAGGCTTGCTGGTGAGCAGTTGGGAGAGGGTTGGCCTGGCCAACAGCCGGACGTGACTGTGTTGGCGGTCGGTCTACGAGTGAGATGCAAGCACCGTGAGGAGTAGGGCATACCGAGAGGCGGCATGGAACGGACAAGATGACTGCATGGTTCGTCCCCAGTTGAATCCCTTTAAAATGCGTAGGCACTCAGGGCTTGCACTACTAGAAAAAACCCTATAGACACATGTTGAATAACAGCGCGGGTATAAAAAGCGTGCTACTGTTAGTTAGTAGCAGCACGGGGCCAGACCCGACACTACATATACGACATAGTAACAGTGTGGGTTGAGCCGCCCGACGCTACTACTAAGTGGTCCCAAAGGTAACCCCTAGGGCAGGCCAGACTAGCAGCGTTGGGTACATGCCCTGCGTTGTTATTATTTATACATGAGGCCGTTGGTGGGCCCCACATAGCAGCAGTGCGGGTGCATACGCCCGCGCTACAGGTAGTATCATTAGCAGTAACGCGGTTCTGTTAAGCCTTTACCCCATGTTGCTACTAGGATTTTCCTTAGTAGTGTTGGTGCGTCGAATCCGATGACGACAACGATGGCTTAGCTTCGTCAATTTTGGTGCCGTTGACGAGAAGTGACCGAGTCAAGGTGGGGAGGAGTGCGGGTGGTGCTACGGGGGTGGATGGGTGGTGTGTGGTAGCCGGCGAAGGCAAGTAGGACAGCGCCAGAGTGGATGCGGCGCGGGATTGGGAGGGTGCGGCCGAGGGGGAAGGGAGGACACTTTTTACTCCACGGATGAGGCCGAGTATATTTAAGAGTCAGGGCGGCCGTGGAGTAAATCTTTTAGTCCTCTAACCATTATAAGGGATCTGTTAGATGCAGCTTAGAGGAGGAAATGTGATTTTGTACTCAATTAAAGGTTTATAGAGGATTGGTTAGAGATGCTCTTAACTATTTCCTCTGTAAACAAATATAAGACATTTTAGATCACTATTAGGTCATTATTTTAGTGATCTAAAACGTCTTATATTTATTTATGGAGGGAGTAGATAACTAGAGGGGCACAATCAGCAATGGTTGCCCATTTTCATGTTGCGCTGTGTGGAATGGGTGGGCGGCTTATCTGCTTGAAGCCCGAAATGCAACTTCGGGAAGAGCAAGTTATTGCATCGTTTCCTGTTACTAGTTAGTGACTAGTGAGACTCTATAGCTATCAAATTCTGTACTGCTGAATGCTGATACAAGTAGATGGTTTTAGAATGACCGTACTAGGTAATCTTATGCAACAATGTTATAGTACAATATCCTGAACTTCGTAGAGATACAACACCTTTCCTATTTCATGTTTGCCAGCTCTTGAAGACCACACATTGTTTGGCTGCCGGTACAGCTATATGAATGTTCCGAAGGCATTAAACTTTGAGGACGATCCTCTTGCTTGAGCATAGAGGACCAGCATGCAAGTACTAATGTCAGGTCCTCCTTGCTAAAATCTCACTAGGATTTGTAATTGATTACTAGTGGCACTAACATCTACACTTCTTTATAGCTGACGAATATCTACACTTAATAGCATATGCAACTTATTCGCAAAAAAAAAAGCATATGCAACTTGTTAAAACTATGTGATTCTTTTAGCTTACGTTTGACTTTCCATGCATATGCCGTCCTCGCCTCTGGTTCGTCCACTGCCCAGCTTGCTGAAGATGAAGGGGACAATAATGTCAGTGTCCCGGATCCTGAACTTGAAGATACGGCAACGACAACAGCTGATGGCCCTGTAGCTATTCTGGCAACGATAGCCAAGCCGCGTGGAGTTCAAATCCCAGCTGGATCGACGGCTCGTCCCAAGCGCAAGGCAAGCACAGAACTGGGTTCATTGACCCATGTAACGACTACCTAGTTCTCAAGAAAAAAATGTAACGGCTGCCTACTTTAAATAGCCCCCTTTAGCTACTGATGTACTTGGCGGATAAGAAATGGGCGGCTAAGACCGATGTAAGCAGTAGCTGTGTGGGTGGATTAATCGGCTAGCTAATCTTCTTCTAGATCGATTTCATCTCTACGATTTCTATTTGTGAGCCATCTAGCGAGCAATATCTGGATAGCTTGCGGTTGGTATCAGAGGCACTCAGTCCCGGGAATCCCATGGCACCACCATGATACCCGATCTTTAGATCAGCAACGAGCGGTGGCCGCAGAGGGTTTGTCGACCAAGGGGTGTGGCGTCTATGAACTCCTTCACACTGACCTTCATCAATGACCTGGATGAGATGCTCTTCAAATCCATGACAAAGTTTCTTGAGGTGAGTGCCGCTACGCTCGATGGACTCGTGTGGGTATTTAACAGACATATGAGAATCAACTGGCAACTCCCAGCAATCGAAGCAATGCATTGCTGCAATTGTGATCCTGGCCTCAAATCTTTCTGCAACTTCAACCCGCATTTTTCTAGGTAATATATACTACATCTACAAAAGGTTACTTGATTTTTGTACAAACAAACTGATGTGGGGGGTTATGATTGGTAATAAGGGGTTGAAGGGTCCCACCCAAGTTGAATTCAATGAGAAGAGGATTATAGTTTAAACAGTTAAGTAAAACGAGTTTGTAATTTTTTGTAGGTCTAGCGTTATTGTCATTTTCATTTCCCTTTTACCTTCCGGTCGGTCTCTTGGCTACATTTGCAGCCTGGCCTTATACGGCGGCGACCAGTCATTATCATTGTCAACGAGAGTGAGAAGACATCTAGCATGAAGTTGCCGCCCGTGGCAAGCAACAATTCAAAGCTCCGAACCAATGCAAAGACCCGCGCCCAAGTCCACCCTCGCCCCCACGTAGATGCGCGCGTACAGCCAGCCACGCATGACACATGGCATGCATGCATGCACGGTGGTAAGTAGATGGATTAGATCCGTAATGCGTTCCTGATCGGCGACGAGCAGATGGACCAGAGGATGGCGGGCCGGGTATAACGATCGACGGAGCGGTGGACCTAACTACACGTCTACACATATAGCACGTCTGTACGTGCGCTCTGGGTGCGCACGCAAGTACGCAGCTACTTGCGCCGAATCCGCACTTGGACATGGACGTGTCACGAACCAGGCTCGTCTAGCCTACCTTGGGCAGTTGCGTTGTGTCGTCGTCATCTGACCGCGCGCGCTGCTGCCGCCGCCGCGCCGCTGGTGCGGAGCCGGGCGGCGCCGACCGGACGACGGGTCCCTGTTCTTTGCTAGCTGCGGACTGCGGTATATATGTGGCGTCATGGCCGGGGAAACTGCACGTGCGTTGAGACAGGGCGACGGGACAAGGAGGAGAGCCGTGCCATGCACAGTACTACTTCCTCCGTACTTCTTGACGGAGGGAGTACAAGCTTTGGCCGTCGTGTTAGGGTGTGTTTGGTAGCATGTATAGACCCAACTTAGTTGTTTTTCTCTTAACCATGCTCAGTGTAGACATGTTGAGTCCATGCAGTTGACCTTGTTTGACAGTGATGTATGTTCTGAGACATGCTGAGCCAAGACTTTGTTTGGCAGCCTGCATATGTTTAGACATGCTGATTTGTTTTTTGAAAATTTTAAATTCTGAACATTTTTTGAAAATTTGAACATATTTGTAATTCTGATAACTTTAAAAAATTAATCAAAATTTGAAATTCTGAATATTTTATAAAAAATAAAACAAAAATTGAAATTCTAAACATTTTTTGAAAATTTAAACAAAATTTTTAATTCTAAACATTTTTTTTAATTTTTTTTGAACTTCTGAATGTTTTTTAATTTTTTTTAAATAAAACCTGAATATTTTTTTGAAAATTAAACAACATTTGAAATTCTGAACATTTTTTGCAAATTTAAACAATTTCTTTTTTTTTGAAAATTGGGACAAATTTTGAAATTTGAAATGTTTTTTGAAAATGTAAACAAATTTTGAACTTTTGAACTTTTTTTAAAATTGGAACAAATTTTGAAATTCTGAATTTTTTTTGGAAATTTAAACAAATTCCGAAATTCTGAACTTTTTTGAAAATTGGAACAAATTTTGAAATTTTGAACTGTTTTTATGAGGGTAAGGGCCAGCATGGTTGCCTCCATGCACCCTGTTTGGGATGCATGAGATGGACATGGTTGAGGGCCCTTTTATGCATCACATGGGCATAGCTCAAGTGAGCCCATGCACCCTACCAAACAAGCAAAAGTGGGTCGGATTGAAAACTTTTGCCTTCATGCATCCTTCATGCACCTTACCAAACACACCCTTAGCTGCTTGTGTGGGCTACGACGTCGCTGTACGGCGACAGGTCTAGGACGGAGAGATTGCACAGAAACTTGGGCAGCGTCTTGCCGCGGTCGGGAAACGGAGTCGCCGTTGTTCGGGCATTTACCTCCTCGATAAGGAAATCATGGCCGGGACGTGGCGTCGACACGCCACGCATCTGCCTTCCTCGCGTAGCGCCGGCGGCTGAGCTCGGCGCCGGTGACGAGCGCAAACTCCCTCTTGATCACATAAAATTCGCAGTGAACGACTTTCTGTTGCCCCTCACTCACACACGTCGGCCATACTCAGACACGAGACACTAGCAGCGGCGTGTGAGGACGACAAGCGAAGCAAATCATTGGTGCCCTGCTGCCTGCGGGTATGGAGCCAACTCAAGACAAGGAGGCGTGCAGTAGGGCACACATGACATTACGACACATCCACGGACACTTGCAATCGTGTGGACATAATGTCTACACGAGCGCCCGCGCAAAATAAAAATGGTATGGTGCGACGGCGGATTCACATATTGAAACCAAGTTGGTAGCAGACGTGAGACGTGGACATACGATAGGAAGTCCTAATTCGAGCTCAGATGCTCCTGACATGACTAGTAAAATCAGGAAAACAAATGCTCCTGACATAAACAGAAAATCAGGCAAAAAAAATGCTCCAAAATTAAAGAAAGCTGAACTTTTTGGTGGCAGACGTGAAGAAATGTTTTGAGTGGTTGCAAATTTTCATCATGGAATCACATTCGTGATGAAACTTTGCAACCACTCAAAACTTTTCTATATAAGTATTTCAAATACTTGGCTTTTGAAGATACTGAATATGGATGCTTTGATCAATTTAGTGCACACGACCAAGTGGTGACGCTCATATATATTGATCACATAAGTTTCTTTAAATTTTCTTAAATACTCCCGAAACAAAAAAAATAAATTATTATTTGATTGCCATTGTTGACCTTTTCAAAATAATTGGGGGGGGGGGGGGAGGGGGCTAAATACTTTAGATTTTTGGCTTTTCATGGAAAATGGTTGTCTTATATATAGTAGAGCCTAGTTATAATTTTGTAATAAGCAACTATTAAGTAAAAATAAATACTTTGAATTCAAACCTTAGTTTTAGGGTTTTGGTAAGAAAATGGTTAACATATTTTTGGGCCAAAATAATTTGTAATAACAATATTTCCAGGTCTAGCCACTTGTCATGATCTATGGGTGAAGTTTGAGTAAGATTGGAAGGATATGACTGATGAAACTTTTATGATTTATGTGCACTATATGAGGAAATAATTCAAGCAAGTGACGAAAATTCAAAATTCAAACACCATCGGGATCCAAATTAAGTTTTTACTAGCTCAGGACCAGATTGTGATACTCAGGGTGATTACAACGTGTCAGGATTAATCAGTCTTTTTCGACAAGAAACGACATCTAAGGGTATCTCCAACGACGACCAACAAATTTCCTCTGGTATCCGTTCGCGGATAGAGGAGACTAGCCCGTGGACACTGATGTCGGAGGCCACCATCCAACGCTGCCTACATATATTTCAATTACAATTCAAACTAACCGGATGAAACACGACGGATTTTCAAATAAATTGGAAGGGATTCATGCAAACATGGCAGATTTTTATTATATTCCGAACATTTAGAACAAAAAACCGTTTCGGACCCTGAAGCTATCCTATGGCGGTGGCCGACTTCCAAGCCCTTGTCGTCCTTCATCCAGCGTCTCCATGAACACCGGCGATAAGTCCGATGAAATGAAGCTGCGGTTCGGTGAGGAAGACTAAAACATAGGAGACGGACTAGCCCACATGGAACATAAGGCAATGTCGTATCCCATGTCCTACTCATCCTCAAAGGAGTCCGCGCCTTGTCCGTCGTCGGTGAACGTAAGGTTCACAATGAAGATGGTGGCGTTCGCGCTGTCGTCGTTAAACTAGCCCGCCCGATAATTCGTTGGCGGGCGTAGGAGGCACAACTGACATTGTTCTCGTCCACGATCTCTTGTAGCCCCGCCTTCGCGACGGCCGCTTCCTAGCAAGCGACGGCTTGATCGCGAGGGCCTCGTAGATTGCACGCTGCTCCGTGATGAAACCGGGTTTCGTCGTGGCCATGGCTGCCACGGCCTCCTCCCCTGCGCGCTCATCATCGATTTGGCCCTCGGCCAGCCGGTGCTGCTCGAGGAGGAACAAATTGTACCATTGTTCCTCTTGTGCATGTTGGAACGCTGACATAGGCGCCTGCGCAAGCTGCCCCTCCACCATCACGACATTGAAAGTGCGCTTGCACCTGCTCCATGATGAAGCCGACATGCATAGGCGTAGGCTCTGGTGTGGCATCGTCGGATCCCGTCTTCATCGTGGGGTCGTCCTCGTTGTCGGAGATCTCAGGTGAGTTGGTCAGCATGTCGGCCTCGATCCGGCTGGCACGACGGCTTTGGTAGGCGGCCGCAAGGCCGGCCACCTCGTGCTTCTACTTCGTCGACAGCCTCTCCCACAAAGCGTTGCTGCGTGCAGTCATGACGGATCTGGTGTGGTGCAAGCGGCTTGTGTTGTGGTGGAATTAGCTGGGTGTGGTTGGGGTTTAAATAGTGGATTCCGGTGAGGCCGTGCGTCTGGGTGCGTCCATGCGCGGCACAGGGTGGGTTTTTGATCAATGGGCCAGCTCAATGACGCCATACGAACGGACGGAACATTAAACGGATGTGATAGATATTTGTCCCATCCCATACAATAACGTGTCACCAGCATTGAACAGACGTTGCACCGGGGACACGTCGCATGCAGGCGACGTCCTCAGCCTGCGCGCCGCTTCAATTGTGGAGCCAGTGAGAAGTCACGTTTGCTTTGGACCGGCATCAATGTGGAATGGCTACTTTATCGCGACATGAATGCGGACAGTTGTCATCGGACGGGAAAGTGCGCTGGCAAGGGAGAAGAGTTTTGGATGGGCCAAGGCAATGAGACGCGGGCATGGCTGTTGTCCGGACGTTCGCAAAATCCTCACATTTGTCTTCTGTTTACGAAAAAAGTATGTTGCGTTGGATGACTTTTACGATCCGGACCGTGTGGTCTGAACATATACTAAAAACGGTTTAAGTTCCGGTATTGGAGATGTCCTAGGCTCCCTGTTCATTGTCATGCAGTTTGCCGCCCATCTCAAGCAATCATTCAAAATTCCAAAGGAGCCTGAAGACCGGCTCCAAGTCCACTCTCGCCGCGCACGCAGCCACGCATGATGACACAAGACGCATTCATGCACCAGGACATCGGGTAGATGGATGAGATGCGTACTGCTAATGCGTTCCTCGGCGGCGAGCAGATGGAGGACAGGGTATCCCGACGGAGCGGCGGACCGCCTATAGTTATGGACCTCGCCTGCCTAAGGAGATGCATCCTTAGCTAAAAGTGTTTATTGCGCGTGGTCATGATATTTTGATGTGATCGATCCGTGGATGAAAACCCAACCGGACGAACAGGTTCCACAGGAACTTCACAGAACGGTGGTGTAGTATCTACACAGGTTTTTGGGGCGGGTGACGAGCGCCGTTCGCCCCCTCGCGAAATCACACGCCACGGATAATGCCTTTGGCTGGCGAAGCGCCGGCCGCTGGCGCTGAGCTCCGTCGGTCTGCACCGGTGACGAGCGCAAACTCCGTCTTGATCTCACAGAAACACAGGGAACGATTTTCTGTTGCCCCTCAATCAAGCACGTTGGTCAGATTCAGACAAGACAAGCTGGCGCGTGAAGACGCAAATGATTGCCGCCGGTATGGAGCTAACTAGGTACCATGCAGCAAGCAAGCAGCGCACACATCTTGCAATAGGAGAGCTCGTGTGGACACAATGTCTACACGCACGCGCGCGCGACGGCGAATCCACAACCACAAACTCGGGCCAAGTTGGTAGCAGTCTAGCAGACGTGGACATACGATGCAGAGCACTTCTTCATCACCATCTTCTTTTTCTTCTCTTCTTCTAATAGAGGGAGAGAGGGAGAGTAGCACAAGCAGTTTTTGAACGTTCTACAAGTCAATCAACGAGGACCATCCCTAGATAATCCACGCGAAATTACAGGCCCCAACTAATTTAGTGCCACTACATGAACTGAACTGTCAAAAGAAAAAAGACGGCATGGGAGAAGATGAAGAGCTACTCCACAGGAGGGGGCTCGGTTCGGCTCAGTGCACTGAACCTGAGGCGAGGGAGACATGGCAATCAAAACAAGGTAACGTAACGTAGGCATCAGCATCACAATTCACAAGCGACACGGCGGCCTACCGAAGCACAACTCTAGACGACATCCTGTCCTTGCCCGCGCTTTATGTGCTCATCGCTGCAGCACGGTTTCTGTCAAAGGCCACGACGTTTTTGTCACTCGCACAAGGCTGACGTGAAAACCCAGTTGAGGATATGTGATCGTCGCCTCATCGACGCGGACGTTTGTCACGGATCTAAGAGCATCTCCAGCCGTTCGACCCCTAGGACGTCGAAAAAGAGCTGCCTGGGGGCGAACCGGCGCTAGATTGGTCTCTAGAGGCGATCTAGCTCCCAGCAACGACCCCAGGCGCCACCCCTCAAGTCGCGGCAAATTCAAATTTGGCCATTCCCGCTCACAAATAAACGCCACAAGTTCGGCGATCATCGGCCCAGTTCGGACGACAGAGCGATCGGGTGAAAGGTTCGGCTTAAAAAAAAAGAAATGGCGCGTGGTCAACGCATCACACGACGGGGTCGGTCTCTTGCGTCGGCGCAGTCGGCGTGCGCGGACTTGGCGGAGTCGGAGCTGCTTCTGTGCTGGGCAGCGTCGACGCGGCTTCCGTGCTGCTGGGCATCGTGGAGGCATCATTGCTCGGGCTTGGCGGCGGAGTCGGCATGGGCGTGGGAGTTGGCGACGCCGTCGACGGCAGCTGGTTCAGGATGAGGCCGCACTTCGCCAAGTACCACGCCTTGAGCTGCTCGTCGTTGCTCTAGAGCATGTCCGCCCCGCCCATTAGGAAAGCCAGGTCGGTGTTCCTCTTCTTCGCAGCGACGTTGGTCCGGAGTAGGTCGAGCTTGACGGCGCTGTTCGACATCAACACCGACCACCGCGCCTCGGTCTTCTCTTCACGTAGGGCGGCCCGGGCCTGTGCATCGGCGAGGCGATGCTCAATGGACTACTGCACCTGCGCGGTTGCCGAGTCGACGTGTTTCCCCTTCTTGGCGCCTTTGTTGCCTTCGGGGCGCCCGTCGCCCACGCCCGGCGTCGGCGCGTCCGGCTTGTAGGTTTCCTTGGCCTTGGCATCGGCGCGCCGGACATCCGCCCACTTGTCGCACTTCTCGATCCGCTTGAAGACATGGAGGTACTTGAAATCTCGGTCGCTGCTGTCCTGCCAAAACATGCCGAACATCCGCACGAACTGCGCCGAGGAACAACCAGTGAGTGGCGCGCACCAGGCGAAAAGAAAACGGAGAGGCCGACGTGCCATACCTGATCCTCGATGCTGGTGCCGCTCTCCGGGCAATCCGCCGCCGCCGTCGCGAGTCGCGCCGCGTTGTCTCGGGACTTCTTGGCGTTGGTCCTATTCCGCCGGTCGGTGGTGACAGCCTCCCGGCGTTGAACTTCTGCCCTCCAGTCAGCGTTGGACATGCCCGGGGGCTTGGACGGCGGCGCCTTCGGCTTCCTCTGCTTTGGCTGGGCGACGGCGGCGGTCGTAGCCGTCGCGGCACGGGGGACCACATACTTCTTCGACGGCATGGCGGCCGGCTGGGAGGGGAAGAGGAGGAGATTGGCGGGAGGAGTGGAGAGAATGAGAGGGAAGCCGGGGGGAAGCGGGAAGAAACGACCCTCCTCTCGCCGACAGAGCGGCCCCACGCCCCTTTTCGCTTGTGTCGACGCCCCTAGGCGCCCCCCCCAGCGCGCCAGGTTCGGCTCGGGTGCGTCGACTGTTATTTCGGCCCAACCCGGCAAAAACCGGACTCCTGGGGGCGCGACTGGGCCGATTTTCACCCACCGGCGCTAAAAATCGCCTGGGGGGGGGGGCTATTGGGGGCGCGACTAGAGATGCTCTAAGGACAACTTCAACGGGAAGACCCAAACGGCGCGCTTTGTTCGTTTTTCGTCCGTTTGAGTCGTTCGTCTACCGTTCCGTATCCGCTTTTTTAAATGGGTCAACCGGGACAGCCAACGAAAAGCAGGTGGACGGGAGAGTTATGCCAATAGAATAATAAGAAAGAAATGAGTGGGGTGCGCCAGCGAATTAAATAAGAAGGGAGAGGTGGGTGGGTGGGTGAGTGACAAGTGGGTCTGTACGGACATAGGTGGACGATGCAGACACGAAAAACGTTCGCTTTTGTGTTCGCCTGGGACCTAAATGTGACTCAAATTTGAGCCAGAAATGGGTCCGCACGGATACAAAGCTGGCGCAAATAGAAATGGGTCTTTACATTGGGCCATTATTTTTGTTTGCACGGATCTAAATAAACATGGACAAACGAAATTGGTCCTTCCATTAGAGTTGCTCTTCTTAAATATGGACATGGACAAATGAACATGGACCCGTCTCTGTCCTCTTGAATATCATGCCACATCAGATTTTTCGTCTACGTGAAAACCTTAACATTATGAGGTGGAGGCTTAAAAGCTTTACCGTAAAACTGCACAATCCTTAACTAAGATGCTGTCCTTGGCACAAATCGTTGGTGCGCTCATCGTGCGGAGCTACTAAAGCCTGCTTGACTTTGTTGTGTGCCCCCCTGTCCGGGAACCTTAAAACACAATGAAACTGGGCATGCGGTCTCTGTCGCTGACACTCACCTTGGCGATGCATGATGAATAATTCGAAGGACCATCCATGCATTATTCCATGACAACACATCCAAATGCCCAAGTTGGCCAATTTGCATGCTAGATTTTTCTATCGTGGCCGAAGCAAATCTCGGGAAATATAAATCTGTCATGAAGCAGACCCGGCCTGGGGCCTGCATTGCCCCACGAATATATCTTTTCAAAATGAAGATAAAAGCTTTGTCTCATCGATTAATTAAAAAAAATTGTCTAGTTAATTCACGAAAAACCGGACAAAACCGATACAAACTAATCACAGACTAACAACTCATCAAATATTGCTACACAAGTATTGTTTTGCCCCACAAATATTGCTACTACTACTTGCAAAGGAGCTGCATCGCATCGTTTCCCAACAAATATTGCTACTTGCAATGAAGCTGCATCGCTAAGCATGTACGATGAAAAGGACGTGCTAACAGTTATGTATATGAAAAGTTGATGCCGACTTTCTCGCAAGGAAAATCAGAGACGGTGATGCAAGCTAACGGCCGGTTGCGGGAGCGCCAATATGATAAAGCGAAACCAAGGACCAAATCCAGTGCGCGACCCGTCATCTTGAGATTCAGTTGCTCAGGTCACACTCGTCCCAGATACAGTCAGCAGTGGTATATTTAATTCCATCTCGGGTGCCAAGTGTGGCACAAAACAAGGCCAGATTCAGTTGATTGCTCGGCCACCTACCAATCAAAAGCTAATGCTGGAATATGATCCTTCTCAACAAACAGCTGAGTTAAGACAGAACAAATTTAATATGTGAAGTTGTTGATTTGGTCATAGATCCCTCTATATTTCAGATGTCCCACGGAAAGCGAAAGCCAGCGCTCCGCAGCCGCAGAACGCCACATTGTTTCTTTTTTTAACAGAGAAAGGCACCATAAGGTGCCAATATATTCAGCTCAATATCATGGTACAGGTACAAGTTACAAGCTCTGCCTGAGAAATAAGAGAAATATAGCAGCAGAACTAGAGAGAAAGAGCTGAATAAAAGAGCCTAGAAACAGCAGGAAAAGAAACCTCGCTGATGAACAACATGGCTAAAAAGCATGACAGCAGGAAGAAGAAATGAGAGGAGACAAATCTGCTGTCTAAGAAAGGAGGAAGAAACATAACAGGACAACCAGCCTCATCTTAAAGAAGAGCATCCTCCCTAAAATCTGAGCTCAATTAAATATCGACTGGACAACATCATGCAGAGCTGTGAAGAGAAAAACTTGAGCGGAGAAATCTTGTAGCACACGGAATCGCAACCTGCATTCCGAAGCTTTTAAAAACAGTACACCTTGTGCAGCTTGAGACCTGTAACCTGAAAATTAGAAAGAGCAGATGCCACTGGACATAGAGTAGAAGTATGTGAATGAGCAGAACATGTGAGAAAGGGCCCTCCAACGGATCGAAAAACCTGTTGCGCAAGATTATGGGCAACTCCATTAAGATCTCTGAAAATGTGAAACACTTGGGAATTCAAATTGGATGTGAGTTTGAGAAAAGCAGCTAGTTCTTTTCTAATAATCCAGGGAGTAGAAGAATGAAAAATATTTCTAGCAGAAGCCTTAGAGGCAAGAGAAAGACAGTCTGTCAAAAATGTAGGATTCAGAATATTGAGGGCAACTGCCAAGCGGGCTGCATATTCAAGTGCAATGGCTTCTGCTTGAATAGGAGAAGAAGTAGGGGGGGCCGAAGCCTGAACCTCGATGTTGATCTCTCCTTGGGAAGAAGGAATGCAAATGTAAACCCCCACACCAGTCCCCATCTGCCCATGAGCAAGACCTGGAAATTTTGTAGATCTGAATGCAGCATCTGAAAACACTTTAGATCCCATGATTAGCAAATCAGTTTGAAGAGTAAGACCTTGAGCAGGAAGATTATGAGATTCATGTTGAACATAAATACTGGTCAACTTATTAGAATCATGGACAGTGTCCTCAAGAAAGCCATAATCCATATTAGCAGCAACAATATGGACTTGATGGGGAAGCTGTTTTTTGCGGTCAAACAAAAAATCATTTCTCGCTTTCCAAATGCACCACAAAAAGTTGAGAATGTTTTGCAAAGAAGCATAGGGGTGACCCATAGAAAGAAGCTGAATGAGAATGGGATGCATAGTGGAATGCCCTTGAACCAGAACATCTGATATAATAAACCAAGGGTAAGAGAACCAAGCAGCTCTAGCAAAATCACAAAGGAAGAACAGGTGAAGCTCATTCTCTTGATGAGAGCACCTACAACAGATTTGGGAGATATGAGTAGAAACACGACCCGCTCTCGTTCCCGTAGGCAAAGCTTTACTAAGAAGTCTCCAAGCAAAAATTTGAACTTTTGGAAGCATTTTTTTGTTTCCAAATAGTTTTAAGCAAAATTTTCAAATCCAAGGAAACATTCAATGGAGCCGATTGAGGATGAGATTGAATATTTTGCAAACAAAGTTTGTAGGCAGATTTAGAAGAACAAATCTCATTCGGAGCCAAAGCCCAACAAAGCAAATCAGCACTATCATCATCAATAATATTTGTGTTGACAATCTGAGAAGCAAGAGGCTGCTGGAAAAGGGAAAAGATAAGTTGGTGGTTCCAGCTTTTTTGACCAGGCAGCCAAAGATCTCTGACCAAAGAAGGATAAACAAATCCTACCGGTTGAGGAATGAGATAATCATGAATAGTACTCCAGAGATGACACCAAGGCATGCTCCACAATGAAATATTACCTTGAGTGATTTGGTAAAACGCATGATCTTTAAGTTTAGGGAGCATTTTTAGAATTGAAGCCCAAAAAGAAGATTTAGGAGGGCCGACGGTGGCTTTCCAAATAGAGGTAGTAGGAAAATATTTAGCCTGAAGAACACAATATAAGTGGGAAGAGGGGTTCTTGGATAACCTCCAGGCTGCTGCAAGAATAAGACTTTCATTAATGGCCTTAAGATTCCTGATTCCTAAACCACCTTCTGCCTTGGAATTGGTGATATCTTTCCAAGCCCTGAGACAAAGACTTCTTCTTGAATCATTTTCTCTAATACATGTCCATAAAAAATTCCTAATGATAGCTGTGAGTTTAGCAATGAATTTTTTAGAAAACAAAATATTGGCCATGTAGTAAATAGGAACAGCAGAGAAAACTGTCCGAATAAGTTCAAGGCGAGCAGCATGGGAAAGCAAGTTTGCTTTATAAGATGGAAGGTTGTTCAAAAATTTATCTAGAACAAAATTATAAGCAACCATTCTATTTTTAGATGGCAGAATAAGAGGATGGCCAAGATGAGTAAAATTAGCATCGAGATTAGCAACAGGAAACACTTCCTTAATATCATCCATAGTGGTTAGAGAAACATGAGAGCTAAAAAGAATGGCAGATTTATTCCAATTAGGAGTTTGGCCAGAAAGAGCACAAAAGTGTTGGATGAGATTAGCCATAGCTTGAGCCTCCTGCAAAGTAGCCTGTCCACATACTAGAAGATCATCTGCAAAAAGGAGGGAATGCACAGAGGGGCAATTTGATCCAAGAGAGATACCATGCAAATGATTGGCCTGAAGGGCCTCATTAAGCATGATAGAAAGTTCATTAATAGCAAGAACAAACAAATACATAGGAGAACCTTGTCGGATACCTCTAGAATTTTTAAAACTACGAGAAGGCCGACCATTAATGAGCACAAAAAATGTGGGAGAAGAGATGCATGCATGAACCAAATTAATAAAATGACCCTGCAGCCCTTTACGAGCCAAAGCAGAAATGATGAAGTTCCATTCCAAGCGATCAAAAGCTTTAGCAAGATCAATCTTAAGCATAAAAGCATCATGTTTCCAAGATTTAAGTGAGAAAGAGTGAGTAATCTCCTGGGCAATTATAATGTTATCACTAATACGCCTGCCCTCAATAAACGCTTGTTGAGCTAGATCAATATATTCAGGAAGGGGAGGTTTGATTCTATTGGCCAAGGATTTAGCAATAATTTTGTAAAGCGCATTACAAAGGCTAACAGGTCGATAATCCATGGGCACTAGAGGAACTAGTTTTTTTGGGATAAGAGCAATATTAGTATCATTAATGTGAGGAGGAAGAACAACAGTATTATAAAAATTAACCACCAGCTGAATTACCTCATCCCCTATCCAGTCCCAAGTAAGCACAATCATCATATACTACTTAACACAAGCACATTACATCAGGCATATGACCCAGGTGATTATTAAACTCCAGTCTCCAACATGCACCCAATCATATATATAGAGACAACATACAACAACAAAATATACTTATAAACATGGCATACAGTTCCACTGCTTGCTAGCAGAATATAGTCTTAGCACAACTAGGGTTTAATCCGCTACGGAACATTGCGGATTTTTTTGGAAAAGGAGGAATCGAGCCTCCGGCCTCTGCATCAATCGATGCATGCAGCCATATTATTAAAGTAACTCTGAAACAAAGTCTTAGATCCAATAAGCGCTCCAGCGCAAAAATACAAAAGGGTATGAAAGATAAAAAGTCGCCATATCCGACAACGCTAACATTAGACTACGATGCCAATACACCTAGCATATTATTAGCATGCTATCCAAACCGGTTGAAGATAACCCGTGCGACCATCTCCCATCGGTTGCACCCAATATCATAAGATCCCTGGATTCCGCATGACTGAGTAATGACCACGTACGAATCCAAGATGTTGCTCTGAAGATGACAGCAAAAAGTTGTTGAAATTCTTGCCATTAAAAATCATGTCATTCCTGGTATTCCATGTAGCCCAGAATAGAGCACATATCCCAATTCTGATAAGTTTCGATATTTGAACGTCTACTCCTATTGGGGAACGTTGCATGGGAAACAAAAAATTTCCTACGCACACGCAAGATCTATCCATGGTGATGAGCATCTACGAGAGGGAGAGTGGATCTATATACCCTTGTAGATCGCTAAGCGGGAAGCGTTAAGAAACGGGGTTGGTGTAGTCGAACGTCTTCGCGATCCAAATCGCCGAGCTTCCTGCGATCTCATCACGATCCGTCCCACGATCTAATCACGATCCATCCCGCGAACTCATCACGATACGTTCTGCGATCTCATCACGATCTATCCCGCGAACTCATCAGGATCCGTCCCGCGATCTCATCACGATCCGTCTCGCGATCTTGATCATGGTCCTTCCGATCTAGCGTCGAACGGACGGCACCTCCGCGTTCAACACACGTACAACTTGATGACGATCTCTTGATCTAGCAAGAGGGAGCGGAGAGGTAGAAGAGTTCTCCGGCAGCATGACGACGCTTCGGAGATGGTGGTGGAGCTATTCCGGCAGGGCTTCGCCTAAGCACTGCAGAAATCTGATCTAGAGAAGAAACTATGCACTCGAGGAACGGGTGGCACGTGGCTGAAAATCTAGTGCCAAAAACCCTAAAAACTATAGTATATATAGGAGGAAGAGAGGAGGAGGCTTGGCTCCCAAGGAGCCAGTCCTTGGGTCGGCCGAACCAAGGAGGAGAGGAGGAATCCTCCTCCAATCCTTGTAGGACTAGGACTCCACCTTATTTTGGTCTTTTTGCCTTTTTCCACCTTTTTCTCTTTGGGCTTTCTCTCCCAGCCGCATGGGCCTTGTGTGGGACTTTCACCAGCCCACTAAGGTCTGGTATTCACTCTCCCACAGCCCATGTAGCCTCTTGGGTCGAAATGCACCTCCCGATGGTCTCCCGATACACTCCCGGCACTCCCGATACACTATCGATGAGCCCAAAACTTTTCCGGCGACCAAAAGAGGACTTCCTATATATCAATATTTACCTCCGGACCATTCCGAAGATCCTTGTGATGTCCGAAATCTCATCCGGGACTCCGAACAACCTTCGGTCACCACCATACATAACTCTATACTACCGAAACGTCACCGAACCTTAAGTGTGCAGACCCTGCGGGTTCGAGAACTATGTAGACATGACCGAGACACCTCTATGGTCAATAACCAATAGCGGTACCTGGATACCCATATTGGTTCCTACATATTCTATGAAGATCTTTATCGGTCGAACCTCTGTGTCAAGGATTCAGTTAATCCCGTATGATGTTCTCTTTGTTCTTCGGTATTTTACTTTCCCAAGATTCGATCGTCGATATCTCCATACCTAGTTCAACCTCGTTACCGGCAAGTCTCTTTACTCGTTCTGTAATACAAGATCACGTGACTAACACTTAGTCACATTGCTTGCAAGGCTTTAATGTAATGTTGTATTACTGAGTGGGCCCTGAGATACCTCTTCGTCACACGGAGTAAGAAATCCCAGTCTTGATCCATGCCAACCCAACAGACGCCCTTGGAGATACCTGTAGAGCACCTTTATAGTCACCCAGTTATGTTGCGACGTTTGATACACACAAGGTACCCTCCGGTGTCAGTGAGTTGCATGATCTCATGGTCATAGGAACATATACTTGACATGCAGAAAACAGTAGCAATAAACTGACACGATCATATGCTACGTTCGTAGTTTGGGTCTTGTCCATCACATCATTCTTCTAATGATGTGATCCCGTTACCAAATGACATCTCATGTCCATGACTAGGAAACCATAGCCATCTTTGATCAACCAGCTAGTCTATTAGAGGCATAATAGGGACATGGTGTTGTCTATGTATCCACACATGTATCTGAGTTTCCGATCAACACAATTTATAGCATGGATAATAAACGATTATCATGAACAAGGAAATATGATAATAACTAATTTATTATGGCCTCTAGGGCATATTTCTAACAGTCTCCCACTTGCACCAGAGTCAATAATCTAGTTCGCATCACCATGTAATTCGCATTGTTATGAATCTAACACCCACTGAGTTCTCGGGCTCGATCATGCTTTGCATGTGAGAGAGGTATTATAGTCAACGGGTCTACGACATTCAGATCCATATGTACTTTGCAAATATCTATGTCAAACTGTAAACACTGCTACCACACTACACTTGGTACTATTCCAAATGGCTGCTCCACTATACGTATCCGGATTGCTACTAAGAGTCATCCGGATTATTGTTAAAGCTTGCATCGACATAACTCTTTACGACGAACCCTTTAGCACCTCCATAATCGAGAAACGTTTCCTTACTCTTTTAGTCACTAAGGCTAACATTGACCGTTGTCTAGTGATCCACTCCTGGATCACTCTTGTACCCCTTGACGGACTCATGGCAAGGCACACACAGGTGCGGTACACAACATGGCATACTATACAGAGCCTATGGCTAAGGCATAGGGGACGATATTCGTCCTTTCTCTTTCTTCTGCCATTGTCGAGCTTTGAGTCTCACTCAACTTCACACCTTGCAAATCAGGTGAGAACTCTTTCTCTGACTGATCCATTTTGAACTCTTTCGAAATCTTGTCAAGGTATGTACTCATTAAAAGTCTCATCAAGCATCTTGATCTATCTCTATAGATCTTGATGCTCAACAATTAGGTAGCTTTATCTAGGTCTTTCTTTGAAAAACTCTTTTCAAACAACCGTTTATGCTTTCCAGAAATTTTACATCATATCCGATCAACAATATGTCATCCACATATACTTATCAGAAATTCTATAGTGCTCCCACTCACTTTATTGTAAATACAAGTTTCTCGTAAACTTTGTATAGACTCAAAAACTTTGATCACCTCATCAAAGTGTATATTCCAACTCCGAGATGCTTGCTTCAGTTCATAGAAGAATCACTGAAGCTTGCACACCTTTTAGCATCCTTAGGACTGACAAAACCTTCTGGTTGTATCACATACAACCTTTCCTCAAGTGAACCGTTAAGGAAATGATGTTTTGATATCCATCTGCCAGATTTCATAATTGAAAAATGCAGCAACTGCTAACATAATTCCAATAGACTTTAGCATCGCTACGAGTGAGAAAGTCTCATCGCAGTCAACTCCTTGAACTTGTCGTAAACTTCTTTGCAACAAGTCAAGCTTTACAAATGGTGACATTTACCATGAGCGTCTGTCTTCATTTTAAACATCCATTTGTACTCAATGACCTACCGTCCAACGAGCAAGTCTACCAAAGTCTATACTTGGTTTTCATACATGGATCCTTTCTCGGATTTCATGGCCTCTAACCATTTGTCGGAATCCGGGCCCATCATCGCTTCTCCACAGCTCGTAGGTTCATCGTTGTCCAACAACATGACCTCCAAGACATGGTTGTCGTACCGCTCAGGAGCAGTACACATCCTTGTCGACCTACGAGGTTCGATAGTAACTTCATCCGAAGCTTCATGATCATCATCATTAACTTCCTCTTCAACTAACGTAGGCTTCACAAAAACAAATTCCTGCGCTGCCCTACTCTCTGGTTGAACAAAGGTTCAACAACCTCATCAAGTTCTATCTTCCTCCCACTCAATTCTTTCGAGAGAAACTATTTCTCGAGAAAGGACCCAGTTTTAGCAACAAACACTTTATGCTTGGATCTGAGATAGAAGGTTTACCCCAATTGTCTTTAGGGTATTCTATGAAGATGCATTTGTCCGCTTTGGGTTCGATCTCATTAGGCGAAAACTTTTTTCACATAAGTGTTGCAGCCCCAAACATGAAGAAATGACAGCTTAGGTTTCTATCAAACCATAATTCACACGGTGTCATCTCAAAGGATTTAGATGGTGCCCTATCTCAAGTGAATGTAGTTGTCTCTAATGCATAACCCCAAAATTATAGTATCAAAACGATAAGAAACATCATAGAAAGCACCATTTTCAATAGAGCACGACTATGACGGGGGTACACACCATCACACTATGGTGTTCCAGGTGGCGTGAGTTGTGAAACAAATTTCACATTGTCTTAAGTTGTATACCAAACTCGTAACTTAGATATTCACCTCCACAAGCATATCGCAGACATTTTTATCTTCTTGTCACAATAATCTTAAACTTCACTCTGAATTTGCTTGAACCTTTCAAACGATTCAGACTTGTGTTTCATTAAGTAAATATACACTATATCTACTCAAATCATCAGTGAAGATAAGAAAATAACGATATCCACCGCACGCTACAAGACTCATTGGATTGCATACATCAACATGTATCATTTCCAATAAATCACTTGCCTGCTCCATCAATCCGGAAAACGGGGTCCTTAGTCATCTTGCCCAAGAGGCATGGTTCGAATGTCTCAACTGATTCGAAATCGAATGAGTCCAAAGATCCATAAGCATGGAGTTTCTTCATGCGCTTTATACCAATATGACATTTAGCGACAGTGCCACAAGTATGTGGTACTATCATTATTAACTTTGTATCTTTTGGCATCAATGTTATGAACATGTGTATTACTACGATCAAGATGCAACAAACCATTCTCATTGGGTGCATGACCATTGAAGGTATTATTCATGTAAACAGAATAACCTTTATTCTCTAACTTAAATGAATAACCGTGTTGCAATAAACACGATCTAATCACGTTCATTCTCAACGCAAGACACCAAATAACATTTATTTAGGTTCGTCACTAATCCCGAAGGTAGAGAGAGGTGCGATGTTGATCACATCAACCTTGGAAACATTTCCAACACACATCGTCACCTCACCCTTAGCTAGTTCTCCGTTCATTCCGTAGCTTTTATTTCGAGTTACTAATATTTAGCAGCCGAACCGGTATCTAATACCCAGGTGCTACTAGGAGTACTCGCAAGGTACATATCATTAACACGTATATCAAATATACTTCTGTCGACGTTGCCAGCCCTCTTATCTACCAAGTATCTAGGGTTGTTCCGCTTCAGCGACCGCTCTTCTCATAATTGAAGCACTTAGTCTCGGGTTTGGGTTCAACTTTGGGTTGCTTCACTCGAGCAACAACTGACTTGCTATCCATCAAGTTTCCCTCCTTGCTTTCCCTTCTCGAAACTAGTGGTTTGACTAACCATCAACACTTGATGCTCCTTCTTGATTTCTACCTTCGCGGTGTCAAACATCGCGAATAGCTCAGGGATCATTATTTCTATCCCTGGCATTTTATAGTAAATCACCAAGTTCTAGTAGCTTTAATGACAGTGACTTGGAGAACTATATTAATCACTATCTTATCTGGAAGATCAACTCCCACTCGATTCAAGCGATTGTAGCACCCACACAATCTTAGCACATGCTCAACGATTGAGCTATTCTCTTTCATCTTGCAGGCAAAGAATCTTGTTGGAGATCTCATATCTCGCAACACAGGCACGAGCCTGAGATCCTAATTTCAGCTCCTAGAACATCTCATATGTTCCGTCACGTTCAAAACGTTTCGGAGCCTCAATTCTAAGCCGTAATGCACGATGCACTAAACTATCAAGCTCATGATGCCACTGTTGGGGAACGTTGCATGGGAAACAAAAAATTTCTTACGCAGACGCAAGATCTATCCATGGTGATGAGCATCTACAAGAGGGAGAGTGGATCTACATACCCTTGTAGATCGCTAAACGGGAAGCGTTAAGAAACACGGTTGGTGTAGTCGAACGTCTTCGCGATCCAAATCGCCGAGCATCCCGCGATCTCATCACGATCCGTCCCGCGATCCAATCACGATATGTCCCGCGAACTCATCACTATCCGTTCCGAGATCTCATCACGATCCGTCCCGCAAACTCATCACGATCCGTCCCGTGATCTCATCACGATCCGTCTCGCGATCTTGATCTTGGTCCTTCCGATCTAGCGCCGAACGGACGACACCTCCACGTTCAGCACACATATAGCTTGATGACGATTTCCGCCTTCTTGATCCAACAAGAGGGAGCAGAGAGGTAGAAGAGTTCTCCGGCAGCATGACAGCGCTCCGGCGATGGTGGTGGAGCTATTATGGCAGGGCTTTGCCTAAGCACTGCGGAAATCTGATCTAGAGGAGAAATTATGCATTGGAGGAACGGGTGGCACGTGGCTGAAAATCTAGTGCAAAAAACCCTATAACCTCTAGTATATATAGGAGTAAGAGAGCAGGAGGCTTGTCTCCCAAGGAGCCAGCCCTTGGGTCGGCCGAATCAAGGAGGAGAGGAGGAATCCTCTCCAATCCTAGTAGGACTAGGACTCCTCCTTATTTTGGCCTTTTTGCCTTTTTCCACCTTTTTCTCTTTGGGCTTTCTCTCCCAGCCACATGGGCCTTGTGTGGGACTTCCACCAGCCCACTAAGGGCTGGTATTCACTCTCCCACAGCCCATGTAGCCTCTTGGGTCGAAATACACCTCCCGATGGTCTCCCGGTACACTACCGGCACTCCCGGTACCCTACCGATGAGCCCGAAATTTTTCCGGCGACCAAAATAGGACTTCCTATATATCAATATTTACCTCCTTACCATTCCGAAGGTCCTCGTGACATCCGGGATCTCATCCGGGACTCCGAACAGCCTTACGTCACCACCATACATAACTCTATACTACCGAAACGTCACCGAACCTTAAGTGTGCAGACCCTGCGGGTTCGAGAACTATGTAGACATGACCGAGACACCTCTACGGTCAATAACCAATAGCGGGACCTGGATGACTTGGATGCCCATATTGGTTCCTACATATTCTACGAAGATCTTTATCGATCGAATCTCTATGTCAAGGATTCAGTTAATCCCGTATGATGTTCCCTTTGTTCTTCCGTATGTTACTTGTCCGAGATTCGATCGTCGGTATCTCCATACCTAGTTCAACCTCGTTACCGGCAAGTCTCTTTACTCATTCCGTAATACAAGATCCCGTGACTAACACTTAGTCACATTGCTTGCAAGGCTTTATTGTGATGTTGTATTACTGAGTGGGCCCTGAGATACCTCTCCGTCACACGGAGTAACGAATCCCAGTCTTGATCCATGCCAACCCAACAGACACCCTTGGAGATACCTGTAGAGCACCTTTATAGTCACCCAGTTATGTTGCGACGTTTGATACACACAAGGTACTCCACCGGTGTCAGTGAGTTGCATGATCTCATGGTCATAGGAACATATACTTGACATGTAGAAAATAGTAGCAATAAACTTACACGATCATATGCTACGTTTGTAGTTTGGGTCTTGTCCATCACATCATTCTCCTAATGATGTGATCCCGTTACCAAATGACATCTCATGTCCATGACTAGGAAACCATAGCCATCTTTGATCAACGAGCTAGTCTATTAGAGGCATACTAGGGACATGGTGTTGTCTATGTATCCACACATGTATCTGAGTTTCCGATCAACACAATTTATAGCATGGATAATAAACGATTATCATAAACAAGGAAATATGATAATAAATAATTTATTATTGCCTTTAGGGCATATTTCCAACAACTCCATCGATCCACGTTCCAAATAGGTAAGCAATACATGTTGGTGGGCTAACATTAAAAGCTATATGGATAGTGCGCCATAATAGTTTCACAAGAGGACAATCTAAGAATAGGTGTTTGATCGTTTCATTCTGATCGCAATGACAACAGTTAAGTCTGCCTCCCCGATTTCGTTTTGCCAAATTATCTTTGGTTAATACCACACCCTAGTGTATGAACCACATGAAATTTTTAATCCTAAGAGGTACTTTTATATTCCAAATATGTAATGATCTCATGAGTGGTCCAGTATTAACCAGGCGTGTGTACATTGACTTTACTGAAAATACACCATTCGCAGCTAAAGTCCAACGTATAGTATATGCCTGGTCAGATAGGTGTACTTGCATTATTCTATTGACTAGATGTAACCATGCATTCCAGCGTTCTCCCAGCAAAGCTCGCCTGAATTGCATGTTAAGAGGTATAGACTGTAATACCGTGGAAACATACTCTTCGTTATGTTGCACAATATTATACAGCGAAGGATATTGAAGTGCTAATGGATTGTCTCCAAGCCACGTGTCTTCCCAAAATCTAGTTGATGACCCGTTGCCAACTATAAATTTCACCCTCCGAAAGAAGGACACTTTTACCTTCATTAATCCTTTCCAGAAAGGTGAGTCATTTGATCTCGCTGTAACTTGCGCAAGTGTTTTGGAATGTAGGTATTTATTCTTCAAAATTTATACCCACATCCCCTCGGTTTTTGTAGATAACCTATACAACCATTTGCTAAGCAGGCATATGTTCTTTAGTTCTAGATTTTCAATGCCAAGTCCTCCTTGATCTTTTGGTCTAAAGATTATATCCCAGCAAGCCAATCTGTATTTGTTCTTAGCTTCGTCACTTTGCCAGAAGAAATGAGATCTATAAAAGTCTAATCTTTTTCATACCCCTACCGGTATTTCAAAGAAAGACAATAGGAACATCGGTAAACTAGTTAAAACCGAGTTTCTTAAAACTAGTCTCCCTCCATAAGACATAAGCTTGCCCTTCCAGCAGCTTAGTTTCTTTTTGAATCTATCCTCGATACATTTCCATTCCTTATTCGTTAGTCTTCGATGATGAATAGGAATCCCCAGATAGCTGAATGGCAGTGATCCCATTTCACATCCAAACAATTGTCTGTACTCATCTTGTTCTTCTCTTGCCTTTCCAAAGCAGAATAGTTCGCTTTTGTTAAAATTAATTTTCAGCCCAGACAACTGCTCAAACAAACACATTACTAGTTTCATATTCCTTGCTTTTGCCATATCATGTTCCATGAAAATAATCGTATCATTTGCGTATTGTAGTATGGACACCCCCTCTCTACTAAATGGGGAACAAGTCCTCATACAAGGCCCTTTTCTTTAGCTCTGCTAATAAATATAGCCAACATACCCGCTACTATGTTGAACAATACTGGAGACATAGAATCTCCTTGCCTTAATCCCTTGTGTGTTTGAAAGAAATGACCTATGTCATCATTAACTTTAATACCCACACCGCGTTTCTGAATAAAGGAGTCGACCTGATCCCTCCATTTTTAGTCGAACCCTTTCATCCGTAGGGCCTGCTGAAGAAATGGCCATTTTACTTTATCATATGCTTTTTCGAAATTCACTTTAAAGATAACCCCATCTAGTTTCTTTGTATGTATTTCGTGTAGTGTTTCATGGAGTACAACAACACCTTCTAGAATGGGTCTCCCGGGCATAAACACCGTTTGTGTGGGTTGGACTACTAACTGAGCTATCTTCGCCAGTCTATTCGTGTCCACCTTTGTGAATATTTTGAAGCTAACATTAAGCAAACAGATCGGTCTAAACTGCTCAATGCGTACAGCCTCCTCATTCTTTGGCAACGACGTGATTGTTCCAAAGTTTAGGTGAAATAGCTGTAGCTGACCATTAAATAAATCATGAAACATAGGCAAAAGATCCCCCTTAATGACATGCCAACATTTTTGATAAAATTCCACCGGAAACCCGTCCGGTCCTCGCGCCTTATTTGGTTTCATTTGTGTTATTGCATCAAACACCTCTTTTTCAGTAAACGGCGCAGATAAAACCTCATTCGCATTTTGATTGAGCTGAGGTATGTCATGTGTGTTGCCTTCATCCAAAAAGACATAATTCTCTTCGGGTGCACCAAATAATTTCTTGTAATATTTTGAAATATATAGCTTTAAATTCTCATGTCTTACAATCGTTCCTTCACCTTGCTCAAGTTGAATTATTTTCTTCTTTTGATGTTTGCCATTTGCAATCATGTGAAAGAATTGTGTGTTATCGTCCCCATGAACCACCTTCGTCACCTTAGCACGGAGTGCCCATTTCATCTCTTCTTCTCGCAAGAGTTTTTGTAACTCCTTCTCAGCCTCAGTCTTTTTATTCCTGTCTGATATACTGAGTATAGATGATTCAGCTTTCACATCTAACTCATCAATCAAACTTATTATTTTTTATTTTTTCACTTTATAAATTCCTTTCTGATTCTTGGCCCATCCTCTTAAGAACTGGCGCAAGTATCGAATTTTATTTTGCCATCTTTCTATATTTGTAGATCCACCGGATTGCTTAGCCCATTCTTTCGTTATAAGATCCATGAATCCTTCTCTCTCAAACTAGCTAAGTTCAAACGAGAATGAGTTTCTATTAGCCACATGGTTGGCTTCCCCAGAATCAACCATGAGGGGTGCATGATCAGAGACGGCTCTTTGTAAAGCATGAACTGAAACCAGCGGGTACTTCTGCTCCCACTCCACGCTATTAAGTACTCGGTCCAACTTCTCATATGTTGGCACCGGTAATGAATTAGCCCATGTGAATTGTCTCTCAGTGAGATCAATCTCCCTCAAATCGAGATTCTCAATAATCATATTGAACATTAGTGACCACCTTCCATCGAAGTTGTCATTGTTCTTTTCATCTTGTCTTCTAATAATGTTAAAATCTCCCCCAACCATAATGGGAAGTCTCTCATCACCACAAATTCACATAAGATCAGCTAAAAAATTATATTTTAGCTCCGGTTGCGCCGCCCCATATACGGCCACCAGAGCACATCTAAATCCATCAACTTTCGACCTCACACGAAATTTTTCTTCCAACTGATGCCACCGAATTCTCTTCATCCTGGCCACATGCAAGGGACCTTCCAATAAACCCAGAGTTAAGACCATTTAAGAACAATAGTTGTATTCTGCATAAGAAAAATCATGGAAGAGAAGGAGGGCAGCATGGATGGCTTACATATGTGCTATCCACAGGCCACAGTGGCAAGAACCATCAATAGCCACCAGCTACCATGAACAGCTCATCGAGGCTCCAAAGATCCCCACTGCTTGCCCCATCCTGCATCACGCCGTTCAGCACAAGGCTGTCCATTGATCCGTCCGAGCTGCTGCTCTCAACATAAGGCAGCGAGTACTTCATCTCATGGTCAAAAGCAGGGACGTCTTGTGCGCCATTTCCCTGAGGCAGCACGGCTACACCAAAGTTGTTCCTCATTCTCTTCGGAGCTCCGCCTTGTAGGTAAGCGGGCTCGCCGTACGCCGGCATGGCAGAAGCATTCGGAACGAAGACGGACGTGTAGTCCGGGGTCATGGCCTCGTCGTCCCACCCAAAGTCGGTAGAGCCAAATGAGTTGATGCTCTGGTCAGAGAGCATGTTCATCCCAAATGTCTCGGTGGGGGCAAGAGGCCTCACTGGAAGAAGGGAATCCACACTTTCAGCTGGCTTTGCAGTAACCTTCTTGTCGTTGAAGGCGAACATCGCGAACAAATCATTGTCTCCTCTGGCCAGATGATTGAAAGGCTGAACTTCGCAGGCCTTCGGTGGTGGAGCCAGTTTTGCTGATTTAGCAGCAGTTGGCTTCAGGATGGACTTCTGAACAGTTGGAGCATCCTCAGGAAAATTGACCTTGGCCTTCTTGTCACGGATCTTGCGGGTTTCAGCGTCATATGCCCTGGCTGCCTCCTCAGCAGTGTCGTATGTCCCGAGCCAAACCCGGACACCCTTGCTAGGGTTTCGGATTTCAGCTGCCCATTTCCCCCAGGGACGCTGGCGGATCCCTCTATACTGATTCTTCCGAACGCGCTTTACTTGTTTGGCAGAAGGTCCATCATGTTGAATAGCATCATCTACATTAAAAACAAATTTTACTTAGTAACACATCCCAATAATATAATTTGACTAGCAAGCTGACGGTACAACAACCTCACGAGTATCTGTTTATTTCTAACAAGTGATCACCCATATTAATAGCACATTTTTTTACACTGGTTTTGGAAAAGAGACGAATTCATATGCTTGATCTGTTAATCTCCTTCATGTCTCAAATACACACAGAAAAAGAAAACGTACCACAGAGTACAGATAACAATCAAGTGAACGGCTAATCATCCATATTGTTATCATAAATAGTTTCCAGTTGCACAATTTAACTCTACAAAAAATAGTTATATGGAAAGTTCAATTGGACAATATTAGCCGGTAATGAAAAGGTTGAGACCATACTTGTCTTTCCAAATGACAGAGTACGAGAATACTCTCTCTAAAAAAAGTATGAGCAGTGTCAGGATGTGAAGGTAGCTCAATAATTGTCCACAAAGCAAGCAGAAGCAATAATGAATTCTTTCCCTTTGCCAAAAATTAAATCATTTCTCAAATTACATGCTCACAAGAAAAGAAACAATAATTGCTTCCTCTGCTGCATGCTCAGCTGATTCAACAAAATCAATAACCAATCTGAACCCGAGCATTTGAAAAACTCCTCATCCGGAATGTTCCACAACTCTCAAGGCCAGTCGCAGAGCACGGGCCTTAGAGCAATTTACTAGAGCATGAAAAGTGCTTTCGTCTTCTACATCGCAAATAGCACACATACCTGATTCGGTCTGATGGTGCTTAACTCTATTCATTTGGACGCCAAGCTATCAGTTGCAGCTCTCCATGCAAATATTCTGATCTTCTGAGGGATATTAGACTAGTAGAAAACAGGGCTTTCATCTTAGCCAGATCGGAGCAATAGTCCCGGTCGCGTTACGAACCGGGACTAATGTGAGCATTAGTCCCAAATCGAGCGGCTAGGACGTTGGATAGGGCTCAGCAGGCATCAGTCCGGTTCGAATGGGACCTTTAGTCCCGGTTGGAGACACCAACCGGGACTAAAGGTTATATCTTTAGTCCCGGTTGGAGACACCAACCGGGATTAAAGGGTACACAACCCCTTTAGTCCCGGTTTGTGTCTCCAACTCGGATTAAAGTGTTATGAAAAAGTAAAATGGCTATAACTTTTGCATACGATGTCAAAAAACATACTTTAATATATCAAAATGTTCAGCACGAGAAACTGGTTTAATACTAAAGGTCTTTTTCCAGTTTTTTTCCTTTATTTATTTTCTATTGTTTGTACTTACAGTGAAATATTTAAAGTTTTTGAGTGAAATTTGTGCGAATCACTAGTTTGTGAATAACTCTACTTTGAAATAGATTTTTGATTGATTCTTTTTCCTGCTGTTTAATATTAGTGTGTTTTATCATTATATATAATTGTTGGGGAACGTTGCATGAGAAACAAAAAATTTCCTACGCACATGCAAGATCTATTCATGGCGATGAGCATCTACGAGAGGGAGAGTGGATCTACATACCCTTATAGATCGCTAAGTGGGAAGCGTTAAGAAATGCGGTTGATGTAGTCGAACGTCTTCGCGATCCAAATCGCCGAGCGTCCTGCGATCCCATCACGATCCGTCCTGCAATCCAATCACGATCCGTTCCGCGATCT
Organism: Hordeum marinum; assembly: GCA_022496015.1. Classification (NCBI taxonomy): domain Eukaryota; kingdom Viridiplantae; phylum Streptophyta; class Magnoliopsida; order Poales; family Poaceae; genus Hordeum; species Hordeum marinum. The sequence continues at coordinate 292,269,896 of CM039676.1, forward strand.
CAGCACGATCCGTCTCGCGATCCAATCACGAATCGTCTCGCGATCTTGATCACGGTCCTTCCGATCTAGCGCCAAACAGACGACACCTTCGCGTTCAACACACATACATATCGATGATGATCTCCGCCTTCTTGATCCAGCAAGAGGGAGCGGAGAGGTAGACGAGTTCTCCGGCAACGCGAAGGCGTTGCGGTGACGGTGGTGGAGCAAATCCAGCAGGGCTTCGCCTAAGCACCGTTGAAACCGATCTAAAGGAGAAACTACAAACTAGAGGAGAGGCAGCACGTGGCTTAGGGTTTCTTGATGTGTTCCAAGTGCTACCCCGACCCCTTTATTTATATGCTGAGCCTTGGGGTCGAAACTTGGAGAAAAATCCTCCTCAAGGTCGATTTGCCCGCAAGGCAAGAGTCCTTCTCGGACTCCAGGACCAGACGCCAAGGTCCTCGGCGTCTGGCCCCAGACGCCAGGGTCCCTGGCGTCTGGCCCCTGGCCTCCGCAAAAAATCTTTTGCACTTCCTAAAGCATCATGGGCTTTATCCCTTGGCCCAAATAAAGTGTCCTTGTACCCCAAACATTTCGGGAAACATCCGAAACTATTTCTGGTGAATTCCGGAACCCTTCCAGAGACCAAACACTATTATCCCATATATCAATCTTTACCTCCGGACCATTCCTGAGCTCCTCGTGACGTCCGGGATCTCATCCAGGACTCCGAACAACCTTTGGTCACCACCATACATAATTATATACTACCGAAACGTCACTGAACCTTAAGAGTGAAGACCCTGTGGGTTCGAGAACTATGTAGACATGACCGAGACACCTCTACGTTCAATAACCAATGGCGGGACCTGGATTCCCATATTGGTTCCTACATATTCTACGAAGATGTTTATCGATCGAACCTCTATGTCAAGGATTCAGTTAATCCCGTATGTTGTTCCCTTTGTTCTTCGGTATGTTACTTGCCCGAGATTCGATCGTCGGTATCTGTATACCTAGTTCAACCTCGTTACTAGCAAGTCTCTTTACTCGTTTAGTAATAGAAGATTCCGTGGCTAACACTTTAGTCACATTGCTTGCAAGGCTTGTTGTGATGTTGTATCATCGAGTGGGCCCTGAGATACCTCTCCGTCACACGGTGTAACAAAACCTAGTCTTGATCCATGCCAACCCAACACACCCTCGAAGATACCTGCAGAGCACCTTTATAGTCAGCCAGTTACATTGCGACGTTTGATACACACAAGGTACTCCTCCGGTGTTAGTGAGTTGCATGATCTCATGGTCATACGAACACATACTTGACATGCAGAAAATTGTACCAATAAACTGACACGATCATATGCTATGTTTAGTTTGGGTCTTGTCCATCACATCATTCTCCTAATGATGTGATCCCGTTATCAAATGACATCTCATGTCAATGGCTAGGAAACCTTGACCATCTTTGATCAACGAGCTAGTTTACGAGAGGCATACTAGGGACACAGTGTTATCTATATACCCCACACATGTATTTAATTTCCAATCAATACAATTATAACATGGTTAATAAACGATTATCATGAACAAGGCAATATGATAATACCAAATTTATTATTGCCTCTAGGGCATATTTCCAACAGTCTCCCACTTGCACTAGAGTCAATAATCTAGTTCACTCACCATGTGATTCGCATTGTTATGAATCTAACACCCAATGAGTTTTGGGGCTCGATCATGCTTTGCATGTGAGAGGTCTTTTAGTCAACGGGCCCGCGTCATTCAGATCCGTGTGTACTTTGCAAATCTCTATGTCATATTGTAGACACTGCTACCACACTCCATTTGGAGCTATTCCAAATGGCTGCTCCACTATATGTATCTGGATTGCTACTAAGAGTCATCCAGATTGGTGTTAAAGCTTGCATCGACGTAACTCTTTATGACAAAGTCTTTATCACCTCCATAATCGATACACATGTCCTTAGTCTTTTAGTTACTAAGGATAATCTTGACCGTTGTCTAGTGATGCACTCTTGGATCACTCTTGTACCCCTTGATGGACTCATGGCAAGGCACACACAGGTGCGGTACACATCATGGCATACTATATAGAGCCTATGGCTAAAGTATAGCGGACGACCTTCGTCCTTTCTCTTTCTTCTGCCGTGGTTGAGCTTTGAGTCTTACTCAACTTCACACCTTACAAATCAGGCAAGAACTCTTTCTCTGACTGATACATTTTGAACTCTTTCAAAATCTTGTCAAGGTATGTACTCATTGAAAGTCTCATCAAGCATCTTGATCTATCTCTATAGATCTTGATGCTCAACAATTAGGTAGCTTTATCCTGGTCTTCCTTTGAAAAACTCTTTTCAAACAACCCTTTATGCTTTCCAGAAATTCTACATCATTTCTGATCAACAACATGTCATCCACATATGCTTATCAGAAACTCTATCGTGCTCCCACTCACTTTATTGTAAATACAAGTTTCTAATAAGCTTTGTATAGACTCAAAAGCTTTGATCACCTCATCAAAGCGTATATTCCGACTTCGAGATGCTTGCTCCAGCCCATAGAAGGATTGCTGGAGCTTGCACACCTTTTAGCATCCTTAGGACTGACAAAACCTTCTGGTTGTATCACATACAACCTTTCCTTAAGTAAACCGTTAAGGAAACGATGTTTTGACATCCATCTGCCAGATTTCATAATTGAAAAATGCAGCAACTGCTAACATAATTCCAATAGACTTTAGCATCGCTATGGGTGAGAAAGTCTTATCGTAGTTAACTCCTTGAACTTGGCTGAAACTTCTTTCCGACAAGTCGAGCTTTATAAGTGGTGATATTTACCATCAGCGTCTGTCTTCATCTTAAAGGTCCATTCGTACTCGACAGCCTGCCGTCCAACGAGCAAGTCTACCAAAGTCTATACTTGGTTTTCATACATGGATCTTTTCTCGGATTTCATGGCCTCTAACTATTTGTCGGAATCTGGGCCCATCATCGCTTCTCCATAGCTTGTAGGCTCATTGTTGTCCAATAACATGACCTCTAAGACAGGGTTTCCGTACCACTCAAGAGCAATACGCGTCCTTGTCAACCTATGAGGTTTGATAGTAACTTGATCCGAAGCTTCATGATCATCATCATTAACTTCCTCTTCAACTAATGTATGCTCCACACAAACAGTTTTCTACACTGTGCTACTCTCTGGTTGAAACAAAGGTTCAACAACCTCATCAAGTTCTATCTTCCTCCCACTCAATTCTTTTGAGAGAAACTCTTTCTCGAGAAAGGACACGTTTTTAGCAACAAACACTTTGCACTTGGATTTGAGATAGAAGGTATACCCAACTGTTCTTAGGGTATTCTATGAAGATGCATTTGTCCACTTTGGGTTCGAGCTCATTAGGTGAAAACCCTTTTCACATAAGTGTCGCAGCCCCAAGCATTAAAAATGACAACTAAGTTTTCTACCAAACCATATGGTGTCATCTCAACAGATTTAGATGGTGCCCTATTTAAAGTGAATGTAGTTGTCTCTAATGCATAACCCCAAAACGATAGTGGTAAAACGATAAGAGACATCATAATTCGCACCATATCCACTAGAGCACGACTATGACGTTCGGACACACAATCACACTATGGTGTTCCAGGTGGCGTGAGTTGTGAAACAACTTTCACATTGTCTTAAGTTGTATACCAAACTTGTAACTCAGATATTCACCTCCACGAACATATCGTAGATATCTTATCTTCTCGTCCTGATGATCTTAAACTTCACTCTGAATTTGTTTGAACTTTTCAAACGATTTAGACCTGTGTTTCGTTAAGTAAATATACACTATTATCTACTCAAATCATCAGAGAAGGTAAGAAAATAACAATATCCACCGCATGTGTAACATCCCAAATTTTGGAATGTTATAATAAATATTAGAATGATTGTTTGTTTGATTGAGTGATTCAAATTGAATGAAAATTTGAAACTTTTTGAAAACTTTCGAATGAGAGGGAATAAAATGACTTTCCCTTTGTGTTTTATTTCCAATTCAATTCCATTTCAAATCAGTGAGAGAAGATAACATGACTTCTTCATAAACAAGGAATTTGAAAGATGGATTTGAAAATCTTCGAATTATTCTTTTTGGAATTCATTTCATATTTGGTTCCATTTTAAATTTTGAAAAAATTCAAATATCCTTGACAAGATTTTGAGAGGAGTAACATGACACTCCACACCAGGGTTATTTTTTTGAAGTATTTGAACCATAAAACCCAGGGGGTTATTTGAAAATTATTTGCAAAAAGAATTAAACTCAATTTAGGCATTTTCTGAAGAAAAAAAAATTAAAGTATTTATTTTGGCCGTGGAAAAATGTTCATTAAATTATATTTATTCCCATGGTCATTTTAATATATAAATATTGATTTTTGGGAAAAGCATTGATTGCCATAAAGTAGTTTCCATTCTCTGTAAATTAGAAAAAGGAAAGGAATTAATGCATTTCCTAAAAATAATATTTTTTAAATTATTCGTTTTGGCCGTGGAAAAATGTTCATTAAATTGAATTTAATTCCCTGATCATTTTGGTATGTAAAGCTTCATTTTGTGGAAATGTTTTGATTGCCATAAATGAGTTTCTTTTCATTGGAAAATTAGAAAAGGAAAGGAATTAATGCGTATCAAACAACCGGCCGGCCCACCTGCCTTAACTCCCCGCCCCCCGAAATTACTCCAATCCCACTAATCCCGCGCTCGTCCCCCTCCCTTTCATTTCGATGACCCCGAGCCGCTCCTATAAATACTCGAGGCCTCCCGCACCCCGTTCCACCCCTAAGCCCTATTCCCCGTGCCCTCTCGCCGCCACGCCATTGCCATCATGCCGCTCCACCCCGACCACCCCGAGCCCTCCCGAGCCCAACGTCCACTTCCCCACGGCCGTGCGCACCTCCCCAACCACTCGCCCGAGACCCGCACCCACCGGAGACGCCCCTTCGTCCAGACCCGACACCGCCGTCCGCCATTACCGACGTCGTGCTCCAACCGGTCATCCTCGAGCCTCGCCAATGCCACCTACCTCGTCGCCGTCCTTGCCTACATTAAATGGAGCAAACCCCGACGCCAGAGGACCATCGAAGCGTCTTGCCGCATCACCTCGCCGCCTCGGACATCGCCGGAGCTTCGCCGGAGCCGTCAACCGCCGCGGTGAGCTCCTCCTCCTCCTCTCCTCCTCTCCACCGCGGTGAGCTCCTCCTCCTCCTCTCCACCGTCAAGATCTCAGATTGACGCGCGAGATTAGAAATTTTAAATACGTTGAAGCATTTTCTATTAGGAATCGGCCATCTGCCCGAAACACTCTCTCACGCACACCCTTTGCCCAATAGAATAGCGCCACGTGTACCCCCTGTCCGCTTAGAAACGTTTTTCTTTTTTTTCTGTTTTAATTTCAATTTCAGAAATAGTTCTGTTTTTGTTTTCTTTATATATTTTATGTTTTTAATTATTTTAATTTGATTCTTTTTGCATCATGTCACAAATTTCATCTAGTTTCTGTAGAGATAAAGTTTGACCATATTTGAATAACTTAAAATTGAATTCAAACAGATTTGATTAAAATCTTATTTTCTGAATATCTTGAGTTTAAAAATTTATTTTGAGTTGATTCTTTTTGCTACTTGTCACTAGTGACCTTAGTTATCAGTAGATAGAACTTGGGAATTTTTTTAGAGTAATTTAAATTAGTATTTTTCGTCAAAACAGATTCTGTTTTAGTTCTTTATAGGATTATTTATATTTCTTTTGTTTTAAATTGTTTTAATTTATTTTCTTCTATATTAGTTGTTAGATTTTATAAAGTTTTCTGTTAGATAGCAGTAGCTCTCCAAACAAATATTATTTTATTAGTTGATTGCATGAAAATCAATTCTAGTTAATTATAACTTGTAATTGATTTCCATTTGCTAGTTTGGTTTCCTTTTTGAAAATAGTTTTGTAAATTGTTTTATAAGTCTTCTTTATATTAACTTAGTTGATTTATAAATTGTTTTCTCTTATTCTATTATTTTTTATTTTACTTGTTGTTAAGATTATTAGCTAGAAAACTTATAGTGTTTAGTGTGTTATTTATCATAGTTCTAGTTGTTCTTCAAAAGTGATTCTTGTTAATAGTAAAAATACTTTCCCAAAACACTTTTGTTGGATTTTACTTTGTTAGTGTTTTTTTGCCTTTTGAAAATAAAATCATTTGTAGGGGGAAACCACTTTTGGTTGATTTGATGAAGTTTTGTTGATTTTAACTTTTGTCTTAAGTATTTCCTTCATCACAACCCTTTGGTGTTTACTCTTGTGTTATTCTTGTGTGTTAGAATTGATTGCTAGTATGATTGCGTATATGAATGCAATGTTTGACTATATAGATTTCCCTCGGAGAGTGATGAATAGTTCTATCAAGTTATTTCTGAGAGCGATATTATTCTTCATCAACAGTACAGGCAAGTTCACTTTGACCATCTATTTCATACCTATGTTTTATTGCATGTAGTGATATCCTTCAACAAATCCCTCCAGTAGTGTTATTGAAAATTCTTGTAGTTGAGTAGAATGCATGAGGTAGGAACCCACCACTTGTTACTAAAGCCCCGGGAACGTTAGTTATTCTTATGCTATGCTAAAGTAGACGGGGTTGGTATGAGTGTTCGTGAGTGGTGTGAGAAGGAGGACTCTACGTCAAGACGACAACTTCATGAAGGCATCTTCAAGACCTCAAGACTTCGAGACTCGAGAAACAAGTTTTCAAAACACACTACCGGGTGAAGGATGGTTGATTGGGCATCCCTGGAGTAACCAGTGGATGGCCGGGATGCATGGAGAAGCGCCATGACATCTTGCAGAAAGCTTCACCCAGACTCAAAGAGACGGATGAATACTTCATAACCGGAAGCTTACCTGTGTAGCCACAAGTCATTATGGGCTCTGGCTTGGTTGATCTTTGTTGTGACTCTGGCTGGGCAGTGCTACGAGATGTAGTCAACGTTAGGAATGGATGGGCACTGACAGTAGTCAGGGAAACACTCTGAAAGACCATGTTTCTTTCATCCTGTTCACAAACACCCGAAAGTGCGAGGACTTACCAGGAGGGAATGAATCTTGTGGGTAAAGTACACAACACTCTGCAGAGTTAAACCTAATCGATTAGCCGTGTCCCCGGTTACGAACAATTTGAGCCTCTAGACTTGGATCTATATCTGAACTCTCAACATTGGAATGATAATTAATTGTGGGCAACTTATGATACTTGTGGGCATTTAGACATCGGTTGGCGGAACCATGTCATGTTAGGTAACTCTGTAGTGCAAATTCCTGATATTCCTTTGTTGTAGGAAAAGTAAATAAAATCAGCTTTTATGCAAAAACTCAGACACAGAGCCACAAAGCCTTACTGCATAGAGAACAGTTTTTATCTTCTGATCTACTATGGTGATCTTGCCGGTACATTCAATGTACTGACCTACACGGCTGCAACGTCTCATGTTACAGATACTCTTCCTCGACGAGTAAGAGTACAATTCAGGGTTACGGTCTACACTCAACCTGCCGTTGGTGTTATTTGGGACTCCACTCCCGTTGACTGTTTCCGCTGAGATTTTAAGGTATATATCAGTTTTACGTTGATTACATGTGATTGCACTTTGATATATACATTGATGTATTGTGTGTGCCAGCATACTGATCCAGGGATGGCACGGAACACACAGAGGCTTGACTCGTTTTGAGTCGGGTCACTACAACATGCTACAAGACTCATTGGATTGCATACATCAACATGTATCATTGCCAATAAATCACTTGCCCGCTCCATCAAACTGGAAAACGAGGTCCTTAGTCATCTTGCCCAAGAGGCATGGTTCGCATGTCTCAACCGATTTGAAATCGAATGAGTCCAAAGATCCATCAGCATGGAGTTTCTTCATGCGATTTATACCAATATGATATTTAGCAGCAGTGCCACAAGTATGTGGTACTATCATTATTAACTTTGTATCTTTTGACATCAATGTTATGAACATGTGCATTACTACGATGAAGATTCAACAAACCATTCTCACTGGGTGCATGACCATTGAAGGTATTATTCATGTAAATAGAATAACCATTATTCTCTAACTTAAATGAATAATCGTGTTGCAATAAACACGATCTAATCATGTTCATGCTTAACGGAAACACCAAACAACATTTAGGTTTGTCACTAATCCCGAAGGTAGAGAGCGTGCGATGTTGATCACATCAACCTTGGAAACATTTCCAACACACATCGTCACCTCACACTTAGCTAGTCTCCATTTATTCCGTAGCTTTTACTTCGAGTTACTAACATTTTTAGCAACCAAACCGGTATCCAATGCCTAGGTGCTACTAGGAGTACTAGCAAGGTACACATCAATAACACGTATATCAAATATACTTCTATCGACATTGCCAGCCTTCTTATATACCTAGTATCTAGGGTTGTTCCGCTTCAGCGACCGCTCTCCTCATAATAGAAGCACTTAGTCTCGGGTTTGGGTTCAACTTTGGGTTGCTTCACTAGAGCAGCAACTGACTTGCCATCCACGAAGTTTCCCTCCTTGCCCTTGCCCTTCTCGAAACTAGTGGTTTTACTAACCATCAACACTTGATGCTCCTTCTTGATTTCTACCTTCGCGGTGTCAAACATCGTGAACAGCTCAGGGATCATTATTTCCATCCCTGGCATTTTATAGTTCATCACGAAGCTCTAGTAGCTTTGTGATAGTGACTTGGAAAACTATATCAATCACTTTCTTATCTGGAAGATCAAATCCCACTCGATTCAAGCGATTGTAGCACCCAGACAATCTGAGCACATGCTAAACAATTGAGCTATTCTCCTTCATCTTGCAGGCAAAGAATTTTGTTGGAGATCTCATATCTCACAACACAGGCACGAGCCTGAGATCCCAATTTCAGCTCTTAGAACATCTCATATGTTCCGTGATGATCAAAACATTTTGGAGCCTTAATTCTAAGCCGTAATGCATGACGCACTAAACTATCAAGTATTCATCGGAACATGCCTGTCAGATGTCCACAACATCTATAGACGACGCTAGAGGGGGTGGCGTACCTAGCAGTCCATTAAGGACATAAGCCTTCTCTGCAACAATGAGGACAATCCTCATATCACGGACCCTGTCCGCAATATTGCTACCATCATCTTTCGACTCTATTTCTCTAGGAACATATAAAAATTCAAGGGAGCTACAATGTGAGCTACAACATAATTTGCAAAGACACTACTAACTATGTTCATGTTAATGAGTTCAATTAATTATATTACTTAAGAACTCCCACTCAAATTGACATCCCTCTGGCCATTTGAGTGTTACATGATCCAAATTCGCCAACTCAAGTCCGATCATCATGTGAGTTGAGGTGGTTTCAATGGTGAACATCATCATGTTGATCATATCTACTATATGACTCATGTTCGACCTTTCGGTCTCTTGTGTTCCGAGGCCATGTCTGTACATGCTAGGCTCGTCAAGTTTAATCCGAGTGTTCTGCATGTGCAACATTGACTTGCACCCATTGTATGTGAACGTAGAGTCTATCACACCCGATCATCATGTGGTGTCTCAACACGACGAACTTTTGCAACGGTGCACACTTAGGGAGAACACAATTGATCTTGAAATTTAATGAGGATCACCTTATAAAACTACTGTCGTCCTAAGCAAAACAAGGTGCATAAAAGGATTAACATCACATGCAAATCATAAGTGACATGATATGGCCTTGAACTTGTGCTTTTGATCTCCATCTTGAAAGCACCGGCATGATCTCCATCGTCACCGGCACAACCCATCATCATGATCTCTATCATTGTGTCACCATCGGGGTTGTCACGCCCACCATGCTCATACTACTATGGTTACCTTTTAGCAATAAAGTAAAGCATTACATAGCGCTTAATGATTGACATGCAGGCCATACAATAATTAAAGACAACCCTATGGCTCCTGCGGGTTACCGTACTCATCAACATGAAAGTCGTGATATTCTATACAAAACATGATCATCTCATACATCACATATATCTCATCATGTAATTGGCCATATCACATCACAACATACCCTGCAAAAACAAGTTAGACGTCCTCTAATTGTTGTTGCAAGTTTTACGTGGCTGCTACGGGTATCTAGCAAGAACAATTCTCACCTACGCAAAACCACAACGGTGATACATAAATTGCTTTTCAACCTTCTCAAGGATCGCCTTTGTCGAATCCGATCCAACTAAAGTAGGAGAAACAGACACCCGCCAGCCATCTTTGTGCAACGAAGTTACACGTCAGTCGATGGAACCGGTCTCTCGTAAGCGTACGAGTAAGGTTGGTCTGGGCCGCTTCATCCCACAATACCGCTGAACCAAAACACGACCAAGGGAGTAAGCAATATAAGCATCAATGCCCACAAACTCTTTGTGTTCTACTCGAGATGTCATCTACACATAGACCTAGCTCATGATGCCACTGTTGGGGAACGTTGCATGGGAAACAAAAAAATTCCTACGCACACGCAAGATCTATCCATGACGATGAGCATCTACGAGAGGGAGAGTGGATCTACATACCCTTGTAGATCGCTAAGCGGGAAGCGTTAAGAAACGCAGTTGATGTAGTCAAACGTCTTCGCGATCCAAATCACCGAGCATCTCGCGATCCCATCACGATCTGTCCTGCGATCCAATCATGATCCATCCCGCGATCTCATCACGATCCATCCCACGATCCAATCATGAATCATCTCGCGATCTTGATCACGGTCCTTCCGATCTAGCGTCGAACGGACAAGACCTCCATGTTCAGCACACATACAGCTCAATGACGATCTCTGCCTTCTTGATCCAGCAAGAGGGAGCGGAGAGGTAGGCGAGTTCTCCAGCAGCGCGACGGTGTTGCGACGATGGTGGTGGAGCACTTCCAGCAGGGCTTCGCCTAAGCACCGCTCAAACCGATCTAGAGGAGAAACTACGAACTAGAGGAGAGGCAGCACGTGGCTTAGGGTTACTTGATGTGTTCCAAGTGCTAGCCCGGCCCCTTTATTTATATGTTGAGCCTTGGGGTCGAGACTTGGAGAAAACTCCTCCTCAAGGTCGGTTTGCCCGCAAGGCAAGAGTCCTTCTCGGACTCCAGGACTAGACGCCAAGGTCCTCGGTTCTGGCCCCAAACGCCAGGGTCCGTGGCGTTTGGCCCCTGGCCTCCGCAAAAAATCTTTTGCACCTTCCTAAAGCCTTATGGGCTTTACCCCTTGGCCCAAATAAAGTGTCCTTGTACCCCAAACATTTTGGGAAACATCCGAAACTATTTCCGGTGAATTCCGGAACCCTTCAAGAGACCAAACACTATTATCCCATATATCAATATTTACCTTTGGTCCATTCTAGAGCTCCTCGTGATGTCTGGGATCTCATCCGGGACTCCTAACAACCTTTGGTAACCACCATACACAGTTATATACTACCGAAACATCACTGAACCTTAAGTGTGTGCAGACCCTGCGGGTTCGAGAACTATGTAGACATGACCGAGACACCTCTACGTTCAATAACCAATAGCGGGACCTGGATGCCCATATTGGTTCCTACATATTATACGAAGATGTTTATCGATCGAACCGCTATGTCAAGGATTCAGTTAATCCCGTATGTTGTTCCCTTTGTTCTTCAGTATGTTACTTGCCCGAGATTCGATCGTCGGAATCTGTATACCTAGTTCAACCTCGTTACCGGCAAGTCTCTTTACTCGTTAAGTAATACAAGATTCCATGGCTAACACTTCAGTCACATTGCTTGCAAGGCCTGTTGTGATACTATATCACCGAGTGAGCCCTAAGATACCTCTCCGTCACACGGAGTAACAAATCCCAGTCTTGATCCATGCCAACCCAACAGACACCCTCGGAGATACCTGTAGAGCACCTTTATAGTCACCCAGTTACATTGCGATGTTTGATACACACAAGGTACTCCTCCGGTGTTAGTGAGTTGCATGATCTCATGGTCATACGAACAGATACTTAACATGCAGAAAATTGTACCAATAAACTGACATGATCATATGCTACGTTTAGTTTGGGTCTTGTCCATCACATCATTCTCCTAATGATGTGACCCCGTTATCAAATGACATCTCATGTCAATGGCTAGGAAACCTTGGCCATCTTTAATCAACAAGCTAGTTTACTAGAGGCATACTAGGGACACAGTGTTGTCTATATATCCACACATGTATTTAGATTCCAATCAATACAATTATAGCATGGATAATAAACTAGTATCATGAACAAGGAAATATAATAATAACTAATTTCTTGTTGCCTCTAGGGCATATTTCCAACAATAATTTTGGTAATTTTTAGGTTATTTTAAATAGGTGTTTTAATCAAAAACAGATTTTGTTTACCTCTTTTAGTTTATAGCTAAAAAAATCAACAAATGCATAAAAATAGCGAATGAAATGGGAAATGGTTGAAAATTGATGATATGTCTTTGAATGGTGCATGTTGAATGCACATAAAGTCTAGAGTTGAAATAAGTTTTAAAAAATTAAATGCCTTTGTAACTGATGAGTTTTCGTCCGAAACCCAGATATTTCGAAAGAGATTATCCGGTTTGTACACAAAGTGCATCCAGTTTTTGCCGTAACCATCTCATCTTTTTGTTGGAAATATGCCCTAGAGGCAATAATAAAATGGTTATTATTGTATTTCCTTGTTCATGATAATTGTCTATTGTTCATGCTATAATTGTGTTAACCGGAAACCGTAATACATGTGTGAATACGTAGACCATAACATGTCCCTAGTGAGCCTCTAGTTGACTAGCTCGTTGATCAATAGATGGTCACGGTTTCATGACCATGGACATTGGATGTCATTGATAACGGGATCACATCATTAGGAGAATGATGTGATGGACAAGACCCATCCTAAGCGTAGCACAAGATCGTGTAGTTCGTTTGCTAAAGCTTTTCAATGTCAAGTATTGTTTCCTTAGACCATGAGATTGTGCAACTCCCGGATACCGTAGGAATGCTTTGGGTGTGCCAAACTCCACAACGTAACTGGGTGGCTATAAAGGTGCACTACGGGTATCTCCGAAAGTGCCTGTTGGGTTGGCACGAATCGAGACTGGGATTTGTCACTCCGTGTGACGGAGAGGTATCTCTGGGCCCACTCGGTAAGATATCATCATAACGAGCTCAATGTGACTAAGGATTTAGTCACGGGATGATGTGTTATGGAACGAGTAAAGAGACTTGCCGGTAACAAGATTGAACAAGGTATAGAGATACCGACGATCGAATCTCGGGCAAGTATCATACCGATAGACAAAGGGAATTGTATACGGGATTGATTGAATCCATGACATCGTGGTTCATCCGATGAGATCATCATGGAGCATGTGGGAGCCAAGATGGGTATCCATATCCCGCTGTTGGTTATTGGCCGGAGAAGTGTGTCGGTCATGTCGACGTGTCTCCCGAACCCGTAGGGTCTACACACTTAAGGTTCGATGACGCTAGGGTTATAGGGAAATGGTATACGTGATTACCGAAAGTTTTTCGGAGTCCCGTATGAGATCCCGGACGTGACGAGGAGCTATGGAATGGTCCGGAGGTAAAGATTGATATATAGGAAGTCCAGTTTTGGTCACCGGAAAGTTTTCGGGCTCATCGGTAGTGTACCGGGAGTGCCGGGAGGGTTTTAAAAGGAGGAGATCCACCTCCCTTGTGGCAGGTGGACTCTATCCCCACTTTGGCCGAAGCCCTCCTCTTTGGAGGAGGGGCCAAGGCATCCCTCCCTCTCCCTCCTCCTATATATACTTGAGGTTTTGGCCTTTTGAGCACAGTTCTGAACTCCCTCTCACACGGCAAAGCCCTACCTCTCTTCTTCCTCCTCCGCAGCGCTTAGGAGAAGCCTTGCCGGAATACCTTGCTACTCCACCACCACCACGCCGTCATGCTGCTGTTGGAGCCCTTCCCTAACCTCTCCTTCCTCCTTGCTGGATCAAGGCGTAGGAGACGTCACCGGGCTGCACGTGTGTTGAACGCGGAGGCGCCGTTGTTCGACGCTTAGATCGGAATCCACCACGATCTGAATCGCTGCGAGTACGACTCCATCAACCACGTTCTTTTAACGCTTCCGCTTAGCTATCTTCAAAGGTATGAAGATGCAATCTCTCCCCACTCGTTGCTGGTTTCTCCATAGATAGATCTTGGTGACACGTAGGAAATTTTTGATTTACTACTACGTCTCCCAACAGTGGCATCATGAGCTAGGTCTATGCGTAGAATCTATGCACGAGTAGAACACATAGCAGTTGTGGGCGTCGATTTTGTTAATTTGCTTACCACTACTAGTCTTATCTTGATTCGGCGGTATTGCGGGATGAAGCGGCCCGGACCGACTTTACACGTATGCTTACGTGAGACTGGTTCCACCGCCTGACATGCACTTGTTGCATAAGGTGGCTAGCGGGTGTATGTCTCTCCCACCTTAGTCGGATTGGATTCGATGAAAAGGGTCCTTATGAAGGGTAAATAGCAATTGGCATATCATGTTGTGGTTTTGACGTAGGTAAGAAACGTTCTTGCTAGTAACCTATAGCAGCCACGTAAAAACTTGCAACTACAAATTAGAGGATATCTAACTTGTTTTTGCAGGATATGCCTTGTGATGTGATATGGCCAAAGGATGTGATGTGATGCATTGTGATGTATGATATTTATCATGTTCTTGTAATAGGATTCACGACTTGCATGTCGATGAGTATGACAACCGGCAGGAGCCATAGGAGTTGTCTTATTTTATTGTATGACCTGCGTGTCAATCATAAACGCCATGTAATTACTTTACTTTATTGCTAAACGTTAGCCATAGTAGTAGAAGTAATAGTTGGCGAGACAACTTCATGAAGACACAGTGATGGAGAGCATGATGATGGAGATCATGGTGTCGTGCCGGTGACAGTGATGATCATGGTGCCCCGAAGATGGAGATCAAAGGAGCAAGATGATAATGGCCATATCATGTCACTATATTGATTGCATGTGATGTTTATCATGTTTACATCTTATTTTCCTAGAACGACGGTAGTAAATAAGATGATCTCTCACTAAAATATCAAGAAAAGTGTTCACCCTAACTGTGCACCGTTGCTAAGGATCGTTGTTCCGAAGCACCACGTGATGATCGGGTGTGATAGGTTCTAACGTTCGCATACAACGGGTGTAAGCCAGATTTACACACGCGAAACACTTAGGTTGACTTGACGAGCCTAGCATGTACAGACATGGCCTCGGAACACGGAAGACCGAAAGGTCGAACATGAGTCGTATGGAAGTTACGATCAACATGGAGATGTTCACCATGGATGACTAGTCCGTCTCACGTGATGATCGGACACGGGCTAGTTTACATGGATCATGTGTCACTTGGATGACTAGAGAGATGTCTATCTAAGTGGGAGTTCATTAAATAATTTGATCATGTGAACTTAATTATCATGAACTTAGTCTAAAATTATCTTTACAATCTATATTGTAGATCCAATGGCCAACACGAATGTCACCCTCAATTTCAACGCGTTCCTAGAGAAAACCAAGCTGAAAGATGATGGAAGCAACTATGCAGACTGGGTCCGTGGCTTGAGTATCATCCTCATAGCTTCCAAGAAATTGTATGTCCTTGATGCACCACTAGGTGACCCACCCCTTCTCCCAGCAGAGCAAGACGTTGCGAACGCTTGGCATTCTCGCTGCGATGATTACTCCATTGTTCAGTGCGGCATGCTTTACTGTTTAGAACCGGGGCTCCAAAAGCGTTTTGAGCAACACGGAGCATATGAGATGTTCCAAGAGCTGAAACTGGTTTTCCAAGCTCATGCCCGAGTCGAGAGATATGACGTCTCTGACAAGTTCCTCAGCTGTAAGATGGAGGAGAATAGTTCTGTCAGTGAGCACATCCTCAAGATGTATGGGCTACACAACCGCTTGACTCACCTGGGAGTTAATCTCCCGGATGACTCGGTCGTTGACAGAATCCTCCAGTCGCTTCCACCTAGCTACAAGAGCTTTGTTATGAACTACAACATGCAAGGGATGGAGGAGTCCATTCCTGAGTTGTACTCGATGCTGAAATCAGCAGAGATCGAGATCAGAAAGGAGCATCAAGTGTTGATGGTAAATAAGACCACTAGTTTCAAGAAAAGCAAGGGTAAGAAGAACTTCAAGAAGGACGGCAAAGCTGTTGCCGCGCCCGGTAAGCAAGTTGCCGGGAAGAAGAAGAACAAGCATGGACCCAAGCCTGAGACTGAGTGCTTTTACTGCAAGGGTATCGGTCACTGGAAGCGGAACTGCCCCAAGTACTTAGTGTTGGGGAATGTGACAGAAAACAAAAATTTCCGGTATAGCGAGCACGCCCAGGACCACTATGGAGACTGCATACAAGGTTTGATTCGATCCGTACCGACTCGAAGCGCAGCGGTAGAAGAGTCAGTGGAGATCGTTGGTGCAGATCCCCACAGCTAGGATTTTACAACCTGACAACCACGAGGATGTACTCTCTCATCGGACAGCCCTCCGGGAGGCGGTCGGACAGTCCCCCGGACAATGTCGCGGACAGCCCTTCGGGAGGACCCTCGAAACTCGAACGGAGACTCGGATAGCCCTTCAGGAGGACCCTCAAAACTTGAATGGAGACTCGGATAGCCCTTCGGGAGGACACATGAACAGCCCCTCAGGCAAAAGATCAAAACTACGACCTCTCTACGGGGTTGCACACATATGGTGTGATCTATAGGACAGGGCTTCGCCGTCCAGAACTAGTTCCTGCCGGAACCCAGACAGCCTTTCGGCTCTACGAAACTATTTCGCTGGGAGGGAGAGAAGAAGCCAGATCATTGCAATGGCATGTGTATGAGAGAAAGGGATGGATTTGTGGGCAGCCCACTCACCTCTATTTATAGGAAAATCAAGGGTAGGGTTGGGACTTGAAAATACCAAACTACCCCCACTTTATGTCACACATAAAAACATAAGAAGGAAAAAGGGGTGCCATGTGGAGCTCCATGGAGGAGCTCCACCCTTGGCCGGCCAACCCTTGGGGGGGCCCCCATGAGGAGCTAACTTGATCCCCAATCCCTTCTAGAAGTCTTTTTGGAAATATCCAAAAAGGTGCTTTTCCATAAATATCCAAAAAGCACTTTCACTATTCACGACGACATTTTTCAGCGTCCGATCGAACTGAAAATATTTATGTGGGCTTAGAACAATTCTAGTACCCCACTAAAATAATTTTTAATGCGATTCGGAACAATTCCGGAATAGTGATTTTCATCTGCGAAAAGCATTTGAAGCGGTTCCGACAGCTCCGGAACATTTCCGGTTTTTCTTCCGGAAAATTCCCAGAAGTTTCCAGAATGATTCTGGCACCCTCCAAGAATTATCAGGCATGTGCCGAAACCAATTTGACTTAATGGTATCCCCTGAAACTACTTTTTAGTTTTACCAAAACTGTTCCGATGTCCTGTCTGCGGAACTTTTCCGCTGTCCGAAACTTTTCCGGTGTCCGAAACTTTTCGGTGATTTTCTCTTAGACTCCCTGTCTAGTATTCAACAAATAGATGACCCTTAAGCGTGTGACCCTATAGGTTCGGTGAAGCATAGACATGACCTGGACCTCCTTCCGATCAATGATCAACATCGGAGCCGTGGACACCCATATTGACCCCTATACCCACACGAATGAATATTCGAGTGAACCTCTAGTTGTCGTGAGCTATTCCTGTTGCTTCGCGATATGTTACAATTACCGGAGGTGAGACATATAGGCATCCTCGTGGATCAACAACTTGTCCACTATGCCAGTTACCTCGTTCCCGGTATTGTTCTCTTTTCTCGTTCCCGTGTTCCGGCATCCCCGTGATCAAATCACAAAGTGTCTGGCCAGACGATGATGGATACCGTAACACCGAGAGGGCCCAGAGATATCTCTCCATCGTTGGAGGAGCAAATCCCAATCTTGAGCTATGAAGTTACTTGACATACTTTTCCATGAACCCGTAAGCTGCCGTAATAGCCACCCATTTACGGATGACGTTTAACAAACCCCAAAGTTCATGAACCAAGCATGAATAAACTCGATACTCTCATGGTCTAAGGAATTATGCAAACGTTAACCATCTCTGTGTTATTAGCCATTAACTTGTGATGAATGTATCTCATAGCATAACATCAATTCGGATCGATTCAACACGAGTGTTCTACCAACATCGCGTCCTCAAAATTGCCGGCATAGCCATGCCCATGATCAGGAAAACAGGACCATCATGCGACACTTGAGCCAGTCTTAGAGGCAAGACTAGGAATACAATTTACCGTTTATTATACCACATGTGCACATGAGTTTCCCTCCAAGCCTCGTTTAATTTGTAGACTCGAGAATCATTGCAGTTATAGCATGGAACATAAACATTCATTACAAATTTTGGAGATACAAAATAACTGTTATTACTGCCTCTAGGGCATATCTCCTACAAACTCCCACTTGCACTAGAGTCATAATCCAGTTACATGGCTTCCCTAACACCAATGGCTATCCGGTGTTGCTCATGCTTTGCTCGTGGTAGAGGCTTTGTCATCGGGTCTGACACATTCAGATCCGTGTGAAAAACTTTGCATACTTTCACTAAACCTTCTTCGGCATGATGTCGAATGAGTTTATATTTGCGTTGAATATGCATTGTCTTATGTTGCGAACATGTCTCCCTTGCCTGAGCCACGGTGCCACTATTATCACAATAGATCTCCACCGGGTCCAGAGCACTTGGAACCACACCATGGTCTTCAAGAAATTGCTTGATACCGACAACTTGCTTGGAGGCTTCAGAAGCAGCAACATATTCCGCCTCCGTCGTATAATCCACCACCGTCTTTTGTTTGGAACTTTTCCAATCAACTACGCCGCCGTTCAATATGAAAACATAGCCAGATTGAGATTTGAAGTCACCTGGGTCAGTCGTGAAGCCTGCATCAGTGTAACAACTTACAATGAGCTCTTCATCACCTCCGTACACAAGGAGTAAATCCTTGGTCCTTCTGAGGTACTTAAGAATACCCTTGACTTTGGCCCAGTGTCCCAATCCTGGATCACCTTGGTACCGGCTGCTAACACTTAGCGCATAGGAAACATCCGGTCTTGTACATAGCATGGCATACATAATAGAACCAACTGCCGAAGCATATGGAATATCATTCATTTGTACTCACTCACAGAGGGTCCAAGGACTCTGATTCTTGCAAAGCACTGTGCCAGGTGACATGGGGAGTAGGCCTTTCTTGGAGTTCTCCATGTTGAACCTTTTCAACACCTTGTCAATGTACGTGCTTTGGCTAAGCGCTATTAGGCATCTTGATCTATCTCTATAGATCCTGATGCCCAATACATATGCCGCTTCACCTAAGTCTTTCATTGAAAAACTCCTTTTCAATGAGTCTTTTATTTCGCTAAGAAAATTCACATCATTTCCAATCAACAATATGTCATCCACATACAAGATTAGAAATGCTTTTGCGCTCCCGCTAAACTTCTTGTAAACACAAGATTCTTCATCGTTCCTGATGAACCAAACTCTTTGACCACTTCATCAAAACAAATGTTCCAGCTCCTTGATGCTTGCTTCAGACCATAAATGGCTTTCTGAAGCTTACATACCTTTCCAGCATTCTTAGGATCGACAAAACCTTCTGGTTGTATCATGTATACATCCTGTTCAAGGTTTCCATTTAGGAAAGCCGTTTTGACATCCATCTGTCATATTTCATAATCAAAATAAGCAACAATTGCTAGTAATATCCGAACAGACCTAAGCATAGCTATGGGCGAGAAAGTCTCATCGTAGTCCACTCCTGGAACTTGCGTGAACCCTTTCGCGACAAGTCTAGCTTTGTGGATAGTAATGTTACCATCCGCGTCTGTCTTTCTTTTGAAAATCCATTTACAACCAATGGGTTTTACGCCATCTGGAAGTTCTTCCAAGTTCCAAACTTGGTTTTCGTACATGGATTCCATTTCGGATCTCATGGCCTTGTGCCATTCCCTTGAGCTAGGCCCCGCCATCGCTTCCTTGTAGTGCGCAGGTTCATCGTCTTCAAGAATGAAGATTTCGTTATGAAACCACTCAGGTGGCTGGATAGCCCTACCTGATCTATGTGGTTCAATAACTACATTGTCTGAAGTTTCTGCATCACATGCGACAACTTCCGGCCCAGTTGTAGGGATAATTTGCGGAATTACTTCCGGTTCCTTAGCCATATCAACAGTGGCCGAAGATTCACTAATCTCATTAAGTTGTACTGTCCTCCCACTCAATTCTTTAGTGAGAAATTCTTTCTCGAGAAAGTGTGCAACCTTTGCGACAAACATTTTTCCTTTGGACTGGTGGTAGAAGGAATATCCAATGGTGGTATTTGGATAACCTACAGAGTAACATTTGTCTGATCTAGGTTCTAGTTTGGTTGGCTGTAAACATTTTACGTATGCCTCACAAACCCAAACCTTGAGATGCGACACACTAGGTATCTTCCCATACCACATCTCATGTGGTGTCGTCTCAACAGACTTAGATGGCGCTCTGTTTAATGTATAAGCGGCAGTGAGTAGTGCGTGAACCCAAAAAGATATCGGTAGATCTGTAAGAGACATCATCGACCTTACCATGTCTAACAGGGTTCGGTTACGTCGTTCCGACACTCCGTTTCGCTGTGGAGTTCTGGGAGGCATAAGCTGTGAAACAATTCCACGGTCACTCAGATGTTGGCCAAACTCATGACTAAGATATTCGCCTCCGCGATCATATCGCAGAAACTTAATCTTTTTGTCACGATGATTTTCTACCTCATTCTGAAAATCTTTAAACTTTTCAAAGGTTTCTGACTTATGATTCATCAAGTAGATATAGCCATACCGACTTAAATCATCAGTAAAAGTCACGAAGTAAAAATACCCCCCCCCCCGCCCCGTGCGGCCGTGTTCATTGGACCACATACATCACTATGTATTATTTCCAATAGTTCACCCGCCCGTTCAGGATGACCCGTGAATGGCGTCTTGGTCATTTTTCCCATCAAGCAAGCTTCACATGTGTCAAATGATTCAAAATCAAGGGACGGTAAAACTCCATCTTTATGGAGTCTTTGCATGCGTTTCTTTCCGATGTGGCCAAGCCAACAGTGCCACAAGTAAGTGGTGGTGGTATCAGCCTTCTTAAGGCGTTTAGCATTCACGTTAAAGACATCATTTCCACAATCAAGATTCGGTATGAAAAGGCCCCCAACAATGGGTGCAAATCCATAAAACATATCCTTACAATAAAGTGAACAACCATTGTTCTCAGACTTGTAGGAGTACCCATCGTGTACTAAACATGATCCAGAGATAATGTTTCTACACAATAACGGAACAAAATAACAGTTACTAAGTTCGAAAATAAATCCTGAAGGGAGACGTAGAGGCATAATGCCGACGGCTTGAGCGGCGATCCCAGCGCCGTTCCCGACACGCATCACGACTTCATTCTTTGCCAGCTTGCGCACCTTCTGAAGCCCCTGTATCGAGTTGCAAATGTGAGCAACCGATCCGATATCAAATACCCAAGACTTAGAATTTTCGCTAGCAAGCAAAACGTCAATGACATTAACTTGTATAACAATTATTCCTTTTCTGGTTTTCCCGGACTTCTTATCTTCCAGATACTTCTTGCAGTTTCTCTTCCAGTGTCCTGTGCCCTTGCAGTAGAAGCACTCAGTTTCATTCTTGGCTCCGCCCTTAGATTTGTGTTGGAAGCCGGTCTTACCGGCGCCCTTGCCCTTCTTTGGCTTGCCTTTATTTTTGAAACTGGCAGTTTTATTCACAAGCAACACTTACTTGCGATTTTTTTGCAGTCCTCCTTCAGCAGTTTTCAGCATGGCAAGCACCTCATTTGCTGTTTTGTCCATCCCATTCATGTTGTAGTTCATGATAAAACCGCCATAAGACGGGGGAGTGAACCTAGCAACAAGTCCATAACATGCTCTTCTGGAAGTGGGCATTCCAGGATTTTAAGCCTTTCAGCGTAGCCAATCATATTGACTACGTGCTCGCCAACTGAACTGCCCTCAGCCATCTTGGTCTCCGCCATCATTTTCATGATGTCAAAACGTTCAGACCGTGCATTAAACTTGTAAAGACCATCCAGATCCTTGATCATATCAAAGGAGTTATGGAATTCAAAACGTTTTTGAAGCTCTGAAATCATGCAAGACAGCATGAGGCACTGCACTAAGTTGTAATCATCATCCTTAGTGGCCCAGACATTATGTATGTCCGCCGCGGCTGTTGCCGCCGGTTTAGGAGGAAGAGGTCCGTCAAGCACATACACTTTCTTAGCACCCCGGAGGACAATCCTCAGGGTACGGACCCAGTCCGCATAGTTGTTTCCATTCGCAGCTAACTTCTCTTTCTCTAACATAGGGCCTAAGTTGAATGCGGTGTTGCGAGCCATTTGATCTACAACGGAAAACACAAGTTCATTTAGACTTTGTTCATAATGATTTTTGGTGCTAGTGAATAAATAATTTTATTCCAAGCTGCACTCCCACTCAAATCAATATCTCTCATAATTGATTGTGAATGATGCAAGACCCAACTTTCAATTCAGTGTCAAGGATGTAACCATCTCAAGTGACGAGAATTTCAATTGGTAGGCCAACTTGCCAATCACATCTCCATGTGACTCTTGTTCATCTTTCGATGTGTGTGTTCTGAGCTCATGACTTTCATGCCTGAACATCAAGACAACCAAGTGATCTCGCTGCGAGGTCTCAACTCACCCGCCTCACACTTCTCTAATCGTTCGTACCCATGTAACCATGTGATACCCCGAAGAGATAGGTACCATGACGGTGCTACACTTGGGAGAACACTAACTACTTGATATTCTAAGTGAGAGATCACCCTAATAAAAAGCGACTAGCGCGCAATTAAGAAGGGTGCATCAAGAGGGATAAACATCTCAGGCAATTCATAATAGCATGATATGGTATAGCCCCTTCTGACGGAGAAGTCAAGTATTTCTTCGTCTTCGGCATTCGCGTCGGTGTTCACCTCTGCGAAGATTGCCACCACCTTGTCGATCCACCAGATAATATTGCTATCTTTATAGATAATAAAATAAGTGCATTACATAAGGTTGACACACAGGTCATTAAAGTGCAATCATATGGCTCCAGCCATCATGCCGAATCATGACACGCAGGTCATGTTAATTACATCATATAGCCATCTCATACATAATCAAAATTGAATATGAGCTTTTCTATACCACATCACATGCAAACCATCCTGCAAAACCAAGTTAGATGCCTCTAATCGTTTTATACAAAATTTTATTTTACGTGGCTTCTAAGGTTTTGACTCAAACCGCAGCTACCAACGTTTATCATCAAGTATGATAATTCAAGTTGCTACATTAACTTTCCAGGGTGTTTGAAACACGAGATGATAAGATCTCGAGCCCCATACTAAACTTCGTCATACGCGTGACCCTCGTAGAGATCATATCTGCATTGCCCTTTCGTCTGCGAAACATCCATATTTCTTTTGACTATGGTGGAACCCAAAGAACTGTTAGCACTTCGTTGATCTGTCAATCAACATACTCAGGAGCAGCATGAAAGGATCGCGGATTGCCAGAACTTTGTAAGATTCCATCATTCTGTCAAGATATGGACTACGCAAATTCACGGGAAGCAACAGGAACATCGGGTAACAGATTTCATCTGCTACCCGCACAAATAATTTTCAGCAATAGATCTCATCTACTACAAAATTATACTATGCAATACCCATACATCTCATGTATTCGAGATCATAACATTCATCTACTCATAGCCTGGCTCTTGATGCCACTGTTGGGGAACACAACAGAAAACAAAAAAATTCGGTATAGCGAGCACGCCCAGGACCACTATGGAGACTGCATACAAGGTTTGATCCGATCCGTACCGACTCGAAGCGCGGCGGTAGAAGAGTCGGTGGAGATTGTTGGTGCATATTCCCGTAGCTAGGATTTTACAACCTCCCAACTGCGAGGATGTACTCTCTCGTCGGACAGCCCTCCGGGAGGCGGTCGGACAGTCCCCGGACGATGTCGCGGACAGCCCTTCGGGAGGACCCTCGAAACTCGAACGGAGACTCGGACAGCCCTTCGGGAGGACCCTCGAAACTCGAACGGAGACTCGGACAGCCCTTCGGGAGGACCCTCGAAACTCGAACGGAGACTCGGACAGCCCTTCGGGAGGATACATGAGCAGCCCCTCAGGCAAAAGATCGAAACTACGACCTCTCTACGGGGTTGCACACATACGGTGTGATCTATCCGGCAGGGCTTCGCCGTCCAAAACTAGTTCCTGCCGGAACCCAGACAGCCTTTTGGCTCTACGAAACTATTTTGCTGGGAGGGAGAGAAGAAGCTAGATCATTGTAATGGCATGTGTATGAGATCAAGGGATGGATTTTTGGGAAGCCCACTCACCTATAGGAAAACCAAGGGGTAGGGTTGGGACTTGAAAATACCAAACTACCCCCACTTTATGTCACACATAAAAAACATAAGAAGGAAAAAGGGGTGCCATGTGGAGCTCCATGGAGGAGCTAAACCCTTGGCCGACCAACCCTTGGGGGCCCCCCATGAGGAGCTAACTTGCTCCCCAATCCCTTCTAGAAGCCTTTTTGGAAATATCCAAAAAGGTGCTTTTCCATAAATATCCAAAAAGCACTTTCACTATTCACGACGACATTTTTCAGCGTCCGATCAAACTGAAAATATTTATGTGGGCTTAGAACAATTCTAGTACCCCACTAAAATAATTTTTAATGTGATCCGGAACAATTCCGGAATAGTGATTTTCATCTGCGAAAAGCATCTGAAGCGGTTCCGGCAGCTCCGGAACATTTCCGGTTGTTCTTCCGGAAAATTCCTAGAAGTTTCCAGAATGATTCTGGCACCCTCCAAGAATTATCAGGCATGTGCCGAAACCAATTTGTCTTAATGGTATCCCCTGAAACTACTTTTTAGTTTTACCAAAATTGTTCCGGTGTCCTGTCTACGGAACTTTTCTGTTGTCCGAAACTTTTCGGTGATTTTCTCTCAGACTCCCTATCTAGTATTCAACAGATAGATGACCCTTAAGCGTGTGGCCCTATAGGTTCGGTGAAGCATAGACATGACCTGGAACCCCTTCCGATCAATGATCAACATCGGAGCCGTGGACACCCATATTGACCCCTATACCCACACGAATGAATATTCGAGTGAAGCTCTAGTTGTCGTGAGCTATTCCTGTTGCTTCGTGATATGTTACAATTACCCGAGGTGAGACATGTAGGCATCCTCGTGGATCAACAACTTGTCCACTATGCCAGTTACCTCGCTGCCGGTATTGTTCTCTTTTCTCGTTCCTGTGTTCCGGCATCCCCGTGATCAAATCACAAAGTGTCTGGCCAGACGATGATGGATACCGTAACACCGAGAGGGCCCAGAGATATCTCTCCATTGTCGGAGGAGCAAATCCCAATCTTGAGCTATCAAGTTACTTGTTATACTTTTCCATGAACCCGTAAGCCGCTTTAATAGCCACCCATTTACGGATGACGTTTAACAAACCCCAAAGTTCATGAAGCAAGCATGAAGAAACTCGATACTCTCATGGTCTAAGGAATTATGCAAAAGTTAACCATCTCTGTGTTATTAACCATTAACTTGTGACGAATGTATCTCATACAATAACATCAATTCCGATCGATTCAACACGAGTGTTCTACTAACATCGCGTCCTCAAAATTGCCGGCATAGCCATGCCCATGATCAGGAAAACAGGACCATCATGCAACACTTGAGCCAGTCTTAGAGGTAAGAATAGGAATACAATTTACCGTTTATTATACCACACGTGCACATGAGTTTCCCTCCAAGCCTTGTTTAATTTGTAGACTCGAGAATCATTGCAATTATAGCATGGAACATAAACATTCATTACAAATTTTGGAGATACAAAATAACTATTATTACTGCCTCTAGGGCATATCTCCTACACTTAGCGGATAAGAAGGACGGCCACATTAAAGGTATATGTGATATACTTGTTATTGATGTGTACCTAACCAGCGTTCGTAGTAGCTCCTGGGTATTTGATACCGGTGCCATTGCTCACATTTGTAACTCCAAGCAGGAGCTGTGGAATAAGCGGAGGCTGGCAAAGGACGAGGTGACGATGCGCGTCAGGAATGGTTCCAAGGTTGATGTGATCGCCGTCGGCACGCTACCTCTACATCTACCTTCAGGATTAGTGTTAAACCTTAATAATTGTTATTTAGTACCAGCTTTGAGCATGAACATTGTATCTGGATCTTGCTTGATGCGAGATGGCTACTCATTTAAATCTGAGAATAATGGTTGTTCTATTTATATGAGAGAAATGTTTTATGGTCATGCCCCGCTGGTCAATGGTTTATTTTTGATGAATCTCGAACGTGATGTTACACATGTCCATAGTGTGAGTACCAAAAAGTGTAAGGTTGATAACGATAGCCCCACTTACATGTGGCACTGCCGCCTTGGTCATATTGGTGTCAAACGTATGATGAAGCTCCATACTGATGGACTTTTGGAGTCTCTTGATTTCGAATCATTTGACACGTGTGGACCATGCCTCATGGGCAAGATGACTAAGACTCCGTTCTCTGGAACAATGGAGCGAGCAACTGACTTGTTGGAAATAATACATACTAATGTATGTGGTCCAATGAAGGTCGAGGCTCGTGGTGGCTACCGTTAAGTTCTCATCCTCACTAATGACTTGAGTAGATATGGGTATGTCTACTTAATGAAACATAAGTATGAAACTTTTGAAAGGTTCAAGGAATTTCAGAGTGAGGTAGAGAATCAACGTGACAGGAAAATAAAGTGCCTACGATCTGATTGTGGCGGAGAATATTTAAGTCACGAGTTTGGCACGCACCTAAGGAAATGTGGAATTGTTTCACAACTCACGCCGCCTGGCACACCTCAGCAAAATGGTGTGTCTGAACGTCGTAATCGCACTCTATTAGATATGGTATGATCTATGATGTCTCTTACCGACTTACCGCTATCATTTTGGGGATATGCATTAGAGACTGCCGCATTCACTTTAAATAGGGCACCGTCAAAATCCGTTGAGACGACACCGTATGAATTATGGTTTGGAAAGAAACTTAAGCTGTCGTTTCTAAAAGTTTGGGGATGTGATGCTTATGTGAAGAAACTTCAACCTGAGAAGCTCGAACCCAAAGCGGAAAAGTGTGTCTTCATAGGATATCCCAAAGAGACTATTGGGTATACCTTCTACCTATGATCCGAGAGGCAAAGTCTTTGTTGACAAGAATGGATCCTTTCTCGAGAAAGAGTTTCTCTCAAAAGAAGTAAGTGGGAGGAAAATAGAACTTGATGAGGTAATTGTACCCACACTCGAACCGGAGAGTAGCGCAGCACAAGAAGTTGTTTCTGTGGAGCCTACACCGGCTGGAGAGGAAGTTAATGATGATGATCATGAAACTTCAAGTTACTATTGAATGTTGAAGGTCCACTAGGACACGTTCCGCACCAGAGTGGTACGACAACCCTATCCTAGAGATCATGTTGTTAGACAACGGTGAACCTTCGAACTATGAAGAAGCGATGGCGGGCCCGGATTCCAACAAATGGCTTGAAGCCATGAAATCCGAGATAGGATCCATGTATGAGAACAAACTTTGGACTTTGGTGGACTTGCCTGATGATAAGCGAGCCATTGAAAATAAATGGATCTTTAAGAAGAAGACTGATGCGGATGGTAATGTGACCGTCTATAAGGCTCGGCTTGTCGCTAAGGGTTATCGACAAGTTCAAGGAGTTGACTACGATGAGACCTTCTCACCTGTAGCGATGCTGAAGTCTGTCCGAATCATGTTAGCAATTGCCGCATTTTATGATTATGAGATCTGGCAAATGGACGTCAAAACGGCATTCCTTAATGGCTTCCTCAAGGAAGAACTGTATATGATGCAGCCGGAAGGTTTTGTCAATCCTAAAGATGCTAAGAAGGTATGCAAGCTCCAGCGCTCCATCTATGGGCTGGTGCAAACATCTCGGAGTTGGAACATTCACTTTAATGAAGTGATTAAAGCGTTTGGGTTTGTACAAGTTTATGGAGAACCCTGTATTTACAAGAAAGTGAGTGGGAGCTCTGTAGCATTTCTCGTATTATATGTGGATGACATACTGATAATGGGAAATGATATAGAACTCTTGGAAAGTGTAAAGGCCTACTTGAATAAGTGTTTTTCAATGAAGGACCTTGGAGAAGCTGCTTACATATTAGGTATTAAGATCTATAGAGATAGATCGAGATGCCTCATAGGTCTTTCACAAAGTACATACCTTGACAAGATATTGAAGAAGTACAATATGGATCAGTCCAAGAAGGGGTTCTTGCATGTGTTACAAGGTGTGAGATTGAGTACGACTCAATGCCCGACCATGACAAAGGATAGAGAAGAGATGAGTGTCATCCCCTATGCTTCAGCCATAGGCTCTATTATGTATGCCATGCTGTGTACCAGACTTGATGTGAACCTTGCCATAAGTTTGGTAGGGAGGTACCAAAGTGATCCCGGAGCGGAACACTGGACAGCGGTCAAGAATATCCTGAAGTACCTGAAAAGGACAAAGGACATGTTTCTCGTATATGGAGGTGCTGAAGAGCTCGTCGTAAAGGGTTACGTCGATGCTAGCTTCTACACAGATCCGGACGACTCCAAGTCACAAACCGGATACGTGTATATTTTGAACGGAGGGGCAGTCAGCTGGTGCAGCAGCAAGCAAAGCGTCGTGGAGGCATCTACATGTGAAGCGGAGTACATAGCTACTTTGGAAGCAACAAAGGAAGGAGTCTGGATGAAGGAGTTCATCACCGACCTAGGAGTAATTCCAAGTGCGTCGGGTCCAATGACTCTATTATGTGACAACACTGGAGCTATTACCCTTGCGAAGGAGCCCAGGTTTCACAAGAAGACAAGACACATCAAGCACCGCTTCAACTCCATCCGTGATTAGATTCAGGAGGGAGATATAGATATTTGTAAAGTGCATACAGATCTGAATGTCGCAGATCTGTTGACTAAACCTCTCTCACGAGCAAAACATGATCAACACCACAATGCTATGGGTGTACGATTCATCACAATGTAACTAGATTATTGACTCTAGTGCAAGTGGGAGACTGTTGGAAATATGCCCTAGAGGCAATAATAAAATGGTTATTATTGTATTTCCTTGTTCATGATAATTGTCTATTGTTCATGCTATAATTGTGTTAACCGGAAACCGTAATACATGTGTGAATACATAGACCATAACATGTCCCTAGTGAGCCTCTAGTTGACTAGCTCGTTGATCAATAGATGGTCACGGTTTCATGACCATGGACATTGGATGTCATTGATAACGGGATCACATCATTAGGAGAATGATGTGATGGACAAGACCCAATCCTAAGCGTAGCACAAGATCGTGTAGTTCGTTTGCTAAAGCTTTTCAATGTCAAGTATCATTTCCTTAGACCATGAGATTGTGCAACTCCCGGATACCGTAGGAATGCTTTGGATGTGCCAAACGCCACAACGTAACTGGGTGGCTATAAAGGTGCACTACGGGTATCTCCGAAAGTGTCTGTTGGGTTGGCACGAATCGAGACTGGGATTTGTCACTCCGTGTGACGGAGAGGTATCTCTGGGCCCACTCGGTAAGATATCATCATAATGAGCTCAATGTGACTAAGGAGTTAGCCATGGCATGATGTGTTACGGAACGAGTAAAGAGACTTGCCGGTAACGAGATTGAACAAGGTATAGAGATATCGACGATCGAATCTCGGGCAAGTATCATACCGATAGACAAAGGGAATTGTATACGAGATTGATTGAATCCCCGACAT
Organism: Hordeum marinum; assembly: GCA_022496015.1. Classification (NCBI taxonomy): domain Eukaryota; kingdom Viridiplantae; phylum Streptophyta; class Magnoliopsida; order Poales; family Poaceae; genus Hordeum; species Hordeum marinum. The sequence continues at coordinate 292,300,030 of CM039676.1, forward strand.
CGTGGTTCATCCGATGAGATCATCGTGGAGCATGTGGGAGCCAACATGGGTATCCAGATCCCGCTGTTGGTTATTGGCCGGAGAAGTGTCTCGGTCATGTCCATGTGTCTCCCGAACCCGTAGGGTCTACACACTTAAGGTTCGATGACGCTAGGGTTATAGGGAAATGGTATACGTGATTACCGAAAGTTGTTTGGAGTCCCGTATGAGATCTCGGACATCACGAGGAGCTCCGGAATGGTCCGGAGGTAAAGATTGATATATAGGAAGTCCAGTTTTGGTCACCGGAAAGTTTTCGGGCTCATCAGTAGTGTACCGGGAGTGCCGGGAGGGTGCCGGAGGACCCCCGGGAGGGGTGTGACGACCATAGGACTTTGTGGGCCCTTAGAGAAGGTGTGCCAGACCTTATTGGGCTGGCCAAGACCTTCTAGAAAGGCCTATGTGGCTGGAGATCTAGAGATAACGGGCAAATGGTTTTAAAAGGAGGAGATCCACCTCCCTTGTGGGAGGTGGACTCTATCCCCACTTCGGCCGAAGCCCTCCTCTTTTGAGGAGCGGCCAAGGCAGCCCTGCCTCTCCCTCCTCCTATATATACTTGAGGTTTTGGCCTTTTGAGCACAGTTCTAAACTCTCTCTCACACGGCAAAGCCCTACCTCTCTTCTTCCTCCTCCGCAGCGCTTACGCGAAGCCTAGCCGGAATACCTTGCTACTCCACCACCACCACGCCGTCGTGCTGTTGTTGGAGCCCTTCCCTAACCTCTCCTTCCTCCTTGCTGGATCAAGGCGTAGGAGACGTCACCGGGTTGCACGTGTGTTAAACGCGGAGGCGCCGTTGTTCGGCGCTTAGATCAGAATCCACCGCGATCTGAATCGCTGCGAGTACGACTCCATCAACCGCGTTCTTGTAACGCTTCCGCTTAGCGATCTTCAAAGGTATGAAGATGCAATCTCTCCCCACTCGTTGCTGGTTTCTCCATATATAGATCTTGGTGACACGTAGGAAAATTTTGATTTAATACTACGTCTCCCAACACTTTTTACTTTTTAACACATGTTGTGCGGGTGAAATGATGATACTATGTCAAGTTTCAACCTTTTCAGAGTTCATTTCTAGTGCTTTTCAATTTCAGGGTTATTTAGCTCAAAGTAATAAATGCATGAAAATAGCGAATAAAGTGGGAAAGGGTTGAAAATTGTTGATGTGTCTTTGTGCATGTTGAACGCACAAAAAGTCTGGAGTTGAAATAAGTTAAAAAATGAAATGTCTTTGTAGCACATGAGTTTTCGTCCAAAAACGTGATACTTCGAAAGGGATTGTCCAGTTTGTACACGAAGTGCATCCAGTTTTTTTCGTAACCCTCTCAACTTTATAGCACATGCTATGTGGGTGAAATGATGATACCATGTCAAGTTTCAACCTTTTCAGAGTTCATTTGTAGTGCTTTTGAATTTCAGAATCATTTAGCTCGATTTTTTTTAATAAATGCATGAAAAATAGAGGATGAATTATTTGTTGAATAAATGATGTCATACTTGGATTCCTCACATTTTTCTGATAATAATGGATATATTATTTCTCGAATTTTGATTTAGAGATTTAAAGATATTAATTATGCCATATTAAATGAATAAATGGCAAAAATTGACTAAAATAATATTATTACTTATTTTATTTTCATTGAAATTCAATTTTATTTTTACATATTTTATTTTGAACTTTTTATAATTTTGGATTTCATGTTTGTTTTTTTGAGAATATTTGAGTTTTTGAAGGTTTTTGGAATTTTTAAATTAATCCTTGTTGTGTGTTAATCATTGTTGTTTATTTTAATAATTGTTTGGATTTAAAAATTTAAATCATGTGACATCAAGATATAATGGTTAACAGGATTGATAGCTTATTATTGTCAAGAAAAAAATAAGTGCAGAGTTGGAAACTAAGGGAGATAGAACTCGAAAGTTAAGCGTGTTGAGGTTGGGACAGTGAGAGTATGAGTGACCGACCAAGAAGTTAGACGATTTAGAATGAGGAGGGGGTGATTAAAGATTAAATTGTTAAATAATTCAAAGATTTGAAAATCAGAAGAAAAAAATAAAAAAATAAAAAAAATCAATTTTAAAAAGCAAAAATATCCTTTAGTCCCGGGCACCAACCGGGACTAAAGGTCTTCCAGCCCCCATTCCAGAAAGCTACCAAGCGGAGCCCCTTTAGTCCCGGTTCGTAATCCAACCGGGACTAAAAGTTGGGGTCTTTAGTCCTGGTTTTGGAAAACCGGGACTAAAGGCCCTTACGAACCGAGACTAAATGCCCGTTTTCTACTGGTGTTAGCCTTTCAATTTAACTCCCAAATTCCCCTTACCCCCTCTGGTTCACCACTAGATTGCCCAACAATGTCCTGACCATCCTTTTAATTTAAGCGCCAAATTGTACGCACTTTTAACGGAAAAAATATCATTCTTTTCATGGTGCCACGCAACAAAATCACCATCCCTAGAAGATTGAGTACAATGATTGTTTTTGAATTACATTGTGAATATTAAATGAATGGACAAAGCTGACTGCGCCTATTTTTGAACTAAATACATGTGAACATTATTTAAATACACTTTGAACACCAAATGACTAAACAAAATAATGTTTATGTACCTCCAGCAAAATCATTTATGTATTCTCTGAAAAATAAAAATTGCAATTAAACGGAAAATAAATGAAGGAAAAGGAAAATAATAAATAAACAAAAAAAGTCCACTCGTGCAAACAAGATAACAAATAGTATAACACAAGAATGCCTAGACATTCAGTCATGACCAGTCAAAGACGGACACAAACATGAGCCCACAAGCCACAAACAAATCGGGAACGCATGGAATGCACGGAAGGTTTAGTTGTTGATCGTACACAAGCTACGACGTACTTGTACATGAAATAATAAACCATTCCTATCTGTTTGATTTTTGCAGTTTTAGTCATGAGTTTAGGAACTCAAGTTATGAAGATCACAACATAGCGAAGCATGCTCTATCTCTCCCTAGTGGCCACCATGTTTGGTTAGGACACCCCGGGAATCTACAATCCGTCCTTGTAAACATTGTGATGGATTTATAAAGCTTCGCGACGTTGTCTAAAAAAAAGTTGTTGATCGTATAGATAATAAGTTGACTGGCACATCACTAATTCTCACTCGACTATGACATAGCCACACGACATGCTTGGTCAATATTGCTCTTGCGGTAAAAAAACAATACCAATTGCATGGACTTGAGTTTAAATTTAACAAACATGTTAGAATCAACTGGTATCTCCCAACTAGCGAAGCAATGCATTGCTGCAAATGTGATCCTAGCCCCAAATCTTTCTACAACTTCATCCCGCATTTTTATGAATAATGCTACATCTATAAAAGGTTACTTAATTTTTCACAAACAAGCTGATGCAGGGGATTATGATTGCCGTCGCGTTTAGTAGGCTGCATGAAGCCGAACCAGGCTCTCACGGGCCAAGTACCCAGCTGTTTGGTTGCCTTGCTTGCATGAAGAAACTGCCTCGCACCAAACTTAAAACGCTCTCAACCAGACCCGCGAGAAACGCTCAGATTGACCTTTTTTCAGACATAGACTCAGCCTAGTGCAATTTAAACTAGGAAAAAATGCGAGCTGGGCTTGATGCAACCAAGCAAACGAAATGATGGCCCAGAGTCTGTGTACACTTAAACGGGCTCCACTCAGACATGATTCGTCGGTCCAGGTTGCACTGAGAAAGTAACCAAATACGTCCTAAGAGAGTGAAGGGGCCCATCCGAGTTGAACTTGTTTTGAACGATAACACGAGAGTTCGGTCTTCTTCAGGATGAAAACCTATGATCTTGAATTAAACGACGATGGTGCTTGTACATTGTTTACTTTTTGAAGACGTCGTTTTTAAAGACCTTTTATGTTTTTCGGGTGTTGTCTTTAGTGATGGTTTGTGTGTTGTTGCTGAGAGGAGTTGATCACTATGACAAGTCCGTTGTTTTTTCTTTTTTTTTCGGGATGTATGCATCCTGGATGTCTTTGTGACATCTGAATGATGCAGAGGTTGAGTATATTTGATATTTTTACAATATTAATATATTTTTCTTTTCAAAAAAAGGTAGAAAAGTTGTTGTATTCATTATGAAGAAGATGATGATACAAAGGGCCCAAACTGCTCCGAGACGAATTCGATGGAGAGAGGATTATAGTTTTAAAAGTTAATCAAAACGTCTGTAATTTTTTGTAGGCCTGGCACGTTCATCTCCCTTTTACCTTCCTGTTCCTGTCGGTCTCGTAGCTACATTTGCAGCCTGGCCTTATACGGCGGCGACAAGTCATTGTCGATGAGAGGGAGAAGGCATGTAGCACTACTAGCATGAGAGCAGTTGCCGCCCGTAGCAAGCAATGATTCAAAGCTCCGAACTAATGCAACGACCCGCGCCCGAGTCCACTGTCTGGCCGCACGGAGATGCGCGCGTACAGCCAGCCACGCATGACACGCGCATGCATGCACACACGAAGGTACTCCTAGATGGATTAGACGCGTAATGCGTTCCTCGACGGCGTACGAGCAGATGGACATGGACCAGACGTCGACGCGCCGGCCGGGTATCCCGATCGACGGAGCGGTGGACCGCTCATGCACCTCACCTACCTACACATCTACCAGTAGCCTGCTCTACCTTGGATAGTTGCGTCGTGTCGTCGTCATCTGACAGCGTTACCGCGGCCGCGCCGCTGGAGCGGAGCCGGGCGGCGCCGACCAGCTGACGGATCGACGTTTGGACCAATAAGAGATTGCACACAAACTTGGCCACGGCCGGGAACGAAGTCGCCATTGGTTGGCCATTTGCTTCCTCGATAGGGGGATATCAAGGCCAGGCCAGGCCACGCTTCTGCCTTTCTCTGCCGTAGCCAGTAACGAGCGCAGACTCCCTCTTGATTCGTACGTTGTATAAAAGTCGCACTTTCTGTTGCTCCTCAATCACACACGTCGGTCAGGCTCAGACACGACATTTAGAAGTGCCGCGTGAAGACGAGAAGCCAAGCAAATCATTGGCCCCCTGCAGCCTCCGGGTATGGAGCTAACTAAAACAAGGAGGCGCACACCCACGTACACTTGCAATAAGATAGCTCCTGTGGTGTGCACATTTCTCTGTTGGTAGTGTCCAGGTGCCAGTCAACTAAGACTTCGTGAAGTCTCAATCAAGTAATATGAAATATAAGAAAATAAAAAAATTTAAAAAAAATATTTGCATTTGATGCAAGATCAACGGATTATAGTATCGACTGAGACTTTGTGAAATATCAGTCGACTGATTTTTAGTAAAATCGCTTTTTTTACGAGAGTCCTGTGGTGTGAACATAATAACATCTATGAGCGCACGCAAAATAAGAAATGATATGGTGCGACGATGGATCCACATACTGAGGCCAAATTGGTAGCAGACGTTAGACGTGGACATACCATGCAGAGCACTTATTCTTCTTCTTCTTCCAAAAATCATGTAACGCTCGAGCTCAAATGGTCCAAACATGAACAGTAAAATCAATAAAAAAAGCTTCAAAATTAGAGAAAGCTGAATTTTCTGGGGGCAAACATGAAGGAATGTATCGAGTGCTTGCAAATTTTCACCATGTAATCACATGCATGGAAGTCATGGTAAATAAAATAAAATATGTGCTCCAAAATGCTTTTGAAAGTACATCTTTGGAGCCTTGATTTTTTTTCTTATGAATTTCACGAATGTGATTCCATAATGAACTTTGCAACCACTCGAAACTTTTCATTGCAAATGCTTGGCATTTGCAGAAAGTCAATATGGATGCTTTGATCAATTTAGTGCACATGACCAAGTGGTGAAACTCATATATATTGATCATATGAGTTTCTGTGAATTTTCTCAAATACTTCAGAAACAAAAATAATATTTTTATCATTTAATTGCCATTTTTGGCTTTTGCAAAAATAATTCAAAAAGGGGGTTCTAATACTTTTATTTTTTGGATTTTCATGGAAATAGATGTCTTATATACAGTAAACCTTAGTGGTAACTTTTAACAAGAAACTATTTAATTAGAAATAAATACTTGTATTTCAAACCTTAGTTTTAGGGTATTGGGCAAGAAAAATGCTTTAAAATAGTTTTGGGCCAAAACAATTTGTAATAAAAAATATTTTTAGGTCGTAACCACTTGTCATAATCTATGGGAGCCATAAGCTTGAAGAATTTGTTCTAGGAAATTTCTACGATTTATGGGCATTATATGAGCAAATAATTCAAGCAAGTGGCAAAACTTCAAAATTGAAACACCAAACTAAGTCTTTACCAACTCAAGATCAGATTGTGAAACTCAGGGTGTTACGAGGGATGATGATTAATCAGTCCTTGTCGACGAGAAACGAAAGCTAAGCTCTCCTCAGCATGCAGTTTGCCACCCATCTCAAGCAATCATTCAATTTTTTTTCCAAACTAACGTGAAGACCGGCTCCAAGTCCACTGTCACCGCGCGCGCTCGGAGATTCGCGCATACAGTCACTCATGGTGAGAGCATCTTCAACGCCAGCGCGAAAAGACGCGTGCACGGTAAACTGTCACTTTAGCACGCATGAAACGTTTTCGCGCGCTCCAACGATGACGGGAAAGTAGCGCGCGTGGGAAACGATTGCGCGCGCGGGGGAAAAGTGGCAGCTCGCGTGTTAAATTTGGTGCGCCATTTTCGGCGCGCCTATAAGTTGCGGTGTTCGTCACGCGGCTCCACACTGTCACGCGCGCTCTCCCAGCTCCCTCTGCCGCTTGCTCGCCGCTTCCTCGTCCCGCCACCACCGCGCCACCATACTGCCACGCCGCTGAGGATCGTCTAGCTATCGCGGCGTCCGCGCGCGCCTCGGCGGCACCTATTACATCGAGATCCGGTCCGGCGACGTTCGGCTCGGCCTCGGCACGTTCGGGACCGCCCACGAGGCAGCCCACGCGTATGACGCGGCGGCATGGCGCCTAGAGAGGCCTCGGTCAAAGATGAACTTTCACGACGTCTACACGCGCGAGCAGGCGCATGCCGTCGCCCCTCTGCCTCGTCTTATCATGAACCAGGACCATGCGGAGCACCTTCGGCGGCAGCACCGCCTCCTCGTCGCCGAGGAGGACGAGCGAGCCACGGCGAAGTGGCTCCGGCGCCACCCAGAGGGCGTCCCAATGAGCGCGACTACTCGGCGGAAAGGACGGCAAGGCGTCGCGCGGATCGGGCGCACAGGCGTCAACGGAAGTCACTGGCTATATCGCAGTGCGGTGCCGTTAAAGCAGGTGGGAAGTCGATCTCATGTCAGACGACGATCGTTGGCATGACGTATGTATCGATAACTCGGACGACACCATCGAGGATGATGATGAGAACGACTCGAAGTAATTCTAGCTGCACCGTAGTTTATCTAGTTTGCACCATAGTTTAATTTTATCTATGAAACTATGTAAAATATCTATGTATCGTTTTATCTATGAGAATGTATCTTTTTATCTAGTCTAGAGTGTTCGTGTGAGAGCGCGCACGCAACATTTTAACGCGCCTGTTGAAGCTACGCGCACGCATTAAATTTTAACACGGCTGTTGGAGTCAACGCTGCTGCCGTGTTTTTTTAGACTGAACGTGTTGTAAAGTAATTTTTTGCTCGCCCCGCCGGCATGCTCTGACACGATACACATTCATGCACCGGGACACCGGGTAGATGGATTAGATGCGTATTGCAAATGCGTTCCTCGGCGGCGAGCAGATGGGCCGGGCCGGACGACGGAACGGCGGGCCACTCACGCATCTCGCCTACCTACGCGCATATGCGGGGCGCGCACGCAAGGAACTTGGCTGCTTGCGCGGGAACCCGGATGCACTTGGACATGGACGCGTGGGCGTTCACGGTTACCCTGGTCTCATCTGCCCTGGCTAGTTGCGCTTGGGTCGCCGTCATATGACCGCGTTGCGTTTGCACCGTCGGAACGGAGCGCGGGTCCGCGCCGACGATGAGTCCCTCCCTGCCTGCTCTTTGCTAGCTTCGGTACAAACGTGGCGTCAACGCCAGGAAAACCCGTGCCGCGCTCGGCTGGTAGATACGCGGCCATGAGCACGAACGTAAAGACATACCGGCGGGATGAGGATGAGAGGAGAGCCGCAAGAGCAACTCTAATAGGGAGATCTATTTCGATGTTTGTTTGGATCTATAGAAAAAAGCACAGCCCAACGAAGCGACCTATTTTTATTTTCTGTTCGTTCTGTGTCCGTTCGGATTCATTTCGGGCTCAAATTTGAGCCAGATTTGGATCAAACGCGGACACAAAGCGGATGCTCGAGCTCTCTTTTCTGTCCGTCCGTGTGTCCGTCGTTAACCCATATGCCAGTCAAACAAATCGTCGGGGCTGCACCCGTTAGTAGCAGCAGCTAGCTAGCCGCCGGCCGAGCTACCCGTCGCGCGTGCTAGCTTGCTAGCTGCTAGCCGATGCCGGCGGCTGAGCTGCCCGTCGCGTGGCACCTCAGCAGCTGCTATCAGAGGACTCCGGTCGGCCGACCTTCCCGTCATACGCTGCCTTGTTGTATTGACACCGTTGTTGCTGCTACTGTCTTGTTGTATTGACGTTACTGCTGCTGCTCTCTGATTGCTACTGCTACTGCTTCTGTCGTTGCACTACTGTTGCGTCCGCTGCCGCCTGCTGCTATGCCGCTATCGTTGGCTGCTTCCGCTGCTGCGCTCCGGCAGCCGCTGCTATCACGTCCGTAACCGCCGACGTCCGCAGCCGCTGCCCACGCCCTGGACTCGCCCTGCTCGTCGATGCTCCTGTTGGCAGCCTCGCGTCCGCTCCCCCCCCCCCCCCCCCCCCCCGCGCAAGCCGGCCTCCAACACCTTTGCAGCTCGCCGGCCTCCAACACGCCGTCCTTCTCGCTCACAGCGCCCGGCGAGCATGACGGGTGGGCTCGGTGGCATGAGCTTGGAGCTCCGGGCAGGAGGACGTGACGGGACGGAGCTGCATGTTAGGTGTTCGATAGAATGTTGGGGCGGGTACGTCAAAAAATGCATTTGTTCGTGTTAGACGCATCGACCGACCCAATTAAAAAAACGAACACGGACATACGGACGACCGATCCAAACGGACAAAAAAGAACAAAAGCCATGTCCATTTATATCTCGGCGTTGGATGGATTTGCTCTAAGTGCATGCATGTGACAAGCCAAAAGCTATGGCTACCGTATGACACCGCCCTACGAAGAGATTCCGCTAGAACTTGGCAGAGAAAACGGTATAGTTTCTGCACAGGATTTTGGGCCGGCCGGTGACGAGCGCCGTTCGTCCCCTAGGGAAATCAAACGGCCTCGCGCGCCACGCCGCGCCACGCATAATGCCTGTGGATATGGCGAAGAGCCGGTGACGAGCGCAAACTCCCTGTTGATCTTATAGAAACGCAGGGAACGACTTCTGTTACCCCTCAACCAAATACGTCGGTCAGACTCAATACACTAGCACTAGTAGGAGACAACGACAAGCTGGCGCATGAAGGCGGCCGGCAAGGGAAGCAAATGATTGCCGCCGGTATGGAGCTGACTAGTAAAGACACGGAGCTGTGCAGCAGCGCATACATCCACAGGGACACTTGCAATAAGAGAGCTCGCGTGGTGTGGACATAATGTCTACACGCGCGCCGGACAAAATCATATGGTGCGAAGACCAATAATGCTAAACATACAAAGATTTACAGACTTTTACACGCTGACTAGGATGATTTCAACCTAACTAACCACTCTTCTCCCTGATTTTCACCGGGATGGGCCCCTCATTCCACTTAATCTCCAATGAAAAGTTACCTTCCTATAAAAGCCTGTATGTTTCTGTACGTGTAGCATTACTCGTGCGAAGACATATCCACAAACTGAGGCCAACTTGCCACTTGATAACAGACGTGGACTTCTTCTTTCTTTCTTTCTTTCTTCTTCTTCTTCTTTTTCTTTTTTTCTTCTTCTTCTTCTAAGAGAGATAGAGGGAGCGAGAGAGTAGCACAACCAATTCTTTGAATGCTCTAGAAATCAATTAACTAATCTACGCAAAAATATAACACCCAACTAATTTATAGCCAGCATGTGAACTGCCAAAAGGAAAAAGATCACATGGCAGAAGATGAAGCGCTACTCAACAAGAGGGGCTTCATTTCAGTGCAATGAACCTAAGTCGAGTGGGATCCATCATCCATGGCATGACAATCAAAACATGGTCAGGTCAGATACTGTGAAGACATAAATTTGGAGGTTTTGCTGAGCTTTGTGGTGGGCAAAAAACTAGCGTCCCCTGACATACCTTGGCCTATCAATCACCTTTTTTTAAAGGGAAATATATTAATATCGTGAAAATATTAATTACATCCAGCCTCTGCACTAATAAGATATCATAAAGACATTCAGGATGCACACATCCTGAAAAGAAAAGAAAAAAGGAAAAAAGGCATCAGCATCCAGGCCTTCAGAATTTAGGCCTATCTCACTGCTTAACTGTACTCTTAAGATCACCAAAATTCTGGCTAACAGATTGCAGATAGTCATTCTCAAGCTGGTCCATAAGAATCAATATGGTTTCCTCAACAGCAGATGTATCCATGACTGCCTATCATGGGCATATGAATATATTCACCAATACAATCAGAGTAAGAAGGAACTCATTCTCCTTAAACTTGATTTTGAGAAAGCATTTGACGTGCTCAACCATGTCACCATTATTGAGATTCTCAGAGCTAAGGGGTTTGGGGGGGGGGGAATGGATCCAATGGATCAAAATGATCTATGGGACAGGCTATTCTTCTGTTTTGCTCAATGGGGTTCAAGGAAAACAATTTCTATGCAAGAAAGGTGTAAGATTAGGAGATCCCCTATCCCCATTTTGTGATTGTTGCAGACATGCTACAGTCTATGTTCAATGAAGCCACGCATACCTCATTGATTGATTCACCTCTTGTACACAATTCTTGCCCTGGTTTCCCTGTTATCCAGTATGCCGATGACACTTTGATAGTGGCCAAGGGAGACAAAACACAAGCGATGCACATAAAAAACCTGCTCCTCCATTATGCTGAGTACACTGGTTTGAAGTTCAACTATTCCAAATCTACCCTGATATCACTCAACACCCCAACAGACAAGATGTTGGTGCTATCCAATTTATTAGGATGCAAGATTGGCACTTTTCCACACACATATCTTGGCATGCCATTGGGACTTTCTAAGCCAAGAGTAGAAGATTATGTGCCCATGCTTAAGAAGATTGAAAACAGAATATTATGATGCTCCACTCTCCTCTCTACTAGAGACAAGCTCATTCTCATTAAGTCTGTTTTCTCTAGCATGCCCACTTTTATCATGTGCGTTCTGATGATCCCCAGGACTGTAGTCAAACAGATCAACACATATCTCATGAACTGCTTTAGGAGGAAATATGGTACTCATGACAGAGGAACATCACTCGTTTCCTAGGAACAGATATGTAAGCCCAAGTCACATGGAGGACTAGGAGTTCTCGAGATCCATGCTCATAGTACCTCTCTGCTCATTAAATTCCTTCATAAAATCTTCAACAAGGCATACATCCCATGGGTTAACATTATTTGGGAAACTCGTTATCAGGATAATTTACCAGGGGAAAGGATGATTGGCTCTTTTTGGTGGAAATCCATCCTCAAACTCCTTCTAATGTTTAAGCAGTATGGTACATGCAAGGTTAGAGATGGAAGCACTATTCTTCTTTGGAAAGATAAATGGACATATTCCACATTCAATAGTAAATATCATGAACTTCATTCATTTGCCATCAACAGGGATAGCAAATTGAAGGAAGCACTAAAGCAAACCGATCAAAGCCAGCTATTCCACAAGCCAATCTCATAGCAAGCTTTTATGCAGTTTAATGAATTCCATGAGACACTCTCTTCCACTACTACATCAATTGATAGTGGTGTATGGACCATTGGGGGAGCATCCAACAAATTATCATCCATCAAAATTTATAAACAGATTATGGGTCCCAATCAAGCACATAAAAATTTCAAACTCATATGGAAAATAGCTTGTAGACTCACACATATAATTTTCTTCTGGCTACTTCTGCATGATAGAGTGAGGACAAGAAATATGATACGGCGTAGAGTCATGTTCCTGGAAGATTATTGTTGTGCTCTATGTGCATAAATGACAACAGAAAGAAGCGATCATCTTTTTTGGGACTATGAATTTGTTATCACCTGTTGGTTACTCATCATTCCAACTAAAGACAGCGGGCTTTCCACTTATGATAACATCTTATTTACAATGGAAAAACTTCCCATAGACATTGCCATTGAAATCATCATTATGGCACTATGGGGCATTTGGATGGTAAGAAATGACAAGATTTTTAGAAGAGCACCAGCATCATTGAACAATTGGCAACACTACCTAAAATAAGGACTTGTGATTCCTCAACTCTGGGAAAAGCAGAATAAAGAAGAAAGGATCGGTGCTTGGATAAATAAGAACTTGTAGTTTACTTTGATGTTTCCTTGAACTGGTATAGGTTAATTTTTTGTACTTTATACTTCTGCTTCAATTTAATGAAAATACCATAGAATGATTGTTCTACGGTCCAAGCTCAAAAAAGAGCACTCAAACCATCACCAAAGACAACACCCAGAAAACATAAAAGGTCTCCAAAAGCGACACCTACAAGAAGGAAACAGTACACAAGCGTCGTCGTCATCCGATCTAAGATCTTTGGTTTTCACCCTGGAGAAGACCGAGCTCTCAAAACAATACCTTCAGCAATACTTGTGATTCTTTTTCTTATGGCATGGACATTTGGACTTTTAGTTGTTCAAAGCAATAGTCTAGTTTTGACATAATAATATAGATACTCAAGCATATCAACAGGCAACCATGTCTTTCAAAATATCAACGCTAAAATAAGTTATCCCTAGCCCATCATGCTCAAACATTGATCCATTCATGAAACACACTCGAATATTAGCTACACCCAATACTTAATTACGATCATATTGCCTCCTAGTTGGTGCTTTGGTAAGAGAAGATGGAGACTCAAATTCAAAGATAAAAATTGCATAAAGTAAAAGAAAGGCCCTTCACAGAGGGAAGTAGTGATTTGTAGAGGTGCCAGATATCAAACCAAAAAGATTAGAGATAAAAACATTTTGGGAGGTGTATCCATCCCACCAACGAAAATGACTTAGAGTTCCATACACTTTCCATGCTAGATATATCATAGGCAGTTCCCAAACAGAAAATAAAGTTTATTCCTTTTTCCACCATACTTTCACTTTCCATGGCTAACCGTATCACGGATGCCCTCCATACCAACACTTTCCAAGGAATTTATTATTTGAAAACATAAAGTAAATTCATTTTTGCATTTCGGTACTAGGCATCCCTAGTACCTTTGCCTTACTCTCGTGCAATGACAAGTGAATAAACACTCATCGTGAGAATAACACATCTAGCATGGAAAATATTATCCACCCCTCATCGCTCCGCGAGCGAAACAAACACACAAAAGAGAAGTTTAATTTGAAAATTAGAAATGACACATACAAATTTGTTTAGAACGGCACGGAAATACCGCATATAGGTAGGTATAGTGGACTCATGTGGCAAAAACTAGGTTTAAGGATTTGGATGCACAAGTAGAGCTCATACTTGGTGCAAAATGAAGGCTATCAAAAGATTGAGAAGCGACCAATCAAGAAACGGATAATCTCATAAGCAAGCATTAAGCATAAATAATACCGAATAATGCACCACAAGTAGGATATAATTTCATTGCATGACTATTGACTTTCGTACTTGCATAGGGAATCACAAACCTTAACACCAATATTCTTACTAAAGCATAATTACTCATCAACATAACTCACATATCACATCATCATATCTCACAACTATTACTAAGAATCAAGTTTATTTTGTCCAATGATCTTCATGAAAGTTTTTATTATATCCTTCTTAGATATCTATCACTTTGGGACTAATTTTCATGTGTTGCTTTTCATAAGCTCAACAAATATAAGTGAAGATCAAGAGCATAATTTTTCTTATTTCTCTCAAAATAATTTAAGTGAAGCAAGAGAGAATTTCTTGAAAATTTTACTAACTCTCAAATAAATCTAAGTATACTTGTGCAACAGTCTGTAGGAATTGCAATTTTACTAACAGAACAGTTTGTAGTAATCTGATTTGTTCGTATACTTGTGCAACTCAAAAAATTACGACAACGTGAGCAATTTGTATATCAATCTTGTGTAAAAAAATCAGATCAAAATCACGTTTCTGTGATTTACTAAAATTGTTTTTGTGAGCACATAAGTTTCTGTTTTTCAACAGCAAGATCAAACAACTATCACCCAAGAAGATCCTAAAGGCTTACTTGGCACAAACAGAAAAAACACAAAAAAACACAATCATAACAGTAGCATAATTGTGTAAGAACTCAAGAACAGAAATCAAAAAGAAAAAATAAATTTTATTCATTGGGTTGCCTCCCAACAAGCACTATTGTTTTACGCCCTTAGCTAGGCATAAAGCAAGGATCTAAGTTTTGTCTTCCGAAGTTTTGGCAACTTTTGTAAGGGTTTTATCAAACCCGGGAGGCTCTTTACGCTTCCCTAAATTCCATGGGAAAGAAACCATGTTAAGATCCAAAATATCCAATCGCTTTTTGCAAAGAGTAATCAGAGTATTCATGCGATTGATACTACCATTGAGGTGTTTGAGGGGTTCATTATATTTCTGTATTTCAACCATATGTTTATGTAAATCACCAAGTTTGTCCAACATTTGAGCTCCCTCGGGGGCAAAAGGAAACCCCTTCTTTTGAGGTGGAATTCCCAAAATTCCCTCTAAAATTTCATAGGCAGCATTGGCATCAAGTTCAATGAAATTTCCTTTAGCGGCAAAATCACGAACTTGTCTATGATGCAAAGCCAATCCTATGTAAAAATTACAAAGCAAAACTTTAGCGTCCCCCTTTAAGTTGGAAATACGATATGATTCCATAAGCCTATACCAGGCATCTTTCAAATTTTCTCTTTGTCTTTGCTTGAAGTAAAGAACTTCAAACTCTGGCGACAAAGGAGGAGTAGGGACGCTATCCATCGAGACTAGAAAGCAAGAGAAAGGTGAACAGAAAATAAGAGGCGAATAAAATGACAGATTTTTGTGAAGTGGGGGAGAGGAAAACAAGAGGCAAATGCAAAATAATGTAAATTGCAAGGAGATGAGATTTGTGATTACGAACCTGGTATATGTTGAAGATCCTCCCCGGCAACGGCGCCAGAAATTCCTTTTGATGTCGCTTGAAGCTACGTCAGTATTTCCCCAAAGAGGAACGGATGATGCGGCATAGTGGTGGTAGGTATTTCCCTCAGATATGAAACCAAGGTTATCGAACCAGTAGGAGAACCAAGCAACACAACGTAAACAGCCTCTGCACACAAATAACAAATACTCGCAACCCGACGTGTTAAAGGGGTTGTCATCCCTTTCGGGTAATGGCGCCAGAAAGGCACGTGGATGGCAGAAAGTTGTAAATGATGATAGATTGAACGCCAAATAAAATAAAGTGCAGAAAGGTAGTTTTGGGTTTTTGGAAATATAGATCTTAAAATAAATGCAGGAGAAAAGTAGATCGCAAAGGCAAATAATATGAGAAAGAGACCCGGGGGCCGTAGGTTTCACTAGTGGCTTCTCTCAAGAAAAATAGCAAACGATGGGTGAACAAATTACTGTTGGGCAATTGATTGAACTTCAAATACTCATGACGATATCCAGGCAATGATCATTACATAGGCATCACATCCAAGATTAGTAGACCGACTCCTGCCTGCATCTACTACTATTACTCCACACATCAACCACTATACAGCATGCATCTAGTGTATTAAGTTCATGGAGAAATGGAGTAATGCAATAAGAACGACAACATGATGTAGACAAGATCTATCTATGTAGAGATAGACCCCATCGTTTTATCCTTAGTACCAACGATACATACGTGTTGTTTCCCTTTCTGTCACTGGGATCAAGCATCGTAAGATCGAACCCACTACAAAGCACCTCTTCCCATTGCAAGATAAATAGATCAATTTGTCCAAACAAAACCCAAATATCGGAGAAGAAATACGAGGCTATAAGCAATCATGCATATAAGAGATCAAATAAACTCAAATATCTTTCATGGATATAAAAAGATAGATCTGATCATAAACTCAAAGTTCATCGATCCCAACAAACACACCGCAAAAGAGTTGCATCATATAGATCTCCAAGAGACCATTGTATTGAGAATTCAGAGAGAGAAAGCCATCTAGATACTAACTACGCACCCAAAGGTCTACAAAGAACTACTCACACATCATCGAAGAGGCACTAATGGAGGTGGTGGACCCCATCCGGGATGGTGTCTAGATTGGATTTGGTGGTTCTGGACTCTGCGACGGCTAGATGAAAATTTCATCTGTTGCCCTAGGGTTTCTGGAATATTGGGGTATTTATAGAGCAAAGAGGCGGTCCGGGGGGCACCTGAGGCGAGCACAATCCACCAAGCGCAGCCAGCGTTCGTTCTGGCCCATAAAAATCATCGTAAAGTTTCGTGGCATTTGGACTTTGTGTGGTATTGATTTTCTGCGATGTAAAAAACATGGAAAAAACAGCAACTGACACTTGGCACTATGTGAATAGGTTAGTACCAAAAAATGATATAAAATGACTATAAAATGATTATAAAACATCCAAGATTGATAATATAACAGCATGGAACAATCAAAAATTATAGATATGTTGGAGACGTGTCACTTTTCTTTACAGCCTTTTAGCTAGGCATGATGATTTCAATGATGCTCACATAAAATTAGTAATTGAAACATGCAATAGAGCATCATGAATCTCATAACAAGCACATTTAAGTCTAACCCACTTCCTATTTATAGGGATTTATTGAGCAAAGAATTTATGAGAGCAAGAATCAACTAGCATAGGAAGGCAAAACAAGCATAGCTTCAAAACTTTGAACACATTGGGAGGAAACTTGATATTATTGCAATTCCTACAAGCATATGTTCCTCCCTCATAATAATTTTTAGTAGCATAATGAAGGAATTTCACAATATAACTATCACATAAAGCATACTTTTCATGATCTACAAGCATAGAAAATGTATTACTCTCCACATAAGCAATTTCCTTCTCATTCATTGTAGTGGGAGCAAACTCAACAATATAACTATCATGAGACACTTGATTGACATAACCACTTTGCATATTAAAATCATGATAACAAGTTTCATAGTTACTATCACTCTTCATAGCATACATGTCATCACAATAATCATCATACATAGGAGGTATGTTATCATCATTATAGTTTTGCTCATCAAAACTTTGGGGACTAAAAATATCATATTCATCAAACATAGCATCCCCAAGCTTGTGGCTTTGCATATCATTAGCATCATGACTATTTCGAGAACTCATACTAACAATGTTTCTATCATTCTCATTATTCAAGTAATTCTCATCAAGTATTTTTACAATTTCTTCCTCTACCAATTGAGCACAATTTTCCGAATCCTTGTTTTCACGACAAACATTATAAAGATGAAACAAATGATGCAACCTAAACTCCATTTTTTGTAGTTTTCTTTTATACAACCAAAGTAGTGAAAAACAAGAAACTACAAGATTTGGTTGCAACTAAACTATGTTGGGCCTCCAAGCGCAGAGTTTTGTTGGATAATAGCAATTTTCCCTCAAGTGAAGGACCTAAGGTTTATCAATTCATGGAAGGTGTAGGATGAAGATGGTCTCTCTCAAACAACTCTGCAATCAAATACACGAAATATCTTGTGTCCCCAACACACCCAATACAATGGCAAATTGTATAGGTGCACTAGTTCGGTGAAGAAACGGTGATACAAGTGTAGTAATGATAGTAGATATTGATTTTTGTAATAGTAACAATAAAAACAGCAAGGTAGCAAGTAACAAAAGTGAGAACAAACGCTATTACAATGCTTGAAAACAAGGCCTAGAGTCCTTACTTTCGCTAGTGCAATCTCTCAACAATGCTAATATAATTGGTTTACATAACCATCCCTCAA
Organism: Hordeum marinum; assembly: GCA_022496015.1. Taxonomy (NCBI): domain Eukaryota; kingdom Viridiplantae; phylum Streptophyta; class Magnoliopsida; order Poales; family Poaceae; genus Hordeum; species Hordeum marinum. The sequence goes on from CM039676.1 coordinate 292,318,204, forward strand.
CGTGCAACGAAGAGTCACTCCAAAATTCTTATCTAGCGAAGAACATAAGAAGAAATTGTTTGTAGGGTCCAAACCACCTTACAATTATCCTTTTCGATCGATCTATTCAAGAGTTCGTACTCAAATAACAACAAGTTATCCTTTTCGATCAATCTATCTAAGAGTTCGTACTAAAATAACACCATATGATACGCATCAACCAACTCTAATGTCACCTAGATACTCCAATATCACCACAAGTATCCATGAGTTAATTATACGATATGCATCAAACAATTTCAGATTCATAATACTCAATCCAACACAAAGAACCTCAAAGAGTGCCCCAAGATTCCTACCAGAGAAAGTGATACAGGTGCAATATGGATGATAGATATAGGTTTTCGTAATCTGAAAATATAAAAACAGCAAGGTAGCAAGTGTAAAACAGCTAGAAAAACGGTGTATAAATGCTTGGAAATAATGCCTAGTGTCCGTACTTCCACTAGTGCAATCTCTCAATAAAGCTAATATAATTGGATCACATAACCATCCCTCAACGTGCAAGGAAGAATCACTCCAAAGTTCTTATCTAGCAGAGAACATAACAAGAAATTGTTTGTATGGTATGAAACCACCTTAAATTTATCCTTTCCGGTAGATCTATCCAAGTGTTCGTACTAAAATAAGACCAAGTTATACTTTCTGGTCGATCTATCTAAGAGTTCGTACTAAAATAACACCATAAGATACGCATCAACCAACTCTAATGTCACTTAGATACTCCAATGTCACCACAAGTATCCATGAGTTAATTATACGATACGCATCAAACAATTTTGCATTCATAATACTCAATCCAACACAAAGAACCTCAAAGAGTGCCCCATGATTTCTATTGGAGAACATGGTATGAAAATGTGCAATCAACCCCTATGCAAAGATCCCCAAGGTCATCGGAATCCGCAAGTTGACGCCATAACATATATCAAGTGAATCACTTGAATACCCCAATGTCACTACGAGTATCCACATGAAAGACATATATCAAGTTCTCTCAAATCCATAAAAGTATTCAATCCGGTAGTAACAAAATCTCAGAGGAAAACTCAATTCATCACAACAATATAGAGAGGGGAAAACACCATGTGATCCAACTATATTAACAAAGCCCATGGTACACCCAGATCGTTCCATCTCAAGAACATGAGACAGAGAGAGATTAAACACATAGATAATGGTAAAAACAATCAGCCCTGAGGGTGGACTACTCCCTCCTCATCATGGACTCTGCCTGGATGATGAAGATGGCCACCGGAGATGATCTACCCTCTCCGGCAAGGTATTGGAATGCCTTCATATTGGTTTTTTGTCGATAGAGAGAGTTGAAGTGGTGGAATGAGGATTCTAGGGTTATTTCTGATTGTTTCTATATTTATAGGAATTCTTTTGCGTTGGTTTCACGTGAAGGTGGGCCACGAGGTGAGGAACATACACCAGGGCGCGCTAGGGGAGTTTGCCACGCCCTTGTGGGTGGTTCCCACCTTGTGGATCTTCTAGCCCTCCCACGAAGCGTCTAGTGCCTCTTTTGTTCCAAAAAATGGTCAAAAAGTTTCGAGCGATTCTGAGAACTTTCATTTTCTGCACAAAAAATAACACCACGGTAGTTCTGCTCAAAATAGCATCAGTTGATACATCCCCATTGTATCTATAATTTTTTATTGTTTCATGCCAATATTCTACAACTTTCATATACTTTTGGCAACTTTTTATACTATTTTTGGGACTAGCATATATATCCAGTACCCAGTGCCAAATCCTGTTTGTTGCATGTTTTTTGTTTCGTGAAAAATCCATATTAATAAAAGTCCAAATGTATAAAAACTTACGGAGATTTTTTCAGAATATATGTGAATTTTGGGAAGTGGAATCAACAAAAGGCGGTGCCCGATGGGGCCCACAAGCCACTAGGGCACGCCCTGAGGGCTTATGGCCACCCCTTAGGTCGGTTGGAGATGTCCTTTAGCCGCAAGAAATATATTTTTATAAGGAAAATCCCCTCAAACTTTCAGCCCGACCGGAGTTACGGATCTCCGGATATTTTAGAAACGGTGAAAGGCCGGATCTCGGAGCGCAGAAACAGAAGGAAAGAGAGACAGAGAGATCCAATCTCGAAGGGGCTCTCGCCCCTCCGTCGCCATGGAGGCCAAGGACCAGAGGGGAAACCCTCCTCCCATCTAGGGAGGAGTTCAAGGAAGAAGAAGAAGGAGGGGGCTCTCTCCCCCTCTCTCCCGGTGGCACCCGAATGCCATCGGGCCATCATCGTGACGGTGATCTACTCCAACAACTCCGTCATCTTCATCATCACCTCCATCACCTTCCCCCATCTATCTATAGCGGTCCACTCTCCCGCAACCCGCTAACCCTCTACTCGAACATGGTGATTTATACTTCATATTATTATCCAATCATGTGTTGCCATCCTATGATGTCTGAGTAGAATTTTGTTGTCATATGGGTTGATTGACGATCATGATTGGTTTGAGTTGCATGTTTTATTATTGGTGTTGTCCTATGGTGCTCTTTGTGTCACGCAAGTGTGAGACATCCTCGCTGTAGGGTGTTGCAATGTGTTCATGATTCGCCCATGGTGGGTTGCTTGAGTGGCCGAAGCATAAACCCGAGTAGGTGGGTTGTTGCATATGGGAGTAAAGAGGACTTGATACCTTATAATGCTATGGTTGGGTTTTACCTTAATGATATTTAGTAGTTGTGGATGCTTTCTAGAGTTCCAATCATAAGTGCATATGATCCAAGTAGAGAAATTATGTTAGCTTATGCCTCTCCCTCATATAAAATTGCAATAATGATTACCGGTCTAGTTATCGATTGCCTAGGGACAATTCCGCAACTCCTACCACCACTTTTCCACACTCGTTAAACTAACTTAGTTGTTTCTCTATCTTAGCAGCCCCTAGTTTTTATTTACTTGCTCTTTATTATCTTACAAACCTATCTTATCACACCTACAAAGTACTTCTAGTTTCATATGTGTTCTAGGTAAAGCGAACGTTAAGCGTGCGTAGAGTTGTATCGGTGGTCGGTAGAACTTGAGGGAGTATTTGTTCTACCTTTAGCTCCTCGCTGGGTTTGACACTCTCACTTATCAAGAAAGGCTACAATTGATCCCCTACACTTGTGGGTTATCAAGACCTTTTTCTGGCGCCGTTGCCGGGGAGCAATAGCGTGGGGTGAATATTTTTGTGTGTGCTTGTTTACTTTATCACTAAGTAGATTTTATTTTGTGTTCTAAGTTTTTATCTATCTTTAGTTATGGATATGGAACACGAAATACCAAAAAAAAGGTGTACTTGCTACTCATGGAGATGGGGAATCTCCTAAAACCCTCGATGCTTGTTATGTGAAAGATATTATGCACTACTTTGATAATCCCGAGAAACCCCCATTCAACTTGATAATGGGAGACACGTTGGATCAACGTGAGTACTTTAGGGATTATCGCTTGACTCACAAAGGGAAACTATTATGGTATCAGATTTATATGTTGAAATGGTATGCTTGGAATCTATGCTGGAGATATGATTATACTTGTTGCTCTAGGATGAAGGCTCGACACCTTCCTTTGTCATGTAAATTTAATGATAATGAAACCTTGGCTTCTTATGCTAAAGGTATTTATGATTACTAAGTTGTGGAACGAATAGAGGATTTTGTTGCTTTTAAGGGTGCTTATGAAATTGATTCTTTGTTTGAGAAGTGTGGAAATTATGATGATGTTGTTTATAGACTAGAAAATTTTGCTATACTTAAATATTGCTATGATAATTATGAATATAATTTCGATATTGATGCATTTATTGAGAGAATGTCTTCTGCCTTGGAGGAGACTAATATTTTGCAGGAATCTATGGAAGAAGAAATTGATGAAACTATGAGCTCATTAGATGAAAAAGATGAGGAGGAGAGCGAAGAACAAAAGGAGGAAGAGCAGGTTAGCTACCCGTGCCCACCTTCTAATGATATTAACTCTTCAACTCATACATTGTTTAATTTCCCTTTGTGCTTACCGAAAGGATGAATGCTATGTTGATTGCTATGATCCCTTAGATTCATTTGCAATATCCCTTTTTGATGAACTTGACGCTTGCTATGCTTGTGGCCATGATGCCAATATGAAAGATGCTTATGGAGATGAACTTGCAATAGTTCCTTATGTTAAGAATGAAATTGTTGCTATTGCACCCATGCATGATAGTCCTATTATCTTTTTGAATTCTCCCAACTACACTATATCCGAGAAGTTTGCACTTATTAAGGATTATATAGATGGGTTGCCTTTACTATTACACATGATGGTTCTGATAGATATAATATGCATGTGCTTGATGCTCCTACTTGCAATTATTATGATAGAGTAACTACATCTCCACCTCCCTATGTTTCTAATTTGATAAAATTGCAAGAAACTGCTTATGCTATGTATTGGTCTTTACTTTGTGTGCATCAATTGTTCTTTTATGACATGCCGATGCACAGGAAGAGAGTTAGACTTCGTTGTTGCATGATATATGTTACATTGTGCTCACTAATAAACTACAAATCATTGTTAATTAAAATTGGATTTGATATACCTTGGGATCCGGGTGGATCAATTACTTGAGCACATTATGCCTAGCTTAATGGCTTGAAAGAAAGCGCTGCCAAGGAGACAACCCGGAAGTTTAAGAGAGTCATTTTATTATGTTGTGTGCTTTTATAAAGTTTTAGAAAAATTGGTAACCTAATTTTTTTTAAAGAGAAGTGAAAGTAAGAAGGACGAGCACCGTTGAAGTGGGGGAGCTCCTTGAACTTTGTTCATGTCCATGGAAACTTTGCAAATCTTAATTACAGAAACTTTTCAACAAAAATAATTATTCACTTGTATAAATCCATTGTATTATAAAGATAATGTGCCAAGATTTTCCTTTAGGATGATTAGATTGCTTGTTTGGTGTGTGTAGTGCAAAAACAGAAACTTTGGTTGTAGTGCGTGGATTTACATTTTTTACCGGAATGGCAAAAGTTTCTGAATATTTTACACCGTACTTCTATGCAAATTGTTTATTTTTTCCTAATGTTTTAGAATTTGTGGAGTTACATAACTATGGTGAATGTTCAGATTGCTATAGAATGTCCCGTTTAAGACAGATTCAGTTTTTGATGCATTGTTTTGCTCGTTTTGATGAAACTATCGATTGTAACGGTGGTATAAGCCATGGAAAAATTATAATACAGTAGATAAAATGCAAAAAAAATATGAATTGGTTGGAAACAGTACATAAAGTTGTGATTTGCTTTATTATATTAACGAATCTCACGAGAGTTTTGTTAAGTTTTGTGTGATTGAAGTTTTCAAGTTTTGGGTGAGATCGCGATGGATGAAGGAATAAGGAGTGGAAAGAGACTAAGCTTGGGGATGCCCGAGGCACCCCAAGGTAATATTGAAGGACTCCCAAGAAACTAAGATTGGGGATGCCCAGAAGGCATCCCCTCTTTCTTCTAACAACCATCGGTAATTTTACTTGGAGCTATATTTTTATTCATCACATGATATGCGTAAATGTTGGAGCATCGTGTGATTTTTATTTTTATTTTAATAATGCATCATGATGGTATGAGAAAGCCATAGGTTGATTTATAGAAGGCTCTTTGCACCTCACTTATATCTTTTGAGTATGGCTTTGTAGAGTGCTTCATGTGCTTCACTTATATCATTTGAAGTTTGGATTGCCTGTTTCTCTACCCATAGAAAACCGCCATTTGTAGAATGATCTTTTGCTTCACTTATATTTGTTAGAGCGTGGGCATATCTTTTGTAGAAAGAATTAAAGTCTCATGCTTCACTTATATCTATTTAGAGAGTTAACAGGAGTTGGTCATTCACACGGTTAGTCATAAAATCCTACATAAAACTTGTAGATCACTGAATATGATATGTTTGATTCCTTGCAATAGTTTTGCGATATGAAGATGGTAATATGAGAGTCATGCTAGTGAGTAGTTGTGAATTGGAAAAATACATGTGTTGAAGTTTGTGATTCTCGTAGCATGCATGTATGGTGAACCGTTATGTAACGAAGTCAGAGCATGATTTGTTTAATGATTGTCAACCTTTGTGTGAGGGTCGGGAGCGCGTGATGGTTAACTCCTACCAACCTCTTCCCTAGGAACATTCGTCTAATGCTTTGCTTGATAACTAATAGACTTTTGCAATAAGTATGTGAGTTCTTTATGACTAATTTTGAGTCCATGGATTATACGCACTCTCACCCTTCCACCTTTGCCAGCCTCTCTAGTACCGCGCAACTTTCGCCGGTACATCAAACCCACCTTCCTCCAAATAGCCACCATATATTTTCCTCAAAACAGCCACCATACCTACTTATTATGGCATTTCCATAGCCATTCCGAGACATATTTCCATGCAACTTCAAATGTTCCGTTTTTCATGACATGCATCATCACTTTTATATTGCATATAGAGTCATATTTTGTTCTAGGTATCGAGTTGTAAGTAAATTAAAGTGTGATGATTTTCACTATTAGAGCATTTGTCCCGTGTGAGAAAAGGATGATGGAAGCTAAGAATCCCTCACAAGTTGGGATGAGTATCCGGACTTTACAACAAATAAAAGAGGCAAGCGAAGCCCAAATAAATAAATAAAGAGGGCAAAGATGCCCACCAAAATAAAGAAAAAAGAAAAAAAGAAAAAAGAAAGAAAAAATGAGAGAAAGAGAGAAGGGACAATGCTACTATCTTTTTCCACACTTGTGCTTCAAAATAGCACCATGATCTTCATGATAGAGAGTCTCTTATTTTGTCATTTTCATATAGCTAGTGGAATTTTAATCATTTGCATGACCACTTAGTTTTCTTTTTGAGATTTCATACACTTATAGCTCTAGTGTACCCGTTGCATGGCAATCCCTACTCACTCACATTGATATCTATTGATGGGCATCTCCATAGCCCGTTGATACGCCTAGTTGATGTGAGACTATCTTCTCCTTTTTCCTCATCACCTCCACCATATTCTATTCCACCTATAGTTCTATATCCATGGCTCACACTCATGTATTGTGTGAGAGTTGAAAAGGTTTGAGAACATAAATTGCTTGACTTGTTCATCGAGGTTCTGCATGATTTAGAACTTTGTGTGGGGAAGATGGAGCATAGCCAGACCATATGATTTTGTAGGGATAACTTTCTAAGGCCCGTTATTTTGAAAGGACACGATTTCCTTGTTGGTGTGCTCGAAGTATTACTGTTTTTATGCCAATATAGACTATTGCTTTGAATCACTCGTGTCTTAATATTCATGCCATGATTATATTATATGACCAAGATTATGCTAGGTAGCATTCCACATCAAAAATTAACTTTTTTATCATTTACCTACTCGAGGACGAGCAGGAATTAAGCTTGGGGATGCTGATACGTCTCCATCGTATCTATAATTTTTGATTGTTTCATGCCAATATTCTACAACTTACATATACTTTTGGCAACTTTTTATACTATTTTTGGGAATAACATATTGATCCAGTGCCCAGTGCCAGTTCTTGTTTGTTGCATGTTTTTTGTTTCACATAAAATCCATATTAAACAAAGTCCAAACGGAATAAAAACTTACGGAGATTTTATTTGGAATATATGTGAATTTTCAGAAGTGGAATCAACAGAAGGCGATGCCCGAGGGGCCCACAAGCCACTAGGGCGCGCCTAGGGGGTACCGCACGCCCTGAGGGATTGTGGCCACCCCTTAGGTCGGTTGGAGATGTCCTTTGGCTGCAAGAAATATATTTTTATAAGGAAAATCCCCTCAAAATTTCAGCCTGATCGGAGTTACGGATCTCCGGGTATTTAAGAAACGGTGAAAGGCCAGAATCTGGGAGCGCAGAAACAGAAGGAAACAGAGAGAGAGAAATCCAATCTCGGAGGGGCGAGACCCTCCGCCGCCATGGAGGCCAAGGACCAGAGGGGAAACCCTCCTCCCATCTAGGGAGCAAGCCAAGGAAGAATAAGAAGGAGGAGGGCTCTCTCCCCCTCTCTCTCGGTGGCACCGGAACGCCGTCGGGCCATCATCGTGACGGTGATCTACTCTAACAAATCCGTCATCTTCATCATCACCTCCATCACCTTGCCCCATCTATCTACACCGTCCCACTATCAGGCAACCCTCTAACCCTCTACTTGAACATGGTGCTTTATACTTCATATTATTATCCAATCATGTGTTGCCATCCTATGATGTCCGAGTAGATTTTTGTTATCCTATGGGTTGATTGACGATCATGATTGGTTTGAATTGCATGTTTTATTATTGGTGTTGTCCTATGGTGCTCTCCGTGTCACGCAAGCGTGAGGGATCCTTGCTGTAGGGTGTTGCAATGTGTTCATGATTCTCCTATGGTGGGTTGCTTGAGTGACAGAAGCATAAACCCGAGTAGGTGGGTTGTTGCATATGGGAGTAAAGAGGACTTGATACCTTATAATGCTATGGTTGGGTTTTACCTTAATGATCTTTAGTAGTTGTGGATGCTTGCTAGAGTTCCAATCATAAGTGCATATGATCCAAGTAGATGAATTATGTTAGCTTTTGCATCTCCCTCATATAAAATTGCAATAATGATTACTGGTCTAGTTATCGATTGCCTAGGGACAATTCCACAACTCCTACCACCACTTTTCCACAGTCGTTAAACTAACTTAGTTGTTTCTCTATCTTAGCAGCCCCTAGTTTTTATTTACGTGCTCTTTATTATCTTGCAAACCTATCATATCACACCTACAAAGTACTTCTAGTTTCATACGTGTTCTAGGTAAAGTTAACGTTAAGCGTGCGTAGAGTTGTATCGGTGGTTGATAGAACTTGAAGGAATATTTGTTCTACCTTTATCTCCTTGTTGGGTTTGACACTCTTACTTATCGAGAAAGGCTACAATTGATCCCCTACACTTGTGGGTTATCATCAGTCCGGGTTAGTTCTAAATAAATCATATAAAGTGCATCAAACCCATATAAAAGTATTATAAACATAGGTGAATATGGCAAGATGAGAGGATCGTTGGTGATAACGATGGCTTCAATTTCCCCCTCCGGGAGGGAAGTTTCCCTGGCAGAACAGCCCTGCCGGAGCTCTAGATTGGTTCTATCCAAGCTCTGCCTCGAGACGGAAACGCTTTATCCGAAAGCTTCCTTTTGATTTTTTCTAGGTCAAAACCCTTCATATTGTAGAAGATGGGCATCGGGGACCTGCCAGGTGGGTCACAAGCCTGCTAGGCGCGGCTAGGGGGTTGGTCGTGCCTGGCAAGCCTGCCAGCTCCTGGTGGGCCCCCTCTGGTATCTATTTTTCCTAGTATTTTTTTATATATTCCAAAACAATTCTCCGTAAATTTTCAGGACTTTTGGAGTTGCTCAAAATAGGTATCTCAGATTTGCTCCTTTTCTAGTCCAAAATTCCAGTTGCTGGCATTCTCCCTCTTCATGTAAACCTTGTAAAATAAGATAGAGAAGGCATAAGTAGTGTGCCATAACATGTAATAACAGCCCATAATGCAATATATATCAATATAAAAGCATGATACAAAATGGACGTATCATGGTACGGCATTGAAGCGAGCAACCGATGTTCGACCGAGCAGGGCGTGATTGTTGGGGAACGTTGCATGGGAAACAAAAAATTTCCTACGCACATGCAAGATCTATCCATGGTGATGAGCATCTACGAGAGGGAGAGTGGATCTACGTACCCTTGTAGATCTCTAAGCGGGAAGCGTTAAGAAACGCGGTTGGTGTAGTCGAACGTCTTCGCGATCCAAATCACCGAGCGTCTCGCGATCTCATCACGATCCGTCCCGGGATCCAATTACGATCCGTACCGCGAACTCATCACGATCCGTCCCGCGATCTCATCACTATCCGTCCCGCGAACTCATCATGATCCCTCCCGCGAACTCATCATGATCCGTCCCGCGATCTCGTCACGATCTGTCCCGTGAACTCATCACGATCTGTCCGATCTAGCGCCGAACGGACGACACCTCAGCGTTCAGCACACGTACAGCTCGATGACGATCTCCGCCTTCTTGATCCAGCAAGAGGGAGCGGAGAGGTAGAAGAGTTCTCCGGCAGCATGACGGCAGTCCGGAGAAGGTGGTGGAGCTATTCCGGCAGGGCTTCGCCTAAGCACTGCAGAAAGCCGATCTACACGAGAAACTGTGCACTAGTGGAACGGGCAGCACGTGGCTAAAAATGTGTGTCAAAACCCTAAAATCCTCTAGTATATATAGAACGAGAGGAGGATGAGGCTTGGCTACCAAAGAGGCAGCCCTTGGGTTGGCCGAACCTAGTGGGATTGGAGGATTCCTCCTCCAATCCTAGTAGGACTAGGACTCCTCCTTATTTTTGCCTTTTTTGCCTTTTTCCACCTTTTTCTCTTTGGGCTTTCTCTCCCAGCCGCATGGGCCTTGTGTGGGACTTCCACTAGTCCACTAAGGGCTGGTATTTACTCTCCCACAGCCCATGTAGCCTCTTGGGTCGAAATACCCCTCCCGATGGTCTCCCGGTACACTACCGGCACTCCCGGTACACTACCCATGAGCCCGAAACTTTTCCGGCGACCAAAACAGGACTTCCTATATATGAATCTTTACCTCCGGACCATTCCGGAGCTCCTCGTGACATCTGGGATCTCATTCGAGACTCCGAACAACCTTCGGTCACCACCATGCATAACTCTATACTACCAAAAAGTCACCGAACCTTAAGTGTGCAGACCCTGCGGGTTTGAGAACTATGTAGACATGACCGAGACACCTCTACCGTCAATAACCAATAGAGGGACCTAGATGCCCATATTGGTTCCTACGTATTCTATGAAGATCTTTATCGGTCGAACCTCTATGTCAAGGATTCAGTTAATCACGTATGATGTTCCCTTTGTTCTTCGGTATGTTACTTGCCCGAGATTCGATCGTCGGTATCTTCATACCTAGTTCAACCTCGTTACCGGCAAGTCTCTTTACTCGTTCTGTAATACAAGATCCCGTGACTAACACTTAGTCACATTGATTGCAAGGCTTATTGTTATGTTGTATTACCGAGTGGGCCTTGAGATACCTCTCCGTCACATGGAGTAACAAATTCCAGTCTTGATCCATGCCAACCCAATAGACACCCTCGGAGATACCTGTAGAGCACCTTTATAGTCACCTAATTACGTTGCGACGTTTGATACACACAAGGCATATCTCCGGTATCCGTGAGTTGCATGATCTCATGGTCATGGGAACATATACTTGACATGGAGAAAACAGTAGCAATAAACTGACACGATCATATGCTATGTTTGTAGTTTGGGTCTTGTCCATCGCATCATTCTCCTAATGATGTGATCCCGCTATCAAATGACATCGCATGTCCATGACTAGGAAACCATAGCCATCTTTGATCAACGAGCTAGTCTATTAGAGGCATACTAGGGACAAGGTGTTGTCTATGTATCCACACATGTATCTGAGTTTCTGATCAATCCAATTATAGCATGGATAATAAACGATTATCATGAACAAGGAAATATTATAACAACTAATTTATTATTGCCTCTAGGGCATATTTCGAACAGTCTCCCACTTGCACTAGAGTCAATAATCTAGTTCACATCACCATGTGATACGCATTGTTATGAATCTAACACCTAATGAGTTCTGGGCTTCGATCATGCTTCGCATGTGAGAGAGGTCTTATAGTCAATGGGTCTGCGACATTCAAATCCGAGTGTACTTTGCAAATCTCTATGTCAAACCGTAAACACTACTACCACACTCCACTTGGTACTATTCCAAATGGCTGCTCCACTATACGTATCCAGATTGCTACTACAAGTCATCCGGATTGGTGTTAAAGCTTGCATCGACATAACTCTTTACGACGAACTTTTTATCACCTCCATAATCGAGAAAACATCTCCTTAGTCTTTTAGTTACTAAGGATAATCTTGACGTTGTCCAGCGATCCACTCCTGGATCACTCTTGTACCCCTTGACGGACTCATGGCAAGACACACACAGGTGCGGTACATAGCATGGCATACTATACAGAGCCTATAATAAACGATTATCATGAACAAGGAAATATGATAACAACTAATTTTTTTATTGCCTCTAGGGCATATTTCCAATAGTCTCCCACTTGCACTAGAGTCAATAATCTAGTTCACATCACCATGTGATACGCATTGTTATGAATCTAACACCCAATGAGTTCTGGGGTTCGATCATGCTTCGCATGTGAGAGAGGTCTTATAGTCAACGGGTCTGCGACATTCAGATCCGTGTGTACTTTGCAAATCTCTATGTCAAACCGTAAACACTGCTACCACACTTCACTTGGTACTATTCCAAATGGCTGCTCCACTATACGTATCCAGATTGCTACTACGAGTCATCCGGATTGGTGTTAAAGCTTGCATCGACGTAACTCTTTACGACGAACTTTTTATCACCTCCATAATCAACAAAACATCTCCTTAGTATTTTAGTTACTAAGCATAATCTTGACCGCTGTCCAGTGATCCACTCCTGGATCACTCTTGTACCCCTTGACGGATTCATGGCAAGACACACATGGGTGCGGTACACAGCATGGCATACTATACAGAGCCTATGGCTAAGGCATAGGGGACGACATTCGTCCTTTCTCTTTCTTCTGCTGTGGTCGAGCTTTGAGTCTCACTCAACTTCACACCTTACAAAGCAGGCGAGAACACTTCTCTCTGACTAATCCGTTTTGAACTCTTTCAAAATCTTGTCAAGGTATGTAGTCATTGAAAGTCTTATCAAACATCTTGATCTATCTTTATAGATCTTGATGCTCAACAATTAGGTAGCTTTATTCGGGTCTTCCTTTGAAAAACACTTTTCGAACAACCGTTTATGCTTTCCAGAAATTCCACATTATTTCTGAATAGCAATATGTCATCCACATATACTTATTAGAAACCCTATGGTGCTCCCACTCAATTTATTGCAAATACAAGTTTCTCATAAACTTTGTATAGACTCAAAAACTTTGATCACCTCATCAAAGTGTACATTCCAACTCCGAGATGCTTGCTTCAGTCTATAAAAGGATCATTGAAGCTTGCACACCTTTTAGCATCCTTAGAACTGACAAAACCTTCTGGTTGTATCACATACAACCTTTCCTCAAGTAAACCGTTAAGGAAACGATGTTTTGACATCCATCTACTAGATTTCATAACTGAAAGTGCAACAACTGCTAACATAATTTCAACAGACTTTAGCATCGCTACGAGTGAGAAAGTCTCATCGCAGTCAACTCCTGTACTTAATGAATGGTGACATTTACCATCAGTGTCTGTCTTCATTTCAAAGATCCATTTGTACTTAACGACCTGTCGTCCAACGAGCAAGTCCACCAAAGTCTATACTTGGTTTTCATACATGGATCCTTTCTCGGATTTCATGGCCTCTAACCATTTGTTGGTTTCCGGACCCATCATCGCTTCTCCATAGTTCGTAGGTTCATCATTGTCCAACAACTTGACCTCTAAGATAGGGTTGCCGCACCACTCAGGAGCAGTGCACGTCCTTGTCGACCTACGAGGTTTGATAGTAACTTGATCCGAAGCTTCATGATCATCATCATTAACTTCCTCTTCAACTAACGTAGGCTTCACAGAAACAACTTTCTGCGCTGCGCTACTCTCTGGTTGAAACAGAGGTTCAATAACCTCATCAAGTTCTATCTTCCTCCCACTCAATTCTTTCAAGAGAAACTTTTCCTCGAGAAAGGACGCAGTTTTAGCAATAAAAATTTTATGCTTGGATCTGAGATAGAAGGTTCACCCAACTGTTCCTAGGGTATTCTATGAAGATGCATTTGACCGCTTTGGGTTCGAGCTCATTAGGTGAAAATATTTTCCACACAAGCATCTCAACCCCAAACATTAAGAAATGACAGCTTAGGTTTCTATCAAACCATAATTCACACGGTGTCATCTCAACGGATTTAGACGGTGCCCTATTTAAAGTGAATGTAGTTGTCTCTAATGCATAACCCCAAAATTATAGTAACAAAACGATAATAGACATCATAGCACGCACCATATCCAATAGAACACGACTATGACGTTCAGACACACCATCACACTATGGTGTTCCAGGTGGCGTGAGTTGTGAAACAACTTTCACATTGTCTAAAGTTGTATGCCAAACTCGTAACTCAGATATTCACCTCCACGATCATGTCGCAAACATTTCTATCTTCTTGTCACGATGATCTTAAACTTCACTCTGAATTTGCTTGAACCTTTCAAACGATTCAGACTTGTGTTTCATTAAGTAAATATACACTATATCTACTCAAATCATGAGTGAAGGTAAGAAAATAACGATATCCACCGCACGCTACAAGACTCATTGGATTGCATACATCAACATGTATCATTTCCAATAAATCACTTGCCTGCTTCATCAAAATAAAAAACGGGGTCCTTAGTCATCTTGACCAAGAGTCATGGTTTGCATGTCTCAACCGATTCGAAATCGAATGAGTCCAAAGATCCATCAGCATGGAGATTCTTCATGCGTTTTATATCAATATGACATTTAGCGGCAGTGCCACAAGTATGTAGTACTATTATTATTAACTTTTAATATTTTTGGCATCAATGTTATGAACATGTGTATTAATACGATCAAGTTTCAACAAACCATTCTTACTGGGTGCATGACCATTGAAGGTATTATTCATGTAAATAGAATAACCATTATTCTCTAACTTAAATGAATAACCATGTTGCAATGAACATGATCTAATCACGTTCATGCTCAACACAAACACACCAAATAACATTTATTTAGGTTTGTCGCTAATCTCGAAGGTAGAGAGAGCGTGTGATGTTGATCACATCAACCTTGGAAACATTTCCAATACACATCGTCACTTCACACTTAGCTAGTATCCGTTTATTCCGTAGCTTTTACTTCGAGTTACTAACATTTAGCAACCGAACCGGTATCCAATACCCAGGTGCTACTAGGAGTACTAGCAAGGTACACATCTATAACACGTATATCAAACATACTTATGTCGACTTTGCCAACCTTCTTATCTACCAAGTATCTAGGGTTGTTCCGCTTTAGCGACCGTTCTCCTCATAATCGAAGCACTTAGTCTCGGCTTTGGGTTAGACTTTGGGTTGCTTCACTGGAGCTGCAACTGACTTGCTATCCATGAAGTTTCCCTCCTTGCTCCTGCCCTTCTCGAAACTAGTGGTTTTGACTAACCATCAACACTTGACGCTCCTTCTCGATTTCTACCTTCGCAGTGTCAAACATCGCGAACAGCTCAGGGATCATTATTTCTATCCCTGGCGTTTTATAGTTCATCACCAAGTTCTAGTAGCTTAGTGACAGTGACTTGGAGAACTATATCAATCACTATCCTATCTGGAAGATCAACTCCCACTCGATTCAAGCGATTGTAGCACCCAGACAATCTGAGCACATGCTCAACGATTGAGCTATTCTCCTTCATCTTGCAGGCAAAGGATCTTGTTGGAGATCTCATATCTCGCAACATGGGCATGATCCTGAGATCCTAATTTCAGCTCTTAGAACATCTCATATGTTCCGTGAGTTCAAAACATTTCGGAGCCTCAATTCTAAGTCGTAATGCATGACGCACTAAACTATCAAGTAGTCATCAGAACGTGCCTGTCAGATGTTCACAACATATACAAACAATGCTAGAGGGGTTGGCGCATCGAGCGGTGCATTAAGGACATAAGCCTTCTGTGCAGCAACGAGGACAATCCTCAGATCACGGACCCAGTCCACAATATTGCTACCATCATCTTTCAACTCTATTTCTCTAGGAACATATAAAATTAAAGGGAGCTACAGCGTGAGCTAGTAATCTACAAAACAGTTTGCAAAGACACTACTGACTATGTTCATGATAATGAGTTCAATTAATCATATTACTTAAGAACTCCCACTCAAATTTACATCCCTCTAGTCATTCGAGTGATACATGATCCAAATTCACCAACTCAAGTCCGATCATCACGTGAGTTGAGGTGGTTTCAATGGTGAACATCATCATGTTGATCATATCTACTATATGACTCATGTTCGACCTTTCGGTATCTTGTGTTCCGAGGCCATGTTTGTACATGCTAGGCTCGTC
The DNA here is from genome assembly GCA_022496015.1 of Hordeum marinum. Classification (NCBI taxonomy): domain Eukaryota; kingdom Viridiplantae; phylum Streptophyta; class Magnoliopsida; order Poales; family Poaceae; genus Hordeum; species Hordeum marinum. The sequence goes on from CM039676.1 coordinate 292,334,462, forward strand.
AAGTTTAACCCGAGTGTTCTGCATGTGCAACACTGGCTTGCACCCGTTGTATGTGAATGTAGTATCACACCCGATCATCACGTGGTGTCTCAACACGACGAACTTTCGCAATGGTGTACACTCGGGGAGAACACAATTCATCTTGAAATTTAAGTGAGGGATCACCTTATAATGCTAACGTCATCCTAAGCAAAACAAGGTCCATAAAAGGATTAACATCACATGCAAATCATAAGTGACATGATATGGCCATGAACTTGGGCTTTTGATCTCCATCTTGAAAGCACCGGCATGATCTCCATCGTCACCGGCAAGACACCATGATCTCCATCATCTTGATCTCCATCAACATGTCGCCATCGGGGTTTTCGCGCCCAACATGCTTCTACTACTATTGCTACCGTTTAGCGATAAAGTAAAGCATTACATAGTGCTTAATGATTGACACGCGGGTCATACAATAATTAAAGACAACCTTATGGCTCCTGCCGGTTGCCGTACTCATCGACACGCAAGTCGTGATAATCTATACATCACATGATCATCTCATACATCACATATATCACATCATGTAATTGGCCATATCACATCACAACATACCCTGCAAAAACAAGTTAGACGTCCTCTAATTGTTGTTGCATGTTTTACGTGGATGCTACGGGTATCTAGCAAGAACAATTCTCATCTACGCAAAAACCACAACGGTGATACACTAGTTGCTTTTCAACCTTCTCAAGGACCGCCTTTGTCGAATCCGATCCAACTAAAGTGAGAGAAAATGGCACCCGCAAGCCATCTATGCAACAAGTTGCGGTCGAGGGAACCGGTCTCTCATAAGCGTACGAGTAATGTTGGTCCGGGCCGCTTCATCTCACAATACCGATGAACCAAAATCCTACCAAGGGACGAAGCAATCTAAGCATCAATGCCCACAAACTCTTTGTGTTCTACTCGAGATCTCATCTACACATAGACCTAGCTCATGATGCCACTGTTGGGGAACGTTGCATGGGAAACAAAAAAATTCCTACGCACACGCAAGATCTATCCATGGTGATGAGCATCTACGAGAGGGAGAGTGGATCTACGTACCCTTGTAGATCGCTAAGCGGGAAGCGTTAAGAAATGCGGTTGGTGTAGTCGAACGTCTTCGTGATCCAAATCGCCGAGCGTCCCGCGATCTCATCACGATCCATCCCGTGATCCAATCACGATCCGTCCCGCGAACTCATCACGATCCGTCCCGCGATCTCGTCACGATCCGTCCCGCGAACTCATCACGATCCGTCCCGCGAACTCATCACAATCCATCCCACGATCTTGTCACGATCCGTCCCACGAACTCGTCACGATCCGTCCGATCTAGCGCAAAACGGATGACACCTCCGCGTTCAGCACACGTACAGCTCGATGACGATCTCCACCTTCTTGATCCAGCAAGAGGGAGAGGAGAGGTAGAAGAATTCTCCGAAAGCGTGACGGCGCTCCGGAGATTGTGGTGGAGCTATTTCGGCAGGGCTTCGCCTAAGCACTGCAGAAATCCGATCTAGAGGAGAAACTATGCACTAGAGGAACGAGCAGCACGTGGCTAAAAATTTGTGTCAAAACCCTAAAATCCTCTAGTATATATAGCAGGAGAGGAGGAGGAAGCTTGGCTGCCAAATAGGCAGCTCTTGGGTCGGCCGAACCTAGTGGGATTGGAGGATTCCTCCTCCAATCCTAGTAGGACTAGGACTCCTGCTTATTTTTGCCTTTTTTGCCTTTTTCCACCTTTTTCTCTTTGGGATTTCTCTCCCAACCTCATGGGCCTTGTGTGGTACTTCCACTAGCCCATTAAGGCTGGTATTTAATCTCCCACAGCCCATGTAGCCTCTTGGGTCGAAATACCCCTCCCGATGGTCTCTCGGTACACTACCGGCACTCCCGATACACTACCGATGAGCCCGAAACTTTTCCGGCGACCAAAACAGGACTTCCTATATATGAATCCTTACCTCCGGACCATTCTGGAGCTCCTCGTGATGTCCGTGATCTCATCCGGGACTCTGAACAACCTTCGGTCACCACAATGAATAACTCTATACTACCGAAAAGTCACCGAACCTTAAGTGTGCAGACCCTGCGGGTTCGAGAACTATGTAGACATGACCGAGACACCTCTACGGTCAATAAGCAATAGCGGGACCTAGATGCCCATATTGGTTCCTACATATTCTACGAAGATCTTTATCGGTCGAACCTCTATGTCAAGGATTCAGTTAATCCCGTATGATGTTCCCTTTGTTCTTCGGTATGTTACTTGCCCGAGATTCGATCGTCGGTATCTCCATACTTAGTTCAACCTTGTTACCGGCAAGTATCTTTACTCGTTCCGTAATACAAGATCCCGTGACTAACACTTAGTCACATTGATTGTAGGGCTTATTGTGATGTTGTATTACCGAGTGGGCCCTGAGATACCTCCCCGTCACACGTAACAAAGTCCAGTCTTGATCCATGCCAACCCAACATACACCCTCGGAGATACCTATAGAGCACCTTTATAGTCACCTAGTTACGTTGCGACGTTTGATACACACAAGGCACACCTCCGGTATCCATGAGTTGCATGATCTCATGGTCATAGGAACACATACTTGACATGCAGAAAACAGTAGCAATAAACTGACACGATCATATGCTACGTTTGTAGTCTGGGTCTTGTCCATCACATCATTCTCCTAATGATGTGATCCCGCTATCAAATGACATCTCATGTCCATGACTAGGAAACCATAGCCATCTTTGATCAACGAGCTAGTCTATTAGAGGCATACTAGGGACATGGTGTTGTCTATGTATCCACACATGTATCTGAGTTTCTGATCAATACAATTATAGCATGGATAATAAACATTATCATGAACAAGGAAATATGATAACAACTAATTTATTATTGCCTCTAGGGCATATTTCCAACAGTGGTTGCCGCTGCGGAAGGGTACAATGACGAAGATAAAGTCTTCACTTCAAAAGTTGTCGGGCGAGCCGAACACTACTTCTAGGCTGACGGAGCCAGTACACCGAGCTTCGACACGTGGAATTACTCCTTTGAAGGTAGTGTTGCTGGGTTTGATCCTTGATGGATCTATACTCATCTTTTTCACCGTGTTTGAGTAAATCAGATTAAGGCTACTTCCTTCGTCCATTAGGACTTTTGTGGGATGATACCCGTCTATGATGGGGTCTAGGACGAGGGCGGCCGAACCCCCATGACGAATACTGGTGGGTGATCACATCGATCAAAGGTGATCGGATATGCCGACCATGGATTATACTTTGGAGCTACATGCTCTACAACATAGACCTCTCGAAGTGCGCACTTCCTCTCCTTCTTGGGTATATGGGTGGCGTATATCATGTTTACTATTTTGACTCATGGAGGGAATTTCTTTTGTTCACCACCAATCGGACCCCGAGGCTCATCCTCATCCTCGCTGCGAGGGCTCTTGCCTTGATCCTCGGGCGTGAGTTTGCCGGCCTGTTTGAACACCCAACAATTGCGGTGCGTGTGGTTGGCGGGCTTCTCTTGAGTGCCATGGATTTGGCAAGGCCTTTCCATGATCTTCTCTAGCGGGGTTGGTCCGTCGTGATTGCCTTTAGGAGGCTTCTTCCGCTGCCTAGGTCAGGAATTGCGGAAGCCGGCGTTAACGGCCGTGTCATCATCATCACTTTTGTTGTGCCGGAACTTGTTTTTGTTGAGCTTTGGTTTCCCGTTGCCATCCCGAACTTCAGAGGTTTCGGGGTCTTCGAAGTTGTGGTTGCGTCTTGCCAGCCAATTATCTTCACCCGCACAAAAGTGGGTCATGAGTGATGTGAGGGAGGACATAGTCCGAGGTTTGTCCTGGCCGAGCTGACGAGCCAACCATTCATCCCGAATATTATACCAAAAGGAGGCTATTGCCTCGGTGTCCGGGCAGTCAACAATCTGGTTTTTCTTGGTCAAGAATCGATTTCAGAATTGCTGCGCAGACTCTCCGGGCTTATGAACGACGTTGCTTAGGTCGGAGGAATCCGGCGGCCAAACATAGGTGGCCTAGAAGTTATATCGGAATGCATCCTCTAGGTCTTCCCAGCATCCAATGGAGTTTCCGAGGAGGCTGTTTAACCAGTGTCGAGCTGGCCCCTTTAGTTTTAGGGGGAGATATTTGATGGCATGGAGATCATCTCCTCGAGCCATGTGGATGTGGAGGAGGAAGTCCTCAATACATACGGTTGGGTCAATTGACCCATTGTACTGCTCTATGTTCATGGGTTTAAACCCCTATGGGAACTGATGTTGCATCACCTCGTCCATGAAACATAGTGGGTGAGTGGCGCCTCTGACCTGAGCTATGATGCGCCAGTATTTGGCGTCTGTTCAAGCCCGGTTTCATTCCCGGCCTCTATTGTTGCGGTCAAGCCATGGTCTGTACCCCTCTCATCTATCAGGTGCGTAACCTCTGGATCTGTAGATGGATCTTGTATGACCTGCTCTATAGTCTAGGTCATCTCGCAGGTCGAACCTGTCATTGGGATCTAATGGCTCCTTTCCCCGTCTTCAGGGCACCGCCGGCCTATAACCGGTGTCGTCAGCCGTCCTGTCTCGTCCACGAGGAGGGAGGTCTGGCTTGTCGTATGGGGTATGTTTGGGAGATGGAGTATGAGTGAGCTCGTCGTCAAATTGTGGCAGCAGTCTTCTGCGTGGATAACTCTTAGGCTAGTCCGACAGACCGGTACCGTACCCTTCCTCAGCTGAGAGGACTCTCGTCCATCGATCATTGAGGTCATCTTGTTCGGCTTTAAGTTGCTGTTCTTTTGCTTTTAGGCTGCGGGCCGTGGCTATGAGATGTTGCCTGAACAGTTCCTGATCCTCGAGATTATCAGGGATGTTGAAGTCATCGGCTTCCGGGATGTCCTCCTCCTCTACAGGAGGGAGGTAGTTATCATCCTCGAAATCATTGAAGTCATCGGGGTTGCGCTGGTCTTTAGGCTTCTCCTGACCCTCTAACAGGTGTTCATGGATATTGGGGTCGCCTAGGTCCTTCAGGGTATCTCCGCCCCCGGTGCCTATGATAGCTTTCCTTCCCTTTTTTCCTTTTAACCACTTATGCGGCTTCTGGCGACTTGACGGCGCGTCGCCCGATTTGTCGCCATCATTTTTAGGCATGCTTTCGCCGTTAGCGGCAGGAGTGTCCACCATGTAGACATTGTGTGTGGAGGTGGCGGCCCATCGCCTGGTGTTGATGGGGGTGGGAGCGCAATCCTCTTCATCTATGCATCTTGCCTCCTCGGAGGCATAGTCCAACATGTCGGTTAAGTCTTCGATTGTGGCTATCAAGTGGGTGGTGGGTGGGTCGAAAAATTCGTCCTGACCCGCTCTATAGCTGATCTGAGCATAGATCAGGGTTGGGTCGTTGGTAATCTTCATTGACGAGATCCGATCTAGGGCCTCGTTGAATGGCGAGAGCTCGATCAGATCAAACTGCTCGGAGCTTTCGAAGTTGATCTCTGATGTGTCCGAGCGAATGGTGTGTTCGGCAAGAACAAGTATCTGGTCCTCTGGCGCTATGGCCGGATCCAGACTAGAAGTCGGGCCATCGCCGGGTTTAACCCCGTGGGCATGACCGAAAAAGGAACTCGAGGTTAAAGCCTCAGAGTTGTCGGGCGTGGCAGGCGAGACTGCGAGCCCAGTTAGTGACAAGTCACCCCTAGGATCTACGGAGAAATCTAGGTTCCCAAATCTGACCTCTCGACCAAGGGAGAAGGTTTCGACACGGCCTAGATGGCCAGTCAGGTCGATGTGCAGCACAATGCTGCCAAATGCGAAGATCTGTCTGGGGACAAAAGTGTCGATGCTGCGGACCTCTTCGTTGATGACAAGGCGAGACATCGATTCCTTGGGTGATCACAATGGAACTCTCAATGAAAGCACCAATGTTGGTGTCAAAAACGGAGGATCTCGGGTAGGGGATCCCGAAATGTGAGACTGAGATCGATGGTAATAGGAGATGAGGGAGACAAGGTTTACCCAGGTTCGGGCCCTCCTATGGAGGTAATACCGTATGTCCTTCTTGATTCTATTGATGATATGTTGGTTACAGAGTTGATCTACCACGAGATCGAATAGCTAAACCGTAGATGAGTTGTTCTATATCTACAACCTAAAACCCTCCAGCTTATATAAACGCCGAAGTTGTCTAGGGTTTACACATGGTCGGTTACATGCCAAAGAGATAAACATGCCTATTCGCTACATTAAACGTGGAGGACAAGCCACGATTCCCGAAGCTCCCTTCCTAGAGACAGAGCCTTCGATCGATCCAATGTTCGGTAAGCGGTCCATATAGTCCGGTCCATAAGAAACAGGCCGGCTTCCTGAGGACCCCTTAATCCAGGACTCCGTCAGTATACAGATATCGACGATCGAATCTCGGGCAAGTAACATACCGAAGAACAAAGGGAACATCATACGGGATTAACTGAATCCTTGACACAAAGGTTCAACCGATAAAGATCTTCATAGAATATGTAGGAACCAATATGGGTATCCAGGTCCCGCTATTGGTTATTGACCGTAGAGGTGTTTCGGTCATGTCTGCATAGTTCTCGAACCCGCAGGGTCTGCACACTTAACGTTCGGTGATGTTTCGGTAGTATTGAATTATGTATGGTGGTGACCGAAGGTTGTTCAGAGTCCCGGATGAGATCCCGAATGTCACGAGGAGCTCCGGAATGGTCCAGAGGTGAAGATTGATATATGGGAAGTCCCGTTTTGGTCATTGGAACAGATTCGGGTACTTCGATAGTGTACCGGAAGTGTTGGGAGGGTTCCGGAGGACCAACGGGAGAGGCCACCTGCACCGGGAGGCCACATGGGCCTTAGGGGTGGTGCACCATCCCTTAGTGGGCTGGGAAAACCAGCCCCAAGAGGCCCATGTGGCTGGAGGAAGAGAGAAGGAAAAATCCCAAAGGTGGTAGGATTCCAAGTGGAATCCTACTAGGAGTAGGATTGGAGGTGGACTCCTCCACCTCCTCTCCACTTCGGTCGAAGCCCTAGGGGAAACCCTAGGCGACTGCCTCCTCCCCTCCCTCCTATATATACTGGAGGAATAGAGCCCCCAAGGGAAAAAAAGTCCACCTGCTAGTTCTCTATTCCCCAGTTCCCCCAACATCTAGATTCGACGGTGCTTAGGCGAACCTGCCAGAATAGTTCCACCACCACCGTCGTCGCGCCGTCGCACTGCCGAAGAACTCATCTACCTCTCCGCTCCCTCTTGCTGGATCAAGAAGGCGGAGATCATCATCGAGCTGTACGAGTGTTGGACGCGGAGGTGTCGTTCGTTCAGCGCTATATCGGGACGGATTGTGATTGGATCGCGGGACGCTCGGTGATTTGGATCATGAAGACGTTTGACTACATCAACCGCGTTTCTTAATGCTTCCCTCTTAGCGATCTACAAGGGTATGTAAATCCACTCTCCCTCTCGTAGATGCTCATCACCATGGATAGATCTTGTGTGTGCGTAGGAAATTTTTTGTTTCCCATGCAACGTTCTCCAACACCATGGTACCGAGCGGTACTACCGCTTGTGTGCTGAGAACTTGCCCAGTCAAAATAGTTGGATCCTCCAAGAGTAAAAATATCATATCTTTTGCATACGAGCTCCGAAGAGAGTAAACTCAAGCTTGTTGGATAGAGGACGACAAGTACTATCCAAAAAGTGAAAGGGGAATAAATTTCCAATAGTATAAGGAAGAGAACTTTCCTAAATATGAACCGACAAAATCTCCAACACCAAAAACACAAAGATGATGCATATGAAGTCCGTTTTTTGATGAACTCGAGCTAGTCATGAAGATAACCATAAGCTCCAAAACTCACATGGAGAAAAGCCAAACAAGAACCAAGAAAGATGATGATGCCCAGAATGCAATGGTTTGAGTTCTCTAGGAATGATATGATCAAGCTAGTCACTCGAGAGACCCCCTTGATAGTACAACAATTAATACTATAAGCCGGTCTCCCAAATATCACTATGAGACCGGTAAAATAAAAAACATATCAAGGACAAACCTTTGCCTTGTACATAGTCCACTTGACTTAGATGATGACGAGCTTGTTCTCCTCAAGATGGAGCACACTTTTGGATTGCGTTGACTCGATGAAGACTAGTAGATTTCTCCCCCATACTCCACTATTGGTGGGCCTCTCTTCGGCACATCTTCACATGTCCATTGTCACCACAATGAACGGAAAGCTTCAAGCATGTGATCTCCTCGTGATGCTCCACTTGAACTTGCACACCACAACCTTGATGGCGATCATCACTTGATTCCATCCTCCATGGGTCATATGAGATGTCCCTTTGAACGCATGTTCATGGCCACATACCTAACCCCACCAAGTGCCAAGTGTCAGTTGCTTTTTTTGCCTGTTTTTGGTTTTCTCGGAAATCTGTACCAAACGAAGTCCAGACGCTATGAAACTTTTTGATGATTATTTTCTTGACAAAAGAGACCCAGGAAGCTAGACAAGGAGACGGGAAGGTAAAAGAGCGTACCTAGGAGGTAGGCACGCTCTGATGCCTTGTGGGCCCCTCGTGCCTCCGTCTGAGCTAATTCCACCTCCATAAATTCTCTAAAATCGGGAAACCAACAGAGAGCCACCTGAAACACTTTTTCTACTAACGCAAGCCTCTGTTCCATCGGGAGGCCATGTGGAGACCTTTTTTGGCATTCTGCCAGAGAGGGAATCGATCATGGAGGCCATCTACATCAACCTTGCTACCTCCAGGATGATGCCTGAGTAGTCCATCATAGATCTACGGGTCCATGGTTAGTACCTAGATAGCTTCTTCTCTCTCTTTGATCTTCAATACCATGACCATCGTGATTCCCGCGATGATCTATCTGATGTAATCTTCTTTTACGATGTGTTTGTTGGGATCCGATGAAATGTGGGTTTATGATCAGATTATTCATTGAAAGTAACTATGTATTTTCCGTCTACTATTATGCATGATTATTATAGCTTCGTATTTCTCTTTGATTTGTGGTTTGGTTTGGCCAAGTAGATTGATTTATCTTAAGTGGGAGTGGTGTGTTGTAGTGGGTTCAATCTTCCGGTACTCCATATGCTCGTGACAAAACGGAACAAGAGACGTATTTGTATTGTTGCCATTAAGGATAAAACCATGGCATCTGAACATATTTCTTTTTGTATTTTGTGTACATCATGTCACCTTGCTCCAAGCATTACTCTGTTTGTTATGAACTTAATACCTACAGAGGCAAGCATAGAAGCACTCTCAAAGTGGAATAATAGTAGTAGTTGCAGAATCATTTTGGTTTACTTGTTTATGGACGTGATTAGTGTATACATGATCACTATCGTGAATAACATGTCATAACTATGCGCAATTCTGTCAAGTACCCAACAATAATTTGTCTACCCATGGTATGATATTTTCAAGAGAGAATCCTCTAGGGAACATTATGGCCCCGGGTCTACTTAAAAATAAATACAAAAAACTTAAAAAATACTTCTCTGCAATTTATTTAATTTTATTTATTTTACATTCACTATCTATCTCTATCAAGATTTAATCCTTGCAAGTAATGAGTTCAAGGGGATTAAGAACCCTCTTGCATGCATTGGGTACAAGTGTTTGTTTTTGTGTGTGTAGGTGTTGTCGAATGGAGTTTAATTGGTTCGATAACCTTGGTTCTCACTAAGGGAAATATTTATCTCTACTGTGTTGCATCTCTCCTTCTCTACGAGGAAAATCCCAACGTAGCTCACAAGTAGCAGTCAACACATAATCTCCTTCTTATAACCTTGAAACCAACAAATGTTCTTCAAGCAAAGCCTATTAACAAATCCTAAAGAATAACTCAAAGCAACCATTAATCCATTGGAATTGCCATCAATTACCAAAGGGAACCAAACATGGGGGCACCATGATCTTTCAGCAGGGGAGAGGCGGAGGCTCGCCGAACGAGTTCGATGTTAGCACCAACACGCTCGTCGGGGAGTGTGGCAAGCAGCAGTAGGCTCGATGGAGAAGGGCGGCATGTAGGGGAGAGGTGGAGGATCACCACCAACACGCCCGTCGAGGAGTTCGGCGAGCAGCAGCCCACCACCAGGAGGCTCGTTGGGATTTACTCATCTCTTTTGCACTCTGAGGTTGCTAACCTCGCATCTTTTTTGCTGCATTTGCTATTTTTTCAATTCTAATATCAATGTTGTTATGAATTAGGTATAGAGTTTTTTTTTGTTAACTGATGGATGAATGGTTACACTTGCTCACTATGCAGCTACACCAATCAATTTTCGCTCAAACGGAGCACATAACTTGCAAACCGATAGCAATTTATGATGTGTTTCCCATGGTGACTTAAGTTCCGATGTGTGCAAGTTATGATATGTTTCGCATGGAAAAAATGTCTAGTTCACTTTGCCATGTTGCTTTTCATATAACTGTCACTACATAGATTTTTTTTTTTGAAAGATCCAGTAGTTGCTGGCTATATTATTGATAGCAGAAAGCAATGGGGAATACAAAGTGGGGTGATGATCCTAGGATTGGGGATTGGTTGACCACATCTCAGTCAGCACCTCCTAAAATAAAATACAAGGTCGATATCTCATGGTGGTTTCCCGAAGGGGCTCTCTATGCATCTGGCTCCTGCCAGTCTCCATTGTTCCATGCAGTTTGTGATCAATAGTTCTAAATTTGCCGCCTAAACCATTGCATTTTGCCTTGGTAATTCTTTAAAATGTCAAAACAACACAAAATGGCAAATTATGATGTGTCCCACAACATTCTATGTTGTTATTTTATGTATCCATGGTGAATGATGACGTGTATTTTGCCATGGCAATTGGTTTTGTACTCACCATGGCCATTTTGCTTTCTTTTGTGATCACAAGTGTGTATATGAAATCAAATCAAGATGAAATTTCATATTTTGTTTTTGTTTTTTCATCAGATTTCATTAAAATACCTTTTAGATATTTACCTCATAGCATGGCAAATTTAGTATTATAGCCATGGCAAATTTTACTTTATAGCCATGGCAATTTTGCCTTTGTTTTTGCCATGGCAATTTTACCTTCATTAACATGGAAATATTCAAATTTTATTGCCATGGCAAGTTTTACTATTTTTCCATGGTAAATTTACCTTTATTAACATGGCAAAATTAGCTAAATCCCCATGGCAATGTTTTAACTTTATTTCCATGGCAAGTTTTACTATTTATTTGTCAAGGCAATTTTACCTTTATTAACATGGCAAAATTACCTAATCCCCATGGCAATATTTAACTTTTCTTGCCCTGGCAATTTTTACTATTTATTTGCCATGGCAATTTTTACCTTTATTAACATGGAAAAATACCTAAATCAACATGGCAACATTTACTTTCATTGCCATGGCAAATTTTACTATTTATTTGCCATGGAAAATTTTACTATTTATTTGGCATGGCAAATTTTACTATTTATTTGCCATGGCTAATTTACATTTATCCCCATGGCAAAATTACCTACATCATTAGGGAAAATATTCATCCTTTTTTGCTATGGCAATTTTCACTTTTTATTTACCCTGCAAAATTTACTTTATTGCCATGGAAAAATTACTAATATTGCCATGACAAATTTCCTTTTACATACATGGCAATTATACGTTAATAGTTCACAAAAAATTATTTCTTAATTTTTCATGGCTAGTTAAATTTTAGTTTTTTTGCCATGTCAAATATATGCAAAATTTAAAATGATTCTGCTCATATTGTTTTTCTTGTTCATTTTTTAGTTTTCAACTTTTTGTGTTTTTTCACGCATGGTAATTTTTGCATACAATATATGTAAATTTAATAAAGAATACAATGACATTTTTTGCTATTAAGCAAATTATTTTGTTTGTATGATGGGAATTGCAATGACTCTTTTGGGGGGGGGGGGTATTGTTAAAATATTAATTTACCCATGGCTATTTTCTGCGTTCTGAAAGTTGATGCCATATTTCTACTTGAGAAAGAAAAAACTAGGCTTTTTTGTTACAGCAAAAAACAGTAAAATCTAGCCTTTTTCTTCTATTTCTTTTTGTTTCACTTTTGGGTTGTTATGGGTCAGGGAGGCGTTCGCACTAGTGTGTATGTGTGTGTAGGTGGGGGGGGGGGGGGTTCTCCTAACGAACAAGGATGTGACGTATCGTACCGAACGTCTCATTCCGTCTGGGACCTCCCCAAACCGATCGTTCGGGAGTTATCGACATCCTTTTTTGTCAGAAAGGCCATGTTTAATCAGTTTAATAAAGTTTCTTTTAAAAAATGAACTGTTTATTTTCAAGAATACGCAATTTGTGTATTATACCTGTACGAAAGAAGAGAATTGCAAGTACAAAATGACTACCACTCGCTGCAATCAACGAGCTTAGCACCAACTCCTCATCCGACTAATCCGAAGATAGACACCAAATAATTTAGCTACAAAGGAAAAGAGCTTGCCGAGAAACAAGAAACATCGCTGCCTCTAGACCGACGTTTGTCACCTCCCCAACTACAAAGAAAAAACAAACTACCAAGCTAACTAAAATTAACTAAACGAGACTTCGGGCGTCACTTATTACGACATTTACATCCCTAACCCTCGTGACCTCATACCAGCCATTGTCAACGAGGGAAGGCATCTACTAGTAGCATGCAGTTGCCGTCCATCGCAAGCAATGTTTCAAAGTTCCAAAATCCAAACTAATGTGAAGACCTCGCCCCTAATCCACTCTCGCCGCACGGAGATGCGGGTGTATGCATGCACCGGGTAGATGGATTAGGCTGATCATAATGAAAAATATCATATATGAATATTATGCATATAATATTAGTGTACGATGTTATATTCATAATACATGATATCATAACTTGGTATTTTAATAATTTTATTTATTGTCATACAAGACAGTACATCATTTAATATGATATGTTATCATATTATTATGATACGCAACCATTTTCTCTTCATTTTATTTGTGTGTCACATAAGTTAAATGTCTAGTTAACATGCATGATACCTCTTCATTTTTATTTACTTTGCATATTAGCTTTGAATAAAATCAAACTTTGTAAACTTTAATAAAATTTATAAACAAAGATATTAACATATACTATAAAAAAGCAATTTCGTCTGATTCATTATTGAAGGTACTTTCACATTATATAGATTTTTTATGTTAAATTTTTATATTTTTTACTATAAACTTAGTCAAACTTTATGAAGTCTGACTTTAGTCAACTTTAATATGTAGAGTAAATAAAAATGAAGGGAGTACTAAAAGCATTTACACACGGACATGCCAGACATGACTTAAACGCTTTCGCTAACCGGCACACCTTATATCCAGCCTAAATATAGAACGGATATGAGACGCCCGGGCACGTCCGCCGCGTCGGACTGACGATCGGGTCCCACGTGAAATCTCCCGGTAATCCAATAGTCTGACGGACATCTATGTCGAGACGTGGCGCCGCTCCTACGGGCCACGTAGTCTTCTAGCCCAGCTATTTAAGGAGGAGGACGTGGGGGACATTGGGGTTGTGGATCTGCAGGCGAAGCAGCAGGCCATACTCGTTTCCCTTCGGTCGGAATCGAGACGGATGTCAAGCGCCCTCGTCTGCGGAAGGCGGAGGTGAAGGACGCCGCGGAAGTCGACGAGATGCTCGCGTGTATGGATGAGTAGGAGGAGCCGGAGCCCTACAACGAGCCCAACTATCAGAGACCCGACACGTACGTCGTGGACATATGTGATGACAAAGTATAGTTTAGACTAGTATTCCCTCCGTTTGAAATTACTTGTCACGAAAATAAATAAACATTTATGGATACACTCATCTTTTCAACAAGTATTTTTAAACAAAAGAAGTACGTAGGTTCTCTTTCGCATGGTTTGTACGTTCTAGGAAATGGCATATGTGGTACTCGAATACAGAACAACAAATATGAAGCTTAACCGGTTTCTCTCGGACGCGTTGGGTCACATCTACGGATGTTGAATGACCGGATTTGGTGTCCACGACTGTAGATTCTACCTATGATACTCTGCCCTAGAAGCGTAATGCGTTCCTTGGTGAGGAGCAGATGGACCAGACGACGGCGGAGCGGTGGGCCGCTCGTGCACCTCACCCACCTACACATATACGTACTTACGTGCGTTCTGGGTGCGGGCATGGTGCGCACGCAAGTACGCGGCTACTTGCGCCGAATCCGCACTTGACATGGACGTGTTATTGCATGCGTTGGTCCACTCCACCTTGGGTGGCTAGTTGCGTCGTGTCGTCCCCGTCTGAGGTCTGACCGCTGGAGAGGAGCGAGGCGGCGGCGATCGGCGGGTCCCTGTTCTTTGCTAGCTGCGGTATATATGTGGCGTTTCGGCCGGGAAAACTGCTCGTGCCGATGCACGTACATGTAAAGACTGACAGGCCGACGGGATAAGGTGGAGAGCCGTGCCATGTACTACTACTAAGAAGCTAAAGCTATGGCTTGGCTGCCGTGCTTTGCTGCCTGGGACGCCATTAATTTGGACCAAGAGGTTGCACAGAAACTTGGCCGGGAAACGGGGTCGCCGTTCGCCTCCTCGGTAGGGAAATCAAGGCCAGGCCACGCATACGCCTTCCTCTGACGTAGCGCCGACCGATGAGTGGTGACAAGCGCAAACTCCCTCTGGCGTAGCACAGAGCGACACAAATCGCACTTTCTGTTGCCCCTCAATCACACACGTCGGTCAGACTCAGACACGACCCTATATGCCAACTTCAACGGGGACCCGAACAGATATCCCGGATTCTATCGGTTTGGATCTGATATGGGGCTGTTGTCTAGTCCTGGACGAGCAAATCTCGTCGTGTCTCCCAAGACCCAACCGACGGACGTTTTTCTGGGCGCCGTTCAAAATAGAATGAGAAAGTAAAATAGACCGTGGCCATAGCCATGTCAACGGTCAAAGTTCATGTTAGCCAGAGCGCCAACGGCCGATACACATGTCAACCTACAAAATGATCCGACATGAACTGTGGATTTATTTTTCTCCGCAACACTGGCCCTAAGGCCAGCCCTCTTCTCTGTATCTCTGGCGAGCTACTCCGGAGACGGTGGCCTCCGGGATGGCGGCGGCGTCCTTTTGAGGTGGTGGCCATAGCGGGAGCGGGAGAGCGAAAAGGCTTGTGGGAGAAGAGGAAAATGGAAAGGTTGTGCCACTTGACGGACGGGTCAGGGGAAGGACAAGGCATGTGTCCCGTGTCTGCGTGTGTTGTTCATCTCGACACAAAGTGTTTCTAAATTTAAGCCGAATATGGGTCATGAAAAGACAAAATGATGAACGGCTATCTGTTTGGGTTGATGCGTTGGATCATGATTTATATCCATTTTGATCTAAGCAAAGAGGGATCAAATGGGTCATTGCTTGGAGTTACCCTAGTAGCAGCACATGCACAGGAAGACAAGATACGAAGTAAACCATTGGTGCCCCGACGGCCTGCGGGTATGAGCTAACTAAAGACAAGGAGGTGCGCACTAGGGCAACACCCACGGACACTTGCTATAAGGTAGCTCGTTCTGTGGACATAATGGTACGGTGCGACGGCGGATCCACATACTGAGGCTACGTTGGTAACAAACATGAGACGTAGACATCCGATCCAGACCACTTCTTTTTTTTCTTCATCATCATCATCATCTCCTTCTTCAAGCGCTTTAGAAATGGATCAATGAGAACAATCCACAAATGATCTCCGCAAAAAAACAAAAAAAAATTAGTTTAATCTGGCCATTGTATCAAGCAGCCTGAAGTGCACTGAACCTGAGGCGGGCGAGTGGTATCCATCATCACCCATGTCATGGCAATCAAAACAAGGTAACGTAGGCATCACCATCACAATTCACAAGCGACACAGCCTGCTACCAAAGCACCACTCCACACGACACATTGTCCTTGGCCGCGCTTTATGTGCTCATCCCCTGTAGCACGGTTTCTGTCAAGGCCGCGACGTTTCTGTCACTTGCACGAGGTTGCTTTGAAAATCCAGTTGAGGATACAGACGCGATCATTGCCTCATCGACGCGGATGTTTGTCACGGGACCTGCAGTTTTACGGTGATGGAAAGCTGAATCTGCACAACATAATCCTTAATTGAGGTGCGGTCCTTGGCACAAATAATGGACGCGTCTAGGGAGCGGCCGGCTGCTCCCTAACGTTCCCGAGCGACCGTCAGAAAAGAAAAGATTATGTTCCTCCTTCTAGAAAAGGAAAAACCTCCACTGATTGTAACACACGGGCGCCAACCCAACAACCCACACGCTGGATGCGGTTCCCAGACCATCACGTGCCCTCCCCTCCCTTCCGTTCCCAAAGCTCTCGCACCCTCCTGGCCACCAACACCTCCTCCCCATGCCCATACCTGCCCCACCTTCTTCCCCACAAAACAAGGGGTTCTCAGGTCTGCATCTCCATCATCAAAGCTGCCATGGCAGACAAATAAAGATGAAATAATAATAGATCTAGAACAGTTTATTTTTAAAATGGGACAAGCCAACTTTTGCATCAATGGGACAAGCCAACTTTTATATCAATGTGTGCGAAAAAACGTAGAAAATGTGCAAATATATAGGAGAGAGCACATAGAGAGTCTTACTTCACACATAATGCACAAAACCCAATGTCCATGTAGCAAAAAAAGAAAAGTATATTGTAGGTACTATGAAAACATAACTACCAACTGGACAATAATCTGATTAATTTGCATGTGCTTTTTTCCTTTGATCATTCCACACAATAGTATATGTGAATTTGTAGCTTAGAAACGCGTGCACAAATCTACAACAACTCATCCATCCCCAGAACCCGTAAAACCTGCACATGATGCAAAAAAGAAGCGTGAGAAAAGATGACCAAGTCTGGCTTGTATTTGTGCAACTTAACCAGTACAAATGTGCAACTGACAACACTCACACATCCATCTATTTATGGGGTTTGAATTTTAGTAGTTGGGATCTTCAACTCATATAAAAGTAGAACATGTCAACTCATATAATTTCAGATTCATTTTGGCTTTAGCTAAAATTATGTATGCGGAATTCCAAAAAACTTCATGTTGGTTGTTGTGCAACTACATCATCTGTTTTGTGCAACTGCAAGTAATCTGCATGCAATTCATGTTGCATGTTTGTTTAACTATGTAATGAATTTTGAACTGATGAACATGATGAATTTAGCCTGTCTAGACGCAAGATATGAAAATCAGTTGAGTTTAAAAGATTATAATCTTACAAATAAGTATTGCAACTACATTCAAGTGCATCTGCAAACCTAGAAAATCATATGCATGTGAACACATGAGGATGCCAACTACTGAATGGTTCTTGTGCAACTAAAGAAGTTGAAGATGCCAACCCATGTGGCATTGTTGTGCAACTACTATTTTTTTGGGGGGGGGGGGTGCCAACATATGATTGTTCTTGTGCAACGAAAATAATTGTGGATGCCAACTCGCGTGATATTGTTGTGGGACTATTTAAAAAGTTAAAACTACCAACTCCCAAATGGTTCTGGTGCAACTATGAAAGTCGAGGATGCCAACCCGTATGATACTGTTGTGCAACTATGTGAAAAGTTGAGGATACCAACTCCTAATTGATTCTTGTGCAACTATAAAAGTTTAGGATGCCAACACCTAGTTGGTTCTTATGCAACTGTGGAGAAAATCATATCTCGGGTTTTCTTTGTGTAGAAAAAATAATATAAAAATCTCAATGCCATTTCATGCTACCTCCGCAGCTGCTGCAGACGATGTGCCAGCTCCAGGTACAACTCCAACCTGCGCGGTCACCTTCCGTTTACGTCGTTTCACAAAGGGGAATTGGTCACCAACCTAAAGGATGCATGGAAAAAAGTTGCGTCTGTGTGTGTGTAAAAATGGGAAATGCACCCATACTGCTTGCTTGATACTTAACTCATCGTCCTCTGCCTCCCCATCGATATCAGCATGACATGGCTACCAGTCGGGGGGGGGGGGGCGTTTCGAGTTCTGCCGAGAAGAATGGTTTGCAGACCTCTACCTGGAACAAATAAAACACAGAACATCGTGAGGACCCCCCCCCCCAAAATGTTATTATAATTACAAAACAAAACTGCTACAAGGATAAATGAAAAAGGATGAAAAAACAAACATGCCTCTCCTTCACTAGGAGTCAAATTTCTTTCTACAACATTTTTGGTCTATGGAAAAAATGAAAGAACAAATTAATCAAAGCAAACAAATGTAATAAAATAAAAAATTGAGCAAAAAAAATTGACATAAAAAAAGTCATGAGGTAAGCAACTAATGTTGATTTTTTTTCAAATCACACCTACAAAACAAAACAAAATTGTGTGCAACTTAATGCACTGTATAGCTAACAGGGCACACATGAGTGTGCAACCAAAAATTTAGCATACACACTGCCTAATCATGATTTAGGCACTGGAGCCCAAACTAAACTCATGTATGAACGCATGCAACACTAGTAAAAACATACCTTCCGTCCACATCATTAGTCCCGGTCTGGGTGTGAACTGGCACTAATGTGCTCATTAGTCCCGGTTCGTGACAGGCATCATTAGTGTCGGTTCGTTCCGGACCTTTAGTCCCGGTTCGTGCCACAAACCGGCACTAAAGGTGTGGTGGCAGGCTAGCGTCAGCCTGGGGCCCCACGGAAACCTTTAGTTGAAGGTTTTGCGTTGAAGCCCCGAATATCATTCGAAAGATTTTGCGTGTCGATCCTGAATGAACACTAATGCTCAGAGTTCAATCAACGCAAGTTCCATGGAAATCCCAAATATCATTCGGAGGATTTGATGCACTAACTCAAGGTCTACGTTGATACCTCCTTCCACCACTCAAACCCCGATCCATTCGGGGGCTAATGATGAGGATATGTGCCTAGGGTAGGGTCCTAGGCAAGGCCCACATACCCTACCTAAGGACACCACATAGGAGGACTTGAAGATCAAGCATGAACTTCTGAGTGGATCCTTGGAGACGTTCAAAGTCATTCGATAGTAATCCACTCGGAGACTCCCGCTCTCACTCGGCAGTCGCCTTTCACTCGGAAGACCTCACTTTCACTCGGCGCTGGAAGACCAGGAGCCATCATCAAGAGCCCAACGGGCAGATGCTGGTTTCAATGGTCATTAGTAGCTTTTATTACGTACGTTACCTATAGCGGCAGACTTTAAACCCCACGATCAGGCCCTTTGATGCGGGATAATTATGAGGGGCAGCGAACTCTATATAAGCCGCCCCTCCCCTCCTGCACAAGGGTTCGCAACTATTGTAATCTCAACATTCCACACGACATAAAACTCCCGAGCACTGAGACGTAGGGCTGTTACCTCCACGAGAGGGGCCTAAACTCATACATCCATGTGTACACCCTCGCCGTAGCTAGGACTCTGCCCTCTCCCTTCGTACCCCTACCATCTACTGTCACGCTCGTGCCCATGACAGTTGGCGCCCACCGTGGGGCAGGCGTCTAAGCAACTTCCGGCGAGGTTGCGATTTTCATCCTTCGACATGTCTTCCGGCAGTGTTTTTGCTCTGGGCCACGAGATCCGTTTCGGAGCACTCACCTTCATCGCCGATGATTCGGCATGGCTCCTAGAGGCGCCTCTCAATGTTGAGGCGCTCCCGGCCCGCGGGGCCATGCACTTCCGCGCGAGTCCCTACGGCGTGTTGCTACGTCAGCCATCGACTCCTTACGCGTCGGCCCCTCTCGTTGTTCGCAGTCGCAAGCGCTCCGTCCACCCACGACTTCAGCGTTGGCTTGAACATGCAGCGGCGCGCCAAACTTCTCCACACATTGCAGCGCTCGAGCCCGCCGAGTCCCTTCATGGTGTGTTCGAGGAGGATTCTGATCCGTCCGACGTGCCTTCCGAGTGCGAAAGTTGCGATCCTGCAGCGGAGGTCTTGATGGCGGGCTCTCATCAGAGTTCACCGCCTGGCTTCGGCCGTGGCAAGCGCGAGGCTGGAGGTCTGTCGAAAGAGCAGCCGTGTCGCGACGAGTAGGTTCTTCATACTCCCATCGTCGGCGCGACCACCGAGGCCCAAGCTTTGCAGGCCGCACGCATTCGTCTGGAAGAGCTCCAGGTAGAGATTGACGAGCGCGCCCGCCACACCCCAGTCGACGTCATCGACAACTGTTTTTGACTGGATCTCACGACGACGTTGAGGTATACCGAACTCCTGTGCTAAATGTTGTTGCTTCTGCTAGGATAGTGGATTCCATTCAGCCGTCCCGGTCAGAGGCTCGTAGAGGGATGTTGCAGATCAGAGCGCTGTTGGATGCAGCGCAGCGTCAGAATTCAGCAGTGTCTCAGTCCCATAACAGGATATACAGCAATTCACCCAAGGCGGAGACCGTTCAGTCAACACACAGCCCTGGATCGCCCTTGCATCGTTGAGGCGGCGGTTTTCGTGAAGGGCAAGACAGAGATCAGCATCACCGCAAAGACCACCGTCGAGTGCCCACTCCTCCGCGGAGTGGTCCGTACGCGCCCCGGCGCCAGGACGACAGGCGCTCCTTCGATGATGAGCGGGACGCGGACTTTAACGCCCGCGCCTATCTTGTTCAGAAGTGGATCGACAAGAGCAGAGCCTATAGAGAAGGACTCGACAGAGATGTTCCGAGTGGAAGCTCAGCTGTGGTGTCTGGTCCCGAGTGTTTTAGCAGAGCTATACGTTCTGCAGAGATTCCCCCCAACTTCAGAATGGCGGCGGGGATCGGAAAGTTTTCTGGTGAAACAAAGCCAGAGACTTGGTTAGATGATTACCGAGTGGTTGTGCAGATTGGCGGCGGAAATGACAATGTTGCAATGAAGCACCTGCCCCTCATGTTGGATGGTTCAGCTCGAGCTTGGTTGAATCATTTGGCTCCTTCCAGCATACATTGTTGGGAAGATCTTGCTCAAGTGTTTGTCCGGACCTTTGAGGGCACCTGCAAGCGCCCGGCAGGTCTGGTCGACTTGCAGCACTGCGTCCAGAAGCCCAATGAAACCTTAAGGGATTATATTCAGTGCTGGTCCACCCTGCATCATACGATGGAGAATGTGTCGGAACACCAGGCCGTTTGTGCTTTCAAGGCCGGTGTGAGATACAGGGAGCTGTACCTGAAGTTCGGGCGCAGTAGTGATATTTCACTCGTTAAGATGATGGAAATTGACACCCGGTACGCCAATGGCGAGGAACAAGACCGCCTCCATAGCGGCAAAGGAAGAGCTATCGCCAATGAGTTTGGCGGCGGCAACAATCGGAAACAGAAGCGGAAGGCTGAAGACCTGGCTCCGGCAGAGGCAGCGGCGCTGGCGACTCAGTCAAAGAACAAGGGCAAAGCCAAGGCTCAGTATGCCCCCAAGAAGTGGAAAGGTCAGTTAGGAACCGATATCATGGATCAGCCGTGTGTGATTCACACGAGGAAAGACGTAGAAGGCAACCTGATTTTGCCCAAGCACACCACTCGACAGTGTCAAACCCTTATCCAGCAATTCAAGGGAGACCGGTCGAGTGAGAAATCTCCTGAAAAGGGAGATGAAGATGAGGAAAAGGAAACATTCCTGGATGTCACTGCTACACTGGTGATCTTTGCTGATGTCGAGAGCAAGAGTCGTCTGAAAGTCATCAATAGAGAAATCAACATGGCTGTGCCAGACACCCCCACCTACCTCAAATGGTCCCAATATGCTATCACATTCAACCAGACAGACCATCCTGCTCGTGTGGCCACTCCCGGTAGACAAGCTCTGGTAGTTGATCCGGTGGTGCAGGGGACGCGACTCAGAAAGGTCCTCATGGATGGTGGCAGCGGCCTGAACATTTTTTATGCGGATACCCTGAAAGGGATGGGCATTCCGATGTCCCGTCTGAGTGAGAGCAGCATGCAGTTTCACGGGGTCATCCCAGGAAAGAAAGCCAAGTCTCTCGGCCAGATAACATTGGATGTGACATTCGGAGATGACAAAAATTTCCAAAAAGAAAAGTTTACATTTGAAGTCGTGGATTTCAAGAGTGCTTACCACGCCATCTTGGGTCGACCCGCTTATTCACGTTTCATGGCCCGACCATGTTACGTGTATCTCAAGCTAAAAATGTCAGGCCCTAAGGGCATGATCACGGTCACTGGCAATCGATAGCGGGCCAAAGAGTGCCTCCAACAAGGCTCCAAGATCGCCGATCAACAGATGGCCATGGTCGAGCTCGAGGAGTACAACAAAACCGCTGACCCTGCTGATTTGCTCCGTGCAAAGAAGCCGGCTTCCGGGTCGGCATTTCAGTTGGCAGGGGAGGTGAAGAAGGTGCACATCCACCCGACGGATCGAACTGCTGCCCCGACGAATATCTCAACAACAGTCGACAGTAAATAGGAAGCCGAGCTCATCCAGTTCCTCCGTGAGAACTAGGATATCTTTGCATGGAAGCCTTCTGACATGTCGGGGATTCCTAGGGAGTTGGCTGAGCACCGTCTGCGAGTGGATCCGAAAGTCAAGCCCGTTAGAGAGAATTTGCGTCGATCAGTGGCGGAGAAGCGCAAGGCAATCGGAGAAGAAGTGGCCCATCTCTTGCAAGCCAAGTTCATTCGGGATATTTACCACTCCGAGTGCCTCTCGAATGTTGTGATGGTGCCAAAGAAAGATAAGTCGTTGCGCATGTGCATTGACTTCAAACATCTTAATAAGGTGTGCCCAAAAGACCATTTTCCACTCCCCGCATAGATCAAATTGTTGACTCGACAGCGGGGTGCGAGCGTTTATCGTTTCTGGACGCTTATTCTGGGTACCATTAGATCCGCGTGTATGGCCCGGACGGAATAAAAACAGCCTTCGTCACCCCATTTGGGTGCTTTTGCTACATCACCAAGCCTTTTGGTCTTAAGAATGTCGGCGCTACTTTTATGCACATGATTCTGAAATGTTTACTCGACCAGATCCCTCAGAATGTCGAGGCGTACATGGACGATATAGTGGTCAAGTCCCGCAAAGGTTCTGACCTGCTGGCTGATTTGGCCGAGACATTCGCCAATCTGAGGCCATTTGACATAAAGCTAAATCCGGCCAAATGTACCTTCGGTGTCCCTGGCGGCAAGTTGCTCAGTTTTCTTGTTTCTGGGCAAGGAATTGATGTCAATCCCGAGAAGATCAGCGCCATTACCCGTATGAAGACTCCCGTGCAAGTGCACGACGTTCAGAAGCTCACAGCTTGCTTGGCAACATTGAGCCGATTCATTTCTCGTCTTGGTGAGAAGGCTCTGCCCTTATATCAGTTGATGAAGAAGTCCGACACGTTCGACTGGACTCCCAAAGCTGAGGCAGCGTTTGTTGAGCTCAAAGCAAAGCGCCCTTGCTCCTGTACATCGCGGCCACAAATCAGGTCGTTGGTACAGTGCTGACTGTCGAGCGAGAAGAGGAGGGTAAAACCTATAAAGTCCAGCGGCTAATTTATTACGTCTCGGAAGTATTGTCCCCCTCAAAGCAAAGATATCCACACTATTAGAAGCTGGTGTATGGTATTTACCTATCAGCAAAGAAGGTGGCGCATTATTTCCAGGACCATTCGGTTTCAGTCGTCAGTGATGCTCCTTTGTCCAAGATTTTCAATAATCGCGACACATCAGGTCGAGTGGCTAAATGGGCAATTGATCTTGGACACATTGACATCGGGTTCGAGGCCAAGAAAGTAATCAAGTGTTGTCTTGATATCCCCAAAATGTCGAATGGGTCCGGTGCTAGTGTTGTCTTGATATCCCCCAGAGGCGACAAGCTCAGCTATGTCTTACGGATTCACTTTGATTCCTCCAACAATGAGGCATATATGAAGCACTTTTGTATGGGTTGCGCATGGCTATCTCACTCGGCGTCAAGTGCCTGATGGTTTATGGCGACTCAGATTTGGTGGTGAATCAAGTGATGAAAGAGTGGGATGTTAGAAACCTTGCTATGACTGGATACTGCAATGCAGTCCGGAAGTTGGAGAAGAAATTTGAAGGCCTGGAGCTTCATCACGTTCCCCGACTGAAAAATCAAGCGGCCGATGAGCTGTTCAAGATTGGTTCCACTCGACGGCCTGTCCCTAGTGGTGTGTTTCTAGAGCACTTGCACACTCCTTCGGTTCAAGAGGATCCCTTCACCGAAGAGCCCCCACAAGCTTTGAGCTCCTCTGACTCGACCGAAGTCGATGTTCCTACTGTGATTGACCTGGTCATGGAGATTCTGGTTATCATTCCCGATTGGACTATGCCATACATTGCCTATATCCTCAGACAAGAGCTCCCTGAAGATGAAGCAGAGGCTCAACAGATTGTGCGTAGTTCCAAGGCTTTCACTATGATGGGAGATCAGCTATTCAGAGAGAGTGTGACCGGTGTCACCCAGCGCTGCATTTCCCCCGAGGAAGGTCGGATGATTCTAGACGAAATTCACTCGGGAACTTGCGGCCACCATGCGTCTTCAAGGGTGATCATCGCTAAAGCATACCGAGCTGGTTTTAACTAGCCACAAGCTAATGAGATGGCTAAGGACATCGTTGAACACTGCGAGGGCTTCCAGTTCTATGCAAATCTGTCGCACAAGCCGACGTCTGATCTGAAGACAATTCCTCTCGCCTGGCCGTTTGCTGTTTGGGGACTAGACATGGTTGGTCCCTTCCGACCCGGAAAGGGAGGATTCACCCACCTGTTGGTAGTAGTCGACAAATTCACCAAGTGGATTGAAGCCAAGCCCATCAAGAAGCTGAATTTCCGTACGGCGATCACGTTCATGAGGGAGATCATTATCCGATACGGCATTCCGCACAGCATCATCACGGACAACGGCACTAATTTTGACTCGGAAGAATTCAGGAGATTCTGTAACTCCCAAGGCACCCGAGTGGATTATGCTTCTGTTGCACATCCTCAAACCAATGGGCAAGTCGAGCAGGCTAATGGTCTCATTCTGCAAGGTCTGAAGCCTCGTCTCATGCGCGATTTGGATCATGTCGCCGGTGCGTGGGTAACTGAGCTACCGTCTGTTTGGTGGGGATTGAGGATAACGCCTAATTGGTCGATTGGATGAACTCCTTTCTTCCTTGTCTATGGCGCTGAAGCCATGTTGCCCAGTGACTTGGCCCACAATTCTCCTCGAGTGGATCTATATTCTGAAGCTGAAGCTAAACAGGATAGACAGGATGGGGTAGATCTTCTGGAGGAGGAGCGAGAGATGGCTGTGATCCGGACCACTGCCTATCAGCAAGACCTACGGCGCTTCCATGCAAGGAATGTTAAGAGTCGAGCGTTCCATAAGGGATATTTGGTGCTCCGGGTGAATCAACACCGACCTCACAAGCTTGCTCCTGCATGGGAAGGCCCTTTTGTCGTCACTAAGGTGCTAAACAATGGAGCCTATCACCTGTATAATCTCATCAAACAGATAGATGAGCCACAAGCCTGGAATGCAGATCTGCTCTGGCGTTTTTACACTTGAGACAAGAGTTTTCTGATGTAATAAGAATACTTCGTCAATGCAATTCACGTTTTTGTGATATATACTTCGTCGATTCCAACCGTGCAGTTACATTCTTAGGGATACTCCGAGTGATGAGCAATCCTCATACTCGGGGGCTTAGCTGCGAAACATGTTTTGTCTAAGTTAAAAACCCTGTCGGGTGGATAGCAGTCCATTCGCTCGACGGCCTATTTGCGAATCCGTCTTCGCTTAGGTTCAAAAAAATACTCCGAGTGATGAGGAATCCTCACACTCGGGGGCTTAGCTGCAAAACATGTTTCGCCTAAGTTAAGAACCTCGTCGAGTGGATAGTAATCCATTCACTTGACAACTTAGCTGCGAATCGACATTCGCCTAAGTTCAAAAATATTCCGAGTGATGAGCAATCCTCACACTTGGGGGCTTAACTGCAAAACCCGTTTCGCCTAAGTTAAAAACCTCATCGAGTGGATGGTAATCCATTCACTCGACAACTTAACTGCGAATCGACATTCGCTTAAGTTCAAAAATACTCCGGGTAATGAGCAATCCTCACGCTCGAGGACTTAGCTGCGAAACACGTTTCGTCTAAGTTAAAAACCTCATCGAGTGGATAGTAATCCATTCACTCGACAACTTAGCTACGAATCGTCATTCGCCTAAGATCAATAATACTCCGAGCGATGAGTAATCGTCACACTCGGAGGCTTAGCTGCGAAAGCATTTCGCCTAAGTTAAAAACAAAATCAGTCGAACAAATGATTGAAAGCCAAAGCACGAGTAAAATCCGAAAGGTAAAACCGTGGATAAACGTCTTGTGCAGAAGCAAATGTGCTCAAGCCTAAGGCATGAATGAAGTTTTAGGGGATATAGTTCCACTCAGCATACCGAGGCAAATTTAACTGTTTTTTCCAAAGACCCAAGTTTTTTAAGCAGGGGACAGACTGGCGGGCTCGACGAAAGTATCCCGGTTGATGCCGCAGCGATTCGGGTAGCTGCCTCGATGAAGGTTTCCATGAAGTCCTCGAATTGGAGTTTCTTCGTGTTTACCACATGGAGCTCCTTCAGCTTCTCCTCCCTCACGTCCCTACAGTGGACCCTGACGAGTGACAATGCCACGTCGGCCCCGCAGCGAGCAGCAGACTTTTTCCAAGCTTGCACTCGACTGGGAAGTTCATTCAGGCAAGCCATCATGGAGTTGAGGTCAAGCTGAAGACTGTCCTCAAGCCATAGCTCCTTATTGATTCTTTCCATGGCAGACTTCAGTCGAGTGATGTAGGCCTGGGCACCCTGGAGCCGAAAGTTGAGCCGCGGCATGTTCATCACCACCGCATCAACAACTGGCGACTTGGTAGGGTCAAGCATGGGCTCAATCTCTTCTGTTTCCTTTTCAAAGTCCTGGAAAAATTATGTTGAAGAAGGGGAAATAGGAAGAGAATCGATGAACTACGACCCTCAAATTTTTTGCAAATGTCAGTCGACAAGAAATACTCACCGTCGAGCAGAAGATACATCTTCCTCGAGAATTCACCCAGTTGCTTCTCCAGGCCATTACCCCTCTTGGTTAGTTGCTCGTCCTTCTTGACAAGGTCCGCACGCTCCTGCTTCAGCTTGGTGTTCTCATCCTTCAGCTTCTTGGCGGCCTCCAGCTTCCGATCAGCAGCTTCAGTCTTGTCCTTGGCCACTCGTTGAGCGTCAGCAAGCACCTTGTCCTTCTCCTCCAGCGCCTTCTTCATGGAATCTAAAGAAACAACATTGTTGAGTCGTGCTTGGAGTCGACGGTTTTCATTCCGTACGTCTGTTCGAGTGAGAGCACTCGGTTCAAAACATGAAGAGTGAAGAGGAGAATGCAGAAAATCAGCAGTAATTACCTCCCAAAGTCTTCATCTCAACATGCGCTTGCTCCAAAGCGTTGTTGGCGACCGCCAGATCCACCTGCAACCGGTTCCTTTCATCCTCCGCGTCCTTGTACTCCGCCCCAAGCTCACAAGCCCTCTGGAATCAACACAAGGCAGGAATTCAATCAGCGAGTGACGCTTGGAACAGTCGACTGGGTATCGAACGCCAGCGAATGACCATCTTAGAAGAATTCAAGCAAAAAGTCCACTCGACATGTCGAGTGGCTCTGATGCTCCGCACTCCATAAACAAATTCAAAAGTTGTCTCTATTAAGACCCCTGCCGATGCAAGCACTCAACAGCGGTCTCGGGGACTACATCTAGTGGGTGCGCTAAGAGTGCCCCCACTAAGACGGTTAACTCTCGATCCGTCGAGTAACTCGTCAGAAAAAATATACACTCGACAAGGTCAGCCCTGTCACGACACTCGACCCGTCGAATGACGCACCTCCCTACTCTATGAAGTGGAGTCTATCCTTATGCAGCATCATATCATGGTTTGCCAATAATATCCATGAAACCTGCAAGGTAGCTACGGAGTGGTGTGATTCAAGGCGAAGTGTATCCTGTATACAATAGACTCTAAGACCCTTGCCGATGCAAGCACTCGACAGCGGTCTCGGGGACTACGCCCAGTGGGTGCGCTAAGAGCGCCCCCACTGAGACGGTTAACTCTCGATCCGTCGAGCAACTCATCAGAAAATACACTCGACATGTCGAGTGACCCTAGTACCAAGCATACTATCAATCCACTGAGACGGTTAACTCTTGATCCGTCGAGTAACTCGTCAGAAAAAATATACATTCGACAAGGTCAGCCCTGTCACAACACTCAACCAGTCGAATGACGCACCTCCCTACTCAATGAAGTGCAGTCTATCCTTATGCAGCGTCATATCATGGTTTGCCAATAATATCCATGAAACCTGCAAGGTAACTACGGAGTGGTGTGATTCAAGGCAAAGTGTATCCTGTATACAATAGACTCTAAGATCCCTATCGATGCAAGCACTCGACAGCGGTCTCGGGGACTACACCCAGTGGGTGCGCTAAGAGCGCCCCCACTGAGATGGTTAAATCTCGATCCGTCGAGAAACTCGTCAGAAAATACACTCGACATGTCGAGTGACCCTAGTACCAAGCATACTATCAATCCCAGTCCTACTCGACTACGATCCAGTCTATTCGAGTGGAGAAAGTTCAAACATTCTAGAGCAACCACCCACTGGGTGTACAACAACCAAGAGGAGACAGGAATTCAATCGACAATGGACTTACAATCAAACTTACTCAAACATTGGTGTGGAGGGCTGCGCTGATGTCAAAAGCCAGTTTGCTGGCCTCGAACGCCTCCTTGGTTCTCAGCATGAGCTGCTCCGCCTGAATCATGGCTTCCTTCATAGCTTCGGTCTGATCTTTCGAGGTGCGATGCAGAGAGAAGTCCATCACAGGTGGGGTCGGCGTGATCGCTGGGGCAGCTAAAGCAGTCTGAGGGGGTCCAGTTGGAGTCGATGTCACAACGGTCGAGACGGCTAGAGGAGCATGCGACAGAGGTGTTGCGGGTTCAACCCTGGGTTGTGTCGAGCCACCTCTCCCCTGGGAAGACTCTGCAGTCGAGCGCTGAAGCGCTTGCGCCGATGATGCCCTCCGGGTATGAGCGCACGAAGTGTCCAGTTGCTCCTCGTCGTCCTCCACCTGAATGACCTCTCCAATGACAACCGATAGTGTTAACATCTACATGTGTCGAGTCCCATCCGGACGAACCGACAACTTTACCTCTATGAGAAGTGGCAGCATTAGCAGTGTCAACATCCATCGCTTCCTCTCCATCCCGATGAGGCGAGGTCACAGATGTAGCATCTTTGACGGATTGAGTGGCATTCAGTCAGATACAACTCCAGACTTCAGTCGACAGAAAAAATTCGGAAATAAACACTTACGTGGAGACGACAGGTACGGCCACCCTCATGCGAGGCAGAGCTTTGCGAGGCTTGGTGACGGCTTGCTTGGGTTGCCTGGTCAGTCTTTCACTCGACTCAACGGTCGAAGGGTGGCTCCGTTTCGGGTTCTTCTCACTAGGGCCCGGAGCCCTGTCCTCAACAGCTGCCGGATCCTGGCGGGCCTTGGTGCGACCTTCGCGCCGGGGAGGCGACTCGACCTCTTCCTCTTCGCTGGAGTCCTCGTATTTGTCCTCGGTGTTGGAAGAACCGTCACCGTCCACACTGCCACCCTCGCTCACCACGCCATCTTCCACATGGTTCCCGTTTGGGAACGGGCGAGTGCATGTTCGTCCACTCCTGCATGATTCAAGGGAGTAAGTCAGTCTATAAGTCAAAGTATCACTTGACAGTACAACATCAGTCGGCACCTCACAACTCACCAGATTCTTCGACGGGTTTTCGGCCGAGTAAGGTCGGATCCTCTTGGCTCCCAGAGGATTGTCGCAAGCTCCAGTGATGCTACGAAGCCACTACTCGACAGTTTTCTGTGGAACCTCCTCTAGATGCGTCTTAATCGTGTCCTCTGGGCCCGCATAGTGCCACATAGTGTGGTCTCTGGCTTGGAGCGGCTGAATGCGTCGACCGAGGAACGTCTCGAGCAAATCCATTCGTGTCACTCCGCCTCGGATCAGTTGCACCACCGCTTCAACTAAGATACCCACTTGGACATGCTCCTCTTCGGTCACCCTCAGAGATTTGGGAATGGCGGGGTGGTCGGGAGTAAAAGGGGGAAGTCCAGTCGACATATTGGGCGATGCTACGTCTTTGCAGTAGAACCAAGTTAACTGCCAGCCTCTGACGGACTCGGGAAAAGTCATGGTAGGGAAGGAACTACGGGCTCTTTTCTGAACCCCTAAACCTCCACACAATTGGAGCACATGAGTCTTTCCATCGGCACGGAGAGCTTTCTTCACAGTCTGGGATCTAACCGTGAAGAGGTGCTTGAACAACCCCCAATGGGGAGAGCAGCCCAGGAAACATTCGCACGAAGTGACGAATGCAGACAGATAGGCGATGGTATTTGGTGAGAGGTGGTGCGGTTGGGCACCGAAAAAGTTCAAAAAGCCCCTAAAGAACGGGTGGGGAGGCATGGAAAGACCTCTTTCGACATGGGAGAGAAGACGAATCCACTCCCCGTCGCGTGGCTCCGACTCGCGCTCCTCCCCCGGCAACCTCCAAGCGCCATCAGCCATGAGCCCGTCGGAGACGAGGCCCTCCATGTCCTCACAAGTGACTACAGAGGGGAGAAAATCCCCCTGCATCCAACCCGCCGATGCGGTGAACCGGGCGGTCGAGGGCTTCTTGCCCTTGAGCTTCATAGCTCCCTTTTTCGCCCGCTCCAGCTTCTCTGTCATGTTCTTCATCATCGGCACAGCAGCTCTCGTCGAGGGAGATCGGAGTGGGACGCTGGGAGCAGAGGAGGTGGAGGAAAAGAGAGAAAGGACTGGCAGAAGTACTGTGCGGACCACAGCACGGAAAGCTTTATACACTGCCGAGTGTCTCACCGACCAGTGGACCCGCAAGGTTACCACACACGCCAACCGTTGATGGCGCCCGGTACGTGGCGATAAGACCGGTGCGAAAATCGAGGCGTCGTGCCTCCACTTGCCCTGATCGTGGCGTCATCATCGCGCGCGCGCTTCCCAAATTTTCATATCCCAGAAAATCCGGGTCTGTCAGACCGACCCGTCACTTTCCAAGATACTATAAACTCACTCAGAGCAAAACAAATGCTAAACATCCACTCGGGCACTTTTAAGGCTGAATGGATCCGGGCGAGCGGAGAAGAATTCAATCGACGCAAGTTTCGTTGAAGCCCCGAATATCATTCGAAAGATTTTGCGTGTCGATCCTGAATGAACACTAATGCTCAGAGTTCAATCAACGCAAGTTCCATGGAAATCCCAAATATCATTCGGAGGATTTGATGCACTAACTCAAGGTCTACGTTGATACCTCCTTCCACCACTCAAACCCCGATCCATTCGGGGGCTAATGATGAGGATATGTGCCTAGGGTAGGGTCCTAGGCAAGGCCCACATACCCTACCTAAGGACACCGCATAGGAGGACTTGAATATCAAGCATGAACTTCCAAGTGGATCCCTGGAGACGTTCAAAGTCACTCGACAGTAATCCACTCGGAGACTCCCGATCTCACTCGGCACTCGCGTGTCACTCGGAAGACCTCACTTTCACTCGACGCCGGAAGACCAGGAGCCATCATCAAGAGTCCAACGGGCAGACGCTGGTTCAATGGTCATTAGTAGCTTTTATTACGTACGTTACCTGTAATGGCAGACTTTAAACCCCACGACCATGCCCTTTGATGCGGGATAATTATGAGGGGCAGCGAACTCTATATAAGCCGCCCCTCCCCTCCTGCACAAGGGTTCGCAACTATTGTAACCTCAACATTCCACACGACATAAAGCTCCCGAGCACTGAGACGTAGGGTTGTTACCTCCACGAGAGGGGCCTGAACTCATACATCCGTGTGTACACCCTTGCCGTAGCTAGGACTCTGCCCTCTCCCTTCGTACCCCTACCAACTACTGTCAAGCTCGTGCCCACGACACACCCCATCCATCCAAGTGTTCACAAAGGTTAGCAACTTTGTCCTTTCATCTCTCATTGCTAGATTAGCTCTTGCAATGCTCTATAAGTATAGTAATTTGTGGGTTCTAGTTTGTATGTGGTAGTTTATTTGATTTATGCAATTACACTCAAATTAACTTCTTACTTTGCATTTGTAGGTGTGGTTTACTTAGTTCCTTCCCGTCCCTGTCCTAACCACCGTCAATCGCCCGCACCTTCCCATCGCCGGCACCACCTTGGTGAGCCTCTTGTTCTTATCCATTTTATTAAAAACCATGTTTATAAGATTTAGTTAGTTACTTGTATAGTTTTCTTACCTATATGGTTGTTTGTTATACATAGTGGCATGGTGTTGAAATCCGTCCCCGTCGGCCCTCGTCCGGTTTATGATTCGGATGTGGTATTTACTCTCTTTTATAACTTTTTGTTGCATTTCCTGTTTATGACAATTATAGCCATCAAGTTGACATAGATTTTTATCTAGGAGGTATGTGAACCGGAGATTCCAACCGACATAGATATTCTTGTCAAGAAGTTAAATTTAGTTGAAAAAGAAAATGAGTATTTGAAAGAAAAATTGAAAAGAGTTGAAGAAGAGAAGATGAAACTTGAGTTGTATGTTGCCGATGTCGTCAATGATCACAAGATCAATATGGGTGCAATGCGCTTGAAGATTAGAAAATTTAAAAGATATGCCATTGATAGTGAGGCTTGGTATCACTATGCCGTTGGATCAATTGTTACCTTAGTTGCGATGTTGATCGCATTTGTTGTTGCATTTAAATGCTTTAGCTATAGAGTTTGTATGTTGTTTTATGAGAACAAGTGTGTATGAACTTTATGTACGAACTTGTATTAATTTGGTATTTTTGGTGTTGTGTAATGAAGATGAGCCGACAATGGATGTACGACGACCGATGCTCTCCCGAGTTTATTAATGCCATGCATACTTTTCTGGTTGCGGCTGAGGAAAACAAGCGGCCGGATGGTTTTATGTATTGTCCATGTGTTGGCTGTAAGAATTATCGAAATTATTATTACTCAAGAACCATTCACGTCCACCTGTCTGAGTCCCGTTTCATGTCCGGCTATAGCTGTTGGACCAAGCACGGAGAAAGAGAGGTCCTAATGGAAGAGAATGAAGAAGAAGAGGATGAAGACATCTATCCTGGCCATGGGTTCCATGAATACGATGGTACAACAATGAGGGAAGAAGCTGAGCCGACAATGCGGGAAGGAGCTGGAGAAGAGGCATAATATTGGCCCACTGATGATCTTGGTCAGGCCATTGCCGATGCAAAGAGATACCGTGCAAGTGAAAAGGAGAAGATGAAGTTGCAGCGCATGCTAGAGGATCACAAAAAAGGGTTGTACCCAAATTGCGAAGATGACAAGAAAAAGCTGGGCACCACACTGGAATTACTGCAATGGAAGGCACAGAATGGTGTATCTGACAAGGCATTTCAAAAGTTGTTGATAATGTTAAAGAAGAAGCTACCAAAGGACAATGAATTGCTAGAGAGTACGTACAAAGCAAAGAAGGTTGTCTGCGCTCTAGGATTAGAGGTGGAGAAGATACATGCATGCCCTAATGACTGCATCCTCTATCGTAGTTAGTATGAGGATTTGAATGCATGCCAGGTATGTTGTGCATTGCGCTATAAGATCGGCCACAATGACCCTGGTGATGTTGAAGGCGAGTGCCCCAGGAAGAAGATTCCTGCCAAGGTGACGTGGTATGCTCCTATAATACCACGGTTGAAATGTTTGTTCCAAAACAAAGAGCATGTCAAGTTGATGCGATGGCACAACGAAGACCGTAGGAAAGACGGGAAGTTGAGAGTGCCCGCTGACGGATCGCAGTGGAGAAAAATGGAGAGAAAGTGGAAGGACTTTGCAAAGGACGCAAGGAACATATGGTTTGGTTTAAGTGTAGATGGCATGACTCTATGTATTTATAACCTTCCTCCTTGGTTGTGCATGAAGCGGAAGTTCATTATGATGCCAGTGCTCATCCAAGGCCCCAAGCAACCCAGAACGACATTGATGTGTACCTAAGGCCATTGGTTGAAGAATTTTTACAGCTGTGGAATGGGAAGGTGTACGTGCGTGGGATGCGAAAGATCAGGAGGAATTTGACCTACATGCGTTGTTGTTTGTAACCATCAATGATTGGCCTGCTCTTAGTAACCTTTCAGGACACACAAACAAGGAATATCACGCATGCGCGCACTGTCTAGATGATACCGATAGTATATATTTGGATAAATGTAGGAAGAATGTGTATCTAGGGCATCGTCGATTTCTTCAGAGCATGCATCCCGTAGGAAAGAAAGGCAAGTATTTCAAAGGTGAGGCAAATCACCGGAAGAAGCCTCGCCACCGTATGGGTGATGATATACTTGATATGGTCAAGGATTTAAAAGTAATCTTTGGCAAGGATCCTGGCGCACAATCTGTTCCGAATGACGCTGACAAATGCGCACCCATGTGGAAGAAGAAATCTATATTTTGGGACCTATCCTATTGGAAAGACCTCGAGGTCCGCTCTGCCATCGATGTGATGCACATGATGAAGAATCTTTGCGTGAACCTGCTAGTCTTCTTGGGCGTGTATGGGAAGACAAAAGATACGTCGGAGGCACGGGAGGACCAGCAACGTATGCACGGAGAAGACGGCATGGATCCAAAGCAGTTTCAGGGTCATGCCAGCTAAGCTCTTACCAAAGAAGAGAAGGGAATCTTCTTCGAATGCCTGCTCAGTATGAAGGTACCATCTGGCTTCTCGTCGAATATAAAGGGAATAATAAATATGGCAGAGAAAAAGTTCTAGAATCTAAAGTCTCATGACTGCCACGTGATTATGACGCAACTGCTTCTGGTTGCATTGAGGGGGCTTCTACCGGAAAACTTTTGATTAGCCATTGTGAAGCTATGTGCATTCCTGAATGCAATCTCTCAAAAGGTAATCGATCTAGAAATCCTACCAAGGTTGGAGAATGATTTGGTGCAATGTCTTGTTAGTTTCGAGTTGGTGTTCCCACCATCCTTCTTCAATATCATGACGCACATCCTAGTTCACCTAGTCGAGGAGATTGCCATTTTGGGTCCTGTATTTCTACACAATATGTTCCCCTTTGAGAGGTTCATGGGAGTCTTAATGAAATATGTTCATAATTGTGCTAGGCCAGAAGGAAGCATCTCCAAGGGCCATGAAACAGAGGAGGTCATTGAGTTTTGTGTTGACTTTATTCCTGACATTAAGCCGAATGGTGTTCTTGAATTGCGGCGTGAGGGCAGACTGGGTGGAAAAGGGATGCTAGGAAAGAATTCACTAATATGCCGGGACGAGCATTCTTTGGCGCAAGCACACTACACAGTTCTACAAAGTTCCGCCTTGGTTGCTCCATATATCGAGCAAGACAAGAATATTCTATGCTCCAAACACCCGGAGAAGTCTGACGACTGGATTACACATGAACAAATGGTGACTTTCCTCGGTTGGTTGCAGACACGTCTCATGCATGACGACACTGTTGAAGATGACATGTACTTGCTGCCCAAGTTACCATCTTCGACTATATTAACTTTCAAAGGGTACGAGATAAATGGGAATACATTTTACACGATCGCCCAAGATAAAAAGAGCGCCAACCAAAACAGTGGTGTCCGCTTTGATGCTACAAACAACAATGGATCAAAGGACACATATTATGGTTACATAGAGGAGATATGGGAACTTGACTATGGACATGGTTTGAAGGTCCCTTTGTTTTAGGTGCACATGGGTTAATCTGATAGGAGGCAGGGTAAAGGAAGACCCGCAGTACGGAATGACAACAGTGGATCTCAACAATCTTGGGTACGCAGATGAACCATTCGTCCTAGCCAATGATGTGGCGCGGGTTTTCTATGTGAAGGACATGTCTACCAAGCCGAGAAAAAGAAAAGATAAGCAAGTG
Source organism: Hordeum marinum (assembly GCA_022496015.1). Taxonomy (NCBI): domain Eukaryota; kingdom Viridiplantae; phylum Streptophyta; class Magnoliopsida; order Poales; family Poaceae; genus Hordeum; species Hordeum marinum. Next base: position 292,370,484 of record CM039676.1, read on the forward strand.
AATACATCATATGATGAGCCAAAGTGCCACATAGTTCTTTCAGGGAAAAGAAACATCGTGGGAGTGGAGGACAAGACAAACATGTCAGAAGATTATGAAAAGTTTCATGAAATTGCTCCCTTCATAGTGAATGTTGACCCGAGCATCAAGTTAAATGATGAAGATTGTCCATGGTTACGACGCAAAGGGACACACGCGAAGAAAAAGTTTTATACCCAAAGATCCCACTCTGGGATGTGACCGACTTCTCTAGTTAGTTTTCGGACTTATATATCTGGAATGTCCCACTTCGGACAAACCGAAGGGAATCTTTGTAATAGTAGTGTACTTATGTGTTTTGTGCATTCAGTATGCACCATTCGAAGGCAGACCATCAATTTTTAACCCTTTCTAACTTCATTTGCTATTTTTCATGCATTTACTGATTTTTTTTTGAGCTAAATGACCCTGAAATTGATAAGCACTACAAATGAACTCTGAAAAGGTCGATAGTTGGCATGGTATCATCATTTCACCCACATAGCATGTTCTAAAAAGTTGACAGGGTTACGGCAAAAACTGGACGCACTGCATGTACGAAATGGGCAATCTCTTTCGAAGTATTAGGGTTTCAGACGAAAACTCGTGTGTTACAAAAACATTTCATTTTTTAAAACTTATTTCAACTCCAGACTTTTTGTGCATTTAGTATGCACCATTCGAAGGCAGGCCATCAATTTTCAATCATTTCTAACTTCAGTTGCTATTTTTCATGCATTTACTGATTTTTTTTTGAGCTAAATGACCTTGAAATTGAAAAGCACTACAAATGAACTCTGAAAAGGTTGAAAGTTGGCATGGTATGATCATTTTACCCACATAGCATGTGCTTAAAAGTTGAGAGGGTTACGGTGAAAACTGGACGCACTTCGTGTACAAAATGGACAATCTCTTTCGAAGTATCAGAGTTTCAAACGAAAACTCGTGTGTTACTAAGGCATTTCATTTTTTTAAACTTATTTCAACTCCAGACTTTTTGTGTGTTCGGTATGCACCATTCGAAGGTAGGCCATCAATTTTCAACCCTTTCTGACTTCATTTGCTATTTTTCATGCATTTACTGATTTTTTAGCTAAATGACCCTGAAATTGAAAAGCACTACAAATGAACTCTGAAAAGGTTGAAAGTTGTCATGGTATCATCATTTCACCCACATAGCATGTGCTAAAAAGCTGAGAGGGTTACGGCAAAAACTGAATGCACTTCGTGTATAAAATGGACAATCTTTTTCCATTAATTTTAAACCTTTTCTGACTTCATTTGCTATTTTTCATGCATTTACTATTATTTTGAGCTAAATGACCCTAAAATTGAAAAGCACTACGAATGAACTCTGAAAATTTTGAAAGTTGGAATGGTATCATCATTTCACCCACATAACATGTGCTAAAAAGTTGAGAGGGTTACGACAAAAACTGAATGCACTTTATGTACAAAATGGACAATCTCTTTCGAAGTATCAGGGTTTCAAACGAAAACTTGTCTGTTACTAAGGCATTCCATTTTTTAAATAACCTAAGAATTACACAATTGGATATAATGATAAAACACACTAATATTAAACAATAGAAAAAAGAATCACTGAAAAATCTATTTTTCAATTAAAGTTACTCACAAACTAGTGATTCACACAAATTTCAAATAATTCAAATTTAAACTATTTAAATTTGAAAACTACTAGCACTAACAGAAAGTTTATAATTTTTTTTACCTAAAGAAAAAGATTCACAAAGAAACTCTAAATGAAGCAAAAAACAACTCAGAAATAAAAGAAAATAAATAAGCTAGAAAACAAAAAATAAAAAATAAATAAATAAAGCCCGCCTACTGGGCCACCACGGCCTGCATACGACTAGAAACCCAACCTCTTGTTGGGTCAGGACGCAGGCCGTACGGCCCAGTAGGCCCCATAGGGCGGTAGAGGTGCGGTAGGCCGAGAAGGCCTGCTTAAGAGAGGAGCTCGACACGATAGCCGCAACGGGGCTTATAAACCGGTGCGAGCTCCTCTCGACTAGCGAGGTGGGACTAAACATCCACCCCGCCACTCATCTAGCACAACACCCTTTATTCGTGGTTGGTGCCTCCAACCGTGACTAAATACCCCCCCCCCTTAGTTGCGGTTGGAGCCACCAACCGCGACTAAAGGGTTTCGCTTCCCGCCGCTTCGGCTGGTGAAATTGACCTTTAGTCGCAGTTGGTGGCTCCAACCGTGACTAAAGGGGGGGGTCTTTAGTCATGGTTATAGCCACCAACCGCGACTAAAGGCCTCCTTATATATATACAACACTTCAAAAAATGCAGTTCCTCTGCTTTCTTCGACCTCTTCGACATCGCCGCGCCGTCGTCGTCTCGCCTCCCCGATGTCAGAGCTCGTCGTCGCCCCCAACGCCGGCCGCCCATGCCTCCTCGAGCTGATCTCCGATGCCGCCCGTGCCCGCTCCTTCCCGAGCCTGGCCTGACGTCGCCCGGGACGCCGCCCACACCCGCTCCTCCCCGAGCCCGGCCTGACGTCGCCCGCGCCCGCTCCTCTGGCCCCGAGCTCCTCGCCGTCGCCGTCCCCGACTCGCCTCGCGTCGCTGTCGCCCTGCTGTGAGCTCCCCCCTCTCCCCCTCTCCCTCGCCCCCTGTGCCTCCATGGCGACCGCCGGCCCCTCCCCGACCCCCCCCCCCACACGTATATGCATGAACACACACACTAGATGCAACGAATTTGATATTTTTTCACTAGATGGTTAATTAGATGTATAGAAACAAGTTAAGGAATTTTGACATAGATGCGAGAATTTTGACATTTTTTCACTAGATGATTAATTAGATGTATAGAAAAAAGTGAAGGAATTTTGAAATTTGAGGAATTTTTACATTTCATCCAATATATATAGAAATTAGTATATATATATATGTGTGTGTGTATGAATACAATGTATAGAAAAAAGTTGATGAATTTTGACATTTGATCCAATGTAGCAATTAGTATTTGCAAAAGTTTGTTATGTATTAATTTGCAATTAGTATTTGTTATGTATTTGCAAAAGTCGCGGGTTGTAAGGTTAATAGAATAAGAAATGTTAAATTTGCATAAAATGTTAAATTTGCATAGAATTTCTTCTCGGAGACAATGATGCCTGGCCCCCATCCTCGTCGTCGACTCATTCGCGACGACGTCCTGCTTCAGAGGCGCCATGTCCGGGACTGGGCTCCGCCGGCTGGCACTGAGAGGTGCTACCTTCAGGGGCGCTCAGCTTGGTGAGGAACCCGGGTCCCGTCGTCGACCCGGAGCTTCTTTGGTGGCGTTCACGTGGGCCACTTTCGGTGCGGAGGCAATCGGCCCCGCCGGAGGTGGTACGTCGCCGTGTCAGGGAGGAGGACGAGCACGTCCGTCGCTACATGGATGCGTTGGACGTCAGGTTCTCCAATACCTTGCAGGTTCTTCAGGGATCTCACCCGAGCTATCTTGTCATAGTTCCTTCTCTTTGGGTGTCCACCGCCTGCCGCGCGAGACGTCAACTGGATCTGTAGTAGTGATACTATATAATTAATAATATTCGAGATGTATTATTGATAATATTCGAGATGTATTCGAGATTATATTCGATAATATTCAAGACGATTTATTCGAGATTATATTCGATGATGCATATTATGTACTATGATTCAGTTTTCCTTATTGATTGCATGCATTCTAATTTCAATACTAAATTGTTTTATCTTTCTTCTGGGCTAGTTAAAAAAAAGCTATGGACAATACCGGCAGAGAAGGAGAAGAGGTTCTGTTCAACATCATACGCTCCACGAGCCCAGAGCATGAACCTGAAGATGATGACGACTCGCAATATCTGAACAATTCGGGTGAGGGTTGTATGTTTGATGAAGACGAAAGAATAGATGAATTTGACAACGATGTCGACGAAGAAAATGTTTTCAAATAACAAACACCGGTGAGGTATATTTATTATATAAGTCATCCGGTGATCATTACATGTCTTAATTGAGTTGTATATGTATTAACGAATCGATCTTTCTTCTTTTAGGCATCCGGATCGAGCAAATCTTCTACAAGGGACATGGTAGTTTGAGGCCCGGCCAGAAAGTTGGACCCTAGCCTAAAGTTCAACAACGATTCCATCAATACATCAACTGGCGAACTGCTTGAACCTAAGAAAAATGCGACCGAGTTCAAGAATCAATGCGGAGTTATTATCAGGGACCAAATCCCGATCTCCACACAAGAATGGAAAAAGCCAGCAAAGGGAGATTGAGAAGGAGTTACTTTTGTCGATGAAAGAGCAAAAGATGTGCTTTGGACCGAGCTGATGTCACATTTCACACTACCAGATAACTTGACAGATGCAAATCTAAAGAAAGTGAGAAACTATGCTCTTAAAAAGATGGCGATCGCATTCAACACCTTCAAGAAAAATGCATGGGCTGCGTATGTCAAAGCAAACAAGACGACTCCAAAATTCAAGGGAGCACTAGTGAAGGCAAAAGATCACTGGGACGATTTTGTGAAGTTCAAGGAATCGGAATAGCTAAGGAATAGTCGACAAAGAACAAGATTAATGCTGGGAAAAGCAGTGGCACCATACTCTGGGGCCAGGTGGCTACCAGACGGCCCTGCCTAAGTGGGATCAATCCGAACAAGAGATAATTAGTGCAGGACATGGTTTTATGCGCATGGGGGGAAGTTCGACCCAAAGACAGGGGCTATTATGGTGAAGGCGAGTCTTAAAGGAGTGACAGACAAAATTCTGATGAAAATAGAAGAAGCTCGAAAGGGGGTGTTCATGCCTAACAGAGAGGACGATGATCTTACGCGCGCCCTTAAGAATCCTGAACACCCGGGAAGAACACGGGGGAAAGGCATTGTTCCGTGGTTTGAGGGGTTTGCGGGGTGGAACGACGACTACAGAAGCCGTGCGAGAACGGAGATGTAGGAGGAGCGGAAGAAGAAGAAGGAGGAAGCACTCTGCCTTGAAGGCCTAGAATCAAAGCACCTGGAGTTGGAATCTAGAGACAGGCTGCAGCAGGAGCAGATCGACTCACTCAGCCAGGAAAGGGCATCTGAGCGGCAGCATGAGCAGATCGATCCAGCATCGGATACCACCGTCCCATCTATGCCGAGAAGCAACATGGGTTCTACCCTAGCCGATATCAATGATGATGCACTGCTAGCTAGCTACCCTATGGATGATATCAAATACATGACTAAATGTGATCTACACATGAAAGTGAAGAACTTATCCATGAAGGTGGCGGACGACTATGCTTTAGCAAATCCCCCAGAAGCAACCTTCCATTGCAATCCCATTCCAGCTGGCTATGCTCGTGTTGAGGTTGATGAAGTGATGTCAGGATATCACGAGCTACAACTTGACATTCTTGGAGGTGACGAGGAGAGAACACTGGGAGAGTCCATACATTGTATCATTCTATGGAAAAAGGATTGCATCGTCTTTACAAGGTCACCGACTCCTCCTCCTCAAAGTCTGCCGCCACGTCAGTTGACTACTCATCCTCCAAGTCCGGCACTGCATCAGCCGACTCCTCCTCCAAGTCCGGCACGGCGCCAGCCAACTCCTCCTCCAAGTCCGGCACCACGTCAGCCGACTCCTCCTCCAAGTCTGGCACGGCATCAGCGTGCTTCGTCGACTCAACGTGCTCCGTTGCCTAAGCAACAACGGAAGAGAGAGGCCGCAGCTACGACGACTAGCGGTACAACATGCAAGAAATTCAAATATGGTCCAAACCTCAAGCCTCTTCCGAAGTTGCCTTACCACCTGACTGATGAGGAACTCGAGAGCGCAGTGGATGCCAAAGTGAAGGCCCATTTTGGACCGAAACCGCTCCCGACGCCAGAGGAGAAAGTACCTGAGCATGTCTCACAACACTTCATTAATATGGCTCGACTGGTTGTCAATCAGAAGGACTCCGACTATGTGTGGTCTATCAAGAAGTCATATCTTGCAGGACTAAAGGAGTCAAGCTCGAGCTCGAGCCAAAGAGTTGGCAAAAAAAGCGGGAAAACCGTTCCTCAGCTGGGAGAACATGCAGTGCAATCGATCCCCCCGCTCATTGTACAAACAACTGTGAGTACCGCCGATCGGCTGGTAGTAAACGACGATCATAGAAGGCAGGCTAAAAAGGCCGGTCTCACTGTTGAACAACTCCTAGGCCTTGAGAAAATCCCCGAGCTTAAAGAGGGGGAACTAAAATATCAATATGCCCGTGGCAAACCTCTGGTCAAGCCTGAAGATGTCAAGCTTCTACCAACGAGATTGTACAATTTGCATACGTGGTACATGCAAATAACGGCAAATACCAATACAGAGTCCCTCATGATGAGAGTCAAAGGGAGGCATTACTACCATAAAAAAGATCTGTGGATTCATTATTCAGAGTTGTTTCAGTTATTCAATCAAGAGGCACTCGACAAATTTTTAGTCAGTTGCTATTGTCTGTAAGTGATTTCTTTCTATAATTTAAGTCTCTAGCTAGTTGTGCTCTCGTTCATTACCTGTAATTATCCTCACTATATTCGTTTATGTGGTATTATGCAGAATGAATATGTATGAAATGAAACAAGCTGGACGCTATGGCATTGGGTTCATTGATCCAAATACGATTAATCAAAAGATACGAGAAACTGCGTATTCGTGAAAAGACACAGAGAAAGTCATGCTAGATTTTTTGAAGCATCTAAACACCCAACCAGAAATACTACTTCCTTACAACTTTGGGTGAGTGTTACTATATATATCTTGTACTATAAATTCTATTTTTTGCTTACTAGATGTTAATAAGTGTTGTTGATGAGTTATGCAGTTACCACCGGATCTTGTTAATTATTGAAGTTGACAAGGGAAAAGTTGAAGTACTCAACTCACTATTCAAGGATTCATGCGAATACGCAATTGTGAGGGGGCTGCTTGACTGGTAATTTCAATCATTATCGCACTATGTCGGCCTCTTTAATTACTTCGTTTCCTGATATCAACTAGTTAATAATTCATTTATTCATTTTCTTTATCGACGGGCAGGACTTGAGCCAAGTTCATCAAACAGATCTCAAGGGACTGGGCACAACAGATGAAATGGGTGTGACCCAAGGTAATTAAATACTACTAGCTAGCTAGCTACGTCCGTGTATCTTTTTAATTCTAGTTTCAATACCATTATCATGCTTGATTAATTATTACCTGATTGAATTTTATTTTCGTAAAGTGAATGAGACAGGAGCAGGGGACTAGTTTATGCATATACTACGTTTATGAGAACATTCGCATGATCACGTCTGAAAGGAGCAGAAACGGAAGAAATCTTTGGGTACGTTTGACAGAACACTATTCATAATTTTTTTATCATGATCTAGCTAATATATTCATCTTGATCTCCATCTTGTAGTTGACGGAGATGCGGGGCCAACTCATACCAGAGGCTCGGGTACGAGCAATTCAAGAGGAATTAGATCCAAAGGGGAATACAATTACAAGATCAAGAACAAGCAATGCTTGCATATATATGTAATGATCCTTAAATTGTAGAAGAAATTGTGTGTGTGTGTGTGTATATATATATATGCACAACGTGTGTACAATATATATGTAGTAGCGTAATATATGTTTGAAATGAAAATTAATTAAATGGAACACACAAAATTAAAAATAAAATTAAACCATAATTAATTCATAAACCTCTAAAGAATTAAAAGGAAAAATAAAACAAAATTAAAAAAACTAAATACTTTTAGTCCCGGTTGGTGTTATCAATCGGGACTAAATGTCCCTCAGCCCACGGCGCCGCCGGATGCCACGTGGAGGGCCTTTGATGCCGGGCCGTGTTGAACCATGACTAAAGGAGGTAGACTTTAGTCCCCACCCACTAAAGGCCGTTGCCAACCGCGACAATAGACCGTTTCTGCACTAGTGATAGCCCTTCCTTGTACAACTACATAAGTGTGCCTAAGCCAACATGGATATGTATTGCTTTGATCTACAAACTCATGTATGTAAGCATACCCTTGACAACAAAGCACACATGAAAGTGCAACCAAAAGAACACACATACTGCTTGAATATGGTTTATATAGTGTATCCATCTAAAAATCGTCGATTGTGCAACTGGTTAGCCCTCATTGTGCAACTTCATAAATTGGCTAGTCAACTGAGATATGTATATGTATAATCCAACTACATTTGCGTTTATGTGCAACTATGACAACAAACTAGCCAACTGGTTAATTATACGCATACAACTTATGAGAAAACATAGAAACCACACTGATGCATTTTGAGAGGGTTGAGCAAAAACATCAGAACTATCTTCTCGATACTCTTATGTACTTTCTTTCTTCTATTTCCAACTCAAATAGCCGCCACAAAAATCAAAAAATCGCCACGCTGGATCAGACGGTTTGGTCATGGGGCAACACGTTAGATAACTAGACTACATTGCCACGCCAACTGACCATATGTGTGTAACTAGTCCTGTCAACTGTGTGTAACTAGACTACATTGACGCGCCAACTGAGCATATGTGTGTGTAACTAGTCCAGCCAACTAAACATCAATGCATGTGCAACTAGACTATATTGCAAGCCAATTGAGCATATGTGTGCATAAAAACACCCCAAGTTCATGAACATACCAAAAATAAACAAACTTCTATCAGCTCCATGCCCTGTACTTCCCTCCTGACAAGCACACTCAATAAATTAGGATACAAATCACACCCATTAGTCTTTTTTGCCATCCCAGTTATTTTCTGAACACACACAACAATCTTGATTGTTCATCACAAGGGATAAATTCTCTGGCTGAAAGATCAAATTAAACAATGTGAGTAAGTCATTGTTGATGGCATTAACTCATAGAAAAACATGAACTCCAGTGCAATTTACGCACCTTCACATCTTGATGAGTTAGGTCTGGGCTCTGCAAATACTCTCGTGTTCAGAAATGCGTCAAGAACAAAAGCGGATAAAAATTCATGTAATCTATGAGATGGTAATCAGATCCAATGCTAGACCTTGCATGATTTAGTCATCACGAGCAAGCATACTTGAGGGAATGGCCTCAATCAAAGACGGAAGGAAACAAGCTCGGCCAGACTTGAGCAGATGAAGGAGACAATGGCCGCATCTCGCCGTGGATGATGGCCACACCCCGTCAACGTAAACGCCGCATCCCGTCGACGGCGGGGAACGATGGCGATGCGGGAAGATCCGATAGGCGAGGGAGCAGCGGGACGGTTGGGGAGGATGTCGTTGTGGACTGGTTGGTGGTGGTCGAGCCAAGCCAACGATCGTCGTGGTGATGCGACGAGGGCCACGGGGCAAAGCCACCCAGGGTAGTCCTCCCCGCCGATGCGCCGGTGGAGCCTGGTGGCCGGCTGGTGGGGAGAGGCCGACGAGCCTCCTTCGATCCAAATCTGTGAGGAAGAGAGAGAGAGAGAGAGACGGCTCAGGAGAGAGAGGTTGTCGCCTGCCGACCAGGTGACACCTGAATGGTGTGTTTGGTTGAGGGACCAACTGTCATGGAATGGGACGGTTCCGTTTTAGAGGAATGGGTCGATTCCATTCCTGTGTTTGATAGGTGCAAAAAAGTAGGACGGTTTAGTTCCGTTCTAGTGTTTGGTTTGAAAGAATGGAATGAAAAATGTAATAACAAAAATTCAAAATTTCGGCAGCATTTCGTTTGTATTTTCAAGAAAGACAACATAAAAAAAATATTGACATAGGACACAATTTTCAGCAATAATATCAGAAGATAGCAATCAGGTAGCAAGTTCATTTGGCACATCCAAAAGCAATCAGCCATTACATGTCAAGTTCACATACAAATAACTAAAGCAAAGTTTACTACAGCCATTACATGTCAAGTTCACATTCTTGACAACCATACAACCATATCGAATTTAGAAGTTTTTTTTCACGTACCTACTCACCCAAACAGATTTGTTGATTTCGGTAAGTTTCATGAAGGCTCTTGCGATCTTGGGGTTGTCAACAAGATGAGCATAGTAGTGGGCAAGGTGCTCTTCATCAAATTCTTGCAAACCGGAGACTACAGCCCAAAGGTCATCAGGTATATCATCATCATCTCTAGCAGATTTCACAAAAGCTTCAGCCACAAGTTGAAACCCATCTTTGAGAATGGCACCTAGTGGATCCTCAAGAACTTTCACCACCTTGGCCTTCTTTTTGGTGGCCCTTTGGGGTTAGAAGACTCACCAACTTGTGGTGATGTGTTGAACTCACCATTCTCCTCATCGTCGACATCAATAGAAAGGAGATCATTTCCACACCTTGCATTGGTTTGGCTCCATATCCAGCATCAACTAGATAGTACTTTCCTAAAAAATAAAAATAAATATTGGTTACAATGGTTTCTTGACATATGGACAATTTCTATCTAGGTCAACTTCTTACCAGGTGGTACTTGTAAGCCCCTCTCACGAGTTAGTGCATCGGCTAAAACGGTCGCGTCGTGTGCAGACCCTTCCCAACCAGCCAACACATATGTGAAGCGGAGGTCAAAATCTACAGCTGCCATCACATTTTGAGTGGTAAAGGCCTTCCTACCACGAAAAGAAAGCTCCACATCTTTGGTAACACCTGCTCGCACATGTGTACCATCGATAGCTCCAATACAATCCTATATAGTGACAAGTATTAAATGGCATATCATATAGCCTAGATAGCTAAGGAATAGTTTCTGAAATTACCTTAAAATATGGGTCAAATCGATGATTTCCAGCAATTTTTAAGGGGGTCTCCAATGATGGTGGCCTTATATAATCATTACGAAGCTTGCCTATGGCATGAAGAACCTTTCTAAAATAGATGCTGGTTGTGCCATATGATCTACCAAAATTAGCTGAAATAACCCTATTCCGAAGATTATGCCCAATAGTATGCAAGAACATTGCCAATTGTTGCTCCACGGTAAGATGTAGGCTGTCTTCTAGTAATTTGCGATCCCTCAATATGCCACACAAACGAAAGAATGCAGCTCTTTCAAACCTTAGCATGTTTTTGCATAGCACATCGCTTTGCCAAATTTTTTGGTTTAGATAATCAAATCTGATTCGATCTCTTTCATGCATTGGGCCGTACGTAATATGTGCTCTTCTCTTCCTTATTATAGCTCGAACAATGACTGCCATTGCAGCTAGTGCAACAAAAACAGCGGCACCCCTAGCCATCCTTTTTCTTTTGTTCATCTTGATCATCTACAAATGATACCCACTATCAAAAATATGGCTACCAATTACTTCTAACCATGGATCTACACAACAAGATATGAAAGAAATAGAGAAAGAACATTGCACAAACAGAAAAAAATACAGCATATACAAAGTTACAGAGAAAATATGCTACCAATGATGCTTACATCAACATATATATTGCAAACATACACTGGACAAGAAATAAACATAAGCAGTAGATGCAAATAAACATGCATACCTTCAGATTCGAGCTGCTGCTTGAAGTTTTCCCGTCGAGCTGCTTGGAGTTCCCGGTCGAGCTGCTGCAAAACGAGGAAAAAAAATCTGTTAGCGGGCGTGAGCTTGAGGAAACGGAGTGAGCCCTACTTGGGGGTGTAGATCGATGGAGTGAGGGGAGGAGGGGAGGGGGAGGGAGGAGGGGGAGGTTGCCGCCGGTCGCCGGGAAGAGGAGGAACCGGCCGCCGGTGGGAGGAGGGGGAGGGAGGAAAGGGGTGGGAGGAGGAGGAGGGAGGAAGGGGAGACGACCGCCGGTGGGAGGAGGGGGTGGGGAGGACTCGCCGGTCGCCGACCGAGGGGGAGGCGGTGAGCGGAGCGGGGCGGCGCGGAGCGGGGCTGGCGGCGGTGAGCGGGGCGGGGCGGCGGAGCGGGACGGCGCGGAGCGGGGCTGCGCTGGTCTGGCGGCGGTGAGCGGGGCAGGGCGGGGGGAAACGAGGCCGTTCCCTGTCGTCCGCTCGATTCGTAGGTATGACCACGCTCCGGATATTGAAGGAATATTCAGTTTTTTGGGACGGGTGGGTTCTCGTTCATTCTACTAACCAAACAATGAAATGGGCCTTAGAAACGGGACGGTCCCATGACATTCTATCCGGTCCCGAAAACCAAACACACCCGAAATGGCACGCACGCCCGCGATAGAAATCCTGCGGTTCCAGCCGTCCGCTCGATTCCATGAAATCGTGTGCGTGCACTTTTTAGATTTTAGGACAAATAATTGTGCTCGCTCATCATACTACAAGGTTATTAAAGCTTGCTTGACTTTGCGTGAACCCACTTGTGTGGGAACCTTAAACACACAATGTAACTGGACATGCAGTCTTTGTCACTGACACTCCCCATGGCGATGATAATTCCCTGGACCATCCATGTACGATTCCATGACAGCGCGTCCGAGTGTCCAAGTTGGCCAATTTGCAACCGAGATTTTTTGATCGTGGCCCAAACAAATCTCGGCGAAAAACAAATAGGCGACGAAGCAGACCCGGCCTGGGGCCTGCAATTCCCCCACAAATATTGCTGCTACTACTTGCGGAGGAGCTGCGTCGCATCGTTTCCCAACAAATATTGCTACTTGCAATGAATCTGCATCGCCAAGCATGTACGATGAAAAGGACGCGCTAACAGTTAGTATATATGAAAAGTTGATGCCGCCTTTCTCGCAAGGAAAATCAAGGACGGTGATGCAAGCTAATGGCTGCTTGCAGGAGCGCTAATAGGATAAAGCGAAACCAGGACCAAATCCAGTGCGCGACCCATCATCCTCAGATTCAGTTGTTCAGGTCATGCTCGTCCCAGATACAGTCAGCTGCAGCAGTATATTTAATTTAGAGATGGCAATGTTTATCCGTGACCCTGCGGGTAAAAACCCTATTAAACTAGTCACAATAGGGAGTAAAATAAAATAGTAACATGCATATGTTACTAGTCTAAGTTATTACCTCCATAATAAATAGTAACATAGGTATAGTAACATAAAGCCTTTCATTTATTAGCTTATAGACTCATTTTATCTTGATATGCGTTATGTTATTCATAGAGATAGTAACATGTTAAGTTACTCAATTTCTCTCTCTTCTCATTAATTAGCTGTCACGTCATATTTTTCGCTTAGGTGACATCTATGTTACTACCTATGTTACTTTCATTGTGACTAGTCTTAAGGTAAGGTATAAGACAAAAAATTATTCATGGGTATATAAATAGAAAAATCTGAAACCCATCGAATAGAGCAGCTATGGGTATGAGATCATATATCCCATACCCACGTATCATGTACCTATATAAAATCTATGTAAAGTCAAAATTATCTCTATAATCTATACTATGTCAAGAATTTGTGAACTGAAAGTATATGAATATGTGTTGTCGTTTATGACTATATGATGTTGATGTTGTTTATAAGTATGTGTTGTAGTTACAATTTTCTTTATAAACTATATGTTATGATGGAGTTCATAATTATAAGTTGTTTAAAATGATGTTTTGTAAATATGACTAATTTTATCCGTAGGTATTCGTCTACCCTGTTGAGTAACAAGTATGGAAAATAGTTGTACCCATTGACGGGTATAGGTAAGGGTTATAAATAAGCTCGGACAGGTAAGGATACGGGAAGGCTCCACCCGTATCCATACCCTACAGGTGCCATCACTAATTTAATTCAATCTTGGGTGTCAAGTGTGGCGCAAAACAAGGCCAGATTCAGCTGATTGCTCGGCCAGCTACCAATCGAAAGCTAATGCTGGAATATGGCACTGATCCTTCTCAACAAACAGCTGAGTTAAGACAGAACAATTTAATATACGAAGTTGTTGATTTGGTCATTAGATCTCTCTAGATTTCAGATGTCCCACGGAAAGCGAAAGCGTAGGCGAACAATATAAGCACGATCATCATATACTTAGCACAAGCACATTACATCAGGCATATGACCCAGGTGTTTATTAAACTCCAGTCTCCAACATGCACCCAATCATATAGAGAGAGACGACATACAGCAACAAAATATACTTATAAACATGCCATACAGTTCCACTGCTTGCTAGCAGCATATAGTCTTAGCATAGCTAGGGTTTAATCCGCTACGGAACATAGCGGATGCCACTCATTTTTCTTCATCCTGGCCACATGCAAGGGACCTGCCAATAAACCCAGAGTTAAGACCATTTAAGAACAACAGTTGTATTCTGCACAAGAAAAATCATGGAAGAGAACGAGACTATATATGCAGTATGGATGGCTTACATATGTGCTATCCACAGGCCACGCTGGCAAGAACCCATCAATAACCACCAGCTGCCATGAACAGCTCATCGAGGCTCCAGAGATCCCCGCTGCTTGCCCCATCCCGCATCACACCGTTCAGCACAAGGCTGTCCATTGATCCGTCCGAGCTGCTGCTCTCAACATAAGGCAGCGAGTACTTCATCTCATGGTCAAAAGCAGGGACGTCTTGTGCGCCATTTCCCTGAGGCAGCACGGCTACGCCAAAGTTGTTCCTCATTCTCTTCGGAGCTCCGCCTTGCAGGTAAGCGGGCTCGCCGTAGGCCGGCATGGCAGCAGCATTCGGAACGAAGACGGACGTGTAGTCTGGGGTCATGGCCTCGTCGTCCCACCCAAAGTCAGTAGAGCCAAATGAATTGCTGCTCTGGTCAGAGAGCATGTTCATCCTGAATGTCTCGGTGGGGGCAAGAGGCCTCACTGGAAGAAGGGAGTCCACGCTTTCAGCTGGCTTTGCAGGAACCTTCTTGTCGTTGAAGGCGAACATCGCAAACAAATCATTGTCTCCTCTGGCCAGATGATTGAAAGGCTGAACCTCGCAGGCCTTCGGAGGTGGAGCTAGCTTTGCTGATTTAGCAGCAGTTGGCTTCAGGCTGGACTTCTGAACAGCTTGAGCATACTCAGGAAAATTGACCTTGGCCTTCTTGCCACGGATCTTGCGGGCTTCAGCGTCATACGCCCTGGCTGCCTCCTCAGCAGTGTCGTATGTCCCGAGCCAAACCCGGACACCCTTGCTAGGGTCTCGGATTTCAGCTGCCCATTTCCCCCAGGGACGCTGGCGGATCCCTCGATACTGATTCTTCCGAACACGCTTTACTTGTTTGGCAGCAGGTCCATCATGTTGAACAGCAGCATCTACAATAAAAACAGTTTTTACTTAGTAACACATCCCAACAATATAATTTGACTAGCAAGCTGGCGGTACAACAACCTCATGAGTATCTGTTTATTTCTAACAAGTGATCACCCATATTTATTTATTTTTCGACGAAAGTGATCACCCATATTAACAGTACATTTTTTACTCTGGTTGTGGAAAAGAGACGGATTCATATGTTTGATCTGTTAATCTCCTTCATGTCCCAAATACACACAGAAAAAGAAAACGTACTACAGCATACAGATAACAATTGAGTGAACGGCTAACCATCCAGACTTTTATCATAAATAGTTTCCAGTTGCACAATTTAACTCTACGAAAAATAGTTATATGGAAAGTTCAATTGGACAAAATTAGCGGGTAATGAAAAGGTTGAGAGCATAATTGTGTTTCCATCTGACAGTGTATGAGAATACTCTCTCTAAAAAAAAGTATGAGCATACTGTAGAACATAAATTAACCTTGGGAACGACATGGCTTTAGCGGACATATATAAGTAATAACACAAAAGATGCTACTAGGAACAACATCATAGAGTTTATAGGACTAGTTGGTTGCTCCATACGGAATACGGTTAGCAACAGATAATAATTCCTTCATTTCTCACGGCTATCGTATTTGAAGTTTCATCCAGCAATACGATGTCAATGATTTAACATGCCGTTAGGAATATGGATTCCTTTATATCAGAATTAGGCTGGTGTGCTTCCTCAAGAGGACAAAAAGAATTAAGCTGATGTAAATTTGAAGGCAAGAGATTCTTTTATTTTATTTAGTTTACCGCAACGAGATTCTTTTATTTTCAATGGATCAAAGAAGCTGAAATGAGGCACACAATTATTATTTTGAAGATACCTGGAAGGGCAATAGGGCATACATCTAAATCTCAACATGGCAATACATCAACCAAAGCTTAACAAGAAAATGTAAAAATTAAGGCAGTAATTTTTTTTACCATAGATAGACATCTTGCAAGAGCATCGCCAGAGATAGTAAATCCTATCCTAGGATCATAATACAAGGCCGAAGCTTACGAAACCAAACCCCCATGATTAGTTATGGAGACGCACAAATACACAACAACCACGAGAACGCAACTACTACCTTGGAAACTCATTAATCCCCCCACCTTTACTAGTATCCTAGTAAAACAATTCAGGGCTGAAAATGAATAGCAGATTCTGAGACAGAGTTTGCCTAGCAAAATCCCCGCTAGCTAGGATTTTATGCCCTAGAAATTAGAATTAGCCAGATTTGGAGTAATAATTAAGCGGAATTTACAGTGCCAAGTAGTGACTCCATCCCTTGCATCAAGATTAGCCATCGGAAGTCGATTCGTTGGGCAGATGCTCGGCGGACATCTCTGTCCTCAACGGCGACGCAAAGCATCTTTTCTTTTGCCCTCGAAAATGAAGGGAAAAGAAGAAGAGGAAGCCAAGTTGAATGTGGTCCTGGTGTCTCACCTAGGCGGGCAGGGGCCGGGGGCGCGACCTCGGCCGCGGCGGCGGCGAAGGCGAACCCCGCCGTCGCCGCCGCCGGCGGCGGCGGCGGGACCTCCTCGGCCGCGTCGGCGTCGTCGTCGCTGGAGTCCCGCTCGAACTCGCGGAAGTCGGCCTCGAAGTCCTCGTCATCCTTGCCGCCCTTCCTCCGCAGGCCTGGCCAGAGCGAGTCGGCGGTGACCCTGCGCTGCTGCTGCTGCTGCTGCTTCTTCTTGGCCGCCGCCTTGGCCGCCGCCGCCGACGACGACGGCGGGATGAAGCCCGCGAGGATGGCCCCGCCGCACATGGCGCGGTGTGGATCAAGGGAGGGATCGGCGCCGGGAGGGGAGGGGACGGGAGGGCACGGGCGGCACAGTGAGGGGGCCTTTGCGGGCGGAGTGGGGGAGGAGGGGAGGGTGGTGGTGATGCTAGTAGCTGGCGGCCGGTGCTCCCTACTTATAATAGAGTGTCCGCTGACGCGCTACCCGACGGCGACCATCGAAGCGGCTGGGCGCCCGTAGCGCCCTTTTCACCGCCGGTAATTGGCTCATCACCGCGTCTCTTTCGCGCCAAAGCGAGTGCACGTAGTAGTAGTACTACGTACTACCGGAGCGCAAGAATTCGTCGCGGTAGTACGTACTACAGTACGTTTCTTGTAGTAGTAGTACCAGCGCATGGCTCACGCGGCTGCGTGCGTGGCGGTGACATGACAAAGTACACCCGAACGAACGAACGAACGAACGATAGATAGATAATAGATAGATAGCTATATACGTGACACCTCGTAGGGTTCCCGGGCATCAAGCGTGCATATCTTGTAGAAGTAGTAGGAGTTTGGTGGTGCAAAGCAGTAAATGCGCTTTGGATGGCGATTAGGCGTGGCTGGAAGCAGAGGCCCCAAAGCTGCTTTTGGAGCGAACCGACCATGTGACCCATCCATCCACCGGTCGAGCGAGGCGAGCAGACTTGGGTTGGGTTGGGTACGTACGTGTGCCGGACGCGATGCGCTGCGTTGCGCCTCGCGTGGTGCGTCCATCCGTCCGTCCGTCCATGGCGCGCGTCGATGGCGTCACGCCTTCTTTCGTGTTTTATCTGTCTCCGTTTCGAGAAAATGAGTCAGAAAGTGCTCGCGTTACGAGTTCATTTTGGCGCGATCAGAAACGCGCGGGAGGGGAGGGTGACAACGAGAGTGTCTCTTCTCTGTAGCCTTGCGCTGCAACCGGTGGGCTGGAGGCTGGTTTTGCGGTAAGCACACAGTACTGCTGCTGCTCTACGCTCCGCTCCGGCTATCCGGCCGTTCTGACGCGTTTAAACCGGCGTTCCGGCCGCCCTGCTTGTGTGTGTCCAACTGCATCCATGTCGGCTATGTTTGTACGTGTGGCCCACGTTTTTTTTCTCGTTTTTTCTCTTTCACCTGTACACTACTAGACACACCAACTGTGAAACGTAATACTAAGTAGGAGTAGTTTTTCTTCTTTTCTTTTTTTGTTATGACATCGTTCTGGTTATTTTAACACAACATAGAATCGTCTCATAAACATGTACACTCGTCCCTACCTACAAATGTACATATGCATGCACATTCTATCTCTATGAACATCTCTAAAATATTGAGCCATCACACGTTTTAAGATTGACGAAATCATCATAGACGACTCCTAGTCGATAGGGACGTCTCGGCCTACTGAACGAGCATTGCAGGAAAGGCTGAAATAAATCGAGAAAAATACGAGCACCAATCTCAAGTCTAGGGCTTTAAACATTGATGGGCTGGGAATAACACTATCCTTCTAACCATCCAATTACATGTCGTTGTACTAATATTATTCGATTTTCGTTTCAGATCAATCCATCGTCATATGATCGTTGACATGAAAAATCGTATATGGCAAACAAGAGAGCCCTAGTATTTAGGTATATGTACCAAATACACATTTCTTTGAATAGGTTTTCACAAGAAACTCCGGTGCAACGACATGTCCGTCAAAGGTGATGGACATGTGGTGGTTGTTCGACATAGAGGAAACAGACGAACGATCATAGTTGATGTAGTCAAACTTGAGTGGCCAGTTAAGCCAAGACACTACCCAAATAGCTCATCGCTCTCTTATGATGCAAACCCTAAAGGATGCGGTCTCAGAGACTTGCTCTACTGAAGAGTTGTTCACACAATCGTCGGGATGGGGTCCCCGAAGAAGAAGTTCAACACGAGAAAGAAACACAGCCCGAGTGTGTGTGCATGTGTGTGTATACGTGTGTTTGCGCGTGCGCCATGCGTGTGTGTTTATGTGTGTGCGTGTGTTGTTGAAATCTGAGGTGGGCTTTAGGCTCATGAGACAATTTCAGAAAAATCTCTAAAGGCCCATGTAGATGGCATGATAGGGGGGGTGGGAAGTTTAGTACCACCTTGCTAGTGGAGGGGGAGTTGGACCTCTTTACAAGGTGCTCTCTTCCACATGCTATTGGAGCATGAGAAGAGAAGAGGCCCTCGTGCACTCCTCCTCCGCCGTCTGCCTCGTCACGCCTCATCACAACGTGCCGCGGGTTGCGGGACTGAGCTAAGCTCATATCTACGCGCTTATTTTTGCCGGTCGGGAACGGAGAATACATAACGCTTTGAGACGTTGGATCGTGGGCTACCGACTTGGACATGGGTTCACCCAACGTCTCTCTACCCGGACGCCGCCTACATAAGCAGGGCTTCGGCCAACCCTAGCTGCCACGGAAAACATATCACATCTGCCTCCGCGTGCACCGCCTCGTCATTCCTTTTTCTGCTACTGCCGCCGGCGACTCCGTCCCGTTCACCGCGTACACGGTCGACGGTAGAGCAGGCCTTCGAAACCACGCCTCTCCGGGTCCTATACAGGAGAGGACGATTAGGTTTTTGGGGAGCGACTACGCGACTGCTCGTCTCCATCCGACTACTTCCTCTACGTCTACATTGCCTTCATCGTCATCACCATGTCATCCCCAACCGACACCGACCATGCCGCTGCTAAGAAGCGTGAAGCCGACAGGAAGGCGGCTAAGGACGCTGCCGCCGCCAATACCACGGCTACGGCCAACTAGCCTATTAGAGGGTATAACCTGTTTATCCTGCCCCTTGTTATTTTAGTCTTAGCAGTACTGGCTATATGTGTAGATGTTTCTACTATATGTGTTTTGCATGCCAGTCTAGTTCATAATCAGTATGTCAGTAGTCTAGTTAATGTCATGCTAGTTACTATATCATTGATTAATCTGATCGAAAAATTGACTATATTCTCAACAATCCAAAAACCTATTTTGTGTAGGAATTTTTCGAGTAATGGTTTTGCTGCTGCACTGAAACCGAACAAGTTTACCGATACATATTTTAAGCCTTGGCAGAACAAAACCACCTTATGGCTCACGGCTATGAACGTGTTGTGGGTAGCCGGTGCCACTCCCACAGGAACGATCACTCCTGAAAAGGAGAAGGCGTTCAAGGAGGCCACTGATTTTATTGGAGCAGTTCTTAGCGGGATCAGAGATAAGCTGGTTGACGCATATTTACATGTGGGGGTCGCCAAGGATTTGTGGGAGCGCTCGAATCTAAATTCGGGGCCATCGATGCTGGGAGCAAGATGTATGTTATGGAGCAGATCCATGATTACAAAATGGTTGACAACATTTCTGTGTTGGAACAAGCTCATGAGATAATATGCATTTATAAGGAACTTGAGGTTCTTAAGTGCAATTTACCGGGCAAATTTGTCGCAGGGTGTATAATTGCTAAGCTCCCTAATTCCTAGTGGAACTTTGCTAGCACTCTGAAACATCAAAGGCGTGAATTCTCAGTAAAGGATATCACCGGCCATCTGAGTGTTGATAAGAACTTGAGAGCAAAGGACTCGCATGGAAAAGCGGTCGAAAGCTCTTCGGTTCCCAATATGGTACATCAGAGGAACTTCAATTCCCACAAGCCCAAGGGAACGAATTATATCCAATAGAATACCGACTTCAAGAAGAAGGGAAAGAAGACCTTCAAGAGGAATAAGAAGGGTGATGGCTGCTTCAACTGTGGTTCAAAGGAACATTGGACAAACAAGTGACCAAACAGGTACAAGAAGCTAGCGCAGGACAATACGTCTGCCAATATGATTGTGGGCAACAATGAAAGTGGTGTATCTGGGTATGGTAATTTATTTACTGTATTTTCAGTTTGTCAGTCCATCGATTGGTGGGTGGACACGGGTGCAAATACTCATGTGTGTGCTGACATCTCATTGTTCTCTTCTTATCAGGTCATAGGCCGAGGGTCCATATTGATGGGGAATGGCGTGAGTGCTTCTGTTCTTGGTGTTGGCACGGTCGATCTGAAGTTTACTTCATGAAGGATCATGTAGCCAAAGAACGTGCAGCATGTCCCCGCCATCAAGAAGAACCTCGTTAGTGGCTCCCTTCTGTGTAGAGAAGGGTTTAAGTTGGTCTTCGAGTCTAATAAAGTAGTTGTTACAAAATATGGAATTTTCGTTGGAAAAGGTTATGAATGCGGAGGTCTGTTCCGCCTTTCCCTTGGAGATTTTTGTAATAAAGTCGTGAACAATATTCATTCGAGTGTTAATGAATCTGAAGTTTGGAAATATGCCCTAGAGGCAATAATAAATTGGTTTTTATTATATTTCCTTGTTCGTGATAATTGTTTATTATCCATGCTATAATTGAATTGATTGGAAACTCAAACACATGTGCAGGTACATAGACAACACCGTGTCCCTACTATGCCTCTAGTTAACTAGTTCATTGATCAAAGATGGTCAAGGTTTCCTGGCCATAGACATGAGATGTCATTTGATAACGGGATCACATCATTAGGAGAATGATGTGATGGACAAGACCCAAAGTATAAACATAGCATATGATCGTGTCAGTTTATTGCTATAGTTTTCTGCATGTCAAGTATTTGTTCCTATGACCATGAGATCATGCAACTCATTGACACCGGAGGAATACCATGTGTTTATCAAACGTCACAGCATAACTAGGTGACTATAAAGATGCTCTACAGGTATCTCCGAGGGTGTCTATTGAGTGGGCATGGATCAAGACTGGGATTTGTTACTCCGTGTGACGGAGAGGTATCTTAGGCCCCACTCGGTAATATAAC
This sequence comes from Hordeum marinum, assembly GCA_022496015.1. NCBI lineage: Eukaryota > Viridiplantae > Streptophyta > Magnoliopsida > Poales > Poaceae > Hordeum > Hordeum marinum. The sequence continues at coordinate 292,392,297 of CM039676.1, forward strand.
ATCACAATAAGCCTTGCAAGCAATGTGACTAAGTGTTAGCCACAGGATCTTGTATTATGGAACGAGTAAAGAGACTTGCTGGTAACGAGATTGAACTAGGTATAGAGATACCGACGATCAAATCTCGGGCAAGTAACATACCGAAGAACAAAGGGAACAACGTACAGGATTAACTGAATCCTTGACATAGAGGTTCAACCGATAAAGATCTTCGTAGAATATGTAGGAACCAATATGGGCATCTAGGTCCCGCTATTGATTATTCGCCGTGGAGGTGTCTCGGTCATGTCTACATAGTTCTCGAACCCGCAGGGTCTGCACACTTAAGGTTTGGTGACGTTTCGGTATAGTAGAGTTATGAATGGTGGTAACCGAAGGTTGTTCGGAGTCCCAGATGAGATCCTGCACGTCACGAGGAGCTCCGGAATGGTACGGAGGTAAAGATTGATATATAGGAAGTCCTGTTTTGGTCACCGAAAAAGTTTCAGGTACTTCGGTAGTGTACCGGGAGTGCTGGGAGGGTACCGGGGGCCATCGGGAGGGGTGTCTAGACCCAAAGGACCTCATGGGATGTGGGAGGAGTCAAACCAGCCCCTAGTGGGCTGGCCGAACCCCCCACTAAGGCCCATGCAGCTAGGGGTGGGAAAAACCCAAAGGTGGAAAAGGTGGAAAGGGTTTCCAAGTGGAGAGGAGGAATCCTACTCCTAGTAGGATTGGAGTAGGACTCCTCCACCTCCAATTTTGGCCAAACATTGAGGGTTTGAGGCTGCCTCCTCCCCTACCTCCCATATATACTAGAGTATTTAGAGAGGAGAGATAACCCTAATTCCCACGTGCTCACTCTAATTCATCTAGACCGGTTTTCTCATCTAATCTAGTTCGACAGTGCTTAGGCAAAGCCCTGCCAGAATAGTTCCACCACCATCGCTGCCATGCTGTCGCGCTGCCGGAGAAATCATCTACATCTCCACTCCCTCTTTCTGGATCAAGAAGGCAGAGATCGTCATCGAGATGTACATGTGTTGAACGCGAAGGCGTCGTCCGTTCGGCGCTAGATCGGAAGGACCGTGATTGGGATCACGAGACGATTCGTGATTTGATCGCGGGACGGATCGTGATGGGATCGTGGGATGGATCGTGATTGGATCGCAAGAAGGATCGTCATGGGATCGTGGGACGTTCGGCGATTTGGATCGCAAAGACGTTCGACTACATCAACCGCGTTTCGTAACGCTTCCCACTTCGCGATCTACAAGGGTATGTAGATCCACTCTCCCTCTCGTAGATGCTCATCACCATGTATAGATCTTGCGTGTGCGTAGGAATTTTTTTGTTTCCCATGCAACATTCCCCAACAATGGTATCGGAGCCAGGTTTATGTGTAGATGAGATCTTGAGTAGAACACAAAGGAGTTTCTGGGCGTTGATATTCGGATTGCTTCCTCCCTTGGTCTTTTCTTATTTCCGCGGTATTGTGGGATGAAGCGGCCTAGACCAACATTACTCGTACGCTTACAAGAGACCGGTTCCATCAACTGACATGTAACTTCGTTGCATAAAGATGGTTGGCGGGTGTCTGTTTCTCCCACTTTAATCGGCTCGGATTTGACAAAGGCGGTTCTTGAGAAGGTTGAATAGCAATTTTTGTATCACACTATCACCATTGGGTTTTTTGCGTAGGTATGAATTGTTCTTGCTAGATACTCGTAGCAGCCACGTAAAACTTACAACAACAATTAGAGGACGTCTAACTTGTTTTTGTAGGGTATGTTGTGATGTGATATGGCCAATTACATTATGAGATATATGTCCTATATGAGATGATCATGTATTGTATTGAATATCGCGACTTGCGTGTCAATGAGTAAGGCAACCAGCAGGAGCCATAGGGTTGTCTGTAATTATTTTCGTTGTTTGCTTTATTTATCGCTATGAGTTAGCAATAGTCGTGGAAGCGACAATCGGCGCGACAACCTCATGGAGACACATTGATGGAGATCATGTTGTCATGCCGGTGACAATGGACATCATGCTGGTGCTTTGGAGATGGAGATCAAAAGCACAAGTTCATGGCCATATCATGTCACTTATGATTTCCATGTGATGTTAATCCTTCTATGCATCTTATTTTGCTTAGGACGACGGTAGCATTATAAGGTGATCCCTCACTTAAATTTCAAGATAAAATTGTGTTCTCCCCGAGTGTGCACCGTTACGAAAATTTGTCATTTCGAGACACCACGTGATGATTGGGTGTGGTAGACTCTACGGTCGCATACAACGGGTGCAAGCCAGTGTTGCACGTGTTGAACAGTTGGGTTAAACTTGACAAGCCTAGCATGTACAGACATGGCCTCAGAACACAAGAGACTGAAAGGTCGAACATGAGTCATATAGTAGATATGATCAACATGAAGATGTTCACCATTGAAACCACCTCAACTCACATGATGATCGGACTTGAGTTGGTGGATTTGGATCATGTGACACTCGAATGACCAGAGGGATGTCAATTTGAGTGGGAGTTTTTTAAGTAATATAATTAACTAAACTCATTATCATGAACATAGTCAAAATGTCTTTGTAAATTATGTTGTAGATTACTAGCTCGTGTTGTAGCTCCCTTGATTTTTATATGTTCCTAGAGAAATAGAGTTGAAAGATGATGGTAGCAATAATGCGGTCTGGGTCCGTGATCTGAGGATTGTCCTCATTGCTGCACAGAAGGCTTATGTCCATAATGCACCGCTCGGTGTGCCACCCCCTCAAGCGGTGTCTGTAGATGTTGTGAACATCTGACAGGCACGTTCTGATGAGTACTTGATAGTTCAGTGCGTCATGTATTACAACTTAGAATTGAGGCTCCAAAACGTTTTGAACGTCACATAACATATGAGATGTTCTAAGATCTGAAATTGGGATCTGAAGCTCGTGCCCGTGTTGAGAGGTATGAGACCTCCAACAAGATTCTTTGCCTGCAAGATGAAGGAGAATAGCTCAATCGGTGAGCAGTTGCTCAGATTGTCTGGGTACTACAATCGCTTGAATCGAGTGGGAGTTGATCTTCTAGATAAGATAGTGATTGATATAGTTCTCCAAGTCACTGTCACTAAGCTACTAGAGCTTCATGATGAACTATAAAATGCCAGGTATGGAAATAATGATCCCTGAGCTATTCGCGATGTTTGACACCGTAAAGGTAGAAATCGAGAAGGAGTATGAAGTGTTGATGGTTAGTGAAATCACTAGTTTCGAGAAGGGCAAGGGCTAGGAGGGAAACTTCATGGATGGCAAGTTAGTTGCTGCTCTAGTGAAGAAACCCAAGGTTGAACCCAAACCCGATACTAAGTGCTTCTATTATGAGGAGAACGGTCACTGAAGTGGAACAACCCTAGATACTTGGTAGATAAGAAGTCTAGCAACATCGACAAAAGTATATTTGATATATGTGTTATTGATGTGTACCTTGGTAGTACTCCTAGTAGCACCTGGGTATTGGATACCGGTTCGGTTGCTAAATGTTAGTAACTCGAAATAAAAGCTACGGAATAAATGGAGGCTAGCTAAGGGTGAGGTGACGATGAGTGTTGGAAGTGTTTCCAAGGTTGATGTGATCACCATCGCACGCTCTCTATACCTTCGGGATTAGTGATGAACCTAAATAAATGTTATTTGGTGTTTGCGTTGAGCATGAACGTGATTAGATCATGTTAATTGCAATAAGGTTATTCATTTAAGTTAGAGAATAATGGTTATTCTGTTTACATGAATAATACCTTCAATGGTCATGCACCCGATGAGAATGGTTTATTGAATCTTGATCGTAGTGATACACATGTTCATAATATTGATGCCAAAAGATACAAAGTTAATAATGATAGTACCACATACTTGTGGCAGTGGTGCTGCCGCTAAATGTCATATTGATGTAAAATGCATGAAGAAAGTCCATGCTGATAGATCTATGGACTCATTCGGTTGTGAATCGGTTGAGACATGCGGACCATGCCTCATGGGCAAGATGACTAAGACCCCATTTTCCGGTATGGTAGAGCGGGCATGTAACTTATTGGAAATGATACATGTTGATGTATTCGGTCCAATGAGTGTTGCCGCGTGTGGTGTATATCGTTATTTTCCTACCTTCACCGATGATTTGAGTAGATATGGGGATATTTACTTAATGAAACACAAGTCTGAAATGTTTGAAAAGTTCAAACAAAATCAGAGTGAAGTTTGAGATCATCGTTACAAGGAGATAAAATGTCTGCGATATGATCGTGGAGGTAAATACCTGCATTACAAGTATTGGTATACAACTTAAGACAATGTGGAATTTGTTTCACAACTCACGCCACCTGGAACACCATAGTATGATGGTGTAGCCGAACATCATAGATGTGTTGTATTGGATATGGTGCGAACTATGATGTCTCTTATCGATTTGCCACTATCGTTCTGGGGTTTCACATTAGAGACAACTACATTCACTTTAAAAGGGTCACCACCTAATCCGTCGAGATGATACCGTATGAATTTTGGTTTGGCGGAAACCTAATCTGTCATTTCTTAATGTTTGGGGCTGCGACGCTTATGTGAAAAAGGGTTTTCACCTAATGAGCTCGAACCCAAAGCGGACAAATGCATCTTCATAGAATACCCTAACATAACAGTTGGGTGAACCTTCTACCTTAGATCCAAGAACAAAGTGTTTGTTGCTAAAATGGGTCCTTTCTCGAGAAAGAGTTTCTATTGAAAGAATTGAGTGGGAGGAAGATAGAAGTTGATGAGGTTTTTGAACCTTTGTTTCAACTAGAGAGTAGTGCAGCGCAGAAACTTGTTTATGTGGAGCCTATGTTAGTTGAAGAGGAAGTTAATGATGATGACCATGAAGCTTTAGATCAAGTTACTATCGAACCTCGTAGGTCGACAAGGACGCGTACTGCTCCTGAGTGGTACGACAACCCTGTCTTAGAGGTCATGTTGTTGGACAACGACGAACCTACGAGCTATGAAGAAGCAATGATGGTCCCGGATTCTGAGAAATGGTTAGAGGCCATGCAATCCGAGATGGGATCCATGTAATAAAATAAATTATGGGCTTTGGAAGCAATACCTGAAGGGCTAAAGGCCATTCAGAACAAATGGATCTTTAAAAGGAAGACAGACGCAAACTATAATGTCACTGTCTATAAAGCTCGACTTGTGGCAAAGGATTTTTCACAAGTTCAAGGGGTTGACTACGATGAGACTTTCTCACCCGTAGTGATGGTAAAGTCTGTTGGAATTATGTTAGTAGTTGCTGCATTTTTTCATTATGAAATTTGGCAGATGGATGTCAAAACATCGTTTCCTTAACGCTGTCCGTGAGGAAAGGTTGTATGTGATACAACCGGAAGGATTTGTCATTTGTAAGGATGATACAATATATGCAAGCTCCAACGATCCTCCTATGGACTGTAGCAAGCATTTCGGAGTTGGAATATACGCTTTGATGAGGTGATCAAAGTTTTTGAGTCTATACAAAGTTTATGAGAAACTTGTATTTACAATAAAGTGGGTGGGAGCACTATAAAATTCCTGATAGGTATATGTGGATGACATATTGTTGATCGCAAATGGTGTAGAATTTCTGGAAAGCATAAAGGGTTGTTTGAAAATGAGTTTTTCAAAGGAAAAAGTGGAATGAAGCTACTTAAATATTGGGCATCTTGATCTATAGAGGTAGATCAAGACGTCTAATAAATCTTTCAATGAGTACATACCTTGACAAGATTTTGAAAGAGTTCAAAATGGATCAGTCAAAGAAAGAGTGCTTTCCTGATTTGTAAGGTTTGGAGTTGAATGAGACTCAAAGCTCGACCACAGCAGAAGAAAGAGAAAGGACGAAGGCCGTCCCCTATCCATAGGCTCTGTATAGTATGCCATGTTCTGTACCACACCTATGTGTGCCTTGCCATGAGTGTGTCAAGGGGTACAAGAGTGATCCAGGAGTGGATCACTAGACAGTGGTCAAGATTATCATTAGTAACTAGAGGAATAAGGAAATATTTCTCGATTATGGAGGTGATAAACAGTTCGTCATAAAGGGTTACATCGATGCAAGATTTAACACCAATCTGGATGACTCTGAGTAGCAATCCAGATACGTATAGTGGAGCAGCCATTTGGAATAGCTCCAAGTGGCGTGTCGTAGTAGTGTCTACAGTATGACATAGGGATTTGCAAAGTACACATGGATCTAAATGTGGCAGACCTATTGACTAAAGACCTCTCTCACATGCAAAGCATGATCAAACCCCAGAACTAATTGGGTGTTAGATTCATAACAATGTAAATCACATGGTGATGTGAACTAGATTATTGACTCTAGTGCAAGTGGGAGATTGTTGGAAATATGCCCTAGAGGCAATAATAAATTGGTTATTATTATATTTCCTTGTTCGTGATAATCGTTTATTATCCATGCTATAATTGTATTGATTGGAAACTCAAATACATGTGTGGGTACATAGACAACACGGTGTCCCTAGTATGCCTCTAGTTAACTAGTTCGTTAATCAAAGATCCTCAAGGTTTCCTGGCCATAGACATGAGATGTAGTTTGATAACAGGATCACATCATTAGGAGAATGATGTGATGGACAAGACCCAAACTATAAACGTAGCAGATGATCATGTCAGTTTATTGCTATAGTTTTCTGCATGTCTAGTATCTATTCCTATGACCATGAGATCATGCAACTCACTGACACCGGTGGAATACCTTGTGTGTGTCAAAGTCACAACGTAAACTGGGTGACTATAAATATGCTCTACAGGTATCTCCGAGGGTGTTTGTTGAGTGGGCATGGATCAAGACTGTGATTTGTTACTCAGCGTAACGGAGAGGTATCCCAGGGCCCACTCGGAATTACAACATCACAATAAGCCTTGCAAGCAATGTGACTAAGTGTTAGCCACGGGATCTTGTATTACGTAAAGAGTAAAGAGACTGGCTGGTAACGAGATTGAAATAGGTATAGAGATACTGGCGATGGAATCTTGGGCAAGTAACATACCGAAGAACAAAGGGAACAGTGTACGGGATTAACTGAATCCTTGACATAGAGGTTGAACCGATAAAGATCTTCATAGAATATGTAGGAACCAATATGGGCATCCAGGTCCCGCTATTGGTTATTGTCCATGGAGGTGTCTCGGTCATGTCTACATAGTTCTCGAACCCGCAGGGTTTGCACACTTAAGGTTTGGTGACGTTTCAGTTCAATAAAGTTATGTATGATGGTGACCGAAGGTTGTCTGGAGTCCCGGATGAGATCCTGGATGTCACGAGGAGCTCCGGAATGGTACGGAGGTAAAGAGTGATATATAGGAAGTCCTGTTTTCGTTACCGGAAAAGTTTTGGGTACTTCGTTAGTGTACCGGGAGTGACAGGAGGGTAACGGGGGCCATCGAGAGGGGTGTCTCGACCCAAAGGACCTCATGGGATGTGGGAGGAGTCAAACAAGCTCCTAGTGGGATGTCCGAACCCCCCACTAAGTCCCATGCGGCACGGGGTGGGAAAAACCCAAACGTGGAAAAGGTGGAGAGGGTTTCCAAGTGGAGAGGAGGAATCCTACTCCTAGTAGGATTGGAGTAGGACTCCTCCACCTTCAATTTCGGCCAAACCTTGAGGGTTTGAGGCTTCCTCCTCCCCTCCCTTCCTCCTATATATATACTAGAGGATTTAGAGGGGAGAGCTAACCCTAACTGCCACATGCTCCCTCTAATTCATCTCGATCGGGTTTCTCCTCTAGTCTAGTTCGGCGGTGCTTGGGCAAAGCCCTGCCAGAATAGTTCCACCACCATCGCCGCCATGCTGTCGCACTGCCAGAGAACTCATCTACCTCTCCGCTCCCTCTTGCTGGATCAAGAAGGCGGAGATCATCATCGAGCTATACTTGTGATGAACGCAAAGGCGTCATCCATTCAGCGCTAGATCGGAAGGACCGTGATCAGGATCGCGAGAAAATTCGTGATTTGATTGCTAGACGGATCATTATGGGATCACGGAACGGATCATGATTGGATCGCGAGAAGGATCTTGATGGGATCACGGGACGCTCGGCGATTTGGATCGCGAAGACGTTCGACTAAATCAATCGTGTTTCTTAACGCTTCCCGCTTAGCGATCTACAAGGGTATGTAGATCCACTCTCCCTCTCGTAGATGCTCATCACCATGGATAGATCTTGCATGCGCGTAGGATTTTTTTTGTTTCCCATGCAATGTTCCCCGTATCAGAGCCAGGTTTATGTGTAGATGAGATCTCGAGTAGAACATAAAGGAGTTTGTGGGCATTGATATTCGGATTGCTTTCTCCCTTGGTGTTTTCTTATTTCGATGGTATTGTGGGATGAAGCGGCTCGGACCAACATTACTCATATGCTTATGAGAGACCGGTTCCATCAACTGACATGTAACTTCATTGCATAAAGATGGCTGGCGGGTGTCTGTTTCTGCCACTTTAGTCGGCTCGGATTTGACAAAGGCGGTCCTTGAGAAGGTTGAATAGCAATTTTTGTATCACCGTTGCGGTTTTTGCATAGGTAAGAATTGTTCTTGATAGATACCCGTAGGAGCCATGTAAAACTTGCAACAACAATTAGAGGACGTCTAACTTGTTTTTGCAGGGTATTTTGTGATGTGATATGGCCAATTACATGATGAGATATATGTGATGTATGAGGTGATCATGTATTGTATAGAATATAACGACTTGCATGTCGATGAGTACGGCAACCGATAGGAGCCATAGGGTTGTCTTTAATTATTTTCGCTATTTTTCTTTACTTTATCGCTATGAGTTAGCAATAGTCGTGGAAGCAACAGTCGGCGTGACAACCTCATGGAGACACATTGATGAAGATCATGGTGTCATGCCGGTGATGACGGAGATCATGCCGGTAGCCTAATCCTTTTTGTAGCAAAGGACAGAGCTGGACAAACTCTTATAGAAAGCAAAGCACTCCCGAGGACACATGGGAATTTCTGTCAAGCTAGTTCTCATCATGCTCATTTGATTCGCGTTCGTCACTTTAATAATTTGATATGTGGGTGGACCGGTGCTTGGGTGCTGCCTTTACTTGGACAAACCTCCAACTTATGATTAACCCCTCTCGCAAGCATCTGCAACTACGGAAGAAGAATTAGGATAAATCTAACCATAGCATGAAACGTGTGGATCCAAATCAGCCCCTTACAAAGCAACACATAAACTAGGGTTTAAGCTTCTGTCACTCTAGCAACCCATCATCTACTTATTACTTCCCAATGCTTTCCCCTACGCCCAAATAATGGTGAAGTTATATGTAGTCGACATTCACATAACAGCACTAAAGGAGAGACAACATACATCTCATCAAAATATCGAACGAATACCAAATTCACATGATTACTTATAACAAGACTTATCCCATGTCCTCAGGAACAAATGTAACTACTCATAAAATATGTCCATGTTCATAATCAGAGGAGTATTAATTATCATAAAGGATCTGAACATATGATCTTCCACCAAGTAAACCAACTAGCATCAACTACAAGGAGTAATCGACACTACTAGCAACCCACATGTATCAATCTGAGGTTTGAGACAAAGATCGGATACAAGAGATGAACTAGGGTTTGGAGAGGCGATGATGATGGTGAAGATGTTGATGGAGATTGACCCCCTCTCGATGAGAGGATCATTGGTGATGAAGATGGCTTCGATTTCCCCCTCCGAGAGGGAAGTTTCCCCAGTAGAACAGCCCTGCCGGAGCTCTAGATTGGTTTTTTCCAAGTTCCGCCTCGAGACGGCAGCGCTTCGTCCCGAAAGCTCTCTTCTAATTTGTTCCAAGTCAAAACCTTCCATGTAGCAGAAGATGGGCGTCGGGGTCCTGCCAGGTGGGTCTCAAGCCTGCTAGGCGCGGCCAGGGGGGTGGCCACGCCTGGCAGGCTTGCCACCTCCTAGTGGGCCCCCTCAGGTATCTGTTTCGCCCAATATTTTTTATATAATCTAAAATAATTATCCATAAATGTTCAAGACTTTTGGAGTTGTGCAGAATAGGTATCTCAGATTTGCTTCTTTTCCAGTCCAGAATTCTAGCTGCCGACATTCTCCCTCTTCATGTAAACGTTGTAAAATAAGAGAGAAAAGGCATAAGTATCGTACCATAACATGTAATAACAGCCCATAATGCAATAAATATCAATATAAAATCATGATGAAAAATGGACGTATCAACTCCCCCAAGCTTAGACCTCGCTTGCCCTCAAGCGAAAGCCGAGATCGATAAATATGTCCGCAAGTTTAGAGATAGAGGTGTCGATAAAATACAATAAAGACATGAGGTCATCATGAACATCTTTAGAATAGCAATACTTACTGTATAAGATTTCTTATGCTAGAGTAACAATTCATTCACAAGATAAAGTATGAACTAAGAACTCTATTGACAACCAACAAACTATGATCTTAGTCATTGAAGCAATTAGCAATTTATCATAACATCGGAAAGATTCAATATAAGAGCTTGTAAAGTAAACCCACATACTCAATCATCTTTTAGTGTTTCACAATTGCTAACACTCACACGGTACCCATGAGATCAAAGCTTCAATCGGACACAGAGAAAGATAGGGGCTTATAGTTTTGCCTCCCAACTATTCACCTCAAGGGTGATGTCAACAATAATAACTCATGATCACCCACATCCGAGTGGATATATGCGTCTAGATCATTCCCCAACACATAATGCTTGCCAAGAGAGAGGCGAAATATAGGAAGTGGTGAGGATAACCATGACTCTCGTGTGAAGGTAAGTACTTAAAAAGTAGAAGTGATAGATAGGCCCTTCATAGAGGGAAGCAGAGGTTGTCATGCGCTTTTTGTTTTGGGATGCACAAACCCTTAGTGCAAAGGAACGTCGCGTTGTATTGCCCTTTGTGATAGCATCCTTTATTATGCAGTCTATCGCTTTTATTTCTTTACTATCACAAGTTTGTACAACGCTTATTTCCCTTACAATAAAACATCACACACATTTAGGAGCAATTTTTATTGCTTTTTGCACCGATGACAACTTACTTGAAGGATCTTATTCAATCCATAGGTAGGTATGGTGGACTCTCATGGAAAAACCGGGTTGAGGTGTTTCGATGCACAAGTAGTATCTCTACTTGGTGCGGAAGTTTTGGCTAATATGAGGTGGAAGCAAGCACTACATGTTGGAGGATCAAAAACCATATAACTTCTATCAGGAGGCAAGCAAACATAACCCATTATGTTGTCTTCCTTGTCCAACATCAACTTCTTGGTATGTAATATTTCAATGAGTGGTCACAATCACAAAAGATGTCCAATATAATATATTTATATGTGAATCTCTCTTTCTTTATCACTTCCTTTTCAGTTGCACCAATGTCCAATTACTATGTTTGTTAACTCCCAACAAATTTCAATCGACATACTTTTTATATGTGAAGTCATCACTCCCCATAAGATCATTATGTCTACTCTTTGCTTTTATTCTATTGTTCTTTATTCATTACTCTCAAGAGCATAGTAATCTAGCAAAGCCCTCTCATCAAAACTACTTTTTATTATATAACTCTCAGACTTGCTTACATTAGGGGAGCAAAAGCAAAAACTAAAAGGTAGATCATACTAAAATTTTATTCTACTAGATCAAAACAAAATCAAAAAGGATCGAACTAAGAAAAACAAGAAAAAGGAAAAAGGAAAAAACTGTGATGGTGATACGATACCGGGGCACCTCCCCAAGCTTAGTAGAAGCCAAGGGGAGTGCCCATACACATGTGCTCAGGTGTCCTTCTTCGGAGGTGATGGTGGTGGAGTTGTTGATGAGGATGGAAGCTTGTCCTCCGTCTTCCGAGGCATAGGCTCACCATCGTAAAAAGATGAACGAATCTCCGGAATCCTCAAATTTGCAGCCAAACTAATTCTCTTAAATCTGTATTCATACTCACAATTTTTGTTTGGCAGATCATAGATCTGGGCTTGGAGATGCTCAATTTTCTCGTAAAGCTTAAAGATCTGCTCCCTGATGTCCTTGGTGTCTAGCTTGTGTTTATGGGTAAACTCTGAGATCATCATATGATTGGCATTCAGTCCACGTTCCACCATCCCTTGGCACTTGAAGACTTGTTGCTCCATTACTTCGAGCCTTGTTTCCACGCTTCCGGACTTCTTTGGCCCCTCAACGTCACGGATGTGCAGCAACCCCTCGTGCATATCAATGGTTTGAGGGTGTTGCAGCACCTCCGCAAGATAAGGGTTGATGACCTTCTCGAAATACTTTTCTTCGGAGCACCGGGGAACGCCATGATGATCTAAATCTGCTGTAGAAACAGCTCAAACGAAAACATGGGGTATTGTCGTGATACAAAAGTGCAAACCTTCGAGAGATTCTTGTAACGCTCAAGATCCGCGCCTATCCATATTTAGGCACGGGGGCCTCGACCGGGATAGAGGCGCATCTAGTCGTTTCGCAAGTACAGTATCATCGCATACATGTATGAAGAGAGGAGTATATGAGTTGGCTTACACACGCCACATGCTAAATTAAAAATCCACACAGTTTATTCAAACATCATTCAAAAGACAGGGTCCGACTACGGACGAAAACAAACGAGAAAAGAAGCAAATGAAACTGTCTTGCTAGCCCCAAAGATCACGACCAAGGCCTCTCTACTCGTCTGGATATGTGACGTACATCCTACCATGTTCCTCGTCATACTCCCACTGGAGCTGCCTCACATCATCTAGCACGGTCTCATCTACACTTGCACCTATATTTGTTGTAGTAATCTGTGAGCCACGGCGACTCAACAATCTCGCAACTGGGTACCAAGAATATTCAAGCTTATTAGGCTGGATGGGGGATAAGTGGTGAGTTTGCAGCAACACTAAGCATTGTATGGTGTCTAACTTACGAGAACATGAATGTAATTATGGTCGACTACGTAAGACGATCGAGTTCTACCATGATCTCCAAAAAATCCTGAGCACCTACTTACGTCAAACATAACCCCACCGTGTTCTCTCTCGGTTCATGTTTACGAGCAGAGACGATCACGGTTACTCACACAGTTGGTGTATTTTATTGTAGTTTACTTCAAGTTAACTATAACTGGGTGTTAAACAAAATATCCAAGTTGCCACATAACCGCGGGCACGGCTTTTCGAAAGATTTAACCCTGCAGGGGTGCTCCAACTAATCCATCATAAATTGACCACACTCCGCGGGAATAACCTCGACCATGGATCTCGTGATCATCCTAGGCAATTCCAAAGGGAAACCGACACCTCTAGATAGCCCGAAGAAGATCAGAGTCCCTCATGCAAGCCATTCAAGAAAGGTAAAATAAATCCAGAAAGACCTCTCGACGTGTCAACGAACCCGATAAGATACGTGTATCTCGTTCTCAGGACACGACCGGATGAACACTACGCACAGCAGCCGGATAGAAATCACTCGAGTTGCCCCGAGGTGGCTCTGGGTTGGACCAACACTCATGAGGAGCACTGGCCCGGTTTGTTGATTAATTATCCACGGGGTTGCAACGCCCTATGCAATTTTATTAAGTTGTTTAAGCAAATAGTACCAATGTTGGGTCTTGCCAGACAAGTTTTAATCTCAACCGAATAATCAAGGGGGTCCCCATAACAACCCCGAGCATGTTAGGAGCGCAAAATATGGAAACATAACACCAGTAACAAGTAACTATGGCGGTAAAAGTGGAACGAAACACCGAGCAAAAGGCAAAGCCTTCCACCATACCAAGATATATATGTGCATTCAATTAAAAAGCAGTAAATATTGTGATATCTCCTGATATCCATGTTATCACATGGAAACAATCTGCACCTGCATCTAAGAACGCTATAAGAGGGGCTGAGCAGCGGTAACTTAGCCAAACAAGGTTTGCTAGGTAGTGGAGGGGTTAGAGGCTATCATGGAAATGTAGGAGGCTTGACATTCAAGTGGTAGGTAACGCATATGTAACGATAAGAGTGAGACATCTAACAAAGCAAAAATAGTGTCGGGATCCGGGTATGATCGTATTGCCTGTTGGTTCTTCATAGGGACAAAGAGCGGGGTCCTCGTAGTGGTACTCTCCTGGACCATCATACTCAGGTTCAATACTCGCGTCTACCCAAGAGAAACAACAACAATAAACAACCAACCAAGGTGCAATGCACAAACAAGATGATGCATGATTCATTTGAAGTATTTAGCATGGCAATCCTAAACTAGTCATCTTTCTCATGCAATAGTTAAGTTATTTACAATTCTGGACAGAACCTCATGTTAAGTTGTTTGAACATGCATGATCATGGCAAAAATATATGCTTCATTTAAAATCGATGCAAATGCATATGTAGAACATATGAAATGGAGTAACGGATCTCACGCTACGCTCACGGCAAGGTACGAAGACAAACATACAAGATATGGAAGGCCATGGGCTATTCCTTGGTATTCCAAGGTAGCCACCGGTTAGGAAATGAAAACCCAACCACAATAGATCCAAGATCAAACAAAAAAATGGAGCATAGCTCCCACAAGTCACAAAACACAAATACGCACAATCTGTCTCAAAACAGCAACATAGCAACTTCCACAACAATTATCTAGAGATACATGATGTTTCCAACCTCAACCAAAGCATGAACAGAAACTACATGACATGCTTATCAAATCATCCAACTACACAAACTGAAAAGGAAGCATGGATCACTAAGCATGAAGCTCACAAGATGCCATGATGAAACAGATTCTAGGGACTTAGTGAAAATCACAGTTTTCTGGAATTTGAGTTAAGCTGGTAGCAAGTTGACAGCAGAAAATAATGATGTTAGAGACCACCTCATGGCATGAAAATTAACAGGATGGTAGAGGGCAACATGTACTTCAAAACACTAACACTGAGCTTGAGCTAAAACAGGCAACATCTACTTCCAAACACTAGCACTGAGTTTGAGCTAAAACACAACATATCACTTGGTAGCATTCACTTAACATGGCATGAAAATATCAACAGATTCACAGACTTAGAAATATTTAGCATGTTGAAATCAACAACATTTTAATAGCCATTTTAGAGCAAGGTTCCCACTTATATGCAAGTTTATCATGTCAAAAGAAAATACCATGGCATTGTACTCATGAAATACTACCACTTCCATGTTGATACAATTATCATAGCATGCATGGATTAATTCTAACTAAAATGACAAAATGGCATATTGTGACAAAATGACATTTTGTAAAATTTGCTCAAATGACCAAACCAATTGCACCAATGGATTCATTGGGAAATTCTACCCCAATTCCATGTATCACACTCATATCTTTGCTTATGAAAAACTCCCAAAACCATGCTCGAAATAAACATGCCAACACCCATAAGTTGAAACTTGCCATATATGCTCATATCCAAAAATGCTCATGTCTAGAAATGGCAATATACCAGAAATGGAGTAACCTAATAAAACCACCAAAACAATAAAACAAATAAAAAAACACATAGATAGGAGGGGCCCACCTGGCATAGACACCAGGGCCCCTCTGTATGGATGACAAGTGGGCCAAGGGCCCACTGTCATACACACACACACAAGCAGCACACACACTCACACACTAGATCCGGCTAACCACAGAGGATCCACTACTTCCCACACACACACACGCACACACCACACACGCACATAGGTACACTGGATCCGAGTGTAGCCTTACCGGATCCTGCACTACCACACACAGCACACACATGCACAAAATGAAACAAAAAGGGGAGCGCGGGGGGGGGGGCGAACCCGCGACCCGTCGGTCGTTCGCGGGTCGAATGACAACTGCACTACGCAGCACACTATTGACCAAGTGGGGGGGGCTTGCCCCTCTACTACTAACTGCATCGTGGTATCTAACGAAACTGAAGAAAATCGACAACGGTGATAGCACGGCGGCAACGCGACTCCGGCGATGCGGACCTGCTGAGGGGGAAGCGAGATCCTAGGGGAACCCATCCCCGCCCCATCATGTAGGCGCGGTGGCTAGGAGTAGCTTGAGCACGAGCTTGCGCTCGGCCGGAACATGGTGGCAGCAAGCTCTCCGGCGACCTACGCAGCTACGCTCTAAGACAGGGAAGGGGACACGCTCGGAGCACACCGAGAGTGGGCAACGACGACGGCTCGAACACGCAGAGAAGGGGAGGAAGGGCGACGACGACGCGGGGCGCGACGGAGCCTGACGGAGCGGAGGAGGAAGAAGGCGCTCCGATGGCCGACAGTGCGGAGGCTCTCCGACCCTCCTAGCGCCGGGAATCGAACGCGGGCGACACCAGGGAACTCCTCGCCATCTTGGACACCGCGGAGGCCATTGGTGATGACGGAGAGGACGCGCATGGCGGCGCTGCAGACTCTGCTCTCTCTGAACCTGAACGCCAACACTCAATTCTCTCACGCAGGGAGGAAGAAGGAGAGGGGAAAGAGAGATGGCGACAGCGCGAGGAGAAGCGCGGAACCTTAGGGAAGAGGCACACACACCAAGGGGGTTTAAAAGGCTTAGGGGAAACGACCCTCGCTGTCTGAATCTCACGGCAGCGCTCTCTCCTCTCTCTGCACTCGGTCACTCAGACTGACAGAGGAGAGGGACGGAGCAGGTAGCCGCTAGCGCGCGGGCTGGGCCGAGGCTACTCGGGCTAGCTGGGCCACGCGGGGGAAAAGAGGCCCATGCGCCTGCTCTCACTCTCACAGGAAAACAAAAGAGTTTTTATTTTTAAAACAAACAGCAACCAAATAAAATAAACTAGCATGACTGGCAAGGATTTTAGGGAGAACAAAAAAATATTGAATCATCAATTTGTACCCAAGTTTATAAAAAATGACCTTGGCATTTTTGGAACAAGATAACTTTACACATATTTAAAATAATATGAAATCTGTTGCCTTGTTTGTTATTTTAAAAAGAATCAGAAACCCAAAGAACAAACTTGAGGTAAAACAAAACATCCCATCAGGTTATTTAGAGGAGTTGGAACATTTAACAGAATTTAAATAGCATCACAAGCACCACATGCTATATTATTGGAATAAGGGGAGGAAGGGGTTTGAATTGAAATATGAGAGGGAGTTTGTAACAAGGCATGTGAGTAGGGCAACAGTCCAAGCAAAGCATTGATCCACATCTCACCTCGCATCACAACACCCACAAACACAAGCAAACAAGGCAAGAAATGAAATGCACTAGATGATGATCATGATGCATGATGCATGAATGGCATGAAACAAAATGGTAATCATTCCAAGCACATGGCAAACATAGAAGTTCACATGAGGTACATGACCATAAATGGCAAGGGTAGTACTTGGGCTGTTACAACTCTCCCACACTACAAGAGGATCTCGACCCGAGATCTAAGAATGAAAGTACTCTAGGAATTCGTAACAGAGAAGATCCTCACATTCCCAAGTAGCTTCTTTATCGGAATGATGAGACCACTTCACCTTGAGAAACTTGATTGGTTTGTTGCGAGTCTTACACTCAGTTTCTTCGAGAATAACAACTGGATGCTCACGATAAGATAGGTCTTCTTGAAGATCAATATCTGGGAGGTCAATGGTATGCTCGGGGGTCTTGAAGCACCTCTGGAGCTGAGAGAAATGGAAGACATCGTGCACATTTGCGAAGTTCGGAGGAAGCTCTAGTTGATAGGCAAGTTCACCTCTCTTGCCAACAACTCTAAAAGGACCCACAAAGCGAGGAGCTAGCTTCCATTTAATTCCAAACCGCTGAGTGCCCTTCATGGGAGAAACTCTAAGATAGACTAGATCATCAATTTGAAAGGATACATCCCGATATTTTTTATTGTAATAACTCTTTTGTTGGGATTGAGCTGCTTTGAGGTTCCCACGAATGACACGACACATCTCTTCTGCTTCGGTGATCATGTCATTGCCCAAAATTTGACACTCACCAGTTTCGGACCAATTGAGCGGGGTACGACACTTCCTGCCGTATACAATCTCAAAAGGGGCCTTGCCTGAGCTAGCCTGAAAGTTGTTGTTGTATGAAAATTCAGCGTATGGAAGGCAGTCTTCCCATTTCAGGCCGAATGAAATCACATAGGTTCTGAGCATGTCTTCAAGGATCTGATTGACTCTCTCAACTTGACCACTTGTCTGCGGATGGAATGCAGTGCTGAAACGGATCTTGGTACCCATAGCAGTCCGGAAGGACTCCCAAAACTTGGAAGTGAAGAGGCTTCCACGGTCAAATGAAATGAGTTGAGGAATACCATGCAAAGAAACTATCCTTGACGTATACAACTCTGCTAACTGAGCTGCCGAGATAAATTCTTTGACCGGAAGGAAATGGGCAACTTTGGTCAGCTTGTCGATAACCACAAAGATGGCATTGTTGCCCCTCTTGGACTTAGGAAAACCAGTGACGAAATCCATCTCCACATGATTGAATTTCCACTCTGGAATAGGCAAAGGCTGAAGGAGACCTGCTGGACGTTGATCTTCTGCCTTCACTCTGCGACAAACATCACACTCGTTCACGAACTGAGGAATTTTACGCTTCATAAGAGTCCACTAGAAGGTTTGCTTGAGGTCCTGATACATCTTGGAAGTGCCTGGATGAATGGACAGGAGAGAATTATGCACTTCATCCATGATAACCTTCCTGAAATCACCTTTTGGAACCACCAGATGGTCCTCAAAGAATAAGGTATCTTTCTCATCAACGTGAAAGCACTTATACTTCGGAATGCCCTTGGCCACACCGTTCTTCACTTTCTTCACCATTGCATCAAGGAGTTGAGCTTGGTGAACCTGATCTTCCAGAGTCGGAGGGACTTGAATATTGGCAAGAAATCCTTGCGGAATCATTTGAAGATTGAGCTTGCAGAAGGCTTCACAAAGCTCGGGTTGAATAGGATTCAGGATAAGACTGTTGCAGTACGCCTTTCTACTGAGCGTGTCTGCAATGACATTTGTTCTTCCAGGAGTATACTCAATGCTTGGGTTGAAGTCCTCAATCATTTCCACCCAACGAGACTGCTGAAGATTGAGATTGGGTTGAGTGAAAATGTACTTCAAGCTCTTGTGATCGGTGTACACCTCAATTGGTCTACCCAACAACAAATGCCTCCAAGTCATCAGAGCATGCACAACTGTCGCCAACTCAAGATCATGAGCGGGGTAGTTCTTCTCGGCAGGCTTCAACTGACGCGAGGTATAAGCAACTATCTTCTTATCTTGCATGAGAACACCACCAAGACCTTGGAGAGAAGCATCACAGAAAACTTGGAAATGCTTTGATTGCTTGGGAGGGACAAGAACTGGAGCTGAAGTCAGTTTGTGATTGAGCTTATTGAACGCTACATCACACTCAGGAGACCAAACATACTTGACATTCTTCTAGAGGATATTAGACAGAGGCTTAGCAATTTGAGAGAAGTTCTCCACGAATCTTCTACAATAACTTGCAAGCCCGAGGAAGCTACGAAGCTGCTTGACATTCCGAGGAGGCTCGCACTTCAAGATTGCCTCAACTTTCTCAAGGTGCACTTTAATGCCCTCGGCAGAGATCACATGCCCAAGGTACACCACTTCATTGAGCCAAAACTCTCACTTGGAAAACTTTGCATAGAATCGATGCTCTCTTAACTTGTCAAGCACTAGCCGGAGATGTTCTGCATGCTCTTCTTCAGTCTCCGAGAACACGAGGATATCATCCAGATTGACCAAGACGAACTCATTCTTGAAAGGAGAGAATATGAAGTTCATCATTCTTTAAAAGGTTGGAGGAGCATTGGCAAGACCAAACGACATGACAATGTACTCATAAGAGCCAAAACTCGTCCTAAAAGCAGTCTTTGGAATATCTTCTTTGCGAATGCAAATCTGATGATAGCCTATGCGAAGATCAAGCTTCGAGAAAACCTTGGCACCTTTCAGTTGTTCAAACAACTCATTGATGTTGGGAAGTGGGTACTTGTTTCAGATTGTCTTTTTATTCAATGGACGGTAATCAACACAAAGTCGGTCCATGCCATCCTTCTTCTTGACAAACAAAACACCACAACCCCGTGGAGAAGAACTTGGTCTGATCAGACCCAAACGTTCTTGCTCATCTAGCTGCTTCTTCAACTCTTTCAGATCTTCAGGGCCAAGTTTATAAGGACGCTTGCAAACCGGTTCAGTTCCAGGTTCGAGATCAATCACAAACTCAACTGGCCGGTGTGGAGGCATTCCTGCGGAGGCATTCCTGGCAATTCTTCGGGAAAGACATCTTCATACTCACAAACCACCGGGATCGGAGAAATAGCTGAGATTTCACCCTTCTCATTAAGTGCAAAGAGACGGATCGTGTCATCGCGAGCTGTGAAAATGATCACATCTTCTGAAGGATGAGTCAATTTGACTTCCTTGGCTTGACAATCAACATACGCCTTGTTCATAGCCAGAAAATCCATGCCAAGAATGAGAACAATATTGGAATTACCGAGAACAGTTGGAGAGGCCAGAAAAGAATAATTGCCCATATTGATAGAAACATCCGGAACGCACACATTGGAAGACATTTGCAAACCCGGAGAAAGAACATTTAATGGCCTACGGGTCTTCAAAGTCACGAAATCATGCTTAGCAACAAAAGGCCTAGATATGAATGAATGCGATGCACCAGTATCAAACAAAACTTTTGCAGGAATAGAATTGACTGCGAGATTACCCATAATCACTTCATGAGACTGCTTTGCTTCAGCTGCATGGTTCACCCTTGCATACTTGGGGCTGTGCTTCACCATAGCATTGCCTGGGGGCCTGACAGGAGGAGGAGGCGGAAGACGTTGCTGTTTGTTGCACTTGTTTGAGTAGTGACCCTTCTAACCACACTTGTGACAAGTAACCTCAGAGAGTGGACGGAAGTTGCGTGGAGGAGGAACATTAGCTGACTTGGGTGCCCGGGGCCTCTGCTGATATCCTGGATTGGGTGGGTGGGAAGAACCACGACCACCGAACTGTCTCTGCTGCTGAGGAGGACAAAATGGAGGAGGAGGAGGAACCCAATATTTCTGTTGCTTAGGAACCATCTGAGAGCTGGAAGAAGAAGAATAGGAATTCCTGGAACGCTTCCTTGAGTTCTCTAACTTGATATGAGTTGCCTTGACCTTCAAAGCCATGTTGTAGAACTGATCAAACTCACGATGATCTTGAAGGACCAGACCCGGTAGAAGCTCATCCTTGAGACCACCTCTGAACTGATAAATCATGGACTTGTCATCTAGAACATCTTGCTTAGCATAGCAGGCCAGATTATGGAAATCAACATTGTACTGGTAGACAGACATGCTTCCCTGCTTCAGGTTCCTGAACTTCTCACGCATCTCCTCGACAAAGCTTTTCGGAATGTAATGAGCCGTAAAGTCACGACGGAAATAGTCCCAGGTGACAACACGATCGCCCCTGGAGTCCTTGTATTGCTGCCACCAATCTGCTGCCTGACCCTTGAGCTGGAACGATGCGAACCTGACATAGTCCTCTGGTCTGACGTTGCTACACTCAAAATGCTTACTCATGTCACGAAACCAATCATCTGCATCAAAAGGCTTCTCACAACAGGTGAGAGACTTGGGCTGGTTGGCAAGGAACTGGTTGAGCGTCGCAAACTGCCGTTGATTCTGAAAATTCCCTTGAAAGCCTTGCTGACCCTGATCTCTTTCTTGCAACAGACTGAGCAACATCTGAGTATTCGCATTGGTTGCGGCCATCACAGCTTGCCAAGCTTCTGGAGGAGGAGGTGGTGGTGGGGGTGGTGGAGGATCAGGCTGCTCCTCACCCCAACCTGGATTCCCGCGAGTTGGTGGAGCCATCCTGGAGATGGACAAGAACATCAGCACATTTGACAAAGATGATTGCAAAAAGCTAAATCAAATGCCTTGAAAGAAATTGCACGGAGAACATAAACAACCTTCCTACTGAAAAATTAGTAAGAACGCCTTCTTCGGGTTTGCGATAACATCATCAGATATTAGAAGCCACTTGCAATAACACAAAAGTATTGAGCTAATGTTGCTCGGAACAAAAGAATATGCCCTCATACATCTGAAGAAGATGATCCTAGATAACTACATGAGTTACCCTCTAGGAAGTTCCAAAAACTTTCTGGTTATGCAATCCGGTGTTGGGGATACAAGGAGGAAATATCTGACACAACTAACAAGCCTACACCCCAACTGTATCCATCCTTCAACACATAACCAGAGGCTTACGGAAATCCATCTACCTCGGATCCTCGAAAGCACAATGATACTAACCATGCTGGTACCCCGGACGCCTCCCTAGTACTGGGTGACTCCAACCTTATCTCACCACGACAAGTATTGAAGCAATTCCGCACACCCTCCGTCTTGAGATACTAAGGAAGCTGAATGATAACGATGTGCCAAGAATTCCCTGGAGATCAAATCCCCGAAAGAAATCAAGTCAGATAGGAGGCACCAAGACAGAACACCGTCACATCGGTATCATATAGTTTCCAAAATACCCGTGTGATCCTAATTTTTTTTAGCGAGAAGGGGAGTAGAATCAAAATTCCTAAGTGGAATACCTCACCAGAGTATACAAGAGGAGTAAAAATAAACCTACTCTCAGATATAACAAGACTCAAAATAGTTTTTACTAGACTCGACTCGGCCAAGTTCGATCAAGCAAAGGGCTCCTATGGTCGTATGGGTCTGATACCAACTTGTAATGCTCAAGATGCACGCCTATCCATATTTAGGAACGAGGGCCTCGACAGGGATAGATGCGCATCTAGTCGTTTCACAAGTACAGTATCATCGCATACATGTATGAAGAGAGGAGTATATGAGTTGGCTTACCATCGCCACCTGCTAAATTACAAATCTACACGGTTTGTTCAAACATCATTCAAAAGACAGGGTCCCACTACGGACGAAAACAAACGAGAAAAGAAGAAAATGAAACTGTCTTGCTAGCCCCAAAGATCACGACCAAGGCCTCTCTACCCGTCTGGATATGTGACGTACAACCTGCCACGTTCCTCGTCATACTCCCACTAGAGCTATGTCACATCATCTGGCACGGTCTCATCTGCACCTGTATTTGTTGTAGTAATCTATGAGCCACGGGGACTTAGCAATATTGCAACCGGGTACTGAGACTATTCAAGCTTATTAGGTTGGATGGGGGATAAGTGGTGAGTTTGTAGCAGCACTAAGCATTGTATGGTGGCTAACTTATGAGAACATGAATGTAATTATGGTGGACTACGTAAGATGATCGAGTTCTACCATGGTCTCTAAAAGATCCTGAACATCTACTTACGTCAAACATAACCCCACAGTGCTCTCTGTTGGTTCATGTTCACGAGCAGAGACGATCACGGTTACTCACACAGTTGGTGTATTTTATTGGAGTTTACTTCAAGTTAACTATAACCGGGTGTTAAACAAAATATCCAAGTTGCCACATAACCGCGGGCACGGCTTTCCGAAAGATTTAACCCTGTAGGGGTGCTCCAACTAATCCATTATAAATTAACCACACTCCGTGGGAATATCCTCGACCACGGATCACATGATCATCCTAGGCAATTCCAAAGGGAAACCGACACCTCTAGATAGCCCAAAGAAGATCAGAGTCCCTCACGCAAGCCATTTGAGAAAGGTAAAACAAATCCAGCAAGACCTCCCGACGTCTCAACAAACCCGATAAGACCCGCGTATCTCGTTCTGAGGACACAACCGGATGAACACTACGTACGGCGGCCGGATAGAAATCACTCGAGTTTCCCCGAGGTGGACCCGCAAGTGGCTCTAGGTTGGACCAACACTCATGAGAAGCACTGACCCGGGTTGTTGATTAATTATCCACAGGGTTGCAAGGCCCTATGCAATTTTATGAAGTCGTTTAAGATAATAGTTCCAATGTTGGGTCTTGCCAAACAAGTTGTAGTCTCAACCGAATAATCAAGGGGGTCCCCATAACAACCCCGAGCATGTTAGGAGCGCAAAATATGGAAACATAACACCGATAACAAGTAACTATGGTAGTAAAAGTGGAAAAAAACACCGAGCCAAAGGCCAAGCCTTCCACCATACCAAGATATATATGTGCATTAAATTAAATAGCAGTAAATATTGTGATATCTCCCGATATCCATGTTATCACATGGACACAACCTGCACCTGCAACTAAGAAAGCTATTAGAGGGGCTGAGCAGCGGTAACTTAGCCAAACAAGGTTTGCTAGGTAGTGAAGGGGTTAGAGGCTATCATGGCAATGTAGGAGGCTTGACATTAAAGTGGTAGGTAAAGCATATGTAACGATAAGAGCGAGACATCTAGCAAAGCAAAAATAGTGTCGGGATCCGGGTACGATCATCTTGCCTGTTGGTTCTTCAGAGGGACAAAGAGCAGGGTCCTCGTAGTGGTACTCTCCTAGATCCTCGCACTCAGGTTCAACACTCGCGTCTACCCAAGAGAAACAACAACAATAAACAACCAACCAAGGTGCAATGCACAAACAAGATGATGCATGATTCATTTGAAGTATTTAGCATGGCAATCCTAAACTAGTCATGTTTCTCATGCAATAGTTAAGTTATTTGCAATTCTGGACAGAACCTGCTTCATGCAAAATCAATGCAAATGCATATGTAGAACGTAGGAAACGGGGTAACGGATCTCACGCTATGCTCACGGCAAGGTATGAAGACAAACATACACGATATGGAAGGCCATGGGCTATTCCTTGGTATTCCAAGGTAGCCACTGGTTAGGAAATGAAAAACCAACCACAATAGAGCCAATATCGAACAAAACAATGGAGCATAGCTCCCACAAGTCACAAAACACTAACACACAAAATCTGTCTCAAAACAGCAACATAGCAACTTCCACAACAATTATCTAGAGCTACATGATGTTTCCAACCTCAACCAAAGCATGAACAGAAACTACATAACATGCTTATCAAATCATCCAACTACACAAACTGGAAAGGAAGCATGGATCACTAAGCATGAAGCTCACAAGATGGCATGATGAAACAGATTCTAGGGACTTAGTGAAAATCACAGTTTTCTGGAATCTGAGTTAAGCTGGTAGCAAGTTAACAGCAGAAAATAATGATGTTATATACCACCTCATGGCATGAAAATTAACAGGATGGTAGAGGGCAACATATACTTCAGTACACCAGTAGTGAGCTTGAGCTAAAACACAACATATCACTTGGTAGCATCCACTTAACATGGCATGAAAATATTAACAGATTCTCAGACTTAGAAATATTTAGCATGTTGAAATCAACAACATTTTAATAGCCACTTTGGAGCAAGGTTCCCACTTATATGCAAGTTTATCATGTCAAAAGAAAATACCATGGCATTCTACTCATGAAATAGTACCACTTCCATGTTGACACAATTATCATAGCATGCATGGGTTAATTCTAACTAAAATGACAAAATGGCATATTGTGACAAAATGACATTTTGTAAAACTTGCTCAAATGACGAAACCAATTGCACCAATGGATTCATATAGAAATTCGACCCCAATTCCATGTATCACACTCATATCTTTGCTTATGAAAAACTCCCTAAACCATGCTCGAAATAAACATGCCAACACCCATAAGTTGAAACTAGCCATATATGCTCATATCCAAAAAATGCTCATGTCCGGAGATGGCAATATACCAGAAATGGATTAACCTAATAAAACCACCAAAACAATAAAACAAAGAAAAAAACACATAGATAGGAGGGGCCCACCAGGCATATACACCAGGGCCCCTCTGTATGGATGACAAGTGGGCCAGGGGCCCACTGTCATACACACACAACACACACGCACACAAGCAACACACACAATCACACACTAGATCCAGCTGACCACAGAGGATCCACTACTGCCCACACACGCACACGCACAAACCACACGCGGACATAGGCACACTGGATCCGGGTGTAGCCACACCGGATCGTGCACTACCACACACACCACACACAAGCACAAAAATGAAACAAAAAGGGGCACAGGGGGGGTCGAACCCGCGACGTGCCGGTCGTCCACGGGTCGAACAACCACTGCGATACGCAGTGCGCTACTGACCAAGGGGGAGCCTTGCCCCTCACCTACTAACTGTTTTGCGGTATCTGACAAAACTGAAGAAAATCGACAGCGGTGACAGCATGGCGGCAACGCGACTCCGGCGACAGTGGGGGGGCTCTGGCGATGCGGACATGCTGAGGGGGAAGCAGGTTCCTAGGGTAACCCATCCCCGCCCCTAACATCATCTACGCACGGCGGCTACGAGTAGCTCGAGCATGAGCTTGCGTTCGGCCCGACACAGCGGCGGCGAGCTCTCCAGCGACCTACGCAGCTATGCTCTAAGACAGGGAAGGGGACGCGCTCGAAGCTCACCGAGAGTGGGCGACGACGACGGCTCGAACACACAAAGAAGGTGAGGAAGGGCGATGGCAATGCGGGGCATGACGGAGCCTGACGAAGCGGAGGTGGAAGAAGGCGCTTCGATGGCCGATGGTGCGGAGGCTCT
Source organism: Hordeum marinum (assembly GCA_022496015.1). NCBI lineage: Eukaryota > Viridiplantae > Streptophyta > Magnoliopsida > Poales > Poaceae > Hordeum > Hordeum marinum. The sequence continues at coordinate 292,418,947 of CM039676.1, forward strand.
TTGGCCCTCCTAGCATCGGGAATCAAACGCGGGTGACACCAGGGAACTCCTCGCCATCTTGGACACCGCGAAGGACATTAGCGATGACGGAGAGGACAGGCATGGCGGCGCTGCAGACTTTGCTCTCTCTGAACCCGAACGCCAACACTCAATTCTCTCACGTAGGAAGGAACAAGGAGAGGGGAAAGAGAGATGGTGGCGGCGCGAGGAGAAGCACGGAACCCTAGGGAAGGGGCACGCACACCGAGGGGGTTTAAAAGGCTCATGGGAAATGACCCTCGCCAGCTGAATCTCACGGCGACGCTCTCTCCTCTCTCTGCACTCGGTCACTCAGACTGACAGAGGTGAGGGACGGAGCAGGTAGCTGCTAGCGCGTGGGCGGGGCCGCACGATGGAAAAGAGGCCCATGCGCCTGCACTCACTCTCACAGGAAAAACAAAGAGGTTTTTCTTTTTAAAACAAACAACAACCAGATAAAATAAACCAGCATGACTGGCAAGGATTTTAGAGAGAACAAAAAAAAATATTTTGAATCAGCAATTTGTATCAAAGTTTATAAAAAATGACCTTGACATTTTTGGAACAAGATAATTTTACACATATTTAAAATAACATGAAATCTGTTGCCTTATTTATTATTTTAAAAAATCAGAAACCCAAAGAACAAACTTGAGGTAAAACAAAATATCACATGAGGTCATTTAGAAGAGTTGTAACATTTAACAGAATTTAAATAGCATTACAAGCACCACATGCTATATTATTGGAATAAGGGGAGAAAGGGGTTTGAATTGAAATAGGAGAGGGAGTTTATAACAAGGCATGTGAGTGGGGCAACAGTCCAAGCACTCAAGCATTGATCCACATCCCACCTCACATCACAACACCCACAAACACAAGCAAACAAAGCAAGAAATGAAATGCACTAGATGATGATCATGATGCATGATGCATGAATGGCATGATACAGAATAGTAATCATTCCAAGCACATGGCAAACATAGAAGTTCCCATGAGGTACATGACCATAAATGGCAAGGGTAGCACTTGGGCTGTTGCAATTATATAATTAATTTTTGCCAACCCGAAGGGGTGTACCACAAGAAAACAGAGTCCAGAGGGTGCACGGGGTGGTGACAAGCACCATAGGCATACCTGAGATGGGAGTACCTGAGATATAATATTTGATTCTTTGTCCATTTACCACCTTCGGATTTGTGCCTTCGGCATTGTTGATCTTGATGGCACCGGAACAATATACTTCCTCATAAATGTAAGGCCCTTCCCATTTAGAGAGAAGTTTTTCTGCAAAAAATCTTAACTGAGAATTGTATAGCAAGACATGATCACCTACACTGAATTCATGCTTTTGTATCCTTTTATCATGCCATCTCGTAACTTTTTCTTTAAACAACTTGGCATTCTCATAGGCCTGGGTTCTCCATTCATCAAGTGAGCTAATATCAAATAACCTATTCTCACCAACAAGTTTGAAATCATAGTTGAGCTCTTTGATTTCCCAATAAGCTTTGTGCTCTAGCTCTAGACACTACTGGAATTTAGTTATTTGCCATGTGCCAGGCCTTTGCCGTCTGCTGACACATGGCAAAGATGCTCTTTGCCGTCCGCTGTTAAAAAGCAGACGACAAAGAACTTGCACATGGCAAAGGCACTATTTTCCATGTCCCAGTTCTTTGCCGTCTGCCCCCAGACGGCAAAGACAGCCAGGGCAGACGGCAAAGAGCTAATGTGGGCCCCACTGGACCTTGGGCGTGGCCAGGTCCAATCGGACGGGGTCTTTGCCGTTCGGTCCCCTTTGCTGTCGGCCCTTCCCCTCTTTGCCATCCGGGGGCGGACGGCAAAGCGGATGCCCTACTAACGGCCGTCCGCCCACCACTCCTCTCTCTCTCACTCCTCTCTCTGTCATTCTCTCCCGCCTACCCCTGCGACCGTTGCCGTTAGCAACCTCACCGCCGCCAGCCCCCGCGCCGCCCCTCCCCCGGCTGCCCCTCCCCTGCGCTACCGCCAGTCCCGCGCCGCCCCTCCCCCATGCCGCCGCCAGCCCCTGCGCCGCCTCTCCCCCGACTGCCCCTCCCCCGTGCCCTCGGCTGCCCTCCCCCACGCCGCTGCCAGCCCCCGGCTGCCCCTCCCCACGCCCCCAGCAGCCCCTCCCCCGTGCCGCCACCAGCCCCCCGCCGGCCCCGCCCGGCCGCCAGTCCCCGACCGGCCCTCCCCCAGCCGGCCCCGCCCCAGTGGACCTTCTCCAGCGCCACCGCGCCAGCGTCCTCCCTACGGCGGCCGTCCTCCACCAGCCCCTCCAAGGTGAGGTTTTTTGTTTTGTTTTTAGGTTAGTTAAGTTTTAGTTTTAGGTTAGTTTAGGTTAGATTAGTTTTAGTTTTAGGTTAGTTTAGGTTTAGGTTAGTTTAGGTTTAGGTTAGTTTAGTTTTAGTTTTAGGTTAGTTTAGGTTAGTTTAGTTATAGTTTTAGGTTAGTTTAGGTTTAGGTTTAGGTTGGTTTATTAGGTTAGTTGGTTTATTTATTAGTAAAGAAAAAACCTAGAATAAAAAACCATGACACGATGCCCCGACACGACGCCCCGACACGACGCCCCAACACGACACCTCGACACGAACCCCGACACCCCCACACGATGCCCAGACACGACACCCAGACACCTTGACATGATGCCACTGACCCCCGACGTCATTGATCCCCGACCCCTGATGCCACTGACCCTCGACCACCGATGCCACTGAACCCCGACAACCGACGCCACTAACCCCCGACGCCACTGACCCCTGACCCTTGACGCCACCGACCCTAGACGACACTGACTATCAACGCCACTGACCCCCGGCCCCCGACCCCTGACACCTATTTTGCCTCCTGTTCACTGAAAAGGTGCTCTTCGGCCTTCCAGAGGCCGAGGAGGTCATAGTTTTGTCAATTATGAGTTAGGTCACATATTTTTCTGTTTTTGTTATAAAAAACATCATATTTGTGTTGATCGGGTGAATTTTGACGTGCAGTTGTTCGACGACCTCCACGTACGTTTGACGAGCACCCCTGTTGTGTTCGTTGGTGAGCACAAATGACAGCTCCTCCCCCAGGCCCCTTAATTTGCTCTGTTCCAGTCTTAGTGCCGATGAAACATGCTAGCTATAGGTAGATTGAATCATCAGTATGCGTGGCCACTGTGCGTCTCCTATTCGAAAGGGTTACATCTATAAATATGCATGCATTTGCATATTTATAACCGTGATTCTTTCGAATTGTCCAACATTATCCATGGACAACCCGAGTATTTGTAGATTGGGTTCTTTCCCATATGCTCTGCTTTGGATCCGATGTAGAATTTCGTTAGTGCCTCCCTGTTGTTCTCCGGGTACACATCCTCTCTGCTTATTGTCGAGACATGTATTAGGAGAACAGTGGGGAGGTGCTGCCGAAATTCTACATGGGATCCAGAGCAGAGCATGGGAAAACGAACCCAATCTACACATACTCGGGTGGGATTAGGACCTATCTCTACCTATTAGCGTGTAGGTTGCATGGATGTAATAAAGTTTACAAACTTGATTAACGGATGAATATAGATGATGAATTATATATATATTTCTTGTGTGTTTAGTAGGTAGGCAAGATGAGTGGTCGTGCTTGGATGTACACTGGACACCCTAGTCAGGAAGACATGACCAATGAATGGTTAACAAAAACCAGGGGGTTTGTGAGAGCCGCATTTGCAATGGCCAGCAAAAAACGTGGTGCCAGTCGTGGTTTTATCACGGCAGATGTCCGGGTGAACAGACTTAGGTTCGGGGCGAAGACGCAACTACGTGGCGGCTTGAAGGGGTTGATCGGAATCGAGAGACACGAAGTTTACCCAGGTTCGGCCCCTTCGATGGAGGTAAAATCCTACGTCCTGCTTGCCTGGTATTGATGATGAAGGAGATCTCTCGGATACAAGGGTGTTGTTTGCTACCTCTAATGACGAGAGCCTCTAATCTGTCTATCTCTAATCTCTTGTGTTGTCTAATCTTGTGGGCTTGTTCCCCCTCTCCCTCTAGGGGTGCTCTACCCCTCCTTATATAAGTGGAGAGGGTAGGTTTACAAATAGTCCTACTAGGAGTAGGATTAGGACTAGTCTCTCTAGAATCCTATTCCAGGTCTTGTAACCTTCGGCAGGGAGTCTTTCTCTCTTTGAGCCTTCTCTTGTGAGTCGCCTGGCGCCGGCTTACATGCCGGGTCTTGGGCCTGGTCATCCTGTGATCCGCCTGCCGGGTCATAAATAAAATGTCATGTCTTTTCCGGGTCTCCTCTGAGTCGCCAGGATGGGTTATACCGCGGGGTATATCCCTGACATTAGCCCCTAGATTAGTTTGAATTTGTTCATGCTAAGCTCCTGAAATAAGAATAATAAATATGTTAAGTAGCCGGCTTGCTCCTTTGGCCGTCTTATGAAATGGCTCCTTCAGAAATCCGGGTCTTTTCTGCATATGAAATAGTCGTCTTTGATAATCATCTTGCTTGTCAATGTCCTTTGAAAAATATTGAGAATAGAACACCCATATGCCATTGAGTCAGCTTCTAATACTCTTGGCGGGTCATTTCCGCCGGGTCATAATAATTGATGATGCTAGGTCATTATCGTTGGTGACGCCCGGTCAAATAACTAGAATCCAGCTGACTTGATAAAAATATTGGGATGAAATTGCATCTGATGTAAAATCGGATTTCCATTGTTGTGAAGCAGGGCGGCTTATATAAAATCCAGCAGGTTATGATCTTTTGATAACGCCAGTTCATAAATGTTGGTGACGCCGGGTCTAACAACTGAACTCCATAATTAACATCTTGAAAATTCTCCTCAAAGTTTTTTATATGTCCATATTACATGTAGCCCCCAAGCTCCGAGATTATCCATGATAACTTGGTGCTTTGCAAATAATATTTTGGACTGTGTAGCCCCCAAGTGCCGGGTTGTCTTGCCCGCAGCAGCCTGGGACTTATAACTGTCTTATACCTTATGAAACTTCAGCTTGTGTAGCCGCCAAGGGTCGGCTCATCAGAATATGATGCATCGGGTCTTAAAATTTGAACCTCATAATTTGTTAAATAGCTTAATACTGTAACCCCCAAGTGCCGGGTCAGTAAGAATTACTGGGCTGGGACTTTAGAAAAAATATAGAAAGGCCGGCTCATCTCTTTGTGATAATATGGTTTTGCTGATAATAGTGATTTAAAAATCGGCTTTGCATTAGCCCCCAAGTGCCGTGGTGCGTGCTTGCAGCGACAGGGGACTTGCATAATTTGGTAAAAGCTTGGCTTTGAATAGTGTAGCCCCCAAGTGCCGGGTTGTCTGCCTGCGGCGACTCGGGACTATGTGAGAATAATATGAGTCACCACAACTTGTTGAATGAATCTTTGACCGTGGTTGTAATACACCCCGGCATGAATATCCTGAAATAATTCCTTCATCTTTGACATGAAATCCCTGCTCGTGATTGTGATGTAACCCGGCAAATGTATATTGTAGAAATCCATGAGTGTTGTAGATTACCACAGAGCACAATTGAAGAAATCCGAGAACCGGTTAATTAGATGACACGGCATTATATCTGATAGGGCGGCTCTTGAAAAATAATGAATTCTCCGAGCTGGCTTTGAAAAAAAACCAATCATTTAGTACTGGTTATTGATAAACCATGAAGATCCAGCCGGGTTGGCTATTAAAGATCCATTTGCTCTTGCGGAGTACTTACTCTCATCTTAAGAGATAAAACCTGCAAAAATAAACAAGACATAATATATTCTCCAATTTTGTGAGGGTGGCTTGAAGAAGCACAACCCGGAGATATTATAACATTGCTCCTTCTTTCATAATCTTGCTCTGACCCGGCTGGATAAGCCGGTCATGATATGTCATGTGAATATGACGCAATGTATGATGCAATGCATGATGCAATATTTGACTTGTCAACATTTTTGGCGTGAAGCCGGTTGTTTAGGTTTAGATAAGCTACACCCGGAGGTGAGAAGCCCCCTTTGACAACCGTGGCTAATCGTGTTAGCCGGAGATGGCATAAAGCCGACTGATAAGGTGTTAGAAGCGATACCCGGAGCTAAGAAGCCACCCTCAGCAGTAGGGCGCGAATGCCGGTTGTTAGGGTTTAGATAAGCTACACCCGAAGGTGGGAAGCCCCCTTTGACAACCATGGCTAATCGTGTTAGCCGGAGATGGCATAAAGCCGGCCGATAAGGTGTTAGAAGCGATACCCGGAGGTAAGAAGCCACCCTCAGCAATGTGGCGCGAACGCCGGTTGTTAGGGTGTTAGATACCCGTTGGTAAAAAAAACCTTACAACCGCGGCTAATCATGTTAGCCGGAGATGGCATAAAGCCGGCCGATAGGGTGTTAGAAGCGATACCCATCGGTAAGAAGCCCCCTTCAGCAATATGGCGTAAACGCCGGTCGATAAGGTGTTAGAAGCGATACCCGGAGGTAAGAATCCACCCTCAACCGCGGCTAATCGTGTTAACCGGAATGTGGCATAAAGCCGGCCGATAGGGCGTTAGAAGCGATACCCGGAGGTAAGAAGCCGCCTTCAGCAATCACAGTTGACATGTCAACTGGAATATTTGTGAATTCTTCTTGTAAGTCGCCATCTTGTAAGCCACCATCTTGTATGAAGGAACGGTAGAGGCTCCAAATAAATTCAGGCACCTATGTTTGAATGGTGCATCACGGCGATTCGTCCTCTTGGGCAACTTTTTTAATCTTCCGCCAAAAATGTAGTAGCCCCCAGGATCGGGTTAACTTTGCCATGACCTGGGGTTCTAGTTGAAAACGACCAAAAGTGCCTTGCCATGTCTGTAGCCCCCGAGTCTTAAGTTGTCTCGAAGAGGCGGCTTGAGAATCTCCACTGAAAGTTGAGGTTTGGCCATGGCGGGTTATAGATGATCCCGTATGAATTGCTTCAATGATCCGATCGATGGATCGTTCCGGCTGTTTGTTGAAGCAAACCAAATTGTAATGGAGGCGGCTTGCCTACCTGTTTGGCGGCTCATATATGCGAGCACCGCACTAATATGTCAATGTAGATTGGACTATGAACGGCGGCTTGCGCGCGTCAGCCGGGCGGCTCATACTAATGTATGTAGCTACTGGCATGTTGATGTAGACGTAGAAACCAGCTGTGGCGTTGTAAACCGGTGCTGTTGTGAAACACTCCACGACGTTGTAAGCCGGTGTAGATGATGAGAAACGGCCATGGAATTGTAAACCGGCGCGGATGGCGAGAGATGCCCACGGCATTGTAAGCCGACGCGATGGCGAGGGACGGCCACGACATTTGTAAGCCGGCGCGGTGGCGAGAGACGGCCACATCGTTGTAAGCCCACGCGGTCGATGAGAGATGGCCACGGTGTTGTAAGCCGGTGCGGTGGTGAGAGGCAGCCATGGCGCTGTAAGCCGGCGTGGTGGCGAGAGACGGCCATGATGTTGTAAGCTGGCGCTGCGACGAGAGACGGCCACGGCGTTGTAAGCCGGCGCAACAGTGATAGACGGCCACGACGTTGTAAGCCGGGGCGGTGGTGAGAGACGGTCACGGTGTTGTAAGCTGGCGCATCAGTGATAGACGGCCACGACGTTGTAAGCTGGCGCTGCGGCGAGAGACGGCCACGGCGTTGTAAGCCGGAGCGGTGGCGAGAGACGGCCACGGTGTTGTAAGCCGGCACAGCAGTGATAGACGGCCACGACGTTGTAAGCTGGCGCTGCGGCGAGAGACGGCCACGACGTTGTAAGCCGGAGCGGTGACGAGAGACGGCCACGGTGTTGTAAGCCGGTGCAGACGGTGAGTCGCCTGTAGTATTTATAAACATGCACGGATACGCGGCTCATTTGTGGCATGTTGCTGTAGCCTGAACTACAGGGCGACGACTCATGAGCGTTGGTTAGGCGGCTTTGAACGAACAACCACTGCATCAGCATGTCGACGTAGACCGGACTGCAGGACGGCGACTCACACGTCCATTGAGCAACGCGACACAGACGAACTCCAATATAGAATTATGCTAGTGTGCGCTCAAACTCTGTCGTATAATGCCACATGTATAATTGTCCCGATTCATTCAGCCGACAGATGATCCGTGTATAGCATCCGTAAATTATCTAGTGAGTAACCAGCCCCACCTTTTCTTCCATCTGCTCTCATCTTATCTTTTTCTGCTGCTGAGAGGAGAACGCATGGGAATAGTCGGCTCGCGCACTCGCGGGTGCGGCCAGCGAGGACAGGTAAACGCGCGCGAGCGATACAGCCCCGGGGCCGGGTGAAGCAAGGCGGGTCGCCTAGGTGGTCATCGTGACGGTAGAGGCGAACGACGGCCAGTGGAACGAGTCGGAGTTTTAGCCGGCTCGTGGAGCGGCGATGTGGCGAATGCAACAGCAGAACGGTTGACGCATGTCAGAACAAAGGCACGCACGGCGGGGCCGGCTCGAAGTGCAACCACTCGTGGCCGCGGCGACTTGGAGGCGTCGCGGCTGCAGCGTAGGCTCGGCACGTGGATGAGGTGGAGGTGAGGTGAGCAGAGGGGAAGTGGAAAACCGCCGTAGCGGCTCAGCCACGGCGACAACGGGACTCAACCAGGGTGACCTTGAGGCCTCGATCCATGGCAAAGACAGAGGTCGTAGCAAAGCGCACCCATGGTAGCTCAGAAGGCGCCGGCGACTCGGTGCGGCAGCAACGTCTGGCTCGGTTGGCGGGGCGAGGCGGAGTGGAGCCACAGCGCAGGTGCGGCCGGGCGCGGCAAGTCACAGTGGCAGCGGGATGCATCAGCCATGGTGCAGCGGGCGAGGCAGCGAGTCGAGGATGACTGGCCGGGGCAAGAAGTCAAGGTAAAGCAAGGCGCGCAGCGCGGTGGCCGCCATGGACAGCGTGCGGGCGGTGGACCAGGAGCGGAGCACCGGGAGGGCGATGAGCTCCCTGGATGGGAAAACGAAGACGCAACACTAGCGGCGGCCATGGCCAACATGCGCGATGGTACCTCGAGGAGCCTCAGTCCTGCTCCATTGGCATGGACTACTTAATCTTTGTGGACGATGGCTCGTATGCATGTGGCTTCAACCTTGTGCTATGAAAAAATGGCCACGAGCCCATCTGACCTCAGCTGAATTTATTCTGTGCCTTGATTAGTACTAGCATCGGGGAAATATCCAAAGTGACATGCTAATAGACTTTAAAGACAGACGTATTGCTCCTCCAATATGTCTTGCTGTTGATTTCGGTCTTGCACGTAAGCAGTACTAGTTGAAGTAGTAATCGGACTATTTGACTGATTCGTCCTTCACACCGAGTCGTAGTAAAGTTTAGCAGTCCGCTTTGGACTTTGAAGCCGACCTGGAGGCGTGGAGCAGAGGCTGCAGCTCGGCAGGCTGTAGCGGAAATTTCTTGTTTGTCTCGTTGTTCACGGATCCCAAAAAAAATCTCGTCTCGGTTTTGGCAGATCACCATGGATGTGACATAGTAATACTGTAGCCGATCATCTCTGATTCACTCAGGAAAATAGGAGCAACCATGATCTCCGTGAGTCAGTTTCTTTGATAAAGTACCGCAGAGAAAATTGATCCAGGCGGACCGTCTGGTCGCACATGGTGGCAAACCAACAGAAAGTCGGGTTTGACTGGCCGTTGGGCAACGGCGGCTCTCGCCGTTCTAATCCTCTCGATCTCAATATGACATACGTTGTTCCGACGGTTCGTCACATCGATCATGTAGATCCTTCATGTCGGCTCTTTGTTTATCAGGACGACCGTGTAGCTCTCGATCCCTCGTAGGATTCCCGTCAAGAACACAAAACCATCGTGCGAGCTGGCCCCATGATGGGCTCCAACTGTCGTGGTTTTATCACGACAGATGTCCTGGTGAACGAACATAGGTTCGGCGCAAAGACGCAACTACGTGGCGGCTTGAAGGGGTTGATCAGAATCGAGAGACACAGAGTTTACCCAGGTTCGGCCCCTCCGATGGAGGTAAAAGTCTACGTCCTGCTTGTCTAGTATTGATGATGAAGGAGATCTCTCGGATACAAGGGTGTTGTTTGCTACCTCTAATCATGAGAGCCTCTAATCTGTCTATCTCTAATCTCTTGTGTTGTCTAAACTTGTGGGCTTGTTCCCCCTCTCCCTCTAGGGGTGCTCTACCCCTCCTTATATAGGTGGAGAGGGTGGGTTTACAAATAGAGTCCTACTAGGAGTAGGATTATGACTAGTCTCTCTAGAATCCTATTCCGGGTCTTGTAACCTTTGGCGGGGAGTCTTTCTCTCTTTGAGCCTTCTCTTGTGAGCCGCCTGGCGCCGGCTTACATGCCGGATCTTGGGCCTGGTCGTCCTGTGATCCGCCTGCCGGGTCATAAATAAAATGTCATGTCTTTTCCGGGTCTTCTCTGAGTCGCCAGGCCGGGTCATACCACGGGGTATATCCCTGAGAGTGCCCTTGTCCCAAATGCGACAACATTAAAAGGCGGACAGAGTTTGAAATGGGTAAACACCTGCAGAAGTGGGGTTTTACACCTAATGATACGGTGTGGACTTTTCATGGTGAGTCTGACCAACGTGCCAGAGCTGAGGTGGTTCGTTGTCGCACCAACGAGCATGGTACCGGGATCGAAGACATGGTGCAAGACTTTGATTATGCTCGGGATTCGGATGATGAGATGGAGGAATCTGCAAAGGCCTTCTATGAAATGTTGGAGTCTTCAAAACGTCCTCTCCAAGAGCACAGTTAGCTTTGTCAGCTGGATGCCATCGCACAAGTAATGGCTCTGAAGGCTCAATTCAACCTAGGCAGAGAATGCTACGACGCGATGATGACGATATTTGGACACTTTCTACCCAAAGGCCATGTTCTTCCTACAAACCTGTACCAGTTAGACAAAATCCTCCGTGTACTTAAGATGCCCTATGAGAAGATACATGCCTGTGAGAATGGATGTGCCTTATTTAGGCTTGAGTATGCGGCCTTGAACTATTGCCCCATTTGCAATTCTTCCACGTATGTTGTGGTAGACAACAGTATGGGTGAGAAGATTCAGACCAAAATCCCCATTAATGTTCTTCGGCATCTGCCAATCGTACCAAGACTTCAACATCTTTTCATGGTCGACGAGACGGCCAGACAGATGACATGGCACAAATTGGGCAAAAGAACTGAACTAGATACGGATGGTAACAAGATGTTGGTACACACATCAGATGCTTTTGCATGGAAGCACTTCGATGCATTACATAAGGATAAATCGGCAGGTCCAAGGCATCCTCGAGTTGCCATCAGCACGGATGGGTTCAATGTGTATGGTATGATGGCAGCACAATACAGTTGTTGGCCTGTATTTGTCATTCCACTCAATCTCCCCTCGGAGAGATTATGGAAAGAAAGAACATTTTCCTGACGTTGATAATTCTAGGGCCCAAATATTCGGGGAAGAATATAAATGTGTACATGCAGCCGCTTAAGGATGAATTGCAAGAAGCTTGGGATAATGGGATCAAGACATACGACGCCACTACCAAAAGAAACTTCAAAATGCACGTGTGATACATGTACTCGATGCATGACTATCCGGTGTATGTGCTATTCGTTGGTTGGTGTGTGCATGGAAGGTTCCTGTGCTCACATGCAAGGCAACTCTTCAGTTTCGTTGGCTGCAGGCGGGTCGCAAGTTTTCTTGCTTCGACATGCATAGACAATTCCTGGATCCTGACCATAAGTTCAGAAAAGACAAGAAGAATTTCATCAAAGGTAGAGTTGTCAAAAACACTGCACCACCTGCGTTGACAGGCCAACAGAACCTTGATCAGTTAAACGCTCTCGAGCTTGATCCTTTGCGTCCACGGTATTTCGAAGGGTATAATACGGAACACGCCTGGACTCACAAGTCATGCTTATGGAATCTGCCTTACTTCAAATACCTCATTTGCCCACACAACATCGACATGATGCATAATGAAAAGAATAGGGTAGAGGCCATTTTTGGTACATTGTTCAGCATAGAGGGGAAGTCAAAGGGTAATCCTAATGCTAGAATCGACCAGGAGGCTCTATGTGATAGACCATTACATAACTTGCGACAACGGGAAGGAAAGCAAAGCCAAAGGCATGGTTCAATCTTGGAAGACCAGCTTTGAGGGAAATGCTATTGTGGTGAAAATGCGGTTGATGTTCCTCGATGGCTTCTTTAATCTAATGCAGCATTTGATTTTGCATCTCCCGACCGAGGCAAGATTGGGGGGCTATTTCAAAATCGATGGTGCTTCTCAACTGAGAGGATGCAGAAGACACTTCGAGCTAAATGTAAAAATAAACGTGGAGTTGAAGCATCGATGGCTGAGGCATTCATTACTGAGGAGGCGGAAAACTTCATGACAACACACTACGAAGCAAAAAATCATCATTTGCATAACCCGAAGCCTCGATACAATGATGGCGAGCCTAAAAAAGGTCGATCCAACCTCAGCCTATTCAAAGGGAAGCTCACACCAGCCGGTGCTTCGAAAGGGAATCGTTGGATGTCGAAGAATGGCGGATCATTTCATTGTATATCTTCAACAACCTAATAGAAGTGCGGCCGTACATCGAGTAAGTTCTCGGTAAATTATTGTTCCGCAACTTCTAATTCCTTCGAACTGCTCTTATTCTTGGATATTTGATATAGCCGATACGTCGCCGAATTCTCGGATGGAGCGGTCATCGAAAAGGATTCCGTCGAAGAGTATGAGCTTCTGGCAAAGCATGGAGGCGACTATCCCAGTTTCGTCTCTTGGTTCAAACAAAGGGTAATTAATTACCATTAATGGACCATTTGATCTCTTGGTGTAATTTGCGGCTAATGCATCCATTCTTCCGTATTAAACTTGTAAGCTGATGCAGAGTCTATGGACGCCGAGTTGAGACAAGTCGCTAATGGTTTTGACTATAAGGGCCATTCATTTGACAAATACGACATCAGCGGTTATCACTTTCGTACCTTTGGCAAAGAGCTATCTATGCCTGACCTAAAGACTAAAAATTGTTGTGTCTCTGCTATCGGCGAAGGAGGTACCGAGTATTATGGAAGAGTTGAAGCAATTTACGAACTTCTATTCTATGGTGAAAACCCATCAACCGTCGTAGTCTTCAAATGTTATTGGTTTCAGTCGAAGGAGACTAGAAGGACTCATGAACATATAGGGCTAGTCAAAATCAACCAAAGCACCCATTTAGATGTTCCCGATGTCTATATTACGGCTCAACAGGCGACACAAGTTTTCTCTCTACCGTGGGCCTGCCAAATTGGTCCAAATCTGAAAAGTTGGGATGTCGTTTATGAAGTGCCGCCAAGTTTCAGACCACCTACCCTCAATGAAGAGGATTACGAACCTCGCATTAACCCAGACACATATGAAGGAGAATTCTTCCAAGAAACACGTATGTCCAAAAAACGTTTCAAGAACTGCTCTATTTCACCCCAGAACATTGAAGTAGACTACGATAATGAATCCGTCTTAACCCCTGAGCCGGAACAGGAAGAGCCAGAAGAATAAGAGGTTACTGCTACGGATGACCTGTCACTTCTTGACCGATTACATAATGGAGGCCTTCCACATGTTCTTTCTGATAGTGATGATGATGATGCATTTATTGATGATAGTGATGATCATGATGCATTTATTGATCCCGAAGCATATATAGGCGATCAAGATTATTATTAGTTCATGTTAGGTATTCAACTATTATTATATACATATATAAATTTTTAGTTCATGTTAGGTATTCAATTTTTATTACTCATGTTGGTATTTATGATGATGATACACTTAAATTATATACATTTTGTTACTCATGTTGGTATTTATGTTGTACTAATTTCATTTACTCTTTGTCATGGCAGGTGTTGAAAGATGGTGGGAAAGGGTCGAGAGAACTCCGAGGCTCCTTCTTCATTGGTGGGTGGTGGGATGGGTACTCCCATTCATGGCCCATCTTTCCGGAGAGCCTTGCTCTCTACTCTACATGGAGTGGCCGCTTCTTCGACGATCGCGACCCTCGTGAGAGGAGGTTGACCCCCCGTGAAGAAGAGAGCTACTAAAGGTACATGTGGCCGCGGGAGAGGTAGGGTGGCTTCCACACCTTCCTCGCCACCCCCCCAGTTGATTCACCTGAGCACAGGACTGCTAGGGTGGATCCGTCTGAGGTGGAGGCTACACGGACTCCGGTTCACGAGCCTTAGGTCGACGAGCCTCAGGTCGACGAGCCTTCGGCCCACAAGACTCGTGTCCCAGAGGCTTCATTCCAGGAGACTCCGGAGCAAAGAAGGGATGAGTGTACATCCCAAGAGACCCAGTGGGATACCTGGCCTGATCTGGGTCAGCCGGAGCCAAGTGGCCATGTTGATAGCGACAAGGAGCTGGGTGAGGGGGGCACCGTCTACCAGCGTGCTAGTACGGGGCTCCCACCCATGTCGGCGACCCGCAAGCAGAGGTGGTCGATTCAGCCAAATGGGGAGAAGTAAGTTCATTTACTCTTATTTAACCTTTTTCCCTCATGTTTTCTCAAATATCTAATGTGTTGGCTTTAATTTGTCATACTGCATGGGTTGGATTGTTGCCAAGGGTGTCCGCAAGCCCAACAACGTCCTTGGTGTGCTTTGTCGGCAAAACTTCCCGGGGTTTGTTACATTGCCCGGTCGGGGTCGAGAGGTAGGAATGACCTAGGAGCACTACTTGGGTGCCCCGACCCCGCTGGAGGTGGAGATCGATGGTGTTTTGTGCCACACAAGGGCCGACATGGTGTTCACACAGTTCTGGGTAATTTCTCCTTTACACAATTAAAATCAAAAATAGGTAGTTATTGTACTAATCAGTGTTGTCTCGTTTGTAGACCTTCTATACGTGTGAGGAGGGATACGAGGAGGCCGCGACACAGGTTATGGAAACCGAATGCCGCCGCCTACTTCAAAACTGGCGACACGAGGCTCGGGTGTAGGCTGTTCGAGACTACTACACCTCGTGGCGAAATAGGAAGGAAAAGGCGAAGTGTCGCAATTCTAAGATGGAGTAGGAGCATTACATGAAGGTAATTACATATTATTAAGGCCTTGTAGTTAGTTTCCTTGATTTGATTCTTACGTGTAGCGCTCAAATTTCTCTTTATTAACTTAGGTGCCCCGAGATGTTGTGTGGATAAGATGGATTGTTGGGAGGCCTTGGTGGATCAGTGGTGCTCTGAAAAGTGGGAGGCCAGCCATAACACTGCCAAGGAGAGGCGTGGCAAAATGGTTGGTGTGCCACACCATCAAGGGAGCGTCAACTTAAATGAGTTTGGTGCCAACTGGGTATGTGGTTTGCTTCATGACTCATGCAATTCATTCTTAATGATAGCTTGAGCCCTTTACTAATACTTTTTCCTCTCTCTCTCTTTTAGGCGTGTCACAATAAGACGGAGGTGCCAGAGATGTACGACCTCTATGCGGTGGCCCATACTGCCTCGTACAAGAAGGTCAAGGCATTCTCTAAGTCTGACCTCGATCATCCCGAAACTTCACCAACATCTGCTCCCACCACAAGCTCATGAAGTACAGAGATCACGGGAAGGCGAGGAAAGGGGAGGACTTTAACCCGAGCCAGGGGCCTATTGATCTATAGCTGGTGATGATAGCTGGCAACGGGAGGCCCCATGGCTCGATCGCCATTGGAGACGGCCTTATACATTGTCCTAGCACTCTCCGGCAGATAAAGGCACGCTAAACGAGCTCCTGTCCTGAGATAACACCTCATCCACGGCCAGTTGAGCTCGCCATCGAGGTTAGTTTAATGGACTCAACAATATTTCCGCATTATATTGTGTGTGCGAACCAATATGATTACAATGCTAACAATGAGTTGTGTTGCAGGCTGCTATTCTGAAAGAGAGAGAGAGAGCCAAGGGCGCTTTTGGCGGCAAAGCATAAGGAGATGAAGGAGATGGAGGAGAGGACGGTTGCGTTGATGGAGGCAGAGAGGGCACGGAACGATGCGTCTAACAGGGCCATGTACGAGCTCTTCGTGGTAAGTTTCTTCTTCATATTTGTCAAATCTTGCATTTTAATGTTCGTTTCATTAATAACTAAAAATTTTGACTTGTCAAAACCAAATGTACAGTCTATGTGCGAGAAGACCAACCACGTCCCTCCGGCGATGCCAGTCATTAACATGGCGGGGACGGTGAGTTTCATTTCAATGCAGTGATCTTTGGAGTGTCATCATGATAACGACACATTGCAAATGATGTTTGGTGCAGAATATCTCCCGAAACGCATCACACGACCCTTCTACAGGGCAACCTTCTGCAGGTGAAACAAGCCAGAGCCACCGTGCTTCACCTCCGTGCTGACGAGAATGGTATGTTTTTTCTAGTGTTTTGCTTAACAACCGCATAATGATGGTTACTTACCTGACCTTACCTCCAAAATGACATATTTTACCCAAGTTAGCTCTAGAATGACCTATACTTAGCTTAGTTTCCTCCTAAATGACATAGTAAGCTAAATTAGCTCCAACACGGCCTATTTTATCAAAATGTCCTATACTTAGCTTAGTTTCCTCCTAAATGACATAGTAAGCTAAATTATCTCCAAAATGGCACAGTTTATCAAAAATGTCGTATACTTAGCTTAGTTCTCTCCTAAATGACATAATAAGCTTACCTAGCTCCAAAATGACCTATTGTACCTAGCTTAGCTATTAAATGACCTATACTAAGCTTAGTTAGGTCCAAAATGGCATAATAAGCATAGTTAGCTCCTAAATGACCTGTTTTTACCTAAGTTAGCGCTAAAATGACATATAGTTAGCTTAGTTTCCTCCTAAAAGAAGTAGTAAGCTACATTAGCTCCAAAATGGCCTATTTTATCAGAAATGACCTGTACTTCGCTTAATTAGCTCCAAAATGGCATAAGAAGCTTAGCTAGCTCCAAAATGAACTATTTTACCAAAGTTAGCTATTAAATGGCCTATAATTAGCTTAGTTAGCTTCAAAACGGCATAATAAGCATAGTTACCCTCCTAAATGACCTATTTTTACCTAAGTTAGCTCCAAAATGACATATACTTAGCTTAGTTTCCTCCAAAATGACATAGTAAGCTAAAATAGCTCCAAAATGGCCTATTTTATCAAAAATGTCCTATAATTAGCTTAGTTTCCTCCTAAATGACATAGTAAGCTAAATTAGCTCCAAAATGGCCTATTTTTATCAAAAATGCCGTGTACTTAGCTTAGTTCTCTCCTAAATGACATAATAAGCTTACCTAGCTCCAAAATGACCTATTGTACCTAGCTTAGCTATTAAATGACCTATACTAAGCTTAGTTAGGTCCAAAATGGCATAATAAGCATAGTTAGCTGCTAAATGACCTGTTTTTAACTAAGTTAGCTCTAAAATGACACATAGTTAGCTTAGTTTCCTCCTAAATGACGTAGTAAGCTACATTAGCTCCAAAATGGCCTATTTTATCAAAAATGACCTATACTTCGCTTAGTTAGCTCCAAAATGTCATAATAAGCTTAGCTAGCTCCAAAATGACCTGTTTTACCAAAGTTAGCTATTAAATGACCTATAATTAGCTTAGTTAGCTTCAAAATGGCATAATAAGCATAGTTAGCTCCTAAATGACCTATTTTGCCCTAAGTTAGATCCAAAATGACATATATTTAGCTTAGTTTCCTACTAAATGACATAGTAAGCTAAATTAGCTCCAAAATGGCCTATTTTATCAAAAAATGTCCTATACTTAGCTTAGTTCACTCCTAAATGACATAATAAGCTTACCTAGCTCCAAAATGACAAATTTTACCCAACTTAGCTATTAAATGACCTATAATTAGCTTAGTTAGCTCCAAAATGGCATAATAAGCGTAGTTAACTCCAAAATGACCTATTTTTACCGAAGTTCGCTCTAAAATGACATATAGTTAGCTTAGTTTCTTCCTAAATGACGTAGTAAGCTAAATTAGCTCCAAAATGGCCTATTTTATCAAAAATGACATATACTTACCTAAGTTCTCTCATAAATGACATAATAAGCTTACTTAGTTATCTTCTTCATCTAGTCTTCTTCTTCTAATTTTGGAGCTTCCCATTTTGCAGATTACATTCACTTCACGGAAGTCTGCATTGATGGAGTGCTTGGGTTACTTGTGTTTTTATTTTGAATCAATGAACAATGTGACACTTGCTCCATATGGATATGAAACTATGTATGTATGGATGAAACTATTGTAATATGGTTTGGTACGGATGAAACTTGCATAATATGTATGTATGTATGGATGAAACTTATTTTAACATGGTTATCAGTATGGCAACATATTTATTTCTATGAAATATATATATATATATATATCATATTGCTGTGAAAATTGTTATAATAAAAATTAAAAAATGACATTTTGTTTATCTTTTGCTGTCGGGCCACCGACGGCAAAGGGGAGCTGGGCAGACGGCAAAGGGGGAACCCCATGCGACATGGGCCTTACTCTTTGCTGTCGGCCCACCGACGGCAAAGGGGGGGCTGGGCAGACGACAAAGGGGGGCCTTGGCAGACGGCAAAGACTGGCGTTAACACTTGACTGCCCTAACCCCGTGGGTCTGCCATCGACCCTCTTTGCCATCAGCTCCCCCACAACAATGATTCTTTGTCGTCGGTGGTACTAAAGTCGACAGCAAAGGGCCACTTTATCGGGTTTTTCTTTGCCATGATGTTTGCCGTCTGCTGAAGGACGACAAAGGCCTTTGCCGTCTGGGGTCCTTCCCTTTTCCGTCCACCATGGCAGACGGCAAATTCCCTGATTCCTGTAGTGATAGGTATTTGACATTCTTTACCATAAACCATTTTATACGGAGACATACCCATATGATTCTTGTAGGCAGTTCTATAAGCCCATAATGCATCGTCAAGTTTCATAGACCAATTCTTCCTGGATCTATTAATCATATTTTGCAAGATCAATTTTATTTCTCTATTGCTTAATTCTACTTGACCACTAGACCGAGGATGATAAGGAGATGCAATTCTATGGTTAACATCGTACTTAGCAAGCAATTTACGGAAAGCACCATGAATAAAATGTGAACCACCATCGGTCATTAAATATCTGGGGACTCCAAATCTAGGGAAAATAACTTCTTTAAGCATCTTAATAGAGGTGTTATGATCAGCACTACTAGTTGGAATTGCTTCCACCCACTTAGTAACATAATCAACAACAACTAAAATATGAGTACACCCGTTGGACGTTGGAAAAGGTCCCATATAATCAAAACCCCAAACATCAAATGGTTCAATAACAAGAGAGTAATTCATAGGCATTTCCTGGCGTCTACTAATATTGCCAATTCTTTGACATTCATCACATGAAAATACAAACTTACGAGCATCCTTAAAGAGAGTAGGCCAATAAAACTAGATTGTAATACCTTATGTGCAGTTCTATCTCCAGCGTGGTGTCCTCCGTAGGCCTCGGAATGACACTTGTGTAGGATCTGTTCATGTTCATGCTCAGGTACACAACATCTAATAACACCATCTACTCCTTATTTATAAAGGTGTGGGTCATCCCAGAAGTAATGTCTTAAATCATAGAAAACCTTTTTCTTTTGTTGGTATGTGAAACTAGGTGGTATAAATTTAGCGACAATGTAATTAGGATAATCAACATACCAAGGGGCATTGTGAGAAGCATTTATGACAGCCAATTGTTCATTAGGAAAGCTATCATCAATAGGTAGTGGGTCATCAAGGACATTCTCTAACCTAGACAAGTTATCTGCTACGGGGTTATCAGCACCCTTTCTATCAACAATATGCAAATCAAATTCTTCTAGCAGAAGAACCCACCTGATAAGTCTTGGTTTATCATCTTTATTTTCCATAAGATATTTAATAGCAGCATTATTAGTGTGAACAGTTACTTTAGAATCAACAATATAGGGTCTAAACTTATCACAAGCGAACACTACTGCTAAAAATTCTTTTTAGTGGTAGCATAGTTTCTTTGAGCACTGTCTAGAGTTTTGCTAGCATAATGAATAACATTTAATTTCTTATCAACTCTTTGTCATAGGATAGCACCAATGGCATAATCACTAGCATCACACATAATTTCAAAGGGTTGGTTCCAATCAAGTGGTTGAACAACAGGTGCAGAAATCAAGGCATTCTTAAGAATTTCAAAAGCTTCTACACAATCATCATAAAAACGAATGGAACATCTTTTTACAAGATATTAGTGAGCATCCTAGAAATCTTAGAGAAGTCTTTAATAAATCTCCTATAGAAACCAGCATGACCAAGGAAACTTCTAATACCTCTGATATCCGTAGGACACGACATTTTTTCAATAGCATCAACTTTAGCCTTGTCAACTTCAATACCTGTTTCGGAAATTTTATGTCCCAAGACAATGCCTTCATTCACCATAAAGTGTCACTTCTCCCAATTCAAGAAAATATTAGTTTCTTCACATCTCTGCAAAACTCGACCGTGGTTGCTCAAACAATCATCAAAAGAAGTTCCCTAAATAGAAAAATCATCCATGAAAACCTCAACTATCCTTTCGCAAAAATCAGAGAATATAGCAGTCATGCATCTTTGAAAGGTAGCAGGTGCATTGTATAAACCAAAAGGCATACGTCTATAAGCAAAGGTACCAAAAGGGCAGGTAAAAGGTGGTCTTCTCTTGGTCCTCTTGTGACACAGGTATTTGAGAGAAACCAAAATAACCGTCTAGAAAGTAGAAATGTGTGTCTTTGGATAATCTTTCTAGCATTTGAGCAATAAAAAGGTAGAGGGTAATGATCTTTTCTAGTAGCTTTATTCAATTTCCTAAAATCAACCATTCTATATCCTGTAACAGTTCTTTGCGGGATCAATTCATTTTTATCATTAGGAACTACGGTAATACCTCCTTTCTTAGGGACACAATGAATGGGACTAGCCCATCTACTATTAGCAATAGGGTAAATGATACCAGCCTCCAGAAGCTTTAATGTTTAATTTCTTACCACTTCCTTCATTTTAGGATTCAACCGTCGTTGGTGATCAACAACTGGTTTAGCATCAGGCTCCATTTTAATTTTGTGCTGACATAGAGTGGGACTAATGCCCTTAAGACCATCAAGAGTACATCCAATAGCAACACGGTGGTTCCTCAGAGTTTTCAATAATCTTTGTTCTTCATGCTCTGAAAGGTTAGCACTAATAATAACAGGATATATCTTCTTTTCATCAAGATAAGCATATTTCAAAGTATCTGGTGATTGTTTAAGCTCAAACAAGGGATCCCCCTTGGGTGGAGGACGATGATCCCCAAGTATTTCAACAGGCAAGTTGTGTTTTAGAATAGGATGCTGATCAACGAAAATCTTATCGATTTCATTCCTTTCACTAATATGCATGTCATTTTCATGCTCTAGCAAATATTGCTCTAAAGGATAAGTAGGAGGCACAACAATAGAAGCAAGACCAATAATTTCATCCTTACTAGGCAATTCTTTATCATGGGGTTGTCTACGAAATTTATAGAAATTAAACTCATGAGACGTATCCCCAAAACTTACGGTAACCGTTTCCTTCTCACAATCTATCCTGGCATTAACGGTATTCAAGAAGGGTCTACCAAATATAATGGGACAAAAATCATCTTGTGGGGAGACAAGAACAAGAAAATCAGTAGGATATTTTATTTACGCACATAAGACTTCAACATCTCTAATAATCCCAACTGGTGATATAGTGTCTCTATTAGCAAGATTAATTGTAACACCAATTTCCTCTAACTCAGTTGGTGCAATATCATTCATAATCTCTTTATATAAGGAAAGGGTAATTGCACTCACACTAGCACCCATATCACATAAGCCATGATAACACTGATCTCCTATTTTAACAAAAATAACACGCGTGCCAACAATGAGTCTATGTTTATCTTTAGCATCAGGTTTAGCAATTCTAACGGCTTCATCACAAAATTGAATAACATGCCCATCGATATTACCAGCCAAGAGATCCTTAACCATAGCAATACTAGGTTCAACTTTAATTTTCTCAGGGGGTGTAGGTGTTTTAGCACAACTCTTACGAACCACAGTTGAAGCCTTAGCATGTTCCTTTATTCTAACAGGGAAAGGTGGTCTTTCGATGTAAGCAGCGGGAATAACAGGATCAACATTACAAGTAATAGTTTTATCTTCAACTTTAATAGGTTCAACTACTTTCACTTCAATGGGAGGATGATATTTAAACCATTTCTCCTTAGGGAGATCAACACGAGCAGCAAAATATTCGCAAAAAGAAGCTACTATCTTCGAGTCAAGTCCATATTTAGTGCTAAATTCACGAAAAGCATGGGTGTCTACGAAGGATTTAACACAATCAAACTTAAGGTTCATACCTGACTCCTTACCTTCATCGAGTTCCCAATCTTCAGAGTTGCGTTTAATTCTTTCCAATAAATCCCATTTGAAGTCAACATCTTTCTTCATATAGGAACCATCACAAGAAGTATCGAGAATGGATTGATCATTACGAGAAATCCGAGCATAAAAATTCTGAATAATAATTTCTCTCGAGAGCTCATGATTGGGGCATGAATATAACATTGACTTAAGACTCCCCCAAGCTTGAGCGATTATTTCTCCTTCATGAGGCCAGAAAATATAAATACAATTCCGATCACGATGAACTAGATGCATAGGATAGAACTTCTGATGAAATTCCATTTTCAATCCGTTGTAGCTCCATGATCCAATATCATCACATAGACTATACCATGTCAATGCCTTCTCCTTCAAAGATAGTGGAAAGACCTTCTTCTTAACGTGACCCTCGGGCAGACCTGCAAGCTTAATTAATCCACAAACTTCATCCACATAGATTAGATGCAAATCAGGATCTAGTGTTCCATCTTCTGCACAAGGATTAGCCAGCAGTTTCTCTATCATACCCAAAGGAATTTCATAATAATTTCAGTAGGTTCAGTAGGTTGAGGGACAACTCTTTGTATTTCCGATCGAGGTGAAGATACCCCAAACAATCCCCTCAAAGGATTACTTTCCACAGTAACAAATGACTGTAAATTTCAGCACACTATATAAAGTTTTCCTTACCAGATTCCACACACCAAAGGCACTTCACTCCCCGGCAACGGCGCCAAAAAAGAGTCTTGATGACCCACAAGTATAGGGATCTATCATAGTCCTTTCGATAAGTAAGAGTGTCGAACCCAATGAGGAGAATAAGGAAATGACAAGCGGTTTCCAGTAAGGTATTCTCTACAAGCACTGAAATTATCGGTAACAGATAGTTTTTTGATAAGATAATTCATAACAAGTAACAAGTTAAAAGTGTAGAAAATGTGCAGCAAGATAGCCCAATCCTTTTTGTAGCAAAGGACAGGCCTAGACAAACTCTTGTAGAAAGCAAAGCGCTCTCGAGGACACGTGGGAATTTCTGCCAAGCTAGTTTTCATCATGCTCATTTGATTCACGTTCGTTACCTTTGATATTTGATATGTGGGTGGACCGGTTCTTGGGTGCTTCCCTTACTTTGAAAAACCTACCACTTATGATTAACCCCTCTTGCAAGCATCCACAACTACGAAAGAAGAATTAAGATAAATCTAACCATAGCATGAAACATGTGGATCCAAATCAGCCCCTTACGAAGCAACGCATAAACTAGGGTTTAAGCTTCTATCACTCTAGCAACCCATCATCTACTTATTATTTCCCAATGCCTTCCCCTAGGACCAAATAATGGTGAAGTGTTATGTAGTCGATGTTCACATAACACCACTAGAGGAGAGGCAACATACATCTCATCAAAATATCGAACGAATACCAAATTTACATGATTACTTATAACAAGACTTATCCCATGTCCTCAGGAACAAATGTAACTACTCACAAAACATGTTCATGTTCATAATCAGAGGAGTATTAATTATCATAAAGGATCTGAACATATGATCTTCCACCAAGTAAACCAACTAGCATCAACTACAAGGAGTAATCAACACTACTAGCAACCCACAGGTACCAATCTGAGGTTTGAGACAAATATCGGATACAAGAGATGAACTAGGGTTTGGAGAGGAGATGGTGCTGGTGAAGATGTTGATGGAGATTGACCCCCTCTCGATGAGACGATCGTTGGTGCTGATGATGGCTTCGATTTCCCCCTCTGAGAGGGAAGTTTACCCGGCAGAACAGCCTTGCCAGAGCTCTAGATTGGTTTTGTCCAAGTTCTGCCTCGAGACGGTGGCGCTTCATCCCGAAAGCTCTCTTATGATGTTTTCCAGGTCAAAACCTTCCATATAGAAGAAGATGGGCGCCGGGGCCCTGCCAGTTGGGTCACAAGCCTGCTAGGCACGGCCAGGGGGGTGGCCACGCCTTGGCAGGCTTGCCACCTCCTGGTGGGCCCCCTCAGGTATCTGTTTCGCCCAATATTTTATATATAAATCAAAATAATTCTCCGTAAATTTTCAGGACTTTTGGAGTTGTGCAGTATAGGCATCTCAGATTTGCTCCTTTCTAGTCTAGAATTCCAGCTACCGGCATTCTCCCTACTCATGTAAACCTTGTAAAATAAGAGAGAAAAGGCATAAGTATTGTACCATAACGTGTAATAACAACGCATAATGCAATAAATATCAATATAAAAGCATGATGCAAAATGGACATATCAACCAACTTGAAAGGAAAATTAAACGAGTCCGGTCAGATCGTGGTGGAGAGTACTTCACGAATGAGTTTGATTCTCTCTATGCGGAACACGACAATATTCATGAGAGTACGCCTCCCTATTTTCCCCAGTCAAATAGGCTTGCCGAGCGGAAAAACCGTACTCTAATTGATTTGGTTAACGCCATGTTAGATACATCGGGTTTATCCAAGGCATGGTGGGGGAGGCTATATTGACTTTGTATCATGTCCTGAATAAGGTTCCGACAAAAGATAATGAGGTCACTCCCTAAGTAATGGTTGAAGAGAAGGACGACGCTCTCCTACTTACGTACTTGGGGCTGTTTTGCGAAAGTCAATGCGCCGATCACCAAAAAGTGTAAGCTTGGACCAAAGACCATGGACTACGTTAATTTGGGCTACGCTAAGAACAACGTTGGCTTTAGATTTCTAGTATTTAAATCTGAGGTACCTGACGTGAAGGTCGGTACAATTATGGAGTCTAAGGATGCTACATTCTTTGAGGATATATTCCCCATGAGAGATATGCAAAGCACTTCTAGACAGGAATCAGAGGAGACTCCTGAGCCTACCATTCCTATCGAATATTATGAACAAACACAAGATGAAAATCCTGAGGAGGATGACGAGGAAACCCTTTGTAGGGGCAAGATACAAAGGACTGCAAAGACCTGTGGTGATGACTTCCTTGTGTACCTCGTGGATGATAATCCCACTTCTATTTCAAAAGCTTATGCATCTCCAGATGCTGACTACTGGAAAGAAGCGGTCCATAGCAAGATGGATTCCATCATGGCTAACGGAACATGGGATATAACTGAGCATCCCTATGGTTGCAAACCATTGGGATGTAAGTGGGTGTTCAAAAAGAATCTTAGGCCCGATGGTACAATTTAAAAGTATAAGGCTAGGCTTGTGGACAAGGGTTATGCCTAGAAAGAAGAAGAATATTTCTTTGATACCTATTCACATGTGGCAGAATGACCACCATTCGAGTACTACTCTCGTTGGCGGCCTCGCATGGTCTTCTCGTCCATCAAATGGACATTAAAATGGCTTTCCCGAATGAAGAGTTAGACGAGGAAATCTATATGCAACAGCCAGATGTCTTTGTGATAGATGATCAGGAAGGAAAGGTGTGTAAGTTGTTGAAATCTCTATATGGCCTGAGACAAGCACCTAAGAAATGGCATGAGAAGTTTAATACAACTCTGACATCTATTGGCTTCGTTGTTAATGAAGCTGACAAATGTGTATACTATCTCCATGGTGGGGATGAAGGAGTTATACTGTGCTTGTATGTTGATGACATACTGATATTTGGAACCAATCTCAAAGTGATTGAGGAGGTTAAGTCATTTCTGTCTCAGAACTTTGAGATGAAGGACCTTGGAGTGGCTTATGAGCTATTGAGAGATGATGAGGTTTGGATTACACTTCTGCAATCCCATTATGTTGAGAAGAATTTGAGTCGTTTTGGATATTCGGACTGCAAAGTTTCTCAAATACCATATGATCCTAGTGTGCTGGTTCGAAAGTTCACAGGCACAACTAACGATCAATTGAGATACTCTCAAATCATTGGTTCACTTATGTATCTAGCTAGCGCCACGAGGCGTGACATCGCATTTGCTGTGAGCAAACTGAACCATTTTGGTGCCAATCCGGGTGATGTTCATTGGCATGCTGCTGAAAGAGTTATGCACTATCTGAAAGGTACTATGAACCAATAACATCACTATGCCGGATACCCTTCAGTACTTCAAGGGTATAGTGATGATGGGGAACGTTGCATGGGAAACAAAAAAATTCCTACGCACACGCAATATCTAGGCATGGTGATGAGCATCTACGAGAGGGAGAGTGGATCTACATACCATTGTAGATCTCTAAGCAGGAAGCGTTAAAAAAACACGGTTGGTGTAGTCGAACATCTTTGTGATCCAATCACGAGCCGTCCCACGATATCATCACGAGCCGTCCCGCGATCCTATTGTGGTCCTTCCGATCTAGCGCTGAACGGACGGCACCTCCGCGTTCAGCAAACGTGCAGCTCATTGACGATCTCCGCCTTCTTGATCCAGCAAGAGGGTGCAGAGAGGTAGATGAATTCTCCGCTAGCACAACGGCGTGGTGGCGGCGGTGGTAGAGCTGATCCGACAGGGCTTCGCCAAGCACTACAGAATCAATCTAGAAGAGAACAGATCTAGAGGGAGAGAGTGTTGGAAATATGCCCTAGAAGCAATAAATAAAGTGTTTATTATTATATTTCCTTGTTCATGATAATCGTTTATTATCCATGCTATAATTGTATTGATTGGAAACACATTACATGTGTGGGTAAATAGACAAGACTATGTCCCTGGTATGCCTCTAGTGAACTAGCTTGTTGATCGAAGATGGTCAAGGTTTCCTAGCCATTGACATGTGATGTCACTTGATAACGGGATCACATCATTAGGAGAATGGTGTGATGGATAAGACCCAAACTACAAACGTAGCATATGATCGTGTCAGTCTATTGCTACTTTTTCTGTATGTCAAGTATATGTTCCGATGACCATGAGATCATGCAACTCATGGATACCGGAGGAGTGCCTTGTGTGTATCAAACGTTGCAACCTAAATGGGTGACTATATAGGTGCTCTACAGGTATCTCCGAGGGTGTCTGTTGAGCTGGCATGGATCAAGACTGGGATTTGTTACTCCGTATGACGGAGAGGTATCTCAGGGCCCACTCGGTAATACAACATCACAATAAGCCTTGCAAGCAATGTGACTAAGTGTTAGTCACGGGATTTTGTATTACGAAACGAGTAAAGAGACTTGCCGGTAACGAGGTTGAACTAGGTATGAAGATACCGACGATCGAATCTCGGGCAAGTAACATACCGAAGAACAAAGGGAACATCATACGGGATTAACTGAATCCTTGACATAGAGGTTCGACCGATAAAGATCTTCGTCGAATGTGTAGGAACCAATATGGGCATCCAGGTCCCGCTATTGGTTATTGACCATAGAGGTGTCTCGGTCATGTCTACATAGTTCACGAACCCGTAGGGTCTGCACACTTAAGGTTTGGTGACGTTTCGGTAGTATAGAGTTATGTATGGTGGTGACCGAAGGTTGTTCGGAGTCCCGGATGAGATCCTGGACATCACGAGGAGCTCCAGAATGATCTGGAGGTAGAGATTCATATATATGAAGTCCTGTTTTGGTCGCCGGAAAAGTTTCGGGCTAATCGGTAGTGTACTGGGAGTGCTGGTAGTGTACCGGGAGACCATCGGGAGGGGTATTTCGACCCAAGAGGCTTCATGGGCTGTGGGATAATAATTACCAGCCTTTTGTGGGCTGGTCGAAGTCCCACACAAGGCCCAAGCGGCTAGGGAAAAAGAGCCCAAAGGGAAAAGGTGGAAAAAAGAACAACAAGGAGGAATCCTAGTCCTACTAGGATTGGAGGAGGAGTCCTCCTCTCCTCCCCACCTCGGCCGAACCAAAGGAGGCTTGGCCCTTGCGCCAAGCCTCTCCTCCCTTCCTCCTATATATACTGGTGGGTTTTAGGGTTTTTGCACAGAATTTTAGCCATGTGCTGCCCGTTCCTCCAGTGCATAGTTTCTCCTCTAGATCGGATTTCTGTAATGCTTAGGCGAAGCCCTGCCGGAATAGCTCCACCACCATCGCCGGAGTGCCGTCACGCTGTTGGAGAACTCTTCTACCTCTCCGCTCCCTTTTACTGGATCAAGAAGACGGAGATCGTCATCGAGCTATACGTGTGCTGAACGCGGAGGTGCCGTCCGTTCGGCGCTAGATCGGAAGGACCGTGATCAAGTTCGCGGGACGGATCGTGATCAAGTTCGCGGGGCGGATCGTGATTGGATCGCGGGACGGATCTTGGTTGGATCGCATTACGATTGGCGATTTGGATTGCGAAGACGTTCGACTACACCAACCGCGTTTCTTAACGCTTCCCGCATAGCGATCTACAAGGGTACGTAGATCCACTCTCCCTCTAGTAGATGCTCATCACCATGGATAGATCTGCGTGTGCGTATGGAAATTTTGTTTCCCATGCAACGTTCCCCAACAGTGGCATCATGAGCTAGGTCTATGTGTAGATGAGATCTCGAGTAGAACACAAAGAGTTTGTGGGCGTTGACGCTTAGATTGCTTCCTCCCTTGGTCATGTTTTGGTTCAGCGGTATTGTGAGATGAAGCGGCCCGGACCAACATTAATCGTACGATTATGAGAGACCGGTTCCCTCAACTGCAACTTGTTGCATAGATGGCTTGCGGGTGCCAGTTTCTCTCACTTTAGTTGGATCGGATTCGACAAAGGCGGTCCTTGAGAAGGTTGAAAAGCAACTAGTGTATCACGGTTGTGGTTTTGGCGTAGATGAGAATTGTTCTTGCTAGATACCCGTAGCAGCCACGTAAAACATGCAACAACAATTAGAGGACGTCTAACTTGTTTTTGTAGGGTATGTTGTGATGTGATATGGCCAATTACATGATGTGATATATGTGATGTATGAGATGATCATGTGATGTATTGATTATCACGACTTGCATGTCGATGAGTACGGCAACCGGCAGGAGCCATAGGGTCGTCTTTAATTATTGTATGACCTGCGTGTCAATCATTAAGTGCTATGTAATGCTTTACTTTATCGCTAAACGGTAGCAATAGTAGTAGAAGCATGTTGGGCGCGATAACCCCGATGTCGACACGTTGATGGAGATAAAGATGATGGAGATTATGGTGTCTTGCCGGTGACGATGGAGATCATGTCGGTGCTTTCTAGATGGAGATCAAAAGCACAAGTTCATGGCCATATCATGTCACTTATGATTTGCATGTGATGTTAATACTTTTATGCACCTTGTTTTGCTTAGGACGACGGTAGCATTATAAGGTGATCCCTCACTTCAATTTCAAGATGGAAGCGGAAATGCCCCAAGTACCTGGCTGACAAGAAGGCGGCCAATGACAAACAAGGTATATATGATATACATGTTATTGATGTGTACCTTACTAGCTCTTGTTGTAGTGCCTGGGTATTTGATACCGGTTCGGTTGCTCACATTTGCAACTCAAAACAGAAACTACAGAATAGACGAAGGTTAGCAAAGGATGAAGTGACAATGCGCGTGGGAAATGGTTCCAAGGTTGATGTGATCGCCATTAGCACGCTCTCTCTTCGATTACCATCGGGATTAGTGATGAACCTAAATAATTGTTATTTAGTGCCAGCTTTAAGCATGAACATTATATCTAGATCTTGTTTATTGCGAGACGATTACTCATTTAAATCAGAGAATAAAGGTTGTTCTATTTATATGAGTAATAACTTTTATGGTCATGCACCCAATGTGAGAGGTTTATTCATATTGAATCTTGATAGTGATGACACACATGTTCATAACATTGATGCCAAAAGATGTAGAGTTGATAATGATAGTACCACTTTCTTGTGGCACTGCCGTTTAGGTCATATTGGTGTAAAACGCATGAGGAAGCTCCATGCTAATGGACTTTTGGAGTCACTTGATTTTGAATCACTTGACACATGTGAACCATGCCTCATGGGCAAGATGACTAAAACGCCGTTCTCTAGAACAATGGAACAGGCAAGTGACTTATTGGAAATCATACATACTGATGTGTGAAGTCCAGTGAATGTTACAACGCTTGGTGCATATCGTTATTTTCTCACCTTCACTGATGACATAAGTAGATATGGGTATATTTACTTAATGAAACACAAGTCTGAAACGTTTGAAAAGTTCAAGCAATTTCAGAGTGAAGTTGAGAAGCATCGCAACAAGAAGATTAAATTCCTGTGATCTAATCGAGGAGGTGAATATCTGAGTTAGGAGTTTGGCAGTCTCTTAAGATAGTGTGGAATTGTTTCACAGTTGACACCGCCCGGAACACCACAACGTAATGGTGTGTCCGAACGTCGTAATCGACCTTATTAGATATGGTGCGTTCTATGATGTCTCTTGCTGATTTGCCACTATTGTTTTGGGGTTATGCACTAGAGACGGCTGCATTCACTTTAAATAGGGCACCATCAAAATCCGTTGGGACGACGCCATATGAGCTATGGTTTGGCAAGAGGCCAAAATTGTCGTTTCTTAAAGTTTGGGGATGTGATGCTTATGTGAAAAAGCTTTAGCCTGGAAAACTGGAACCCAAAGCGGAGAAATGCATCATCATAGGATACCCGAAAGAGACAGTCGGGTATTCTTTCTATCTCAGATCCAAAGGTAAAGTGTTTGTCACTAAGAACGGAACATTTCTTGAGAAAGAGTTTCTCTCGAAAGAATTGAGTGGGAGGAAAATAGAGCTTGATGAGGTTATTGAACCTTTACTTCAACCAGAAAGTAGCGCAGGGCAGAAAGATGTTTCTGTGGAACCAACGACGGTAGAAGAGGAAGTTAATGATGATGATTATGAAGCTTTGGATCAAGCTACTATTAAACCTCGTAGGTCGACAAGGGCGCGTACTACTCCTGAGTGGTACGGCAACCCTGTCTTGGAAGTCATGTTGTTGGACAACAATGAACCTACGAGCTATGGAGGAGCAGTGATGGGCCCGGATTCCAAGAAATGGTTAGAGGCCATGAAATCCGAGATGGGATCCATGTATGAAAACAAAGTATGGACTTTGGAAGTATTACCTAAAGGGCGAAAGGCCATTCAGAACAAATGGATCTTTAAGAAGAAGACAGACGCAGACGGTAATGTCACCGTCTATAAAGCTTGACTTGTGGCAAAGGGTTTTTCATAAGTTCAAGGAGTTGACTATGATGAGACATTCTCACCCATAGCGATGCTTAAGTCTGTCAGAATCATGTTAGCAATAGCTGCTTATTTTGATTATGAAATTTGGCAGATGGATGTCAAAATGGCGTTCCTCAACGGTTTCCTTGAGGAAGAGTTGTATATGATGCAACCAGAAGGTTTTGTCAATCTAGAGAATGCTGACAAAGTTTGCAAACTCTAGCGATCCATTTATGGGCTGGTGCAAGCATCTCGGAGTTGGAATAACCTCTTTGATGAGGTGATCAAAGCGTTTGAGTTTATACAAGTTTATGCAGAAGCTTGTATTTACAAGAAAGTGAGTGGGAGCTCTATAGCTTTTCTAATATTATATGTGGATGACATATTCCTGATTTGAAACAATATAGAAATGCTGGAAAGCGTGAAGGAATATTTGAACAAGAGTTTTTCAATGAAGGACCTAGGAGAAGCTGCTTTCATATTAGGCATTAAGATCTATAGAGATAGATCGAGACGCTTAATAGCACTTTCACAGAGCACATACCTTGATAAAGTTTTGAAGAAGTTCAAACTGGATCAGTCCAAGAAGGGGTTCTTGCCTGAGTTACAAGGTGTGAAGTTGAGTAAGACTCAATGCCCAGTAACTGCAGAAGATAGAGAAAAGATGAGTGTCATCCCCTATGCTTCAGCCATAGGCTCTATCATGTATTCAATGATGTGCACAAGACCCGATGTCAGCCTAGCCATACGTATGGCCGGAAGGTTTCAAAGTGATCCTGGAATGGAGCACTGGCAAGCGGTCAAGAATATCCTTAAGTACCTAAAAAGGACTAAGGAAATGTTTCTTGTCTATGGACGTGATGAAGAGCTCGTCGTAAAGGGTTACGACGATGCAAGCTTTGACACTGATCCAGACAACTCTAAGTCACAAACCGGATACGTATTTATTCTTAACCGGGAGCGGTAAGCTGGTGCAGTTCCAAGCAAAGCGTGGTAGCCGATTCTACGTGTGAAGCGGAGTACATCGCAGCCTTGGAGGCGGCGAAGGAAGGTGTCTGGATGAAGCAGTTCATGACAGATCTTGGAGTAGTGCCCAGTGCACTGAATCCAATGAACCTGTTCTGTGACAACACTGGTGCCATTGCTCTAGCCAAGGACCAAGGTTTCACAAGAGGACCAGACACATAAAGTGATGCTTCAACTCCATCCGCGATTACATCGAGGAGAAGGACATAAATATTTGCAAAGTGCACACGGATCTGAATGTTGTAGACCCTTTGACTAAACCTCTTCCAAGGGCTAAACATGATCAACACCAGAACTGCATGGGTGTTCGATTCATTACAATGTAAATCACATAGTGATGTGAACTAGATTATTGACTCTAGTGCAAGTGGGAGACTGCTGGAAATATGCCCTAGAGGCAATAAATAAAGTGTTTATTATTATATTTCCTTGTTCATGATAATCGTTTATTATCCATGCTATAATTGTATTGATTGGAAACACATTACATGTGTGGGTAAATGGACAACACTATGTCCCTAGTATGCCTCTAGTGAACTAGCTCGTTGATCAAAGGTAGTCAAGGTTTCCTAGCTATTGACATGTGATGTCATTTGATCACGGGATCACATCATTAGGAGAATGATGTGATGGACTAGACCCAAACTACAAACGTAGCATATGATCGTGTCAGTTTATTGATACTGTTTTCTATATGTCAAGTATATGTTCCTATGACCATGAGATCATGCAACTCACGGTTATCGGAGGAGTGCCTTGTGTGTATCAAACGATGCAATGTAACTGGGTGACTATAAAGGTTCTCTACATGTATCTTCGAGGGTGTTTGTTGAGTTGGTATGGTTCAAGACTGGAATTTGTTACTCCGTATGACGGAGAGGTATCTCAGGGCCCACTCGGTAATACAACATCACAATAAGCCTTGCAAGCAATGTGACTAAGTGTTAGTCACGGGATCTTGTATTATGGGACGAGTAAAGAGACTTGCTGGTAACGAGGTTGAACTAGGTATGGAGATACCGACGATCGAATCTCGGGCAAGTAACATACCGAAGAACAAAGGGAACATCATACGGGATTAACTGAATCCTTGACATAGAGGTTCGACAGATAAAGATCTTCGTAGAATATGTAGGAACCAATATGGGCATCCAGGTCCGCTATTGGTTATTGACCGTAGAGGTGTCTCGGTCATGTCTACATAGTTCTCGAACCCGTAGGGTCTGCACACTTAAGGTTTGGTGACGTTTCAGTAGTATAGAGTTATGTATGGTGGTGACTGAAGGTTGTTCGGAGTCCCGGATGAGATCTCGGACATCACAAGGAGATCCGGAATGGTCCGGAGGTAAAGGTTCATATATAGGAAGTCCTGTTTTGGTCGCCGGAAAAGTTTCGGGCTAATCGGTAGTGTACTGGGAGTGCCGGTAGTGTACCGGGAGACCATCGGGAGGAGTATTTCTACCCAAGAGACTTCATGGGCTGTGGGAGAATAATTACCAGCCTTTTTTGGGCTGTTGGAAGTTCCACACAAGGCCCATGCGGCTAGGGAAAAAAAGCCTAAAGGGAAAAGGTGGAAAAAAGGCCAACAAGGAGGAATCCTAGTCCTACTAGGATTGGAGGAGGAGTCCTCCTCTCCTCCCCACCTCGGCCGAACCAAAGGAGGATTGGCCCTTGCGCCAAGCCTCTCCTCCCTTCCTCCTATATATACTGGTGGGTTTTAGGGTTTTTGCACAGAATTTTAGCCACGTGCTGCCCGTTCCTCCAGTGCATAGTTTCTCCTCTAAATCGGATTTCTGCAGTGCTTAGGCGAAGCCCTGCCGGAATAGCTCCACCACCATCGCCGGACCGCCGTCATGCTTCCAGAGAACTCTTCTACCTCTCCGCTCCCTCTTGCTGGACCAAGAAGGCGGAGATCGTCATCGAGCTGTACATGTGCTGAACACGGAGGTGCCGTCCGTTCGGCGCTAGATCAGAAGGACCGTGATCAAGTTTGTGGGACGGATCGTGATCAAGTTCGCGGGACGGATCGTGATTGGATCGCGGGACGGATCGTTATTGGATCGCGGGACGCTTGGTGATTTGGATCGCGAAGATGTTCGACTACACCAACCGCGTTTCTTAACACTTCCCGCTTAGCGATCTACAAGGGTATGTAGATCCACTCTCGCTCTCGTAGATGCTCATCACCATGGATAGATCTGCGTGTGCGTAGGAAATTTTTGTTTCCCATGCAACATTCCCCAACAGAGAGGGCAGCATGTGGTTTTTCAGGTTGCGGCTTCCCTCTTTCTCCCTCCATATATATAGGGGGAAGAGAGGAGGGAGGCGCCCCTAGATCCAATCTAGGAGTGGAGGCCAAGGCAAAGGGGGAGGCGCCCCCTAGGGAAACCCTAGGGTGACTTGCCCCCTAAGCCAGGTGGGGGGAACCCTAGAGGGGGTGCCCCACCTCTCCTGGTTACATGGGAAAGGGTGAGGGGGGTGCACAACCCCTTAGTGGGCTGGTTTGCCCCTCCCCTTGGCCCATGAGGCCCTCAACACTTGTCGGGCCCCCGGAACGCTTCTGGACTCCAATTACCTTCGTCCTATATATGAATCTTCACCATTCCGGAGTTCCTTATCACGTCCAGGATCTCATCCGGGACTCCGAACAATCTTCGGTCACCAACACATATAACTCAATAGTACCAAAACGTCACCGAACCTAAAGTGTGTAGCCCTGCGGGTTCGAGAACTATGTAGACATGACCGAGACATCTCTACGGTCAATAACCAATAGCAGGACCTAGATGCCCATATTGTCTCCGACATATTCTACGAAGATCTTTATAGGTCGAACCTCTATGTCAAGGATTCACATAATCCCTTATGATGTTCCCTTTGTTCTTCGATATGTTACTTGCCCGAGATTCGGTCGTCGGTATCACTATACCTAGTTCAATCTCGTTAGTGGAAAGTCTCTTTACTCGTTTCGTAATAGAAGAGCCCGTGGCTAACTCTTTAGTCACATCGCTTGCAAGGCTTATATTGATGTTGTATTACCGAATGGGCCCTGAGATACCTTTTCGTCACACGGAGTAACAAATCCCAATCTTGATCCATGCCAACCCAACAGACACCCTCGGAGATACCTATAGAGCACCTTTATAGTCACCCATACATTGCGACATTTGATACACACAAGGTACTCCTCCAGTGTCAGTGAGTTGCATGATCTCATGGTCATAGGAATAGATACTTGACATGCAGAAAACTGTTGCAATAAACTGACATGATCATATGCTACATTTATAGTTTGGGTATTGTCCATCACATCGTTCTCCTAATGATGTGATCTCATTACCAAATGACATCTCATGTCCATGGCCAGGAAACCTTAACCATCTTTGATCAACGAGCTAGTCTATTAGAGGAATACTAGGGACATGGTGTTGTCTATGTATCCACACATGTATCTGAGTTTCCGATCAATACAATTCTAGCATGGATAATAAACGATTATCATGAACAAGGAAATATGATAATAAATAATTTATTATTGCCTCTAGGGCATATTTCCAACAGTCTGCCACTTGCACTAGAGTCAATAATCTAGTTCACATCACCATCTGATTTACATTGTTATGAATCTAACACCCAATGAGTTCTGGGGTTCGATCATGCTTTGCATGTGAGAGAGGTCTTTAGTCAACGGGTCTGCAATATTCAGAATCTTGTGTACTTTGCAAATCTCTAAGTCATACTGTAGACACTGCTACCCCACTCCACTTGGAGCTATTCCAAATGGCTGCTCCACTATACGTATCCGGATTGCTACTCAGAGTCATCTGGATTGGTATTTAAACCTTGCATCGACGTAACTCTATACAACGAACTCTTTATCACGTCCACAATCGAGAAACATCTCCTTAGTCCTCTAGTTACTAAGGATAATTTTGACCATTGTCCAGTAATCCACTCCTAAATCACTCTTGTACACCCTTGTCAGACATGGGGCAAAGCACACATCAAGTGAAATACACGGCATGGCATACCAAATAGAGCCTATGGCTAGTGGCATAGGGGACGACCTTCATCTTTTCTATTTCTTCTGTCGTGGTCGAGGTTTGAGTCTTACTCAACTTCACACCTTACAAATCAGGCAATAACTCCTTTTTGACTGATCAATTTTGAAATCTACCAAAATTTTGACAAGGTATGTACTCATTGAGAGTCTTATCAGATGGCTTGATCTATCTCTATAGATCTCGATGCCCAACTGTTGGGGAACATTGCATGTGAAACAAAAAATTTCCTATGCACACGCATATCTATCCATGGTGATGAGCATCTACAAGAGGGAGAGTGGATCTACATACCCTTGTAGATCGCTAAGCGGGAAGTGTTAAGAAACGCGGTTGGTGTAGTCGAACGTCTTCGCGATCCAAATCACTGTGCGTCCCGCGATCCAATCACGATCCGTCCCGCGATCTAATCACGATCCGTCCCACGATCCGATCACGATCCATCCCATGAACTTGATCACGATCCGTCCCACGAACTTGATCACGATCCGTCCCACGAACTTTATCACGATCCTTCCGATCTAGCGCCGGACGGACGACACCTCCGCGTTCAGCACACGTACAGCTTGATGACGATCTCCACCGTCTTGATCCAGCAAGAAGGAGTGGAGAGGAAGAAGAGTTCTCCGGCAGCGTGACGACGCTCCGGCGATCGTGCTGGAGCAATTCCGGCAGGGCTTCGCCTAAGCACTGCAGAAATCCGATCTAGAGGAGAAACTATACACTGGAGGAACGGGTAGCACGTGGCTGAAAATTCTAGTGCAAAAACCCAAAACCCTCTAGTATATATAGGAGGAGAGGAGGAGAGGGGGCAGCCTTGGCTTCCAAGCCAAGAGCTTCGGCCGAACCAAGGTGGTGGAGGTGGAGTCCACCTCCGATCCTAGTAGGACTAGGATTCACCCTATTTTGCCTTTTTTCCACTTTTTCTCTTTGGGTTATTTCCTCCAGCCACATGGGCCTTTTGTGGGAGTTTCCACCAGCCCACTAAGGGCTGATATTCACTCTCCCACATCCCATGAAGGCTCTTGGGTCGAAATGCCCCTCCCGGAGGCCTCCCGGTACACTACCGGCACTCCTGGTACACTACCGATGAGCCCGAAACTTTTCCGGCGACCAAAACATGACTTCCTATATATGAATCTTTACCTCCGGACCATTCCGTAGCTCCTCGTTACATCCGGGATCTCATCTGGGGACTCTGAACAACCTTCGGTCACCACCATACATAACTCTATACTACCGAAACGTCATCAAACCTTAAGTGTGCAGACCCTGCGGGTTCGAGAACTATGTAGACATGACCGAGACAACTCTACGGTCAATAACCAATAGCGGGACCTGGATGTCCATATTGGTTCCCACATATTCTATGAAGATCTTTATCGGTCGAACCTCTATGTCAAGGATTCAGTTAATCCCGTATGATGTTCCCTTTGTTCTTCGGTATGTTACTTGCCCGAGGTTTGATCGTTGGTATCTCCATACCTAGTTCAACCTCATTACTGGCAAGTCTCTTTATTCGTTCCGTAATACAAGATCCCGTAACTAACACTTAGTCACATTGCTTGCAAGGCTCATTGTGATGTTGCATTACCGAGTGGGCCCTGAGATACCTCTCCGTCACACGGAGTAACAAATCCCAGTATTGATCCATGCCAACTCAACAGACACCCTCGAAGACACCTGTAGAGCACCTTTATAGTCACCCAGTTACGTTGTGACGTTTGATACACACAAGGCACTTCTCCTATGTCCGTGAGTTGTATGATCTCATGGTCACAGGAACATATACTTGACATGCAGAAAATAGTAGCAATAAACTGACACGATCATAAGCTACATTTGTAGTTTGGGTCTTGTCCATCACATCATTCTCCTAATGATGTGATCCCGTTATAAAATGACATCTCATGTCCATGGCCAGGAAACCTTAACCATCTTTCGATCAACGAGATAGTTCACTAGAGGCATACTAGGGACATTGTGTTTTGTCTATGTATCCACACATGTATCCATGTTTCAAATTAATACAATTCTAGCATGGATAATAAACAATTATCATGAATAAGTAAATATAATAATAAACAATTTATTTATTACCTCTAGGGCATATTTCGAACAGTCTCCCACTTGCACTAGAGTCAATAATCTAGCTCACATCACTATGTGATTTACATTGTAATGAATCGAACACCCATGTAGTTTTGGTGTTGATCATGTTTAGCTCTTGGAAGAGGTTTAGTCAACGGGTATGTAACATTCAAATCCGTGTGCACTTTGCAAATATTTATGTCCTCCTCCTCGATGTAATATCGGATGGAGTTGAAGCGTCGCTTTATATGTCTGGTCCTCTTGTGAAACCTTGGTTCCTTGGCTAGAGCAATGGCACCAGTGTTGTCATAGAACAGGCTCATTGGATTCAGTGCACTAGGCACTACTCCAAGATCTGTCATGAACTGCTTCATCAAGACACCTTCCTTCGCCGCCTCCGAGGTTGCGATGTATTCCGCTTCGCACATAGAATCAGCTACCACGCTTTGCTTGGAACTGCACCAGCTTACCGCTCCCCCGTTAAGAATAAATACGTATCTGGTTTGCGACTTAGAGTCGACCGGATCTGTGTCAAAGCTTGCATCGACGTAACCCTTTACGACGAGCTCTTCATCACCTCCATAGATGAGAAACATATCCTTAGTCCTTTTCAGGTACTTAAGGATATTCTTGACCGCTTGCCAGTGCTCCATTCCAGGATCACTTTGAAACCTTCCGGCCATACTTATGGCAAGGCTAACATCGGGTCTTGTGCACAGCATTGAATACATGATAGAGC
Source organism: Hordeum marinum (assembly GCA_022496015.1). Taxonomy (NCBI): domain Eukaryota; kingdom Viridiplantae; phylum Streptophyta; class Magnoliopsida; order Poales; family Poaceae; genus Hordeum; species Hordeum marinum. Next base: position 292,458,425 of record CM039676.1, read on the forward strand.
CTATGGCTGAAGCATAGGGGATAACACTCATCTTTTCTCTATCTTCTGCAGTTACTGGGCATTGAGTCTTACTCAACTTCACACCTTGTAACACAGGCAAGAACCCCTTCTTGGACCGATCCAGTTTGAACTTCTTCAAAACTTTATCAAGGTATGTGCTCTGTGAAAGTGCTATTAAGCATCTCTATCTATCTCTATAGATCTTAATGCCTAATATGAAAGCAGCTTCTCCTAGGTCCTTCATTGAAAACTCTTGTTCAAATATTCCTTCACGCTTTCCAGCATTTCTATATTGTTTCCACTCAGTAATATGTCATCCACATATAATACTAGAAATGCTATAGAGCTCCCACTCAGTTTCTTGTAAATACAAGCTTCTCCGTAAAATTGTATAAACTCAAACGCTTTGATCACCTCGTCAAAGCGCTTATTCCAACTCCGAGATGCTTGCACCAGTCCATAAATGGATCACTAGTGTTTGCAAACTTTGTCAGCATTCTATGGATCGACAAAACCTTCGGATTGCATCATATACAATTCTTCCTCAAGGAAACCGTTGAGGAACGCTGTTTTGACATCCATCTGCCAAATTTCATAGTCAAAATAAGCAGCTATTGCTAACATGATTCTGACAGACTTAAGCATCGCTACGGGTGAGAAAGTCTCATCGTAGTCAACTCCTTGAACTTGTGAAAAACCCTTTGCCACAAGTCGAGCTTTATAGGCAGTGACATTACCGTCCGCGTCTGTCTTCTTCTTAAAGATCCATTTGTTGTGAATGACCTTTTGCCCTTCAGGTAATACTTCCAAAGTCCATACTTTGTTTTCATACATGGATCCCATCTCGGATTTCATGGCCTCTAACAATTTCTCGGAATCCGGGCCCATCACTGCTCCTCCATAGCTCGTAGGTTCATTGTTGTCCAACAACATGACCTTCAAGACAGGGTTGCCGTACCACTCAGGGGTAGTACGTGGCCTTGTCGACCTACGAGGTTCAATAGCATCTTGATCCGAAGCTTCATGATCATCATCATTAACCTCCTCTTCTACCGTTGTAGGTTCCACAGAAACATCTTTCTGCGTTGCGCTACTTTCTGCTTGAAGTAAAGGTTCAATAACCTCATCAAGCTCTATTTTCCTCCCACTCAATTCTTTCGAGAGAAACTCTTTCTCAAGAAATGTTCCATTCTTAGCGACAAACACTTTGCCTTCGGATCTGAGATAGAAGGTATACCCGACTGTCTCTTTTGGGTATCCTATGAAGATGCATTTCTCTGCTTTGGGTTCCAGCTTTTCGGGCTGAAGCTTTTTGACATAACCATCACATCCCCAAACTTTAAGAAACGACAACTTTGGCTTCTTGCCAAACCACAGTTCATATGGCGTCGTCTCAACGGATTCTGATGGTGCCCTATTTAAAGTGAATGCAGCTGTCTCTAATGCATAGCCCCAAAACGATAGTGGCAAATCAGCAATAGACATCATAGAACGCACCATATCTAATAAGGTTCAATTACGACGTTCGAACACACCATTACGCTGTGGTGTTCCGGGCGGTGTCAACTGTGAAACAATTCCACATTGTCTTACGTGACTGCCAAACTCATAACTCAGATATTCACCTCCTCGATCAGATCGCAGGAACTTAATCTTCTTGTTACGATGATTCTCAACTTCACTCTGAAATTGCTTGAACTTTTCAAATGTTTCAGACTTGTGTTTCATTAAGTAAATATATCCATATCTACTTAAGTCATTAGTGAAGGTGATAAAATAACGATGTCCACCATGCGCTGTAACATTCATTGGACCACACACATCAGTATGTATGATTTCCAATAAGTCACTCACCCGTTCCATTTTTCCAGAGAACGGCGTTTTAGTCATCTTGCCCATGAGGCATGGTTCACATGTGTCAAGTGATTCAAAATCAAGTGACTCCAAAAGTCCATCAGCATGGAGCTTCCTCATGTGTTTTACACCAATATGACCTAAACGGCAGTGCCACAAGAAAGTGGTACTATCATTATCAACTCTACATCTTTTGGCATCAATGTTATGAACATGTGTGTCATCACTATCAAGATTCAATATGAATAAACCCCTAACATTGGGTGCAGGACCATAAAAGATATTACTCATATAAATATAACAACCTTTATTCTCTGATTTAAATGAGTAACCGTCTCGCAACAAACAAGATCCAGATATAATGTGCATGCTTAACGCAGGCACTAAATAACAATTATTTAGGTTCACCACTAATCCCGATGGTAATCGAAGAGAGAGCGTGCCGACGGCGATCACATCAACCTTGGAACCATTTCCCACGCGCATCGTCACTTTGTCCTTTGCTAGCCTTCGTTTATTCCGTAGTTCCTTCTTTGAGTTGCAAATGTGAGCAACCGAACCGGTATCAAATACCCAGTCACTACTACGAGAGATAGTAAGGTACACATCAATAACATGTATATCATATATACCTTGTTTGTCGTTGGCCGCCTTCTTGTCAGCCAGGTACTTGGGGCAGTTCCGCTTCCAGTGACCAGTTCCCTTGCAATGAAAGCACTCAATTTCTGGCTTGGGTCCATGCTTGGGCTTCTTTACAGGAGTAGCAACTGCTTTGCCATCCTTCTTGGTTTTACCCTTCTTTCCCTTGCCCTTGACCTTGCCATTTTTCTTGAAACTAGTGGTTTTATTGACCATCAACAATTGATGTTCTTTCTGGATTTCAGACTCAGCGGCTTTTAGCATCGCAAATAACTCGGCAACTGACTTGTTCATCCCGTGCATGTTGTAGTTCATCACAAAGCTCTTGTAACTAGGTGGCAGTGATTGAAGAACTCTGTTAGTGATCGCCTCTGGTGGAAGGGCAATTCCCAACTCCGCTAGACGAGTTGAATACCCAGACATTCTGAGTATATGTTCACTGATAGACCCGTTCTCCTCCATCTTACAAGCATAGAACTTATCAGATGTTTCATACCTCTCGATCCGGGCATTCTTCTGAAAGATAAACTTCAACTCCTGGAACATCTCATATGCTCCATGATGTTCAAAACGTCTTTGAAGTCCCGGTTCTAAGCCATACAATATCGCACACTTAACTATTGAGTAATCTCCAGTATGTGCCTCCCAAGCGTTCTTAACGTCTTCGGAGGTCATGTCTTATGGTTGGTCACCAAGCGGTGCATCAAGGACATATGATTTCTAGGAAGCCATGAGGATAATCCTCAGATTACAGGCCTAGTCAACAAAGTTACTTCCATCATCTTTCAACTTAGCTTTCTCTAGGAACGCATTAAAATTCAGGGGTGCTACTGCGCGAGCCATTGATCTACAACATAAATATGCAAAGTTCACTTAGACTATTGTTCAAGATAATGAGTTTAGTTAATCAAATTACAAAAGCTCCCACTCAAATTGACATCCCTCAGGTCATCTGAGTGTCACATGATCCAAATCCACCAACTCAAGTCCGATCATCACGTGAGTTGAGGTGGCTTCAATGGTGAACATCATTATGTTGATCATATCTACTATATGACTCATGTTCAACCTTTCGGTCTCTTGTGTTCCAAGGCCATGTATGTACATGCTAGGCTCGTCAACTTTAACCCGAGTGTTCTGCGTGTGCAACCCTGGCTTGCACCCGTTGTATGTGAACGTAGAATCTATCACACCCGATCATCACGTGGTGTCTCGACACGACGAACTTTCGCAACGGTGCACACTCGGGGAGAACACAATTCATCTTGAAATTTAAGTGAGGGATCACCTTATAATGCTACCGTCGTACTAAGAAAAACAAGGTGCATAAAAGGATTAACATCACAAGCAATTCATAAGTGACATGATATGGCCATGAACTTGTTCTTTAGATCTTCATCTTGAAAGCACCGGCATGATCTCCATCGTCACCGGCACGACACCATGATCTCCATCATCTTGATCTCCATCAACGTGTTGCCATCGGGGTTGTCACGCCCTGCATGCTTCTACTACTATTGCTACCGTTTAGCGATAAAGTAAAGCATTACATAGCGCTTAATGATTGACACACACGTCATACAATAATTAAAGACAACCCTGATGGCTCCTGCCGGTTGCCGTACTCATCGACATGCAAGCCGTGATAATCTATACATCACATGATCATCTCATACATCACATATATCACATCATGTAATTGGCCATATCACATCACAACATACCCTGCAAAAACAAGTTAGACGTCCTCTAATTGTTGTTGCATGTTTTATGTGGCTACTACGGGTTTCTAGCAAGAACGATTCTCACCTACGCATAAACAACAATGGTGATACATAATTTTCTTTTCAACCTTCTCAAGGACCAGCTTTGTCGAATCCGATCCAACTAAAGTGAGAGAAACTATCACCCGCAAGCCATCTAGGCAACAAGTTGCGTCGAGGGAACCGGTCTCTCGTAAGCGTACGAGTAATGTTGGTCCGGGCCGCTTCATCTCACAATACCGCTGAACCAAAATACGACCAAGGGAGGAAGCAATCTAAGCATCAACGCCCACAAACCTTTTGAGTTCTACTCGAGATATCATCAACACATAGACCTAGCTCTGATACCACTATTGGGGAACGTTGCATGGGAAACAAAAAATTTCCTACGCACACGCAGATCTATCCATGGTGATGAGCATCTACGAGAGGGAGAGTGGATCTACATACCCTTGTAGATCGCTAAGCGGGAAGCGTTAAGAAACGCGGTTGGTGTAGTCGAACGTCTTCGCGATCCAAATCGCCGTGCGTCCCGCGATCCAATCACGATCCGTCCCGCGATCCAATCATGATCCGTCCCGTGATCCGATCATGATCCGTCCCACAAACTTGATCATGATCCGTCCCATGAACTTGATCACGATCCTTCCGATCTAGCGCCGAACGGACGTCACCTCCGCGTTCAGCACACGTACAGCTTGATGACGATCTCCACCATCTTGATCCAGCAAGAAGGAGTGGAGAGGAAGAAGAGTTCTCCGGCAGCGTGACGGTGCTCCGGCGATGGTGGTGGAGCAATTCCGGCAGGGCTTCGCCTAAGCACTGCAGAAATCCGATCTAGAGGAGAAACTATGCACTGGCGGAACGGGTAGCACGTGGCTGAAAATTCTAGTGCAAAAACCCAAAACCATCTAGTATATATAGGAGGAGTGGAGGCAGCCTTGGCTTCCAAGCCAAGAGCTTTGGCCGAACCAAGGTGGTGGAGGTGGAGTCCACCTCCAATTCTAGTAGGACTAGGATTCACCCTTTTTTTTCCTTTTTTCCACTTTTTCTCTTTGGGTTTTTTCCTCCAGGCACATGGGCCTTGTGTGGGAGTTTCCACCAGCCCATTAAGGGCTGATATTCACTCTCCCACAGCCCATGAAGCCTCTTGGGTCGAAATACCCCTCCCGGAGGCCTCCCGATGCACTATCGGCACTCCCGGTACACTACCGATGAGCCCGAAACTTTTCCGGCGACCAAAACAGGACTTCCTATATATGAATCTTTACCTCCGGACCACTCTGGAGCTCCTCACGACGTCCGGGATCTCATCCAGGACTCCTAACAACCTTTGGTCACCACCATACATAACTCTATACTACCGAAATGTCATCAAACCTTAAGTGTGCAGACCCTGCGGGTTCGAGAACTATGTAGACATGAACGAGACACCTCTACGGTCAATAACCAATAGCGGGACCTGCATGTCCATATTGGTTCCTACATATTCTACAAAGATCTTTATCGGTCGAACCTCTGTGTCAAGGATTCAGTTAATCCCGTATGATGTTCCCTTTGTTCTTTGGTATGTTACTTGCCCGAGGTTCGATCGTCGGTATCTCCATACCTAGTTCAACCTCGTTACCGTCAAGTCTCTTTACTCGTTCCGTAATACAAGATCCCGTAACTAACACTTAGTCACATTGCTTGCAAGGCTCATTGCGATGTTGCATTAGCGAGTGGGCCCTGAGATACCTCTCCATCACACGGAGTAACAAATCCCAGTACTGATCCATGCCAACTCAATAGACACCCTCGGAGACACCTGTAGAGCACCTTTATAGTCACCCAGTTACGTTGCGACATTTGATACACACAAGGCACTCCTCCGATGTCCGTGAGTTGTATGATCTCATGGTGATAGGAACATATACTTGACATGCAGAAAGCAGTAGCAATAAACTGACACGATCATAAGCTACGTTTGTAGTTTGGGTCTTGTCCATCACATCATTCTCCTAATGATGTGATCCCGTTATCAAATGACATCTCATGTCCATGGCCAGAGAACCTTAACCATCTTTCGATCAACGAGCTAGTTCACTAGAGGCTTACTAGGGACATTGTGTTTTGTCTATGTATCCACACATGTATCCATGTTTCCAATTAATACAATTCTAGCATGCATAATAAACAATTATCATGAAAAGGAAATATAATAATAAACACTTTATTTATTGCCTCTAGGGCATATTTCCAACACCAACAATTAAGTATCTTTATCCAGGTCTTCCTTTGAAAAACTCTTTTCAAACAACCCTTTATGCTTTCTAGAAATTCTACATTATTTGAGATCAACAATATGTCAACCACATATACTCAGCAGATAGTCTATAGTTCTCCCACTCACTTTCCTATAAATACAAGTTTCTCGTAAACTTTGCATAAACGCAAAAAACTTTGATCACCTCATAGATGCTTGCTCCAGCCCATAGAAGTATCCCTGGAGCTTGCATACCTTTTAGCATCCTTAGGAGTGACAAAATTTTCCGGTTGTATCACATACACCTTTTCCTAATAGAAACCGTTAAGGAAACTATGTTTTGACAGCCATCTGCCAAATTTCGTAACCGAAAAATGCAGCAACTGCTAACATAATTTCAATAGACTTTTAGCATCGCTGCGGGTGAGAAAATCTCATCGTAGTCAACTCCTTGAACTTGGCAGAAACTTCTTTCTGACAAGTCGAGCTTTATAAATGGTGACATTCACCATCAACGTCCGTCTTCATCTTAAAGGTTCATTTATACTCAACGACCTGTCGTTCAACGAGCAAGTTTACTAAAGTACATACTTGGTTTTCATACATGGATCATTTCTCGGATTTCATGGCCTCTAACCATTTGTTGGAATCCGGATCCATCATCACTTCTTCATAGTCTGTAGGCTCATTGTTGTCTAAGAACATGATTTTTATGACAGGGTTGTCGTACCACTCAGGGCAGTACGTGTCCTTGTCAACCTACGAGGTTTGATAGAAACTTGATGTGAAGCTCATGATCTTCATCATTAACTTTCTCTTCAACTGACGTAGGTTCCACACAAACATCATTCTGCACTACGCTACTTTTTGGTTGAAACAAAGGTTCAACAACCTCATCAAGTTCTATCTTCCTCCCACACAATTCTTTCGAGAGAAACTCTTTCTCGAGAAAGGACCCATTTTTAGCAACAAACACTTTTTCCCTTAGATTTGAGATAGAAGGTATACCCAACTGTTACCTTACGGTATCCTATGAAGATGCACCTTTCCGTTTTGGGTTCGAGCTCATCAGACATAAGCGTCACAGTCCCAAATTCTGAGAAATGACAACTTAGGTTTCTGCCAAACCATAATTCATACGGTGTCATCTCAGTGGATTTAGATGGTGCCCTATTTCAAGTGAATGTAGTTGTCTCAAATGCATAACCTCAAAACGATAGTGGCAAAATAATAAGAGATATCATAGTACACACCATATCCAATAGAGCACGACTATGACGTTCGGACACACCATCACACTATGGTATTCCAGGTGGCATGAGTTGTGAAACAACTTCCACATTGTCTTAAGTTGTATACCAAACTCGTAACTCAGATATTTACCTTCACGATCATATCATAGACATTTTATCTTCTTGTCACGATGATCTCAAACTTCCCTCTGAATTTTCTTAAACTTTCAAATGATTCAGACTTGTGTTTCATTAAGTAAATATACCCACATATATCCACTCAAATCATTAGTGAAGGTAAGAAAATAACGATATCCACCGCACGCTACAACACTCATTGGACCGCATACATCAACATGTATCATTTCCAATAAGTCACTTACCCGCTCCATCATACCGGAAAATGAGGTCTCAGTAATCTTGCCTAAGAGGCATGGTACGCATGTCTCAACTGATTTGAAATTGAGTGAGTCCAAACATCCGTCAGCATGGAGTTTCTTCACGCACTTTACACATGATGACCTTTAGTGGCATTGCCACAAGTATGTGGTACTATCATTATTAACTTTGCATCTTTTGGCATCACTGTTATGAACATGTGTATTACTACAATCGAGATTTCAATAAACCATTAACATTGGGTGCATGACCATTGAAGGTATTATTCATGTAAATAGATTAACCATTATTCTCGAACTTAAATGAATAACCGTATTGCAATAAACACGATCTAATCACGTTCATGCTCAACGCAAACACCAAATAACATTTATTTATGTTTATCACTAATCTCGAAGGTAGAGAGAGCGTGCGATGGTGATCACATCAACCTTGGCAATACTTCCAACACACATCGTCACCTCACCCTTAGCTTGCCTTCGTTTATTCCGTAGCTTTTATTTCGAGTTACTAACATTTAGCAACCGAACCGGTATCAAATACCCAGGTGCTAATAGGAGTACTAGCAAGGTACACATCAATAACACGTATATGAAATATACTTCTGATGATGTTGCCAGTCTTCTTATCTACCAAGTATCTAGGGTTGTTCCGCTTCAGCGGCCGTTCTCCTCATAATAGAAGCACTTATTCTCGAGTTTGGGTTCAACCTTGGGTTTCTTCACTGGAGCAGCAACTGACTTGCCATCCATGAAGTTTTCCTCCTAGACCTTGCCCTTCTCGAAACTAGTGGTTTCACAAACCATCAACACTTGATGCTCCTTCTTGATTTCTACCCTCGCGGTGTCAAACATCGCGAATAGCTCAGGGATCATTATTTCCATCCCTGGCATTTTGCAGTTCATCACGAAGCTCTAGTAGCTTGGTGACAGTGAATTGGAGAACTATATCAATCACTATCTTATTTGGAAGATCAACTCCCACTCGATTCAAGCGATTGTAGTACCCAGACAATTCGAGCACATGCTCACCGATTGAGCTATTCTCCTTTAGCTTGCAGGCTAAGAATCTTGTTGGAGGTCTCATACCTCTCAACACGGGCATGATCCTCAGATCCAAATTTCAGCCCTTAGAACATCTCATATGTTCCATGACGTTCAAAATGTTTTGGAGGCTCAATTCTAAGGCGTAATGCAGGACGCACCGAACTATCAAGTAGTCATCAGAACGTGCCTGTCACATGTTCACAACATCTACAAATGATGCTTGAGGGGGTGGCGCACCCAGTGGTGCATTAAGGACATAAGCCTTCTATGCAGCAACTGAGGACAATCCTCAGATCACGGACAAAAGTCCAAATAATTGCTACTACCATCTTTCAACTTACTTTTATCTAGGAACGTATCCATAAAATAGGGGAGCTACAGCGTGAGCTATCTACAACACAATTTGCAAAGATACTTCTGACTATTTTCATGATAAGTTCAATTAATCATATTACCTAAGACTCCCACTCAAATTGACATCCCACCGGTCGTTCGAGTGATAGATGGTCCATATTCACCAACTCAAGTCTGATCATCACATGAGTTGAGGTGGTTTCAATGGTGAACATCATCATGTTGATCATATCTACTATATGACTCATATTCGACCTTTCGGTCTCTTGTGTTCCGAGGCCATGTTTGTACATGCTAGGCTCGTCAAGTTTAACCCGAGTGTTCTGCACGTGCAACACTGGCTTGCACCCATTGTATGTGAACGTAGAGTCTATCACACCAGATCATCACGTGGTGTCTCGACACAACGAACTTTCGCAATGGTGCACACTCGGGGAGAACACAATTTATCTTGAAATTTAAGTGAGGGATCACCTTATAATGCTACCGCCGTGCTAAGCAAAATAAGGTGCATAAAAGGATTAACATCACATGCAAATCATGAGATTGTGCTTTTGATGACCATTTATAAAACACCGGCATGATGTCCATCATCACCGGGATGACACCATGATCTCCATCATATTGATCTCCATCAACATGTCGCCATCAGGGTTGTCGCGCCCACCATGCTTCTACTACTATCGCTACTGTTTAGCGATAAAGTAAAGCATTACAAGGCTCTTAATGATTGACACGCAGGTCATACAATAATTAAAGACAACCCTATGTCTCCTGCCGGTTCCGTACTCATCGACATGCAAGTCGTGATATTCTTTACAAAACATGATCATCTCATACATCACATATATCCCATCATGTAATTGGCCATATCATATCACAACATACCCTCCAAGAACAAGTTAGACGTCCTCTAATTGTTGTTGCATGTTTTACGTGGCTGCTACGGGTATCTAGCAAGAACGATTCTTACCTATGCAAAACCACAATGGTGATACACAAATTTCTATTTAACCTTCTCAAGGACTGCCTTTGTCGAATCCAATCAAACTACAGTAGGAGAGACAGACACCCGCCAGCCATCTTTATGCAACAAAGCGTACGAGTAAGGCTGGGTTCGACCGCTTCATCCCACAATACCGCTCAATCAAAAAACGACCAAGGAAGGAAGCAATATGAGCATCAACACCCACAAACGCCTTTGTTTTCTTCTTGAGATCTCATCTACACATAGACCTAGCTCTGATACCACTAATGGGGAACATTGCATGGGAAACAAAAAATTAGCTATGCACACGCAAGATCTATCTATGAGAGGGAGAGTGGATCTACGTACCCTTGTAGATCCCTAAGCGAGAAGCGTTAAGGAACTCGGTTGGTGTAGTTGAACATCTTCGTGATCCAATCACGAGCCATCTTGCGATCTAATCACGAGCCGTCTCGTGATCCTATCGTGCTCCTTCCGATCCAGCGCCGAACAGACGGCACCTCCGCATTCAGCACACGTGCATCTCGATGACGATCTCCAACTTCTTGATCCAGCAAGAGGGGCGGAGAGGTAGATGAGTTCTCGCCAGCACAACGACGTGGTGTCGGTGGTGGTGGAGCTGATCTGGCAGGGCTTTGCCAAGCACTACGGTATCAATCTAGAGGAGAACAGATCTAGAGGGAGAGAGGGCAGCACGTGGCTTTTCAGGTTGCGGCTGCCCTCTTTCTCCCTCCATATATATAGGGGGAAGGGAGGAGGGAGGCTCCCCTAAATCCAATCTAGGAGTGGCTGCCAAGGCAAAGGGGGAGGCGCCCCCTAGGGAAGCCCTAGGGTGACTTGCCCCCAAGCCAGGAGGAGGGAACCCTAGAGGGGGAACCCCACCTCTCCTAGTTACGTGGGAAAGGGTGAGGGGGGAGCACAACCCCTTAGTGGGCTAGTTTGCCCCCTCCCCTTGGCCCATGAGGCCCCCCAACACTTGTCGGGGCCTCACGAAACCCCTTTTGGTACTCCTGGTCATAACCCGGTACCCCCGGAATGCTTCCGGACTCTGACTCCCCTCGTCCTATATATCGATCTTCACCTCCGGACCATTTTGAAGTTCCTCCTCACGTCCGGGATCTTATCCGGGACTCCGAACAACCTTCGGTCACCAACACATATAACTTACTACCAAAACGTCATCGAACCTTAAGTGTCCAGACCATGCGGGTTCGAGAACTTAGTACACATGACCGAGACATCTCTACGGTCAATAACCAATAGCGGGACCTAGATGCCCATATTGGCTCCTACATATTCTATGAAGATCTTTATTGGTTCAACCTCTATGTCAAGGATTCACATAATCCCTTATGTTGTTCCCTTTGTTCTTTGGTATGTTACTTGCCCGAGATTCGATTGTCGGTATCACTATACCTAGTTCAATCTCTTTACTGGCAAGTCTCTTTACTCGTTTCGTAATACAAGATCCCATGGCTAACTCTTTAGTCACATTGCTTGCAAGGCTTATAGTGATGTTGTATTACTGAGTGGGCCCTGAGATACCTCTCCGTCACACGGAGTAACAAATCCCAGTCTTGATCGATGCCAACCCGACAGACACCCTCGGAGATACCTATAGAGCACCTTATCGAGTTACGTTGCGATGTTTGATGCACACAAGGTACTCCTCCGGTGTCAGTGAGTTGTATGATCTCATGGTCATAGGAACAGATACTTGACACGCAAAAAACTATAGCAATAAAATGACACGATCATATGCTACGTTTATAGTTTGGGTCTTGCCCATCACATCATTCTCCTAATGATGTGATCTCGTTACCAAATGACATCTCATGTCCATGGCTAGGAAACCTTAACCATCTTTGCTCAACGAGATAGTCTATTAGAGCTAGGGACATGGTGTTGTCTATGTATCCACACATGTATCTGAGTTTCTGATCTATACAATTCTAGCATGGATAATAAATGATTATCATGAACAAGGAAATATGATAATAACTAATTTATTATTGCCTCTAGGGCATATTTCCAATAAGTGATCCGAATTGGATCTTTGATGCTGATGAGATGAAGGACACTACTGGGTATATGTTTACCCTTGGAGGTGGTGTTGTTTCCTCGAAGTCTTGCAAGCAAACGATCTTAACAAGATCGACAATGGAAGCTGAATTAACAGCATTAGACACCTCTAGTGTCGAAGCAGAATTTCTTCAATATCTTTTGATGGACTTGCCAGTGGTTGAGAAGCCGATTTCGGCTATCCTTATGAACTGCGATAACCAGACAGTCATTTTCAAAGTGAAGAGTTCAAAGGACAACATGAAGTCCAACAAACATATAAGAATGAGATTGAAAGCTGTCAGACATTGAAGAAGCTCCGGAGTGATAGTGCTGGATTACATCCAAACGGCTAAGAATCTGGCAGATCGCTTTACTAAAGGGATATCGCGTGTTGTGATAGATAATGCATCGAGGGAGATGGGTCTGAAACCCACATGAGTCGCCATGGTAGTAACCCAACCTATGAGATTGGAGATCCCGTGAAGTAGGACCCAGGAAAACAAGCCAGTGGTGAACTGTGGAGAGTAACTTTACTAACCCACTCCCTTGGAGATGCAATACTCTCGGATAATGTATGGTAGGATGACTACTATCTTAATGTGTTCTAAAGCTTATATGTAAGCAAGATGTTGTCCTATAGAGCAATATTTGGAGGAACACACCTATACGAACCCGACTACTAGTCACGGTCTATGAGATTGGGGCGATCTCTAGTAAGCTCACGAATAGGCCAGTAGTGTGACTAATATGCTCCACCCGAGGGGTTAGCCTTTGGTAGCCTAGTACTAGTAGGACCTGTGGCAAAACTTCTTGATGCCAAACTAACAATTCGAGGCATAGTCCATTGTTCAGTTGTGAAGGAGTGTAGCTACTTGTTCTAGGTGAAGCTCAACCTTAACATGCCTTCACTGAATTGCTAGTATATCAAAACAGTAATTGGAACAGAGGACGAAATGGGCCCTTAAGATTTGGTGGGGGATTGTCGAAATCTGAGGTGGGCTTTAGTCCCATGAGACAATTTCCGAAAAATCTCTAAGGCCCCATGTAGGTGGCATGACAAGGGGTGGGAAGTTTAGTACCACCTTGCTAGTGGAAGGGGAGTTGGACCTGTTTATAAGGTGCTTTCTGCCACATGCTATTGGAGCATGAGAAGAGAAGAGGCCCGCGCGCACTCCTAATCCGCCGCCCGCCTCGCCACGCCACACCTCGTCACGACATGTCGCGGGTTGCGGGGTTGATCCGAGAGGAGCTCATACCTACGCAAACCCATGTCTCTCTACCCGGACGCCACCTACATAAGCAGGGCTTCAACCAACCATAGCCACCATGGAAAACGGATCACATCTGCCTTCACGCGTGCACGACCCAGTCGTTCCTTTTGTTGCTGCTGCCGCCGGTGACTCCATCCCGTTCACCGCATACACGGTCGACGAGAGAGCAGGCCTCCGAAACCACACCTCTCCAGAACCTGTACGGGGAGAGGGGTGATTAGGTTTTTGGGTAGCGACTACGTGGCTGCTCGCCTCCATCCGATTACTTCCTCTATGTCTGCATCGCCTTCATCGTCATCACCTTTTTATCCCCAACCTATGCCGACCGTGCTGCTGCTGAGAAGCATGAAGCCGACAGGAAGGCGGCTGAGGACGCTGCCACCGCCAACACCGTGGCTATGGCCAACTGGCCTATTGGAGGGTATAACCCATTTATCCCGCTCCTGCCTATTTTAGTCTTAGCATCAATATGTCAGTAGTCTAGCCAATGCCATGCTAGTTACTATCTCGTGGATTAATCTGATCGGAAAATTGCCTATATTCTCAACATGTGTGTGTGAGTGTTCTTTCTACTGGTATGTGTGTTCCCTGCAGCCTCTCCTATAGAGGCCTTATAGGAGAGTGAAGCTATTCAGGTTACAAATCGCCTTTGGATAGCTTAACCCACATTTCTTACAGATTGCCTTTCATTAGCCTCGGCTGCGGCAAACGGGAGCATTACTAATGTGTCTACTCCTTGGACCATTAGGAATACCTTGGTTGAGTTCTTCTCCTTCACCTCTCATCTCCAACCTCACGTGTACCATATATCTAGAGAGATCAATGTAATAGCTCATAATATTTCTCATCAGGTATTTCGATCTTCCGCAGAACTTGATATTAGTTGATTTGCTTCAGCTCATAGGAATTTATCTTGCCCTATAATTTCTCTTCTCTCTAGTTCTAATTTTCATGGCTATGTTATTCATGCTGTGAGATGCTACAAAGCTGAAAATTTCAGGTCCTCATACTTACTCTAATGTCTTGTGGAAGATCACAAAGATTTGAGGAGAAACAAACTTGCAAGATACATGGCTGTCTCACTGAAAGTTACAATCTTGCACACACTTTTGGTCCTGAATTTCACAATGTTTGCATGCAAACTTGGCTGGTTTTTTCAATAGAGAATGGCATGAAGCAATTAGTAATCTACCCTTCTTGGAGATACACTTGTACAAGGGAGCAGGTTCACAGGCTGGTGCTTTCATCCTGAAGTCCATGCGAGACCACTTGCATAATTTTGTTGTCGATGGAAGACTCTCTTTAAGTTTAGCCCTACATATTGACGTCTCCAACATATCTATAATTTTTAATTGTTCCATGCCATTATATTATCATTCTAGGATGATTCTTAGGCATTTTCTTTCTATTTTATATTATTTTGGAGCACTAATCTATTAACCTAGTGCCAAGTGCCAGTTGCGAGGCATAACCACCCCACGTCCCCCCGCCCACGTGCGCCCCCTTCCGGACCCTAGCCGTGCCAGTGGCTGATCCAGCCCCGACGGCCACCAAAGAGTTGCCACTGCCTTGCTCCGGCAGCCTCTACTCCTTTCTCCCTCGCGATCTTCTCCTTCCCGCGGGCGACCCCCCTGGTGAGTTTGCACCGTGTCTCTTAATGAACTGAGGTTCGAGAGAGGACATGCTTTTGAGGACAACATTCAACGTAAACTACATCATCCTATCAATTACTCTATGGGTCAGGGTCTTCGGGAGTTTTTTCAAGTGGCGGAATTCACAAGATCAAAAATCCATCTCATGGAGGAGATGGTGGGTGCTACTTCTTGACCTTGCGTTGGTTTTCCCTGTAAGAGGAAAGGGTGATGCAGCAAAGTAGATAAGTATTTCCCTCAGTTGTAGAGAACCAAGGTATCAATCCAGTAGGAGTAGCAAGAAAGGCCCCAATTTATGCACCTACACAAACAATCAAACACTTGCACCCAACGCTTTAAGGCGGTTGTGAATTCCTTCACGGTTACTTGCATGGATTAGATCTGGTAGAGAAAGATATAAAATATTGCTATAAGTAAAAAGTAAATAAAATTACAGCAAGGTATTTTGTTATTTTTTGTTTATAGATCTAAAAATATAATATGGAATATAGACCCGGGGGCCATAGGTTTCACTAGAGGCTTCTCTCATGAAGGAAAATAATACGATGGGTGAACAAAATACTGTCGAGCAATTGATAGAAAAGCACATAGTTATGACGATATCCAAGGCAATGATTATGCATATAGGCACCACGTCCATGTCAAGTAGACCAAAACGATTCTGCATCTACTACTGTTACTCCACATCAACTGACTCCTGCTTGCATCTAGAGTATTAAGTTCATGAAGAACAGAGTAACGCATTAGGTAAGATGACATGATGTAGAGGGATAAACTCAAGCAATATGATGAAACCCCCATCTTTTTATCCTTGATGACAACAATACAAATACGTGCCTCACTACCCCTACTATGTCACTTGGTGAGGACACCGCAAAATTGAACCCAAAACTAAGCACTTCTCCCATTGCAAGAATTACCAAACTAGTTGTCCAAACCAAACCAATAACTCGAAGAGACTTGCAAAGATATGAAATCATGCTTATAAGAATTTAGAAAAGACTCAAATAATATTCATAGATAATCTGATCATTAACCCACAATTCATTGGATCTCGACAAAAACAACGCAAAAGAGTATTACATCGGATAGATCCCCATGAAGATCATGGAGAACATGGTATTGAAGAACATAGAGAGAAGAAGCCACCTGGCTACTAGCTATGGACCCGTAGGTCTGTGGTGAACTACTAATGCATCATCGGAAGGGCAATGGAGTTGATGTAGAGGCCATCCGTGATTGGATCCCCTTCCGGCATATTACGGGAAAAGGCTCCAAGATTGGACCTCTGGGGGACGGAGGCTTCCGGTGGCAACAAAGTATTATCGTGGCTCTTTTTGGTATTGGGGGAATATTTCTGAATTTATAGGCCGAAGATTAGGGTTGGAAGAGCTATGGGGGACCCACAAGCCAGGGGGCGCAGCCCCTCCCTGGCCACACCAGGGTGGCTTTTGGCCCACCTTTGGCTCTTCTGGCCTCTTCTCCAAGTATGTTGGGTTTCTTCTAGTCCAAGAAATATCATCATAGAATTTTATTCTATTTGGACTCTATTTGATATTCCTTTTCTACAGTACTCAAAAACAAGGAAAAACATAAACTGGCACTAGGTTAATAGGTTAGTCCCAAAATTAATATAAAATAGCATATTAGTGCATATAAAACATCCAAAACAGATAATATAATATCACGGAACAATCAAAAATTATAGATACGTTGGAAACGTATCAGCATCCCCAATCTTACTTACTGCTCGTCCTTGAGTAGGTAAATGATAAAAATAGAATTTTTGAGGAATGCTACCTAACATATTTATCCATGTGATTTTCTTTATTGTGGCATGAATGTTCACATCCATAAGACTCAAAACAAAAGCATAATGTTGACATAAAACAGTAATATTTAAAGCATACTAACAAAGCAATTGTGTTTCTTCAGAATACCATGGAAAAAATTTATCCCTACAAAATCATATAGTTTGGCTATGCTCCATCTTCCCCACACAAAGTATTTATATCATGCACAACCCCAATGACAAGTCAAGCAATTGTTTCACATGTTTTATGTTCTCAAACCTTTTCAACTCTCATGCAATACATCAGCATGAGCCATGGATATACCACTATAGGTGGAATAGAATATGGTGGAGGTTGTAAGGAAAAGGAGAAGATAGTCTCACATCAACTAGGCATATCAACGGGCTATGGAGATGCCCATTAATAGATATCAATGTGTGTGAGTAGGGATTGCCATGCAACGGATGCACTGGAGCTATAAGTGTATGAAAGCTCAAAAAGAAACTAAGTGGGTGTGCATCCAACACACTTGCTCAAGAAGACCTAGGGCAATTTGAGGAAGCCCATCATAGGAATATACAAGCCAAGTTATATAATGAAAAATTCCCACTAGTATATGAAAGCGACAAAATAGGAGACTCTCTATCATGAAGATCATGGTGCTACTTGGAAGCACAAGTGTGGAAAAAAGATAGTAGAATTGTCCCTTCTCTCTTTTCTCTTTGTGTCTCCTTTTTGGTGGGCATCATTGGCCTTTTCTTATTTGGGCTTCATTGGCCTCTTTTATTTTTCATCAAATCCGGAGTCTCATCCCAACTTGTGTGGGAATCATAGATTCCATCATTCTTTCCTCACATGGGACAATGCTATAATAATGATGATCATCACACTTTTATTTACTTATAACTTAAGAATTATAACTCGAAACTAGAACAAAATATGACTCTATATGAATGCCTCCGGCGCTGTACCGGGATGTGCGATGATCTAGCATAACAAATGACACAAGCCATGAAAACATCATGCTAGCTATCTTACGATCATGCAAAGCAATATGAAAATGATGGTGTGTGTCATACTAAACGGAACGATGGAAGTTGCATGGAAATATATCTCAGAATGGCTATGGAAATGCCATAATAGGTAGGTATGGTGGCTGTTTTGAGGAAGGATATATGGTGGGTGTAATGCAGCGGTGAAAGTTGTGCGGTACTAGAGAGGCTAGCAAAGGTGGAAGGGTGAGAGTGCGTATGATCCATCGACTCACATTAGTCATAAATAACTCACATACTTATTGCAGAAGTTTATTAGTCATTGAATCAAAGTATTAGACGCATGCTCCTAGGGAGGGGTTGGTAGGAGTTAACCATCGCGCGCTCCCGATCCTCACACAAAGCATGACAATCAATAAACATATCATGCTCCGACTTCATAACATAACGGTTCATCATACGTGCATGCTACGAGAATCACAGACATTTAAACAAATATTTTTACCAATTCACAATTACTCACTAGCATGACCCTAATATCACCATCTTTATATCTCAAAACTTTATGCAAGGAATCAAACTTCTCATAATATTCAATGCACTTTATATGAAAGTTTTTATTATATCCATTTTGGATGCCCATTATATTAGGACTAAATTCATAACCTAAACCAATTACCATACTATTTAAATACTCTCAAAATAATATAAGTGAGTTACGAGAGTTCAAATATTTCTATAAAATAAAACACCACCGTGCTCTAAAAAGATATAAGTGAAGCACTAGAGCAAAATTGCCTAGCTCAAAAGATATAAGTGAAGCTCATAGAGTATTCTAATAAATTCACGATTCATGCATGTCTCTCTCAAAAGATGTGTGCAGCAAGGATGATTGTGTCAAACTAAAAAGCAAAGACTCATATCATACAAGACGCTCCAAGCAAAACACATACCATGTGGTGAATAAAAATACAGCCTCAAATAAATTTACCGATGGATTGAAGACGAAAGAGGGGATGCCTTCCGGGGCATCCCCAAGCTTAGGCTCTTTGGCATCCTTCATTCCTTGGGGTGCCTTGGGCATACCCAAGCTTAGGATCTTGTCACTCCTTATTCCATTGTCCATCAAATCTTTACCCAAAATTTAAAACTTCACAACACAAAACTCAACAGAAAACTCATGAGATCCATTAGTATAAGAAAAATAAATCACCACTATAAATACTGTTGTGAACTCATTCTTCACTTATATTGGTGTAATATATACTGTATTCCAACTTCTCCATGGTTCATACCCCCCGATGCAACCCATAGGTACATCAAAATAAGTAAACAACATAAAGAAAACAGAATCTATCAAAAACAGAGCAGTTTGTGCCAGTCTGTAAACTTTGAATACTTCTGTAACTCCAACAATTCTGAAAAATTAGGATAGCTTGGAAAATATGTATATCAATATTTTGTAAATATTTCAGACTTATTCATCGCTCTAAGAAATTTATAGAATTCCTGGACTAGGCGCAAAAGTTTCTGTTTTTCTACAAGATCAAATCAACAATCACCATAGACCATCCCAAAGGTCTTACTTGGCTCAAACACTAATAAAAACACCAAAACAAAATTAATACATAGGTAATAATGTGTGAAACACTCAAAAACATAAGCAAAAACAAAAACATGAAAGTAAAATTAGGTTGCCTCCCAACAGGCGCTATTGTTTAACGCCCCTAGCTGGGCATAACGCAATAGATCTAGGTATTGTCATCTTTGGTATGCAAACCATAAGTAGTTCTCATAATAGATTAATATGGTAATCTTATGTTCTTTCTAGTAAAGTGTTCCATGCCTTTCCTTAACGGAAATTGGAATCTAATGTTTCCTTCTTTCATATCAATAGTTGCACCGATCGTTCTAAGGAAAGGTCTACCAAGAATAATAGGACATGTAGGATTGCAATCTATATCAAGAACAATGAAATCTACGGGCACACAATTCCTATTTACAACAATAAGAACATCGTTAATGCTTCCCATAGGTTTCTTAATAGTGGAATCCGCTAGATGCAAATTCAAAGAGCAACCATCAAGTTCATAAAAACCTAACACATCACATAAAGTTTTCGGAATCGTGGAAACACTAGCCACCCAAATCACACAAAGAAGGGCACTCATAATCTTTAATTTTAATCTTAATAGTAGGTTCCCACTCATCATAAAGCTTTCTAGGGATAGAAACTTCCAACTCAAGTTTTTCTTCAAAAGATTTCATCATAGCATCAACGATATGGTCAGTAAAAGCCTTATTTTGATTATAAGCATGCGGAGAATTCAACATGGATTGCAACAAGGAAATACAATCAATCAAAGAGCAGATATGATAATTAAATTCCATGAAATCAAAAAGAGTGGGTTCATTGCTATTTAAAGTTTTGACCTCTTCAATCCCACTTTTATCAATTTTAGCATTAAGATCTATAAACTCCGAATCATTGGGATGACTTTTAACTAAAGTTGACTTATCTCCAGTCCCATCTTTATCAAGATTTATATTGGAAAACAAAGATTCAATAGGAGTCACATCAATCACTTTAAGATCTTCATCATTATTATCACGAGAACACACTTTTTCAAGCCATTCACGCTTAGCATGCATTCTCGCGGTTCTTTCCTTAAACTCATCAATAGAAGTTCATAGTTGTAGCGACCCGACTCAAAACGAGTCAAGCCTCTGTGTGTTTTGTGCCATCCCTGGATCAGTATGCTGGCACACACAGTACATCAATGTATATATCAAAGTGCAATCACATGTACATAACGTAAAACTGATATATACCTTAAAATCTCAGCGGAAATAGTCAACGGGAGTGGAGTCCCAATAACACCAACGGCAGGTTGAGTGTAGACCGTAACCCTGAATCGTACTCTTACCCGCCATAGAGCTTATCTGCAACATAAGACGTTGCAGCCGTGTAGGTCAGCATTTTGAATATGCCGGCAAGTCACAAAAGAGGGGGTGTAAAGTAATCATCTATTCTACATGCATATATGGCAAGTGGGGTAGTAGGTTTTTGCATAAAGCCAAATTTTTCCTACAACAAGAGAGGGCAAAAGCATAATTACTATAAATGTTGGTTGATTAATGAGATGGTTCCACCAACCAATTCTCATACCCAAGTTGACATTAATACCCACATCAATGTAATTAATTGTGTTGAGAGTTCCAGATAGTTTCAGTTCCTTTGGCTCAAGTTGTCCATGACCGTGGACACGGCTAATCGATTAGGTTTGAGTACTCTGCAGAGTTTTGCACATGTTCCCCACAAGATTTGATCGCCTTCGTTAGATTTCTCGCACTTCAGGGTGTTTGAGAAACGGATGACCAAAACATGGTCTTCTAAAGGGTTTCCCTGAGACTCTGTCGGTGCCCATCCTTTCCTACCGTTCTTCTACATCTCGTAGCACCGCCTGTCCAGGGTCACCACGATATCCAACCAAGCCAGAGCCCATAATGATTTGTGGCTGTGCAGGAAAGCCTTGGGTCTTGAAGCATCCATCCATCTCTTTGTGCCTGGGTGGACCTTTCCGCATGAATACTGGCACATCTCGAGCATCATCTAGGCTAACCACTGGTTTCTCCAGGGCGCCGTTCAACCATCATCCACCCAGAGGTATGTTGAAAACTCGGAGTCTTGAAGTCTTGATCATTATGTAGGTCTTGTAATTAATCTCACAACTCTCATGAATCACACAACCAACCCCGTCTACTAATAGCATAGCAAAATTGAATCAACGTTTCCCGGGGCCAAAGTGACAAGGGATTGAGGGGATCCTACCACATGATACTACAACAAGTAACCAAGTTTCCAATTACCTACTTTGCATGCAATTGTGGGGGATGGTAGAACTAATGCAATAAAAACATGGGTAAACATGATCAAAGTGACTTGCCTGGTATTACTTGATGAAGATAGTCGCTCTCACAATCTGGATAATTCTACTCGTCACACTCCGAGAAATCTATCATAGGCAAATAACATTCAATAAACATTCATGCCAAAACAAAGAACTGAAAAACGCAAGAACAAAACATGTCTTGGTGCGAAAATAACAACATACTAAGGTTAAATAAGAAAAGATAGGTTCTACCTGTGTTGTAAAGTGAAAGTGGAGGAATCAACTCAAAGAGTTAATGGATGATGAACTATTGCTATATAAGCTTAGGTTGGAGAGACTACGAAAGACGATCCAATGTATGGGACAACAACATGAACGTTGTTTGACAAATAGTATAAGGCATAAGAATTTATTTGTAGAAAGAATTTAATTGAAAAGGTCAAAAGAAGTTGAACTGTAAATTCAAGTATGAATTGAATTTGAATTCACAAAGGTCAAAAGAAGTTGAACCGACGTACGATGGTTATGAATAGAAATATATGACACGAGTATTTAGGGGCAAAAGGAATCAATTGAAAAGGTGTTACAGTTTGCAAGATATGATCAAATGAAGGTTCGGATTCAAATTGAATCGCTCCAATTTGAAAGGCTCAAAGATTGAAACTAACGATGTTACTATATATGGGAAGTCAATATGAACGTGTAGAAAAATGAATTACCAGGTTCAAAATCACGGATCAAAAGTTATAAGCAATTCAATATGGCATTGAATTAGCTTAGTACGGTGTGTGAACACATTTTGGGGACTAATAGAGAAGTATGAGCAAGATCAAAATTATATGTTGCAATGATAACACTAAGGATGTGAACGGAAAGATTACTTTGATACGGATCCGACGCAATTGGATTCATCGGAAACGGAGCTACGGATAAAAAGATATGATTAAAAGAAGTTTGAATACAAATCTGAATAAATTTCGAAATTTGAAAATTTGAAAAAAGTTGACGTGATAGGTTGATTGGATAGGTGAGGTCAAGATGAAACTCTAGGCGTTGGTTTCATCTAATTCTGATAAAAATATTTCCTAAAACATGAACATTTGTTTAAGGCCGAATAAAATACTTTAGAAAAAATAGTATTTTTTTGCAATAACTCCAAAATGAAAAGAAACTAGAATTTCAAATAAATGGCAAATAGTTTTTATTTTAAAATTTGAGTCAAAACATTGTATATGATTTTTGAGTGCCATTTACCTCCTCTCATTTGATTTTATAAGAGGGTTTTAAAAATATTTGAACTCAAAATTGAATAGGGATTCGAAATAGAAAATTTTGGAAAAGTCATTTTATTCCCTCTCATTAAAATTTATAAAGTTCCAAATTCCACTCAATTTCACACAATCAATCACACAACATTCAAGCAAACAATCCTACTTATTTATTTAATGTAACATTCCAAAATTTAGAATTTTGGGATGTTACAATAGCTTTTAAAGACTCATTAATATGAAGATTGGGTGGAGTAGATCTAATTTTCAAAGAATCAATCTCAAGCGAAATTCTATCAACATTCCTAGCCAAATCATCAATCTTGAGTAATTTTCCTTCAATCGAAGCATTGAAAACCTTTTGAGAACTAATAAATTCTTTAATATTATTATAAAGATCAAAGGGCATCTTATCATAATTTCCATAAGGATTTTTGTAGGAATTACCATAATTATTAGAGGAATTACTAGGAAACGGCCTAGGGTTGAAATTACCTCTATACGCGTTATTACCAAAATTGTTCCTACCAACAATATTCACATCCATAGATTCATTATTATTACCAATCAAAGAAGATAAATGCATATCATTAGGATCAAAAGGAGCACTCTTAAGCAAACAATTTCATTAAATCATCCATCTTTTCACTCAAAGTATTTATTTCTTCAATAGCATGCACTTTTTTACTTGTAGGATATCTTTCGGTATGCCATTGAGAGTAATTTGCCATAATATTATCTAGGAGTTTAGTAGCTTCTCATAATGTGATTTCCATAAAAGTACCACCCGCGGCTGAATCTAAATGATTCCTAGATGCAAAATTCAACCCCGCATAAAAAATTGTATAATCATCCATAAAATCAAACCATGTGCGGGGCAATTTCTAATCATTAATTTCATCCTCTCCCAAGATTGTGCAACATGCTCATGATCAAGTTGCTTAAAATTCATTATATCGTTCCTAAGGTAGATGATCTTAGCGGGCGGAAAGTACTTGGAAATAAAAGCATCTTTACACTTATTCCATGAATCAATACTATTTTTAGGCAAAGATTAAAACCAAGTTTTAGCACGATCCCGTAGTGAGAACGGAAATAGCTTCAATTTAAAAATGTCATTAGCCACATCTTTCTTCTTTTGCATGCCACACAACTCAATGAAAGTATTTAGATGGGATTTAGCATCTTCACTAGGAATGTCGGAAAATTATTCTTTCATGACAAGACTAAGCAATGGAGCATTAATTTCATAAGATTCCACACTAGTGGCGGGAGCAATCGGAGTACTAATAAAACCGATATTATTAGTATTGGAGAAGTCACACAATTTGGTATTCTCACACATCGTGACAAAGCAAGCAATCAAGCACACAAGCAAACAAAAAGCAAACGAAAAGACGAACGGAAGAAGGGCAAATAAAAAGGCAAATCTTTTTGGTTTTTTCTGAAAATCATTTTCGAAGTGGGGGAGAGGAAAATGAGAGGCAAATGACAAATAATGTAAATTTAAGAGATGAGTTTGTGATGGGTACTTGGTAGGCTTGATGTGTATCATCCCCGGCAACGGCGTCAGAAATCCTTCTTGCTACTTCTTAAGCTTGCGTTGGTTTTCCCTTGAAGAGGAAAGGGTGATGGAGCAAAGTAGATAAGTATTTTCCTCAGTTGTTGAGAACCAAGGTATCAATCTAGTAGGAGGAACAAGCAAGGCCCCAATTTATGCACCTACACAAACAATCAAACCCTTGCACCCAACGGTATAAAGGGGTTGTCAATCCCTTCATGGTTACTTGCAAGGATTACAGTTTATAGAGAAAGATATAAAAGATTGCTAGAAGTAAAAGGTAAAGAAAATTGAAGGAAGGTTTTTTTGGTATTTTTTTATAAATCTGAAAATATAATATGGAAGATAGACCAAGGGGCCATAGGTTTCAATAGAGGCTTCTCTCATGAAGGAAAATAATACGGTGGGTGAACAAATTACTGTCGAGCAATTGATAGAAAAGCGCATAGTTATGACGATATACAAGGCAATGTTTATGCATATAGCAATCACGTTCGTTTCAAGTAGACCGAAATGATTCTGCATCTACTACTATTACTCCACACATCGACCGACTCCTGCCTACATCTAGAGTATTAAGTTCGTGAAGAATAGAGTAACGCATTAGGTAAGATGGCATGATGTAGAGGGATAAACTCAAGAAATATGATGAAAACCCCATATTTTTATCCTTGATGGAAACAATACAAATACGTGCCTCACTACCCCTACTATGTCACTGGGTGAGGACACCGCAAGATTGAATCCAAAACTAAGCACTTCTCCCATTGCAAGAATTACCAATCTAGTTGGCCAAACCAAACCAATAACTCGAAGAGACTTTCAAAGATATGAAATCATGCATATAAGAATTCAGAAAAGACTCAAATAATATTCATAGATAATATGATCATTAACCCACAATTCATCGGATCTCGACAAACACACCGCAAAAGAGTGTTACATCGGATAGATCCTCATGAAGATCATGGAGAACATGGTATTGAAGAACATAGAGAGAGAAGAAGCCATCTAGATACTAGCTATGGACCCGTAGGTCTATGGTGAACTACTCACGCATCATCAGAAGGGAAATGGAGTTGATGTAGAGGCCCTCTATGATCGAATCCCCTTCCGGCAGATAACCGGAAAAGGCTCCAAGATTGGATCTCTCGGGAACGGAGGCTTCCGGCGGCGAAAAAGTATTTCGTGGATCTTTTTGGTATTGGGGGAATATTTCTGAATTTATAGGCTGAATATTAGGGTTGGAAGATCTACGGGGGACCCACAAGCCAAGGGGCATGCCCCCTGGCCGCGCCAGGGTGGCTTGTGGTCCACCCGTGGCTCTTCTAGCCTCTTCTCCAAGTCTGTTGGGTTTCTTCTAGTCCAAGAAAACCCATCATAGAATTTTATTCCATTCGGACTCCGTTTGATATTCCTTTTCTGCAATACTCAAAAACCAGGAAAAACAGAAACTGGCACTGGGCACTAGGTTAATAGGTTAGTCCCAAAAATAATGTAAAATAGCATATTAATGCATATAAAACATCCAAAACAGATAATATGATAGCATGGAACAATAAAAAATTATAGATACGTTGGAGACGTGTTAGTGGGCACCATTCTCCTTTCCTGCTATGGTGGTCAGGCTTCATTATTTAAGGTTTGCAAGATCCAAAGCTACATGTTCAAATTCTCGGTATCTTGCATGGATGTGGGTTTTGCGATTTACAATGTTGGTACATTCTCTTGCCCAGAATTCAACATGGGTCTCCTCCCGTGGGGTCCCCAAGGGGCCAAAAATCGACCACTCTTAGATCCTGAGTTGGAGCAAGGATGGACTGTGGTTGACCGATCACGGAATTGAAATTCTTATGCAGATGTTGTGTGAAGACCGATAAATTTTCTACATTCAAATTCAAATGCTGATACAGAGCGGAATTGCAGCAATCGTGTTCCTCCTGGATCAATAGTGCCAATCAATTTTGTTTTTAACCGTCTTCGATTCCCGGATGATCAACGTCATAATGGCATGAGTTCAACCCAACATCGATTTCAAACCAGCAGTGCAGCCTCGGGCTGGAAATTCTGGGCTGGACAAGGCTGCTCAGCCCACCAAGTCCTTCTGTGGCCGATGCCTTCTGCTGGGGCATGAAAGACTGGCCTGCAAGAATAGAATCAGGTATCAAAATTGTAAGAGGTGGGTCCATATCGTCAGTGGGTGTCGCTTCGACTTCTAGTCTTTGGCTACGTCAAATCAATAGATTATTTTTGGCTCATATCCCGCGGCTACATGCAGGATTAATGCCGAAATTATACCACAACCTGCCTGCATTGTCGCCCCTTTAGTTAATCCAGGTAGAACTTGTCTCTCTTAGGAATTTGCTCATCCTCCATTGCCCCTACCTCAATCTTCTACGCTGCCGCCATCACCTCCAAGACCACCCATTGATAGGACACAACAGGCGATTGCAAAGCAGGGGATGGCCAACTTCATCTTTGACCTGACACCTTTCCTGCCTCCTCCTTATCAAGGAGTTCAAGTGGAAGACAGGCCCGCTCAGGTCAGAGTCATTTCTGCTCCAACAGCTCAAAGGCATGAAGATTGGGTAATTGCTACAATCATCCCCATGCCAAATCAGCAAGTACTTTCCCCACTGTAAGTCAGCTTTTAGGAGAGTTCATTACTTAAGTCAAACACCTCGGGTTTTCAGAGATCTGTAGATGTCCCTCTGGTCAGGCATATGTCAGATTCAATTCCTCTTTTGATAGAGATGTTATGGTGTTGCAAAGTCCTCATGAATTTGGATATGTGCATTTCATTTTCCAAAGACATAACCAGGGGATGAATTGGAGGAACCTGGAACTGAACAAAGAGGTTTGGGTTCTGCTTGTTGGATTCCCTTTTAACAAAAGGGACATCCATGAAATTGCAAATGGTGTGTGCTGTTTTGTCATGCTTATTCTTTGGGACATAGCAAGAAGCACAAAAGCAACCATTTTAAATAAAAACATAGTGGGTGAACTAAGGAACATTCCTTCCAGGATAGTTGTTGGAGAGACAGAGGAATCAAGCTCTGAATCTTGGACAATTATAGTGGTGATAGTACAACAAGAGCTAGGTGGAGGGTCACCAGATGAAGACCCTATCCCAGACAATGGTATTCCTCACCCTCTGCCTAACAAGCCAAACTTCCATCCATATCAGCAGTACCATTTTATTGGACCTTTCATGGAGCATCAGGCATAGGATGATATGCATCAGCAACATAACCAACTCGACCTTAACTTGGCACAAAACCTAGTGGATAATGTTGAGGGAGATGATGAGGAAGAGATGCGAGGTTGGGGACATTGGGCAATGCCAGAAGAAAATGAGCTTGTGGATCATGAAATTGAAGAAGGAGAATTTCTGAAATTAGTTGATTTAATTCAACCACTTGATGGACATTTGCATGAGGAATTGCCAGATATGGATGTGAACACTGATATAACTCTCTTTGTGGGCTCTAATGAGATCATCCCACCTGCTTTTGAAGTGGACATGGCAGCTCCACCTTTGCTGGAGGACTTGGTTGTTCCAATGATGGAGGGAAATGAAGGTTTAAACTTGTTAGGCCAGGACCATTTCATTTTGAATGGGCTTCCAGATCTGAATTTAGTACTTGGGCCCATTCAAGGCCAATAGCCAGTGGAGGTACATCCACAGATTTCACCAGCTAATGGCCCTCAGCTGCAAGACTTTGTTTTTGTTCCGGTCCAAATCTCAGAAGTTAATCCCCAACCAGAACCTGAATTGATAATTGGAAGGCAACACACAGTTGCTCCTCAGCTACTGAATTCAGTTCACAACAACTCTATTGAGTTATAGAACATTGTGCAATTTCCCCCTGGTGACAACTAGGATAAGTTGTATAGCAACGCAAGCTTTTTTGACCTTGATCTGGCTGGGGGAGAGTACCCTATACTGCAACTTGCAGACCTTGCAGTCAGGCCAACTTCCCTAGACAGAAGTCCCAACTAAAACATCCCTCTTGATGAGGAGATAGAAATTTTGGACAATAGTGCATCCGTAGTTGGATATTCATTCTCTGCTAAGTCCCAGTCATTTTCTACTTCTTCTGAATGCTCAGCTCCTCAAGGATTTGAGGTTAAAGGTAAATATAAGCCAACAGTACATGAGTCTGCATTGAAGGACAACACAACCCAGTTAATATTTGGAGAGGTAAATATAAGCCAACAGTACATGAGTCTGCATTGAAGGACATTCAGTTTCTATATATCTCTTCTCTCCGCCTACTTCTTTTTTCTGGCCTTTGTACTTCTTGCTTTAACTTTGCTTGTTGAGATAAATAAAGTTTGGTCCTATTTGGTGCCTTCTTTTGTTCAAACAAAAGGAAAAAGAGAAGATATGCAATTGATACATGAGAAAGGAATTTTCTGGAAGTTGAAAACGAGTCAATAATGAGGTCACTTATACACAGAGCAAGGTCGTGTATTGTCGGGCAAAAGTTTAGTTCTTCGTGCTTTAACATTAGATCGAACTTTAAGCCGATTTACAAAAGGCGACACAACACATAAGAGGTGAGTGAGTGAGTTATTGTGCATGTTATTGCTCCCTTTTCTCATACTACAAGTAGTAATACAACAACTCACCTTATATATTGGTGTTACTCTTCTTCAACTAACAATATGACATTAAACTTGTGGCTTGCAAGTCAAATTGGCCTTTGAGATTTCATAAGTTTAACTAACTAATAAACAAGATTTAGTGTGCCTAAACCCATAAAATATAACAATCTCCATGCAATAAAGTAATCATGCTTGTTTTATACTCTTCTCTCTCCTAAAAATGTTGTCTTGGATTTGTCCAAATACATATGTACCAAAAAAGGCTTTCGCCACGCTTAATATATAAAGCAACAATCAATAACACCCAATACAAACGCACAGCCCCATACCACCCACACACATACCCAAGGTAGGATACATAGACGCTGAGCGCAGCAACACCAACTCTAGCACTACAGGAGGGCTACAACCGTGAACACGTCACCGCAAAGAAGTGAAGCAGAATATCACGAACCGTTGGCTCCAAGGCAGTGCCTTCAGGAAGAGGACAACACTGGAGCACCACCGCTGCCCGATCCAAGGACCAGAGTTTCTCTTGGAGCAACACGACGGGCAATGAGAGCTGCAACGACACCTTCAAGAAAGGAACGAAGTTCGCTGCCACTAGTCAATCCGGAGATAGAGCAGGTTTTCACCCTGACCACCACACATCGCCACCGAACGCCACATCTTGGCTACCATGCCGCCCACATGGCCATGGCAACCGGGTAGCACCAAGCCATGGGCTTTGCCCACGAGCACCGCGGAACCACCACCAAGGTTGTTGCCCCGGCATCCAAGACGTTGACATAACGTCACCCGAGACCCACCGCTACCCTAACTTGGGCTACTCAACAATGCTGATACCCAATTGGCCAGCCAAAATTGGCCTCCATCAACCTGTCATCAGCACCGAGCGCGATACAAGCTCGGTCCTACCGTTGGGCGCGAGACGAGCATGGTCCTGCTCCCGGGCGCAAGATGAGCTCGGTCCTGCTACTAGGCACGAGACAAGCTCGGTCCTGTTGTCGGATGCGAGACGAGTGATGGACTACAATTGTGGAAGGGAAAACCATCGATAAAGATAGCAGCCGGGCATCGCAGAGAGGGGTCGAAGCTCGAACCCGACCACCTACAAACAAGCCGACGCCGGAAATCCAGTCACTACTATAGCCAGTGCGGCGAATCGAAACCGCTAGAGGGTAGAACCGCCTCGCTGCCGCCGGCCACAGCCAGAGCAGCAGCCATGCCAGGTCGATGCCACAACCTGTGCTGCCCGCCAAAAAATGACAGATCCGGTCGGCACATAGCGCCACCACCGCCGTCAGACCTAGACAAGGGGAACCTTTTCAAAGCACATTCCTTCCACTCCCTGGAGGCGCGATGAACCAGCACAGCCGACCCATGGTTGGCATCGAGCAGCACCCCCACATCACGCCTACAGCCCCCCGTCGACCTAGCCACTAGCCCGCTCCCACAGTGCCAACCCCCACCGCCGACAGCCAAGGCCGCTTGGAGGGCAGGTCGTAACCTCCAGGCCATCCGGGCCCGCATCCCTCAGTATGACATACCACACGTGACGCCACCACCAGATCTGGTGGGCGCCGCCCAGCCCGACGCAGCCACACCGAGCATGCTCCATTGCGTAGCCACCACAACCAAGCTAGCCACCCATGTCGGCGGCATGCCCGACTGCCTCACTAAAAGCACAATATGCTCCCTTGGTGGTTTTGATAATTCATGGCAACATACATTGTCTCTTGGACTAATATTTCATCTAGTGTATCTCAGAGAAAAGTCCATAGAGAAGGTTGGCAAAAAGGAGTGTGGAGATTATCCCCAAGAAGAAGAAGGAGAAGGAATAGCATTGCCAAAAGCTTCAAGCAAAGAGGACTCTACATTTTACTTTGTGAGAAATCACTTTGAGTCCATAGGAAAAGCCAATACTTTTAAAAGGGCGTAATGTACTATTGGTGATCAAGATCCTCCACGTGCATAAGTGATAGTCACCAAAAACACCCACAAGCTCTCCCACAAACACTCTTTATAGAACCCTACCACTCAAATCGGTAAGACCAACAATTCCTATTTGATGTCACCGAAATTCAAACCCTAGACAGATCCTAAGAGAAACCCATATCGGTACTACCATCGTTCCATTTGGTACCACCGAAATCAGTTGCCAACTTTCGGGTATCCCATTTTCAAGCATCGGTACCACCGAGTTTTGCCAATCGGTCTCACCGAGATTTGGACCAACTTTCTGGTTATCCATTCTCAAGAATCGGTACCACCGAGTTTTGTGAATTGGTCTCACTGAGTTTTGGACCAACTTTTTGGTTAGCCGTTGTCAAAATTGTTACCACCAAAATTTGAGAATCGGTCTCATCGAGTTGTGCAGTCTGACCGTTGGTCATCTAATCGGTACCACCGAGATTTCTATATCGGTCTCACCGAGATTCAAAAGTTGCTACCTTTGGAGCAACTCCGTACCACCGAGATTCACACATCAGTGTCACCGAGTTGGTCACTTAAGGTGTAACAGCTGGATATTTGGAGATGCCAATATATACCCATCCCCCACCACTCACTCGCAAGAGAAGCACTGAGAATAGATCCCCACCTATCCTATCAGATTTTCTGAGAGAGAGCCACCTACTCATGTGTTGAGATCATGCCATTCCATTCCAACCATATGAATCTTGATCTCTAGCCTCCCCAAGTTGGTTTCCACCCAATCAATATCTTCCACCAAAGCCAAATTTGTGAGAGAGTGATTGAGTGTTGAGGAGTCTATCATCTTGAAGCACAAGAGAAAGGAGTTCATCAACATTTTTGAGACTATTACCTTTTGGCGGGTAGTGCCTCATAGATTGGTTAGGTGTCTCTTTGGAGCCTCCTACTTTGTGTTGTGGAGTGAACCAAGAAGTTTGTAAGGGTAAGGAGATTGCCTACTTCATGAAGATCTACCCCGAGTTAGGCTAGTCCTTCGTGGACGTAGGCCATCATGGAATGGTTGCTACTTCATGGCCCTTATGGGTGGAGCCCTCCATGGAATCTCGCGACCGCTACCCTCCGTGGGTTGAAGACTCCATAAATGTGGACATATGATATCACCACCTATCGAAACCACGGGAAAATCTTCGTTTCCTTCATGCGTTCGATCTCCCTATCTCAACTCTTTACTTCCATGTGCAATGTCTCTACTTAGCGCTGCTATACTTGATGACTTGCATGTGTAGGGCGTACTAGACTTGCTATAATTGCTAAAACCTGCCAACACTTAACTTTGGATATTGTGTAGATTTTAATTTGTGCTAGTAGTCTATTCGACCCCTCTAGACATAATCTTCTAGTGATCCCACAATCATCGCCGCCCCGCCCCACGCGAGCACTGCGCCTCCAGCCTAATGCTGCACCCGCGTTGCGCGCATCCATGGGAGGGGAGAGAAGCCCCGCTGCCACATGCATCGACCGGGATTTGCCAGTTGGCGCGCGCCAGCGGCGACACGAGGAGGTGATGGAAGGAGGGGAACGAACATGAGGCGCAGGCTAGGGTCCCCCCCACTCGCGAGAGCAGGCCGGGCGAATGTCTCCGCTTTCTTAGGGGGGGCTTTTGGATGAGCAATGCTACATACACAAATGTATCTAGACACGTTTTACATTCAGTACAACCGTATCTAGAAAAATCTAAGACAAGCTTTTTGAGGCATGGGTAATATATGTAATCATTCATGCCATGCCAAATTGTCAATTGTCATGTTTATTAATTCAAATATGTCTCTCTAGCTATTGATGATCAAGCTAATGTATTGGCTTCTTATTATGATTTTAACAAATTGGGCAACACAGTGGAAGTAGTTAATCTGAGCCCGAGCTCATGAGACCTTTGAATGAACAGTAAAATGAGAAAACAAGAAAAAGAAATCCTGGTCTTTTTTGTAGAAAACACTGACAAATGTTTACTTTCTTGTAAAAATTTATTATGGAATGACATTCGTGGTAAAAGTGGCAAAAAAGTCTATACTCCAACAATTTTATTTCCAAAAGTATTTTGGAGCATCATTTTTTCTTCACATCTTCCAGTTGTTCCATGATGAATTTTTGTCAGTGTTTGCTAAAAAAATCAGATTTTTTTTGTTTTACTGTTTACCTGATTTCATGTGAGCTTGAGCTTAGAACTGAGAAGAGCATTTTCACAACACAGTGAAGATTTAATATCTAACTGATCTAGGCCTTGCATTCCTTATTGCTCGATGATCATTGCCACTACTTTCTAACAGATTATGAGATGAATTATGTATGCATTTTCTTAACTTTCAATTAGCTAATTTTACCAACCACAAGGTTGGTAAAGGAATTTATCGTACTAGTAATTTTTGAACTATGACCAAAATTTGATTTGCATGATTGATGCTTTTTTGTCATACCAATAATTTCCTATGAACTCAAGTTCGTTTTTCTTAAGTTAACGTTGGTCATCTCAAACTGCTATTGTTTTATATTGATGAGCTACTGTAGATAGAAGTGGACCTATCTCATTTGGAAAGGCCTTTCCGTACAAAGGAAATTGATGAGGTGGTCAAAAAATGCCCAGTGATAAGGCCCCTGGTCTGGATGGTTTCAAAGGAGCTATCATTAAGAACTATTGGGAAATTGTCAAAGAAGATTTTATAAGCTCATTGAATATTTTTACTCAGGAAAGGTTGACATGCAATCAATAAACAACTCTTTCATTACTCTCATACCTAAGAAAGAAAATGCTTTGACACCGGACAATTAAGATCATTATTAAGCTTCTGGCAAATAGACTACAGAAAATTATTAGAAGTCTTATCATTCCAATGCGTATGGTTTTATCAAATCTATATCAATAAGGAGTGTGTGGCATGGGCATTTGATTATATATCCATCAATGCCAACAATCCAAGAAGGAAATTTTGGTCCTCAAATTGGATTTTGGAAAATCTTTTGATATGATAGAACATAAAACCATTTTGTAGATTTTAAAGTTTAAGGGATTCGGACAAAGATGGATTTCATGGGTCAAAATGGTCTTTGGATCTGTTTTGTTAAATGGGGTGCTAGGGAAAAAAATTCAATGCAAGAGAGGTGTGAGACAAGGGGTTCCCTTTTCTCCTCTATTGTTTGTTCTAGCTATTGATCTTCTCCAATCTATCCTGAACAAAGCCATGCATGCACACTTGATTCAAGCCCCAATTGGGCATACCACAAATCAAGACTTTCCTGTGATACTGTATGCAGATGACACAATTTTGATCATGCCTATAGATATCAGATAAGTGCAACAACTAAACAACTCATTGTCTCATTTCTCTGCTCAGCCTTGACTCAAGATCAACTACCATAAATTTGTACTGGTTCCAATCAATGTTGATCTAGCAAAATTAAATAGAATTCTTGCTCTCATGGGTTGCAAACTTGGAAAATCTCCCTTCACATACCATGGAGTTCCCCTTACAACACACAGATTAAAAATCGAAGACTTCCATCCAATATGTCAGACCAATGAAAGAACATTAACTAGTCGCTCTACCATGTTAACTATAGATGACACTACAGCTCATCGGATCTGTCTTCTCTGCTCTCACTATGTTTTACATGAGCACCCTGACCCTGCCTGCTGGCATTGTGGAGAAATTAAATAAATACATCCGACACTTGTTTTGAAGAAAATATGGATAAGAAGATGTTGGTGAGGGAGTCCTAGTTTATGGGGTCCTCGGGTGGCTGACCTATTTCTTACGGGCTGGACTATATGAGTCGCTTACCGAGCATTGGATTGATCGAAGGCCCTGTCTCCAGGAAGGAAGCTTCAGGAATCGTGGCATATCCTCCACATTTGGAATAGTGAATAGACATGTTTATCCCTTCGACGTGTAACCGACCATGTGTAAACCCTAGGTACCCTCGGCGTCTATATAAGCTTGAGAGTTTTATGTTGTAGGAGAGAGAAGAACTCACCTAGTGTTTAGCTATTCGATCTCGAGGTAGATCAAGTCTGTAACCCACATATCATCAATACAATAAAGCAGGATGTAGGATATTACCGTCATAGGAGGGCCCAAACTTGGGTAAACATCGTCTCCTTCGTCTCCTGTTACCATTGATTCTAGCCTCACAGCTTGGGACCCCCTACCCGAGATCCGCCAGTTTTGACACCGACATTGGTGCTTTCATTAAGAGTTCCGCTGTGATCGCCAAAGGAATCGATGGCTTGTGTCATCATCAAGGAAGAGGTCCGCAACATGTACACTTTTTTCCCTAGACAAATCTTTGCTTTTGGCAGCATTGTGTTGCACGCTGACCCAACCGGCCATCTAGGTCGGGTCGGAAGCTTCGCCCCTAACCAAGAGCTCAGATTCGAGAACCTAGAGTTCTTCGTAGACTCTTGGGGCGATCTCTTGCTAACCGGGCTCGCAGTCTCACCTACCGCACCCGAAGACTTTGAGGCTTAACCTAGGACTCCACTTTCGGTCCCGCCCACGGGATCTACCTCGGTGATGGCCTGACTCTTAGTCTAGATCCGGCCATAGTGCCTGATGACCGGATACTGGTTCTCGATGAACGCTCCCCTAGCATGGACACAACGGAGGTCAACTCCAAAAGCTCTGAGCAGGTTGACCCGATCGAGCTCTCGATACTCAACGAGGCCCTAGATCGAATCTCGTCGATGAAGATTACCGATGAACTAACCCCGATCCATGCTCAGATCGGTCTCAGGGCGGGTCAGGACGAATTTTTTGTCCCACCAACCACCCGCTTCATAGTCACAGTCGAAGATTTAACCGACATGTTGGACTATGCCTCAGAGGAGGCAGAATAGATGGATGAGGAGGATTGCGCTCCCACCCCCGTTAACATCGGGCGATGGGCCGCCACCTCCACGTACGAAGTCTACATGGTGGACACTCCACCTGCTAATGGCGAGCACAGACCTAAAAACGATGGTAGCAAATCGCGTGAAGCGTCGTCAAGGTGCCCAAAGCCGCATAAACAATCAAAAGGGCAAAACGGGAAGGAAAGCTATCATCGGCACCGGGGATGGAAATACCCCGGAAGACCTCGGCGATCCCGATATCCCCGAACACCTTCTAGGGGGTCAGGAGAGGCCTGAAGACCAGTGCAACTCGATGACCTAAACGATTCCGAGGATGACAATTACTTCCCCCCTGTCGAGGAGGAGGACATCCCGGAAGCCAATGACTTTGCCATCCCTGATAATCTTGAAGACCAGGAACTATCCACACAACAGCTTATAGCCATGGCCCGTAGCCTGAAAGCAAAAGAATGACAACTTAAAGCCAAACAGGACAACCTCAACGATCGATGGATGAGAGTCCTCTCAGCCAAGAACCGGTGTATTGGACCAACCTAAGAGCAATCCACATAGAAGGCTGCTGCCACAATTCGATGACGAGCTCACTGATACGCCGTCTCCCAAACATACACCATACGACAAGCCAGACCACCCTCCTCGAGGACGAGATAGGACGGCTGACGATACCGGTTATAGGCCGACGATACCCCGAAGATGGGGAAAAGAGACAATAGAGCCCGATGACATGTTCCACCTGTGATGCGACCTGGACTAAAGAGCAGGTCGTACGAGATCCATCTATGGATCCAGAGGGTACTCAGCCGATAGAAGGGAAGGGTACCAGCCTTTGCTTGACCACAATAATAGAGGTTGGGAATGAAGCCGGGATAGAACAGACGTCAATTACCGGCACGACATATCTCGGGTCAGAGGCGCTGCCCACCCACCGTGCTTCATGTATGAGGTGATGCAGCATCAGTTCCCGGAGGGGTTTAAACCCATTAACATAGAAAAATACTATGGGACAACTGACCCAACCGTATGAATTGAGGATTTCCTCCTCCACATCCACATGGTGCGAGGAGATGATCTCCACGCCATCAAGTACCTACCCCTAAAACTTGGCTCCCCGAAAAATCCATCGGGTGCTAGGAAGATCTAGAGGATGCATTCTGATCTAATTCCAGGGCACCTATGTCCGGCCACCGGACTCCTCCGACCTGAGCAACGTCGTACAAAAGCCAGGAGATTTCGCACGGCAATTATGGAATCGGTTCTTTGCCAAGAAAAACCAGATCGTTGACTGCCCGGACACCGAGGCAAAAGCCTCCTTCTGGGACAATATTCAGGATGAATGGTTGGCTTGCTAGCTTGGCTAGGATAAACCTAGACAATGTCCATCCTTACATCACTCATGACTCTCTTTTGCACGGGCGAGGATAACTAGCTAGCAAGACAGAGCCATAACCCCGAAGACTCCGGAACCTCCAAAGTTCGGGACGGAAATGGGAAACCAAAGCACAACAAGAACAAGCACCGGCACAACAATAGTGATGCCGATGACACGACCGTTAACGCCGGCTTCCGCAATTCCCGACTCGGGCAGCGGAAGAAGCCTCCTAAAGGCAATCACGATGGACCCATCCCACTGGACAAGATCATGAAGAGGCCTTGCCAGATCCATGGCACTCAAGAGAAGCCCGCCAACCACACCAATTGTAACTGTTGGGTATTCAAACAGGCCAGCAAACTCGCATCCGAGGATCAAGGCAAGAGCCCACGCAGCGAGGACGAGGATGAGCCTCGGGGTCCGATCGGCATACAAAAGAAGTTCCCTCTAGAGGTGAAAACAGTAAATATGATATATGCCACTCATATACCCAAGAAGGAGACAAAGCGTGCCCTTAAAGAGGTCTATTCCGTAGAGCCTGTAGCCCTGAAGTATTACCCATGGTCGGCATACCTGATCACCTTCGATCATCGTGACCACCCGACCAGTATCCGTCATGAGGGTTCGGCCACCCTCGTCCTAGACCCCATCATAGACGGGAATCACCTCACTAAAGTCCAAATGGATGGAGGAAGTAGCCTTAACCTGATTTACTTAGACACGATGAAGAAGATAGATATAGATCCATCAAGGATCAAACCCAGCAACACTACCTTTAAAGGAGTGATCCCAGGCGTCGAGGCCCGATGCACGGGCTTTTTAAGCCTGGAAGTAGTGTTCAGCTCGCCAGATAACTTTCGAAGCAAAGACTTGATCTTCGACATTGTACCTTTCTGTAACGGCTATCACACCCTGCTAGGCCATACAACATTCGCTCACTTTAACACCGTCCCACACTACGCATACCTCAAGCTCAAGATGCCTGGCCCCAAGGGGGCCATTACTATCAGCGGCAACACAGAGTGCTCCCTCCAAACCGAGGAACATGCATTGGCCCTGGCGGCCGAATTTCATTACAATGATGATCTGCAAACGCTGACATCTGCTGTAAAGGCACGTAAGGTTGGGAAGCAAGCTCGGTTTCATCCCGAACCCTCAGAACCCTCTTCTCCCCATAATAGGGACTCACTTCCATCGCACAGCCCTAGGACCAGAAAGCATGTGCCAAGGAGGCACAACTTCATGCTCAAGATTCCATGGGCGGTGGTGGGGGAAACTATCAAAGGATAAGTGTTTGGCTAGACCGAACTATGACCATTACATGTCTTTGGACATACCACAGGTACCATCAAGTACCTACTAAGGCGTAAAGCTCATTCACACTTCGGCAACTTCTCAAGACTTCCTTTCGAAAGTCCGCTCGCCGAACAGCAAAACCCATAGAGTTATACAACTCCTTAGGAGGCACAGGAGCGGATATACGACAAGGCACGTCGAGGATGTCAGGTCACCCATCAAAGACCGCTAGTGCAAACTAGTCCTGTAAAATCTACATTTCATTTTCAAATACTTGTAAACTGTTGCCTTGGCCATTTGATCAATAAGAGTTGTTGAGAAAAATATAAAACCATTATACATGGTCATTTCGCTGTCTTTTTTGGCACATACTCTATTTTGTCTCTCTTCTTGCGAAACTGTTCGGTACACATTACGATGAAATGGGTTAATAGACCAGGGGCTTGAGTTTAAAAAAATCGCCTTATGCACAATTGATTATGCGTTCGGCATCTTGGAATTCATTTTATATCCATAGGTTCCAAATTATGTATTGGGTCAATAGTTGGGTTGCCCGGCTCCTGTACTTGCCCCTTTATGTTCCGCTCGTTCGGCTAAAAGGGCAAAGGGAGAACCACTGTGATTGTGTTTCCAGCTAGCCTAGTCAAGCACCTGAGGGGAGAAATCAGAAAACAGACTGTCATAGTATGCGAGAACCAGCCTGCGAATCCGAGCTTAAGTGTTATACTAAAAACCTCATTAGAGGTTATTCCCTGTCGTATGATGGGTTTGGTATTCGTACAAACCATGTGATATCGGCTTTAGCCGCGGTTCATCCGAACATCACAAATCACTAGGGGCTTGTCATCAGCCCCCGCATTCCTTTTTCGTGCTCCTACAGCTAAGTGAAAGCAATAAAGCATTATGGTCTGATTGCCTGGTCTGCCGCACTCCACCGCCTTCGAGTACTGATAGCTCGGCTAAGGGTTATAGTGCGTAGGTAGAGACACCCCACGTAGTATCAACATGGGGGTTGAAGCCGACGACTCACAGCTTTCAGTTTCAATGGCCACATAGGAGTTATGAGGAATGCAAAACATTAAAAACATGATGAACCATGCATCATAACCATAAAATGTTAAAAGGTCTTCGGGCATATTACAGATGCATCTACTGATAAATGTTTTCTTTCGACCTCTAAGCCTCTATTGCCCGAGCACCCTCCATCACTACGGAGAAGTACCGCTCAGGGCACATATGCTCCTTTCCAGGGGATGAAGGAGCGGTGGCTATCTTCGTCGGATCAAGACCCGGCCAGTGCAGCTTGGCCCTTGCGAAGGCTATCCGAGCTCCCTCTATATAGGAGGAATGCCTTAGTGCGTCGATCCGAGGCGAGGCGTCACTCAGCTTCTGCACCAGGCCGAAGTAGCTCCTCGGCGATGGCTCGTCGGGCCATAGCCGAATACAGAGATCCTTCATGGCTGGCTCCGCCATCCGATGCACCTTCATCAGC
Organism: Hordeum marinum; assembly: GCA_022496015.1. NCBI lineage: Eukaryota > Viridiplantae > Streptophyta > Magnoliopsida > Poales > Poaceae > Hordeum > Hordeum marinum. Next base: position 292,499,048 of record CM039676.1, read on the forward strand.
TACTTCAGATGCTCGATGAGAAGAGGAGAGCACCCAGAGGCTTCGAGTTGTGCCCAAAACAGCCGAGTTTCATCACCCTCTCCTCGCGAATCATAAAACTAATTCGCGTCTGCTATGCTCTTTTGGAGGTCCGAGCAGGCGCCTAAGGAACGCCACACTTGGGTAAGCAACGCGAACTTGCTATCCCTGAAGACACACCATAGTAAATACGGCTTACCATCTGTGATAACCTTCACTTGGAGGACTTGCTCCTCAAAGAACCGCCTATCCACCCG